>CM071622.1:6106500-7306500 GCA_036365135.1 Miichthys miiuy | reverse complement strand
TCCAAGGGTAACAAAAAACAAGTTTTCTTTTAAATCTCACACAGACTAATGTTGATACTTCTCACTTGCAGGACCTTCTTCCTCTCTATGGAAGGAGGGAAAGGTCCAGTCTGACCTCCAGGACACACAGAGGCCACATTGTTTGAATTGTACATCTTCTGTACTTCACAACAGAGTAACACAGCTACAGTGAGGTCATACTGTCAGTGATATCCAACTGCACATATGATAAGTAATAAGAAGTTAACAAGATGAGAAGACTGATACCACTCTCATATCTGGAGAGACAGCCAGCAGCTGATAGATGAACTGAGTACAGAGAAGGTGAAAATAGCTAGCCTGCTCTGTCCAAGGTTTAACAAAAACTGCCTTCTAGTGCCTCTAAAGTTCACTGATTCCTGGGTTATAACTTTAGTAGTAGTAAGTAGTTGTTGTAGTCTTATAGGGGATTATGTGGTTGATCATTTCTTGGCTGCCCAAGTCTTGTTGTTGACTTTGAGGTTGAGGTAAAACCTCCAAAAAACCAACCTCCGTCCAAACTTTATGACTAAACGACTTAAAGATTGAATGTGAATTGTAGAAATTTGAGTTTATGTTGAATTTCAAAAGCAGCTTTCTCTTACAACTGAACATAAATAATAAAATTGTTAGGCATTATTTATTATATTAAATCGACTCACATTGAACTGAAAGTCTGTGTAAAGGCAATTCTGAGATTTCTTCCAAAATATATGAAATATGTTGGAAAATAGTTGCTGAAAACATGTGAAAAGACTTTGAACGATATATTACTGAAATGTGGAGTCAGAGGTTAAAACAGTTTTTTTTACCAGTTTTCAGTCCAGGATTTTGTGGGCGGTCCTTAAAGGGTGGCTCGATGACACGTTGAGGCCACCCTGAGCATACCCCTGCACCCCTAGCACAGAGATAGAGATTAATTCATCTCGCTCAGAGTGTTTCTAAGTTAGTCATGTCATTTTCTGAACTCATCTGACACGTTTCAGTCGCTTCAAAATGGCTGCTTGACTGCTCCCACAAGTGGGCGTGGCTTCAGCACATTCAGTGGACACGCCCCCACAGTCTTGGAGCTGAGAGTGCTCATTTTTACCTGATTTTGGCACCTAATTTCATAAACTTGTCGATATTTTTAATCATTGAAATTTGGCTGGGTGGTTAATAACACTTTCTTCTTTGGTCTGATAAACTCAGAAGGCATATCGATTCTTACTTTACACGGAGGGTCTTGATATTATTATTCAGCTTCCCGACATGCATTTCTAGGTAGAAGTGTAGAAGTGAAGCATCGCCTCCTCCATGACTGTGACTAGCAGGTTAACAGCCTTATTCTCTTTTCATACTCGGGCATTTTCACTAAAGATATCACAATGCACAATGTTGTATAAGACATCCACATATGCATCAACATTTATTCCTCTGTATGAACAAACAGCAGAGCGTGTGGGAGAAGATTCAACACGGCGTTCTGCCATCAAGCCTCAAGGTGATGTTAGACAAGAGAAAACAGAAATCCACAGGTGTCCAGAAATTCACAAGTTTTCGTTGTGTTGTGTTCCCAGAGGTAATTTGGTGTCACATGATGGCAGTGACATGTAATTTGTAAGCTGTGACACGTCAGGCAACAGCTGTGTCCATCAGCTCGGGGGGGAAGCCTTAACAGGCTCAAATGAGATCAATTAAGGCCGCTCAAAGTGGGAGATTATAGCAGGGAGATGTGACAGCAACATGCCACTCTGATTTATTTCTTCACCCTTGATGCTCTGCGAGCACCACACATGCACATGCAACACCCCTGCATCATTTTAGTGTCACTCTGCGTTGCATTAAAGAACAATTATCTGGCCATTATGAAGATCTAGCAGCTCGGGAAACAATTCTCTGTAATTATATTGTCGACCTGTATGAAATGATTTGTTTGTGCATTTGCTTAAGTGATTGGAATAAGTAACTCCTGCAGCTACTTCTATTAGATGCTTAAAAATAGCTGATACACCATGCAGATCATTTCTAAGATAACCGGCAAGACAATTATTTTTCTCTTAAAGATGCAATGCGCACTGACAGAAAATAAAATGAACTACTGTATGAGGAAGACCCAAAGAGATCAAAAATAATCACACACAGAAGTCAGTACAACACTTTGCATGATATACTGAGTCGAGGATTAATCCACAAAAAAACAAACAGGAAGTCAGAGGAACTGATTAGCCAAGTGCTGAATCATTTATCAAACATCGTCTTTCGCCTGCTAAACAGTGAGCTGAGGTACTCATCTGAAGCCTTTCAGGGAGAAAGAACATCTTTAATCATGAGTAAACATCTTAATGATTTACTACACAGGATGTGTTTTTTTGGCACAAAGACATTTACTGCTTAAAGGGATAGTTTAGGTATTTTAAAGTGTTGCTGTAGAGATTATCCATAGTCAGTGTGTTACTTACCTACAGGAGATGGCAGTCACCGTGCCCCCATGTTTGGAGAGGCAGGGACAGAAAAAATCAACATCTGTTTAAGTGTAGTGTTATGTATATATTAATAATATTTCCACCGCTTTAACTTGACATCAGACAGCCTTTTTCTTTTGCACTAGCTGTAGAATTTCTAACTGTTTGGTTCAGAAAGTTGCAAGATCAGGCTGAAATCAAACTTCAGGTTTCTAAACTCTGTCCAAAACTTGTTTGAGCAACCAGGCGTCATCCAGCCCACCTCGGCTCCACCCACAAGGACGTTCCCATTTTTAGATTAGCCGGAAGGCGACAGAGGCAGGACTGACAAGATGGCGGCAGTCAGAGCCACCACACTCTGTCACAAATACGTGCATATTTTATACTGTCTATGATATCCACTGGCTACACTGGAAGCCCTGAAACATTGGTCGTTACCCCCAGAGACTGAATCATCATCGGACGATAACCGAAACTGCAGTTAAACCAGCTACGTTAAAAGACTGCACATGGAACGGTTCAGGTTTTTCGACCAATGGGAACATTTAAGCACAAACATTCGTTACTAGTCCCTCACTTTTCTAGCTTCAGGGACAAACTACAACTTTAACTGCTGGACCAGCAGTTTCTTAACTGTGTCTCTCTCTCTGCAGTTGATCACTAAGCACATACTGTACAGGACCTGTACTCCCACATTCGGTCTTTATCTTCTTACCTTCTGCAGCCTTCTCACCTCCTGCATCAATCCATACTTCACTAAATAACTCATAAGAACATTTAGCATGCTGACTGTAAAACTGCAGGATACCTCTGATCTCTCCAAAGACTTTTACATCAAGGTCCTAACAACACTGATACAAGAAAACATGTTTTTCTATGATATCCGTTTGAGAGCTCTTACTGTATATCCTTGGTTTGGAGTTTGAAGAAGATCACTTTGAAGTTTCGCAGCGATGCCCTGATAAATATAAAGGACACATATCTCTCTCTCATTTCACTCCAGCCTCTAGCTTCATATCCAACTGCTTCAATTCTTTTCCCCCCATTTTAGTCATTTAGCATCTCATCTTTTCCCCTGCAAATTCCACTTCTCTCCTATATGCCCAATTCCTCAATCACTTCTGTTACAGCTTGACAGTCCACTCAGACAACAGGGTAACCTTGGGGGATGGACTGTCTAAAAGGGATGAGGGGATGAGCCCCTCTCTCTCTCTCTTTCAGCCTACCTTATTTGTCAAGACTGAAGCCACCAAGCCTTTTTGATCTACCTAAAAGCTGTGCTGCAGGCAGCCAGCCCTTCTCTTCTTAAAAAGCTGCCACTTCTTTTCCACACAAGACTGTGGAGGATTGGTTCGTATACGTCTAGTGGGCTACACACTCAACTGTATAGATTGAGTAATGGAGTGGCCATTGCAATTGTACAGAGGCTGACAGTGAGACAGCTGTGACAGATGCAGTATGGGTGTCTGTTGCTGGAGCTGCCAGCTTTGCAGTGGGTGCCTTGGAAGAGGATGACTCGGTAACTGAGAGTGACTGCAGAGTAGCCTCTTGACTCCTCACTGTGCTCCAGACTGCCACACAGGGCACGCGTTACTGTAGAAATACATACAGATGAATGAGAAATGTGTGCATTTACTGCAAGAGGGTGGAATATCGAGCAGAATGAGGCACGCTGCCTGGAGGCCATAACTCTGACAGCAGGAGGTTGGAAATGTAGCAGATACGGACATATGAAAAAATATTTCTCAGGACTCTTTGACTCTCTTCACACTTGACAAAAAAAATGAGTTTAAGTGGAACCATCACAGAATATATTCCTACAAAATAAGTACCCTTGCCTGCTTTTCAGCCAAGCTTTGCTAGTGGAATAATTCAGCATTTTGGCAAATGCACTGTCTTGCCAAGAGCTGGATAAGGAGGTTGACATCTGTTTCTGAAGAGCCGTTGAAGCTCAAAATGTGTTGTTTATTTCTGCTGCGAATTTGGACATCCTAATATGGGGGCTTATGGTGATTGACTTGTTCTGTAGCCAGCTTCAAATGGCCATTTGAATAACTGCAAATGTTTTAGATTTACAGCCATGGAGGTCTCTGTCAGCCAATCAGCCAGCATCTCTAAAGCTAATTAAATTAACATATATGTTATATATCATATATATCAAAAATCTGATTTTGTTTGTATAATCCAAACAAAAACCAACATCACTGCACCAGCCAACAAATAGTCCTGCTGAATGGAGCCTTATATTTACACATACAGGTGTCCAACTCTTTTAGCTCTGTTTTGGGTCTCCACCAACTCCTGAGGGGAATATCTGGCTCTTTTGCTGCTAGATCCTCCACTATATTCACTGGCTAGTTGGTATCTGTGTGTAGCTCACATTTGGTGCTGAGCAGGTACAGTGTACAGAGGATTTTTACAGCCTGAAACTCCAAACGGGTGGATAAAACCTGAATAGTGTTTAAATAATTATGCCTACAGTTTGCACTAATGATGTGTTTTCTAGCGAACTTTCTAGCGGAGTGTATAGTGTATCAAGTAAAGCATGTGTGTGTACTGGTGGGTGTGTACTGGTTCTTCTCTGAGGGTGTGAAGCTGAAAACTCATGGACCTTTGTGATTCAGTATTTTCTCTGTTTGCGCTGCCCCCTCACACCTACCTGTGATGCCTCTGGTTGAGCTGAAATGAAGACGGGAGCGTCTTATCATACAGAAGCAGAGTTCTCTTCAAAGTGGTGAACAATCTGTTACCTCAGGTGCTGCATACTCATCCAACCCTGCAACACAGGCCTTGAGGAAGTTTCCATTGCACTTCTTCATTTTGTTGAAGTGCAATGGTAATATTAGTAGCAGTGATTGTTGTAGCTGAAGTGGGTTTTCAGGCACTCGCCTCAAGTGGGTTTTAATTGACGCAGGGAATGTAAAAAGCACAAAAGAAGAGCGGAAAAAGAGATTTTTTAATTTTTTTTTATACCATCCAATTAATATGCATAATGAGCAAGAATGCAGTTACAAGAAAGTGTTTTTATAGAGTGAAGTGATAAGAAAACACGAGCAATCAGTTATCTTTAACAGCTGTTGAACATTTTTGTTTTTATTCATATGTGATGAAGCTGAAAACAGGCAGAGATGGAGGTGAAATAAACACAAATTAGGTGGCAGACAGAGACATGTGATCATTTTCTTCCCATCATTTCTAAGCTATCAAAAAAATTCATATATGACTGTATAGATTTGTTAGTAAGCTGCTGTAACTTTATCATTATAACTACTAAAACTACAGCATGTATTTGTAAAACCTACCCTGGATACACATCACTAACTTGGTGCACCAGAGTTTATATTAAAAGCTCTCTCAAATTGACTAATGTATCTTCCTCGTTGCAGTTCTTTAGTCCTAACAGGCACACTCCATTAAATATGCGAGAGTGTCAGTTGTTCAGACACCTATTATTATTAGAGAAAGGCATCTGCATACAGTATGCACACATGCTCAAAGAGCAGGGCAGCAGAGTCATTATGTGATGCATTTATCTTTGTGGGAGGCAGTGGAGGGGAAGTGTGAGCATAAAGCAGCTAGCTTCCACTCTGTCACCCTAACTAAAGACACACAGGCGAACAAAAGTGGCGAGTGATTAGGACGGAGTATCAAATATACAGCGTTAGCGTTAACGGTGGGTAATTGGTCATGGAGAAGTTTTCAGTACCCCCCAAAAAAAAAAATAATTGAGATTTAAAAGGAGAGAGAGGGAAAAGAGGGACCTGGATAAACTGAGAAACACTAGAGGGAGAGGCACTGAGGTGAGTGTGAGGCAGGATGAATGAAGATGTCTATGTGGGGAAAAGTGATTAATCCCGGCCTGCATGGCCGATCTCTTTCGAAAAGGTGGCCTGCTGTGCGCCATGAATCACACTGTGTCATGGGCACTGTCTAATTCACTAGTGAAGAAAACACTTTAACAGAGCTGTGAGAGTTGTTCTGTTGCAGGACTCATGGCAGGCACAAACAACACAGGCATACACACTGAGTTTTGGGCGTGATATATTAGGCAGCAAGTGAACATTTTGTCCTCAAAGTTGATGTTAAAAGCAGGAAATGGGCAAGTCTGCAGTGGTCAATACCAATCAAAAGAACTGGGCGACATGGTCATGGACAACCAAGGCCCATTGGTGCACATAGGCAGTGATGGTTGGCTGTTGACTTGGCTTCCAATTCCCCAGATTTCAATCCAATCGAGCATATTTTGGATGTGCTGGACAAATAAATCCAATCCATGGAGGTCCACAGCACACCTGCACAGGTCTAGGAGTCTGTGCCTCGATGGGTCAGGGCTGTTTTAATGGCGAAAGGGGGACATACACAAATATTAGGCAGGTGATCATAATATTATGGCTGATTGGTGTATATAAACAATATGTACAATCCTTTCATTTATGTTAATGTGACCGGACCCGGTTATAATCCTGTTAAAAGCAGATTGTGTTGAGTGTCGTAGGATCGTTTAATGAAGCACCACATTCAGCTGAAGGAAAATTAAAATAAATCAGATTAATCCGTTTTATTACCTGCGAAGTGAATTCTCAATACGCTGATGAATATGGTAAATTACAACCTGCAGCTTATTCTTAACTTTTGGCCATTATTTCTATCAGCAATGATAACATGCTCACTAAAGTAATAGCTGAGATCTGGGAACTTGGGAGAATCTTTACAACAAAGTATTTTTCGCCAATTAAAATAAAAAACAAAATAAATAATGACATCTAAAATAATTTGCATGTCACTGTGTTTGCACACAATTACTGTGATACGGTAGGTCGAAGATAAGCCAGAAAGTTGGTCTGTTATCTGTGATTGATGTTTCTAATGAACTGCTTGGGTCATATAGTTAAAGTTTGGTTAATTGCTGTGTTTTGCACTGTCAGCCTTCTTTTTATATAACACAATTATCATCCCTGGGAAAGAACAATGGCTCCTGGCATTTTAAACTTTTAGGTTTTGAAACTCACTTCCTTTTTTTAGACTTTAGTGTTTGGCTAATATCAGGCAGGTGCAGGTGAACTCTCCAGAGGCTTTGACAGTACAAGAGTTCAGCAAAAGGCTGGGGAGTTTTGGTGTTCTATGCTGTACAGATTGTAAACCCTGAATCTCAGTCTGCATTGTCATTGTGGGAATGTTAGCACGATGCATAAGTACTCCATAAATTATTTTCTCTCTTTTGCCTCTTGCCATGCCCATCAGGTGTTGTAGGGACAATACCTGGATGAAGACGCTCTGGTCGCTCCTCCCCACAGTGGCGCTACATAAGAAGTTCGTCAGTGGGAACATGGATGTTGGTGGTAAATCTGCCAATAGTTGTCGGGACATTTCATCCCAAACCACCAAAGTTAAGTTGACGGTGGTGCTAGAGGAAACGTCAAGCTACGGGGTCACTAAGATTCAGCCTCTGGGAACCAGGAATGTCAGTACCAAAGTCCATGCCAATCCATCTAAAGACATTTCAATATGGACCAAAGTGATTGACCAACTTACTGACATTGCAATAGAGCCATGCTGCTAACACATCCTACACTCATACAGCAGATGGTATTTTAGCCATTTTAGAGATGAGTTAAGTATAGCTGCAGTATTCCAAACATCTGTGATAATAACTGTATAATTATAACACTTGCAGGCATAAATTGGAGAGAAGTATCCAATTAAAACTGGTCACAGAAAGGAATCCTCTACTGGAACATTGTGAAGACTGATCCGCTGCACACCAGACTGACTTCTGTCCTGCACATATGGGATCACTCTTTTCCTGTGAACCTTTATTTGTGTGCTATCTGCTATCTTTGGGCCGGTGCAGAGATAAAAGGGTTCCATAATAAACGTCCTTTCCACTTCAGTTCACTGTGTTACCTGAAATAGTCAGAGCCGAACTGCGAGCTCGCAGGCAGTCTTTCTGGCACACAGAGTCCCAGATTGATCCACAGCAGGGTGTATGGAATATCTATCTGAGGACAGAGTCAACAGGTTGTTCAGGACAAAACACACATTTTATCTGCAGGATGTAAAACCATTATTTTGTGGTCTCTGTAGTTTCTTACTGTGGTACTTCTTTCTTGTCAGGAAACTAATTTAGCTGAAATGGAGGTAAGCTTTTTACTGCTACTGCAGTAGCTCAGAAAAATACCACTTCAGAAAACTATATTCCTCTTTCTGTATAACTTTATATCTCAATTGTTATTGTTCAACTGTTAAACTCTCACCATTAAAGCCTCAAAAGATTCAAAGCCGTCCTCACGACTGCTGCTGGTTTTTCACTGATTTCTGAGAATCAAGAGAAAGTTCAATATTCGTTCAGAGATTATAAATTGGAGAGGAGAAATAGGCATATTGTGAAATGGTCCTTACTATCAGTCAAAGAGACACAAGCACCATCATTAAATGAAAACTGGCAAATTCCAGCACTGTCTTTTGAGGATGTCTCATTAAAATCCTCTTATCTTGGCAGAGGAGTTTCGGCTTCAGTGGAGCAGCAGCGCTCGTGATAATGACTTTAGTGACATTGCAGCATATCTGCGCATATTATAATGTCCATCTGTAAAGGTGATTTAAAATAGCTCTGAATATTCAGCTTCACTTAATGGTTTCATTCATGAAGCCCACACAAACAAAACCAAAGAAATGGATCACAGTGGAAATATACTTGGAAAGTTTTAACACACACACACACACACACACACACACACACACACTCCATCTCACTTAAAGAAACTGGAAAGTTCACATACATACATAGAAACTCATGAAGAGTGAGTACAGTGTGTGCTTTTGCAGCTGCTAGCAAAGGTCACCGTGCAGTGAATCTCTGCACCGTGCAGAAGGTTGAAAGTTTATCTTCATCCTGAAATAACAAAACAGTGTGGGTTGGTGTGACGGCGAGAGTAAAGAAAGTGCTGAAGGATATTGTATTATATATAAATATCTGCATAAGAATCTACATATTATTGTTATCTTGCATCCAAGGACTGTTTTATAAACGAACGAGTCTGAGTCATCACAGTTTGCATATAAATCACAGGCTGAATGAAGTAATTAGGAGATTTCCCCACACGCTTTGTGAAATTAACCATAAATGATTGATTGGGTCCTACTTTTTTTAAAAGAAAATAAATAATTTCTACACACATCCTGTTTTTTTCCTCACCCGTGTTTTATTAAACAACACTTATGTACAAATATATTCATTACAGGACATGTAAAATAGTACATCTCAACATGGTGTAAATGGCTTTGGGTGCATCTAGTACAAATATCCAAACTCCACTATGATACTGTACATATTCACACAACACTGAGTAAACACACTTGTGAAATTCAAGCATTTGAAACATGTTTTTTTTTTTTTTTTTTAAACAAAGCTTTCTCTTTGATTGCTTGTGATTTTCTTTTTTTTTTTTTTTTTTACTAATCTAACTGATCCATCACATGACACATTTCATCATGACTGTGTGGTCCTAAAGCAGCCATGTAAAGCTTTAAACTGCAGCTTCAATCCCACCACAATTCACCAGAAGTACAATCATGCAGTTCCCTGAGAGGTAATACCAACTTTGGCAGCCAGTCCCTTGGTCAGAGGTAAGGGAGCTGAGTCACTGTTACAGCATTTCACTCTCCTTTTCAAAGAGAGTCTCATGGGACAGCCCGGATCTTGCTTTAGAAAAGAGCCTCGGTCCACAGGTCCTCCTCTGGTCATAGGCAGTCCCTGCACAGTGCCACCTGTCCGTTGCGATAGTCCCTGCAGGGGCAAAGGCGTTGATATTTAGCACTGGAGCCGGCACAGCTGAACAGGAGCGGATCCTGCTGCAGGCCACATTCGGCATGCTCTGCCGAGAAGGCCGGGAAGAGGTGGTTCATCTCGGACTCCAATCCCTCACACTGGAAGTCCAGCCTGGAAACAGACGCAAATTTTAAGGATATTGATTATTATTCCACTAAAACAACACGCCAACATATTAAATATTAATGTAAGCAGGAGTGCCAGAGGGTATCAATGATTATTCCACTAATATATTCAATATTAATGTTACAGCGCTGCCTTTAGGACCTCAAGAAGTGAAGTGAAATATTAAAAGGGAAAAGGTGAGCTGGTTTGTACTTTGTGCTGCTGAATAATTTTGAAACAAGTGCAGAGGAGGCACAACACTGCGGGGGCATAGTTAGTGAGTCAAATGTATTGGTGTTTCAAGATGAGCACCTTGGGCTGCACGGTTTGGTTTTTAAGAAGGTCCTAATGAGGCATTTCACAAAATAATCAATAGTGTGGGTGGTGCATTGGGCAAGAACACAGTTCAGGTTTTGTATTTAAAGAAAGACAATGTACTGGATATCACCACCATGAGTATAAAGTTGACGTGCAATGTTCCAAATGAAGAATCATCTTACGCGCTGAAGGCCTCCTTAATGTTGATGAAACGATACAAGGCGGGTTCACAGATTAGTCCTGCACTCTGGCATGCCTCCACACACGACTGGCCCTCCAGTGAAGTCAAAAGCCTCAGTGCGCTGAGGGGCGGCCAGGACGTGTAGTAGCTGGCATTGGAGGCCCAGGTTAGGATGCTGGAGTTGGGCAGGAGGATGAAAGGACTGGGCGGGCTGCCCAGCCAGGCCCCAGATGAGTTTACTGGAGGGAACGGAGCTTCGGGGGAACAAAAGTCCTGCAGGTGCACAGACAAAATGATCCACATCAGGAGTATTTTCAGTGCTGTAATGCAAACACTTTGACCTGTCAGCTACAATAAATGCTCCACTGCAGAGCAGGGACAAATTATACATTCAGCAAAATATACAACATCTGGACTGCTGATTCAGTGAGTTATAAAAGATCTGTTGCAATACAAAAGCTGCTCATCAGGACCGACAAATCCTCGTCAATCTTGCAGGAAATAATACGAATGCAGTTATGCCACCCAATAACAAATGAGGTCTAGAAGCAGAATTAGACTCTGGTGAGAGCCCTGATTAGATTCCCCCTCCAGCTGGGGCTATTCATAAAACCCAGGTAATAACATTTCTCTGACATGTCCCACTGGCCTCCAGACCCGTTTATTAAACAGGTTCCTTGTGCCCGGAGGCAATAACTAGGCTTCCAATCACTCCATCTCAGCTGCACTTCCACTCCCCAAACACAGACATCATCTGCGATACACGCACACACACACACCTCATCAATCATATAAGTAGATATGGAAAGGGACAGCAGAAGTGTGTCGAGATGCTACTATTTGTAATTGTTTTATATTCAGTCAAACACTTTATTTTCATGTGTGCATGCGTTTGGTTTTGAACGTGACGGATTAGGAGAAAATTCCCAGAATTCCTTGGTATATTTTTTCAACTTAAGAGCTACTGAAGTGACCTTTATTTGGAAAAAAAAAAGAAATGTTATGGCATGTTATTTATGTTCTGTTTGGAGTTATTAAATACAGTTTGTTGCAGTTTATGACAGGTTTGAAGCTATTTAGATAAGCATGGTAATATATGCATAGAAGTCAGCAGAGTAACCGATTGTCAGTGTTTGACCATGTAAACCATGTGAAGTAGAGCATCAAGTCGGTAATGGGTTTGCATCACCTTTTATGACACTTAAAATAAATCATCGTTCAAGTCAAAATACTCTGCAAACTAAGTGCCCCTAGAACTTGGAGCTTGTGGTAAAACAGCCACTACAATCGTCGTTGTTAAGGTACATATTATTTGCATACTTAGATTAGAACTTGCAGGAAAAAGTCTAAGCTGAACTGTTTCATTAAAAAATGAGACCTTGCTGTGAACACATTTTCAATGTATAATGAACTTTTTGAGTGTTTTCACTAGTTGTCTTCCAAACCTGGTTCAGACGACCGGATTAAGCTGTTTATTTACAACCTGTGTGGTCACCTGACTGGCTACGTTGCCTGACGTTGCTGCACTACCAGCTGTTGTCAAAGAAAGTTTCAGGAACACTGCCACACCTCAACCAAGCCAACCGCGACATTTCTATAAATACCCTCCTCGTCCTCTTTTGCTCTCGTATTCCGCACCTCACCTGCTCACCCAGTTTCCACCTCCAATATTTCTCCACCTCCTTCCTACTCTCCATCTTGTTTTGAGGGGGTCCGTCGTGCTGCTGGCTTCTAAGGCGGATTCCCCACCGAAGCTTCCCCACAACGCAGCAAGAGAAGAAGTTCACTCTTCGCTCACAATGTTTAGTTTTGTCAAATGATTAAAACGCATCTTGTTGATGTTGTGGTCCTCGCTAGTGAGTCACTAAAAATCTGCATTTCTCCTTTACATAACCTGGTTTCTAGATTCTGTGAATCGTAGGTGGCAATTGCTGGTTGTAGCGATTTATGTGTTTTGGTACTGACCTTCTCTGATGTGAGTTATTTAACATCGCTGCATGTTCCAACAGGCTGAGCGATGTTAAATCAAGCAAAAGCACAGGTGTTACTAATAACATTAACAATGCTCTGTTCTGTTCAAGTGTCAATGATAGTGAGCCAGCATGCACAACACCAAGACCTGTGTTTTTCCTACTGTGACATGTTAAAATTCAATCAGGTATCTCAGAGAAACTGCCACTAATTGTTTTATTATTTATTTATTATAACTGCACTACTCTGTATGATTAGTAGCCACAAAGTAAAAAACATCTCTGTAATGTTCCTCTAAATGTGTCTCTCTGTCGAGTAAATTCGAGTGATCTTTCAGTTGAGTGCTTTCTCCATAATTATACAGGATACAATAAAAATAATAACAGGACAGGTAAAACTGTAAAAAAATACATTACTTGTGCTTGGCTGTAACATCCCATCATACAATCTGACTGAAAATGTTCACAAGGGAAGAGACTCAGCTGCCAGTATATTGTATGAGAGGGTCACAGTGGAACGGGAGCTCTGACAGTGGACAGAGCTGAGAGGAAGATAACGAGGGGGAGAGACTCAGTCGGAGAGTAGAAGAAAAAAAAAAAAAAACAAGTTGAGAAGTTGGAAATAAAATTGGAAAAGTCTGAAATGGGTTAAGAAGAGTGGAAGAAGAGTGGAAGAAAAGAAAGGGATGGAGAGTCTGATTGGGAGTCTGACCTTGTAGACGTCGCGAGGGCAGTCACAGTCTCAGTCGGTCACGGCATGTTGAGAGAGTGTGTGTGTGTGTGTGTGTGTGTGTGTGTGTGTGTGTGTGAGCCAGTGAAAGAGCTGTGTCAGAGCAGAACATAGGCTTGCACATTTCCTTAACCGCCATTACCACAGATTAGACCAACTCACAGCATGATAGAAGTACTAGAGGACGACATGCATGTAAATATAGAGAGTATATTTATATGTGTATGTGTGGAGTGTTTAATTTTTCTGCCATTTCTTTTTTTGGTTCTGTGTCCGTGACAGCACTCATCCTGGATTTCAGTAAAAAATGCACAACAACAACAACAACATCTTCACTACTGATTGAATCTCATTTTGATGTTTTTAAGGCTAGAAAACAAGTTTATGAGTATTATTTTTCTCTTTGATCACCGTCTTCCTCGAGGACAATCACTGAGAAATATTAGTCACTGTGCAAGTCTATTAAGCTTGCAGCTGGCGCCTACTGCGAATTTAATAGCTGACCCAAGCAGTGCACCCGAGGAATAAATATCGTGGCCAAGCAACTGAGAAATCCCAGAAAGGGAAATTCTCTTCGGTTGGAGGAGTCCAATTGCTTGTGAAGAACCTTTGTTTAAATTAAAAATTAAATTTCAAACACATGATGAAATGAACACAGACATCACCACGCATATGACACAAAGATTGAGGTAAACAAGGGGAGGGACAAAGATTTAAACAAATATCGACTCGGAGCATGAAGAAATGACACAGTGTAGTTCAGGTGGCGTGTATCTGTTCCAAAAGAATAAAAAAAAACTTCATAAACACTTGGAAATAAAATGGATTGGCTCAGGAACAAGGATCCAACATGCAACAGAAAGCTCCTTCAAATCAGTTCAGTCTTCAGAAAAGATCCAATTAAACCACCCCCCCACCTCCTCCCCGACCACCCTCCTGTCAACAAAGAAGCCGAGACGCCTCACAATGAAGACTGAGCTAATGAGCAGAGGCGATATACACCTTCCATTCTAATGCCGAGATGTTACGCCTCCTTCACACATTCATATTCTGTTGTGTCTGCAGACACGTTTTTGAAATGAGGAGGCTGGACGTGGTTGGAAAAGCTGATGTTTGCTTAGTGACCCAACCAGTTTCACCTGAAGTGTCTGAGCAACACTAGAAAGAGTCGAGGGAAGGAAGCCAGCACACCTTAAGGAAAAGAGTTTAAGGGAGATATAAAGAAAGAGAGAGAGAGAGAGAGAGAGAGAGAGAGAGAGATAACCAACTTTTAAAAGCTGAAACTGCAGATGCATCACAAATTATTTAGATGAATACTCAAAGCAGAAGATATGATTTTATTAGAAAACACTAAGCGCCCGAAAGCTTTAAAGGTGCCTCTGAGAACCGTGCAGCTAAAGAATCTGCACAGCTTCCATTCGCCTCTGGTGTGGTCAGCTGTTTACAATGGATGCATGCACCTTTGTTTGCTCACAGTATTCAACGTTTATTTAAAAAAGGTTCGCCGTGCAGTTACAGAGCAAGAAAGCATTGCAAATGTTTAATGAAGAAAATGCAACATGTTTGTTAGAGCTCAAGGACACACACACAATGCGTTATTGTCGAGCCACACAGGAAAACACGGGTTACGTTTGGCCAAACTCGACTCCACAGAGGCAGAGATGTTTGAACTTTTTTAGTTAAAATGACTTGATCCTACATTTAGCTACTCTGCAGCTCGATGGTATCTTCTTGTTATCCTCGTAGATGTCCACATCCTTCAAACTCTGCGCCAATCTATTTGCAAACCTAAACTGAAACAACAGGATGCTAACTGTTTTCCTCGTCATGAGTAAACTGACTCTGATGTGCAAAATCAGCAGAGTATTCCTTCAATTTGTCATGTGAACTACAGACACAAGAAAAACTGTGACAGTTAGATGACACTTACCAACCAATACAAGGTATATTAGATACTGTATATAAAACAAGTGACTGCCCCGCTTTGTTATAAACACAGGTAGAGCTGCAGTAGTTGAGCCAGAACAGGTTGAACAATTAATCTTACGGTTCCAGTTCACACTTACACCAGCAAACTGTGACCGATCCAATCTGCTAGGAGACAACGCATGCACCAACAAATAACTTCTATTACATCACAATGACCCTGACCAGCTGCATGCTGAGTTTTTGAGAGACACCCACCTGGTTCTGAATGTAGGCATTAACTCTTTCAAGCATCCCCTCACAGGTGTACTCATAGGGCAGGAATGGCTCCACCTGCAAACACAGATGTGCACACAGATGAAGAAACAGTGTGGGGGCGGTGAGTTTGTATGTTTGTGTGTGTCTACAGAAGCCATTGTAATTACAGGAACTGAGCATCTGATAGTTAATCAAAGCTGACATATTCATTAGCGTAATTGTGAAAGGCTTATATCATGCCACAAGCCACACATTAAAATCAATGACCTAATACATCACAGGTGACAGCTTTGAAAATTGATTTCATTATTTTTAGTGATGACCACATCAATATGTCAAACAATGGATTAAACTGACAGTGGAACCAGCGGTCATCCAATACTGAGGGGGCTCGTGTTTTTGTGCATTCTGGGTCCTTTGGGTGCGGTTATCAGTGTCGCTGTTTAAGCCCCGTCACTCATCGTTTGACTTTTGATGGATTAAAACTCACCGACACAGATCACTGATCGATAGCTTCTCCTCTTCTTTCTACCCTTTTCGCGCTAACAACGGCCTCGCCGAGAGCACAGCAGTGACAGGGAGAGCTAGGCTAACATTAATTACTGCATTTTGAAACCTATTGTGGTTTGATGGCACAAGTAATTATGAAAGATATCAGGATAGATCCAGTGCCGAATCCCATCTGAACGTCTCCTGTGGTAGCTGGAGTGAGATGTCATTGTTTACTACGAGGCCTCTAAAGCAGTCGGGCTTTTAAATTGATGAATTGTTCCTCTTAGTGTTGTGTTCCTTTTAGCACTCTCTTATTACTTTATTTCATCTGAGTTTAATGAAATGTATCTGGCACTTCATCAGCTATTCCACAATGCAATTTGCCTTTTGGGCATCTTTATATAATAGAATCAGAGGAAGAGAGAGGAAAAAATGCTTCACACAGGGCGATTTGAACTCAGCAGCGGAATACATTTTTAAAATGACTGCGCGATTTATATACCTAAACTGATTGCATTGCTCGGCCACAGAAATACGTGAGCGACATTCATTATTTCATGCCATCATCTGTGACATAAAATGCACGTTCCTGTGGTAAGTTCTGCTGGGAGCAGCCATCGTGTCCAAAAAACAACAACAACAAAAAAAACACAACAAACCCAGTTGGCGAGTACAATCGGGCAGGTGTCGGAGGCCTTTTAGTGCTTCTTTATCAGCTGCCTGTTTCCTCATTTCCATCATGCACTGTTGCCATGGTGCCATTAAAATTTGTGCAGCAGCGTTTCAGAGCTCCACCTAACATCAGCAACACGAGCGGTAGCACGACAAACAAACCTCACCCCAAAATGTGTTGAGTAAAGAAGGTTATGTGCTGAGCTGGCAGTAAACCCACGGTGTGGTACACCCAGACTACCAGTTGTGCTGAGCTAGCTGCCATTTACATATTATGTACATGATTCTATAGACAGATTCATCTCATTAAACGTTGCATCACATACTGTATACTGAACTACTGTTATAACAAAAATATAGTTCATAGTTCAACATTTTTGGAAATGTGTTTATTTGTTGTTTTGCCAAGATTTAGATGAGAAAATCGACACCGCTGTTGTGTTGTGTTTTGTTGTTTCTCTTTATTTATTCAGGGGGGTTTCACTGACTCACTTTTTCAGAGAGAGCATTGCTCTCGTAGGGACACTTTCCACCGCAAGCTGCAGCACTGCAGTGGCCCTACAGAGTAAATATGAAGCCTCAGCTAGCAATTGGTTAGCTTAGCTTAGCACCAACACTGCAAACATGAGGAAACTGCTGGCCCGACTCTGAAGGTAATAAAGTCCATACACGTGCTCCTTTAAAGCTCACTAATTAACATGTTTTATCTTATTTGTTTAATCGCTTCAAAAAACAAACTGACCAGTTGCCAGGCAACTAGCGGAGACTCCAGGAAGTCAATGCTTCAAGTCAAGCGCCAACCACCGTGGGTATGAAGTGAAGCCAACAGGAAGTGCCAAACGCTGCAGTTCCTCAAACGGCCAATTGAGGCTGGCTACAGAATCTCCATAAGTCCCCATGTTAAAGTGTCCTACTTCACAGCAGAAATAAACACGTTTACAGCCTGGTACAAAAAACAGTTTTGGTCTCTATAGCTAATTTCCCCGTTCATGACAACTGTACTGAGGGTGAATTTATATACGACTCACCTGTTCAAATTATATTAAAGGTCCAGTGTGTAAGTATTTCTTTGCAGGAATGGATTATAATATTCATCAATATGTTTTCATCAGTGTATAATAACCTGAATATAAGAATCGTTGTGTTTTCGTTGTCATAAAATGAGCCCTTTATAGCTACAGTGAGAGCGGGTCCCCTTCCATACAGTCGGCCATTTTGAACCACCATTTTTGTACAGTAGCTCACAACAGACAAACTAAACTCTGATCTAGATGTGGCCTTTTGCTTTGCTAGGTGCCACTAAATCCTACACGCTAGACCTTTAGGTCTTAAAGTTATGGATAATTAATAGTGTCCCCGCTTTGACTGACATGTGGATGCCGTTGCAGGTTGCAGCCTGCCTCAGGTCCGCTCATGCTCCACATTAGTCTGGAAGTGGCAGAGGCAAGACTGCCAAGATGGCGACGGCCAGAGCCACCACACTCCAATTGTTTTCAATCGTTGTGCTAAGCTTAATTAACCTGCTGCTTCTGATGGCTTCATAGTTACGTGCAGACATGAGAGTGGTATCAATTTCTCATTAATGCTTATTTCCCAAAATATAAAAACATATTCCACACTGTACATGTTTAGCATTTAACAAAGTATTAGCTACAGTATATTAGTGAGAATTTGTCACAAGCATGTATCAGGTATGTTGGTCAGGATCATGGAAAATAAAGCTGCTCTTAGTCTGATTTAATCTTTTAAATGGAGGGTAAAACCTGCCCAGTCAGCCAGCCTTCTTCCTTCCCCCAGGATCCACTTTTTAAGCATTTACCAGAGCCACAACTGGTACTTCATTTTGCCTCTATCAGCAGGAAAACACAAGGCCTATTTAACACACCTGGCAGGTAGAGGCGCACGTGGATCCTGGCACTGCGAGAGGCTTGGCTGTGGGCTCTGCGTTATTGTGGTGACAGATTGAGCACAGCGTGATTGATTAACATGATCTGCTGCAGATAATGCTCACTGCCTGTGAGGCTGGCCTCTGGAAAAGTGCCATGTAAACCCAGGTGTGTGCACAGTTTACCTACTGAGCCACTCAATATCTCAAGCAATTAGCAATGCGGAGAGCAGAGAGGGAGCCGGCTAAGCATTTTACTGTAATGTCAGATGCTATGATGAAGAGCTCTATTAAAGGATGAGGGCTTCAAAAGTGGGTCATGCCTGACTATAAATTGTGCAAGAGCAAATTAGTATTATTATTATCATTATGCAGCAGTGTAGAGCGTACTGTGGACTGTAGGCTATAATATTAGAAAAACATTATTTTGAATGGGTTTGGAAGGCTAAGACTTTACTTACATTGATCCTCATGATCTCACGGATGGCGGCATCAAACTCTTCAGAGTTATTGAAGTCGATAGTGATGACATGTGGCCGGCCTATATACTGCTCTGCATAGGGATGCTGAGAGGACACCTAAGAGAGGGATAAACGGGATATATCAATAAAACACTAGTCCAAATCTGATCAGAAGAAAAAGTGTGTGGATATGAAGAGTGACGAATGTTGTTAACCACCATAAAGACAAGTGCATCTTACCTTCCTTGAGGTGGGCTTTCCTCTGAAGAACTCATGATTGAGAGAGCTGTGAGGGGGATTAAACTTGGGTTGGAGGAAGATGCAGCCATTGGCTATGGCCTCCAGAGGGGCGGGACCTTCGTAGGGGAAGCCAAATCCAATGAATAGCTTGTTGAATGAAAAAGAAGAAGGAGATCGTGACGTTGTACCCTGAGCTGCTCATATTGTATAAGAGTTCAACCTCATGAAAGCCTCAGTAATGTTCCTCTCCCACCTTGGCCTTTCTGAGCAGCTGCTGCAGCTCCTGCTGAGGCAGCAGACCGTGGTTCTTGACAAAGGCGGGCACCTCTGGGGGGCGCTGTGTCTCATAGTAAACAGTCCCATGGATCTCCATGTAGCGATGCAGAATTGCCAGAAACTTTTCCTTTCCCTTTGAGACATAATGAGGTCAGGCAAAATGAGTTAAGCAATTTATCATTGCAAACAGAGCTACAAAGGGAGGTCATCTTCCCTCTGTCTCTTTGATAGATCAAATATTTTTTGACAGTTTGGACAGCCTGTTTGGCAGCAGTTTTCTTACGAGCCATTTGAAGCAGAATTGCGACTTAATTCAAAGATAAACTCTCTTTTTATGAACTGACTGTATTAACATTAGTCTATTTGTCTCATTTGACTGCACAGAGAATATCTGAGGATGTCAGCTATGCTTTTATATGTGAACTTTATGCACCGACACTGCGATGACCAGTTAAATGAATCGAACAGATTCATTAGTATTACACACAACCACTCTTGGAAAGGTGGTGGAGGAAAGCCCAGAGGTATTGGGGAGGGCAAGAGTATCACAGCAACCTGAGCAAAAGCACTGGTTAATGGAAATGAGGCAAGCAGGCCTAATGAGCCGAGTCTGCTCTTGTTAGCACTAACATCATCATTTTTGGAGCTGGTAACTATCCAGAACCTGTGAAGTTATGAAAGATTGATGTATAACTTGTGTGTCGTACCATGGAGACGATGTGTTCGAATCATAAATCTGAATTAGTTTATCACAAAAAGAGCTTCTGGGTAATGTTACGAAATATTCACTAATGCTATGTTTGAAGGCATAAATCATTAATAAATGTCATCTTACACTGAAGGTAATACTCCCTAAAATCGACTTTGAATTCATGTGACCACAAACTGCCTCAACTTGTTTGAAACATTTTATACGACGTCCCATCAAGCTACATTACAGATTAAGTTCTAGATCTAGATAAAATATATAAACTAGGCTCATATATAAATTCACAATAAAGCAGCTGAAGTGGAATATATTTTTAGGCAAGGAAAAGTCTAGAAAAACTTTTGGTTTGAGTTCTGGCATTCAGAGAATCAATGATTCCCGTGAAAAGCTGGTGTACTTACTTGAAGCTGTGTGGATCCATCAGTGATGCACCATGGGATGATGAATACAGAATAGCAAGAGGGAGAGAAGAGTATGGGTAAAGTACGAGGAGGAGGAAAGTGAGCAGAGAGAGGCAGATGAAGAGGAAAAGAGAGAATATGACATGAAGTATTCGTCATTTTTTAACTCTCATAAGACTTTTACAGGCCCGAAAACTCTTAATGCAAACCTTAAAACTGAGGTAGGGCTGCTCACAACGAGGAGTGTATTCATTGTCTGGAGAGACTCTAACACTACAGCCTTTTACACTGCAATCTTTCAGACTCACAAATGTTATACTGCAGCTCATGCTGTTCTGAGAAACAGGGGATGTTATGGCAGTGTAAGAACAAAGCGGCCGTCAGATTCAAGTGAACCAAACCTTGGGGGAGGCTGCAGCACACTTCAAAAGATACAGTAGGAGCGAGAAACCTTGCCAGTAGCTCGAAGGGAAAATTTACTCTAAACAAAAACAATTGTTCCTCTACCATCACACTTCAGGCCAAATTCCTGGAGGAGTAACTTGTTTGCAGGAAATGTAACATCAAGTGGGCGTTTCACAGTGTATATGTTGTGAAGGTTTGAGGAGGGAAGTGATATTCAAAAGTTGTCTGGACCACACGTTTATGCTGATTTTATTAGATTCAAAGAAGCTTGTGGATGCAAAAAGCATATTATAATGTCATATGTACGTCATAATGATTCCCAATATTCCAATGGATGCACAGAAAATTTTTAAATGGTTCTCAGGCGGAGCGTCTCTCTTTCTCTGATTTCTCTGAGTGCATTTATGGATACTTTATAGATGGAAATCAGACAACCAAGATATCCTCGAGAGGTGCACACATGGATTCTAAAATGGTGTGTATTTTTCATTACATTTGATCGGGTTATGACTCTACGGAGGAGTAAAATTTTCGTACTCAAATTCACCTCCTGCAGTATCTTCGCCTCACACCTCCCTCTCAACTCATGTTCCTCTCCGAGGGAGGAACGCCTTACAGTTTGAAAAACCTCTGACCTACACCATGGATCTATTGATACTTTGGTGGCGTCACAACTCAATACAGTTTTCTTTGTTTTTACATGAACAACCTACACTGCATCCTTACAAGTTTTTACAGAATTTGAACAAAACTATCTTGTGCTTTGTGTTAATTCGCCCAATCTACTGAACCGAGAGCTTTAGAAGGGATTATATAATATGATAAACCGTGTATTGTTACTTCAGGGGGCACACAGCATCTAGCAAGAGGAATGGCACTGACAGTGTAGTCTTAAAAACCTTTTCACTAATTGCACTTCTTTGGAGTCATGTGAAACCATCCGAGAGGTGGTAGAAAGCCTCTCGTATGAGTTGTAAAATGTTTTCAACACTACAGAGCAGGTCCTGTTGCTCTGATACTCGCTACAAGATGGTAACACACTTAACAGGGTTCATTGCATCTTTGACTCGGTTTGCCCTTTTAATGTACTTTGAATTATTTAATTCTTCACTGCAAAGCCACATAGAGGAAGTGTTGAGTTAAAGTCACTTAATTACACAGAAGATGATTTCTGCCGTAGTAATGCACTCTTTGTTACCAGTTTATTAGGCATACCTTTACTTGTATTAATCTAAATAACCATAAAGTCAAAAAGAAAATGTTATAACCTTTATGAAGGTTGATAATGTTGCCATGGCTCCACTTGGGTGGCAGCCAGTTACAGTAGCTGTTACAGAAGCTTCAAACATGGACTTTGAACTAGGAGATTAGTTATTTGGCTTTTTCTGTTATATGGATGACACAGATCTGTTGTTTAAAGAAAGACCGATGATCCAAACCGAAGTATGGAGGATGAGACCGTCTGTTATCATGGGGAATGTAAAATCTCTCCCCAATAAAATGGAGGAGCTAACGGCGCTAACCAGGTTACAGAGGGAGTAACCAGTGTAGCGTCACAGACACGTGAATGAACTTGCTGGTGACTGTGGACAGGAGTGCAAAGACCAATTTCTTATCTACCTTGTTGTTACAAGCTGTTGTAACAACTGAATTTCCCATGTCTGGGATCAATAAAGTCTCTCTTATCTTATGAATGTAGGATTTATAATAGGCTGCCATCAGGTTGAATTAGTTTAACTACGTGTACCTAATTAACTGGCAACTGCATGTTTGTAGCTACAGCGATAACCATTCACTCTATTCATTCGATCAAACACTTGACACTAAATTTACTAGCAGTTTTTGCAGTGGTTATTGTGCGATACTGACCTTCCACATGCTGGCTTCTTTACCGTACACAACGGCCATATTGTTGACCTTGTTCCGCTGAATGTTCAGCCTCTCAGTCTCATTCAGCTCCTCAGCCACAAAACCCATAAAAGAGTTATCAGGGGTGTGTGCTGCCAAGGACAAACAAAGAAAATTGGCAATACACTGTTACAAGTCCAATTTCATGTCTCCAAAAAATGTGATTAAACTTAAGGAGCTGCCACGGAGATCCAGACTCCCGTTTGTGTAGCGAATACAGAACAAAAGGAGCATTGTGGGAATTGATAATGTTTTATTCTGAGAGATTATTTAATTAATTTGTAAAGCAGAATGTGGTAAAAACACATTTCTTCGCTGCTATCTTCATCAGTTAGATAAACAATACAGTGTCAAATCACCTGGCTGATAAGAGAAACAGCTTTCAGGACACAAAACAACACCATGAATTGTAGCACACCAAACAAAATCTACTACAGCGCAGAGAGATGTCAAGTGGGAGCGAGAAAGAAACGGTATTTTCAGGCTATTTTCAAACCTGAGATGAAAGCTGACGTCTTTCACAGTGTCAGGCTCTGTGACAACAGTAAGTATTTTCAAAGCAGCGGGGCTGCCCATTGTCACTGTATTAACTGGAGGCTACGCAAACAGCTCGAGTTTCTTCTGCCACCAAACGTGTATGGCTCTTGGTGCACGTGTCACAGTAGGTGGCTTTGGGCATCTGTGTCGACACAGCTGTTCTGAACAAGTTCTCTGCCACCCAAAAGCCTCTCCTGTTACGGGTTGAGGAGTTTATAAGCTTGTGTACACACATGCCTAAATGCATTCATCACGAGGTTTAAATCCTCAGAAAGAGCAAAGAAATATAAAGACCAACATACGGAACATGGTCATGTACTGCTGGCCGTGAAGGTTCCAGTAGCCCCAGTTGGTTCTGTAGCCGTGCAGGGTGGCGTATTCCTCGTGGTTGTAAGCAGGCTCAGTGCCAAAAGTGTCAATCACTCGGATGTGGCACCTGGAACAAAGTATGAAATGGGCTGAGCTAAAATCAGAACAAAGGTGTCTCTCGCAGACAGACAAAATATTTCTATTAGCACACATATGCACAACAACAACAACAACAACAACATGACAGCCGTGTAAAAGCAAAGACTTATGAGAGCTCGTTTAAGCACTAAAACTGTCTTGTTGTCTTGGTTTGTAAAGCAGTCGGTGGTGATGGATATCCGTGTCCCTCCGCTGGTCCTCCCTCACCGAGCAGAGCTTACACGGGCCTCAAGGTGAGACGTCTGAGGTTTAAATCACGTCCTCGTTGAGCAGCCGCCATAGGAAACAAGGCATGACACAACACTTGGAGCAAAACTGTTCCCCGAAATACGCTTTAACATTCTTGCCATGCGCGAGTCTCTTTGGGTAGATTGGAAAATAGTTACAATTCTTTCTGAGGCAACACTTCAATAGGGAATAGATTACACTCTTTCGACTGAACGAAAACATCTTGAAAATATGTTGTTTTAATGTCCTCCCGGATCAAAACCAAACAGAAAAACCAGGATGGAACAGACGTTATGAGTTTAGAGAAGTTACATCAGCACTTTATCAGCAGTGAATATTCACATTGGAAAGCCCAAAATCTATTGATGTAATCCAATCTGAGAAGATTTATCAATGCACCTCTAATCAGTGTCAGGAGAGAAGAGGAAATTAAAGTATTGGTCTGTCACTTAGTGACAGCCGAGGAGTGTTGGTCGATCAGCTGACCTTGGACTGACGCTGATTGGAATCAGCGGAGGTTTTCACCGCCAAGCCTTCGTTTTAGAGATTCAAAATGCAGCAGAGAGTCAGCACGAATTATGGCAGATAGATGACTGCTGCTTATTTATTTAATGAATGTAGCACCCGTCTGGTCTTTTGCATTCAGAGTAAATGTGGAATGAAAACAAACTGAAACAAAATATGATTTTGAACAACAGTATTACACCCCACATGTGCATCGTTTTCTTCTGAGAATAACAGTAAGTAGTGGTGGTTAAATTTGCTTTTACACTGTGAATGTTCCAGTGCTGCCCAGCTGGAACCAAAGAACAAAAACTTTACTAACGGTGGATCATGTTGGTTTGTTGAGCTTTTACTCTGCCCTCATGTACAGGCTGACTCATTATAACCTCCTCTAAAGAGCAAAAGGAAGTGACATCAACCCAGGAGGCCTGAACCTGGCTGATTGATCACAGAGTAAAGAGGCCAAATTGGATCCCCCCAAAAGGGAGAATTTTGCTGATGCACGGTGAATTTACAGGCCTGCAAGACCAGCCAAGCCAATAAGCCAATAGTGAAGTATTTCATCAGAAAGGCAATTACCGGTAGCAGAAATGAATGCAAACAAACAAACACTGCACTGTGCTTTCTTGACACAGAAAGAGAGAGAGAGAGAACAAAAGACTGACTTGTGCTTCCTCAGTGACAGACCCATGTGCTGCTTCATCTGCTGCAAGCCGTGGTAGTCTGTGTAGATGAGATCGAAGGGCAGAGGTCCTGTCAGAGGGCAGCTTCCTCGTCCTGGAGGGACTCCTAAAAACCTGCAGACAGGACAGGCCAGATGTGCTTTTAGTTGTTGAACTCATGGGGTTGGATATGAGTAGATGCTGGTACGTCTGTGTGATGATTTAGAAAAAAAAGCTGCTTGTCCCTGCACAGATGATTGAATTCTTGTAGTGGAGAAATATTTGTGATGACAGAGATGTGATTGTTTTAGTCATGACAGACTGCACACCATAAAATCAACTAGAATACTTTCGATCTGCCAAAAAGGTGGCTGATTTCAATGGGACTGCCCGACTTTTCAGAGCTGCTCTGAGCGATTTCTCCCATTTCTCTTAAGTGTGTGTGCGTGTATGTACTGAGTATTGTTTGGAAATGAGACAGACAGACAGAGAGAGGAAAGAGAAAGGAGCCCAATTGCGTTGTGAAGCATGTCAGTGTTCTAACTGAGACGATGGCGGAGCCATTCAACCGGACGATTCGCCGCTACAAGGCAGCGATGACTCTCAACGGGGAGTCACCCAGTTTATCTGCACAAATTGTTCCGACTAACACACGAAAAACACACATACTGTTATGATGAGGCTGGCTGCCTCTTAGTTCCCACTGTTTTTTTCCTTGTGTTTCGCCTTCCCTTGTCTATTTGTCTATCTCTCTGTTGTGTGGGTCGCTGGGTTTGGCCTATGGTTTTCCTCTCACCTGCCTGATCACCTCACTACCTGTTCCTCATCATCCAATCAACCTCTATAGCACAAAAGACCGGCTTCCAGACTCATTTCCACACAGACTAGCTTTTGCTCTCCCCGTGCTCCAGGATATCCCCCTATCTTCCACCTGGCACACTCAGCTCCGTCTTGTCTTTGTCTCTTGGTGTTTCCACCACCAGCTCTGCACCAGCCACTGGATTCCCTCTCACCTGGACCTCCACCTGCCCTCGCACATTTCCCCTCTATTGTTTCAAATAAACTGTCAAACTACCATTGGTCTGAGACTGGTGTTTGCATCTGGGGTCTGCTCAATGTTCATCTTCATCTGGTTTTCTTTTCTTTTGCATTATTTGCTCTATACTCAGATCTTTTAGTCATACTTTATAGTTTCTATATAACAAACACATCACTGAGAGCTGTTGGCTGCTGCATGTATTCATTTTGTTTTATATTATTTTCCACACAAGGTGTGAATGACAGTAGTACTCTTGCATATTTATTATTTACTGTAATTAAATTTTGTGAGATTGCAAGTCAGTGTTGCATTGAGATAACGTGCTTTATCAGTCTCCATATTCTACATCTGTATATCTGCTGCCTGGAGAAAAAAAAAAAAACCCAAGACATGAACTGTTACAAAAGACCCTCAAAACAGAAAAAGACAGGAGATATAAAAATGTTGTCTGCTGTGACAAAGTATAGTGCATCTTCAGAGTGCTCTGCTTTCAGTTGGGGATCAAGGTGGCACTTTGTCGGAAAAAAAAAAGGCAATCAAGTGTGTCTGTTTTCATCACAAGAGAAAGTATTGCTTTGTCAAACTCCAGCAGCTCTTGAGAGCCACGGCACTGTACAAAAAAAAGCACAGCAGAAGAAGTGGATGTACTCTTCAATGCTCTATATAGTAAATGCAGTTTACTGGATGATAATGAAACGTTTGTAGATTTCTATAAATACAGTAATACAGATATGTAGGGCCACTACACACACACACAAACGCACCCTGCTGTACTTGTGAGGACATTATATTCAGCACTGAGGTTAAGGAAATTAATGGAGGCTAATTAACGCAGCTAAGGCCAACTAGCGCATGCTTTATCTAAAGATTTTGAGTTTCCCATGGCTCTGAGTCTGTAGCTAAATTTCCAGCTACATCAACCATAACTTTCTCATGTAATGTCTAACTCTGCATTAAAGAGGCTATAAAATATATACAACCACATTACTCCTTACAGAAAAAGGACTGGATCTGAAATATCTAAAACTTACAAAATGTAAGTTTATAAAAAATAAAAAAAAAGAGCACTATCAAGGCTTCAGTTTAAATATGAATGACAGCCTCATATTTCAAAGAAAATAGCAATGAAAGCATCTCTGTAAAGGAGAGAGATGATCAAAGGTGCACAGGAAATAATGAAGAAAAGGCCGTGTTCAGTCACTGCTGGCTGGAAAGTATGAAAGCTTGTAGTGTTGTCAAACTGCAACCACTTCATGACATTTTTTTTTTTTTTGCATCAGCAGGAGTCACAGATCCATGACCTTACACTCTCACTTTCTCTCACCACCTGGCTCAGAAACACATCGTGCACGACCCCACAAAACCACACACACATACACACACACAAATACCTACAAAACAAGAGCCTATCGATCTTTCTTTGGACATATTTAGTCGGCAGTGCAGCCTCGTGGAAACAGGCACAGCGGCCATTTCCCCTACAGTAGATGGGATAATGAGCAAGAGCGTGTCAGCTTTATAAGCTGCGGTCACTGAGAAAGGTACACACCCAAGCAATTCAGTGCTTGCACAAACAAAGGCTCTCTTCCCTGAAGCTGTATTTCTGTTTTCAATGCTGTGTGCAATACGCAGCCAGGTGGATACAATACACTCCGTCTTATTACACTCAGGCAATAAAATGAACTTTATATTTATATAGTTTATAAATTGATTTATAGATGGGAGAAAGGAATGAGAACATTTTAAAAGGCAGACAAGAAGGTAGAAAGTATATACAGTGTATATAGAGAGAGAGACGTGAGTGATATTTTCATGCACAGAACCACACCGCTAACGTCGCTAAAAACACTGAACACATCCTACTGAAAAAGCCCTTTCATACATATACCACAGACAGTATAAAACATAGATGTAATATGAAGTGTGGTGGCTCTGGCCGTCGATATCTTGCCAGTCCTGCCTCTGCTGCCTCCAGGCTAAATTTTGAAAAATGGGCAAAGACATGGCTCATGGGTGTAGCTGAGGCAGGCTAAATGAAGCCTGGGTGCTCAAGCCACTCACGTGTAATGGCACCCACCTGTCAATCAAAGCGGCTATGCTGTTAATTTTGCATAACATTATGCCTTAATATAATTTGAACGGGTGAGTTAAGTACAAATTCAGTCTCTGTACAGTTGTCATGAACGGGGAAATGAGCTATAGAGACCAAAACTGTTTTTTGTACCAGGCTGTAAACATGTTTATTTCTGCTGTGAAGGACATTTTAATATAGGGACTTATGGAGATTGACTTGTTCTGTGGCCAGCCTCAAGTGGCCGTTTGAGGAACTGCAGTTTTAGCACCAGCATTGGCTTCACTTCACAGCTAACGAGGTTCCCAGTTGACATGATACTCACATACTGAAGATGCATTTTGTGATACATTCAAAAGTGTACGTCAAGTGTGTCGTTTCACCTGCCGGTGACGTGTATATGAGTTGGTGGTGGCCAGTGCTATCTTCTTTGCCGTTGTGTGCTGGGGCAGCGGTTTGAAGGTAGCCGAAGCCAACAGGGTTAATAGACTTGTTCGTAAGACCAGTGATGTTGTGGGGGTGCAGATGGACTCGCTGACTGTGGTGTTGGAAAGGAGGATGCTGTCTAAGGTGCGGGCTGTTTTGGACGATGACTCCCACCCACTCCATGAGGTGCTGGACAGACTTAGGAGCACCTTCAGTCAGAGACTGCTGGCACCAAGATGCTCCACAGAGAGACACAAGAAGTCTTTCCTACCTGTGAGCATCAGTCTATACAACTCCTCCCTCAAAATATCAGACACTCCAAGTCAAGTCCAGTAGCTATCGTAATTGCTTGTGCAATAAATCAAATCAAATCAATTTTATTTGTATAGGCCAAAGTCACAAAGTACATTTGCCTCGGAGGGCTTAATACGTAAGTGCAATGTTCTCATGCATGCATACTGCACTCTAAACAATCAGTGTCTATTCCCTGTACAGTCTCTCAAACAGTAAATTATTTTAGAAGGTTTTAGATCTATATATCGTATAGTTTACTGTTACTTGGCTTTTATCTTACTGTTTTTGGTTTTGTTTAACTGTTATTTATACCTGTATATATAGTATTAAATTGTATATCTTATAGGTGTATAGTGGTAAAGTTTTTTATGTTATGTTATGTTCAAATTTTTGTTTTTTTCTTGCTATTACTTACTGTCTAACTTACCGTTTGGGAGCTGCTGTAACAAACACAATTTCCCTGAGAGGATTAATAAAGTATTTCTGATTCTGGCGTGTAGTAAATGATCTGCATGTGCTTTCGCTGGTATGCATGAGGTTTCACTGTGTGAGTTGAAGTCTGAATTACGGCCTGTGTGGACCCTCATACTTTATTGCAGACGTGCATTAATGTGAGTAGAAATATTACAGTGAATGAGTACAGAACTGTACGTGACTCGGCTCGTCACAGATCCACTGAAGCTGTGGCTGTTCAGAGGTTTAATTGGATATATGCAAATCTGGGCACTTTAACTTTAAGGGAAGAGTAAAGGGATTAAAGTGCATTAAGGAGTTGGAAGTGTGGAAACTGGAGCACACACACACACACACACAAGTACTGTACTGTTACACACATGCACACACAACTCCATCTCTCTTTTGTCTTTATCTCTTCCACACATGCTCACACACACACACACACACACGATTAAAGGATAAGGCTGGCATTATTTTATCTTTTTATCATCAACAAATCCCCTGAAAAAAAGACCAAAACCAACAATGAATGTATCGCACTAACAAGTACCGCCTGTGCAGCCAAAACCTGACACAGCCTCTGCCTTCATGATTTACAACTCCATTGTCATCCAGCAACAATTAAAAACCCATGAAAGAGCCATACAGTTTCATAATGGTGACATTTTGCTTTATTGTGGTGAACACAGTAAATGTAGCTTATTTCTCTTAGCAGCATCAACATGAGCGCACTCACAGACACAGAGCTACTGTAGTTACAAAGTTGTGTCGGAATAAATCACGCTGCCAGCGTTCATCATGACGAATGATATATGTCACTGTGTACAACTTTAAGTTTCTGACTTTGGTTTGGAGGACACTGGAGCTGGCACATACGCTCCATCAGGCTACACGGATGTCAGCATAATCCTTTAAGACACACGCGTGCAATCACTGTATGAACTTTAATGACTCTCTCAGGCCTCAGAGAGGAGGAAAAAGCTGTGAGACACAGACTGCAAAAAGAAGAACAAAAGATGCAAGACTTCATTTCCGGACATCACTTGGGTGCAATTTCTCTGTTTCACAGCTGCCTTCGGCACCATAGCAACTCAACGGTTTGGGGGAGACGAGAGAGAGAGTGCCAGAGAAACAAACGAGTGTAAGGGACTTCATGGTCACACTGCATTACTTTTTAAAAGAAGGGCGCACATGGCCAACAGTGAGGGGAATTGGCTGAGGGAGATTTCCAGGGGCTGAGGGCAGGAGTTTACGGAGGGCTGCAGGGTGGCTGCAGGGAGGGCTTGTAGTGAGAGTGGAATGACATGGGCAGAGAGGAGGGTTGATGTGCTGCTGGTGGAGGGAGCGGGGTCTGGCATGCTAATCGACCACTTGAGACAGCAGGATAGCAGGAGGAGACAAAAACTCAGAAGTTGCCGCTGTTAGGATCAGATACAGCTGATGTGCCACTTTGATGTGCAGAATCTGGCTCAAATTTCACAGCAAAGGAGCAACGCTCTCTTATTTTGCTTTGAACAGCTGTGTACATGTATAAAGAGTAACTAGAGCTCATTATTTTTAGCTTTTTTATTAACAAAAAAGAGAAACAGAAAATCTGAATTTTGGAGCGAAAACATCAATAATAAAACATAGTATATATAACACATAATATCTGGGATACATTTTGTTTTTGCAGGTTGCGGGGTTTTTAACTTGCTAAGAAGGACTGAAGTGCAAAATCAGCAGCTCGTTTGTGTTTCCTCTCCACTTTTCCCTTCAGTTTCTACTCAGGAAGCACTTTCAGAGCTGTCAACATCACAAGAGGACCTAATTTTTTTTTTTAAACTGCGGTGTCTTTATGCTGCAGAAAATATAACTACTGGGAGGTGTAGGGCCAGGAAAACACTGGCTCCACTCCCCATCTGCTTTCTGCCCCGGCCTGAAAACTTCCTCTCTCCAGTGGTCCAAAATGCCTGCGGTACAAACACTAACACTCCCCCGGTGCTCTGAACTCACAATCTGGATAGCCCAGCTAACAAACTGAGCTAACATTAGCTGACAGCAGCTACACTTTGCGGCAGTTTACTTCACTGTCCATCAGGAAACTCTGTAAATCATCAGAGGGAAACCATAACAAGTTTTCTCCATAAAATATGATCCGGTTTCACAAAAATCAGTGAAATAGTTGGTGTGTGTGTGACTTAGTGTCATAAAGTGTTACGTACGTATTTTCTCATAGTGAAAACTTTCACACACATGCGCTGCACTGTTCACCTCAATTACCATTCAGAGAACGAGACGAGAAATTCTTATGTTATCTCGCTGATGGCTCACTTAACTTGTGCCTCAATGCATAGAAACAAAGAATCAATCAGAAGGCTGCGGGGTGAGAGTGCATCAACAGAGCCCGAGACTGGCGGTATAATAACGCTCTTGTTGTGAGTTCCCGTTTGCCCTACACATGTCTGTCATTACTTCCACTATTCAGGCCAGCATGGTTGATTACAGAAGCAGAAGTGATGTCCCATTTGACATTTGTTAAATCAGTTCTGAGGGTTCCTCACACAGTCCAAGCACGTCTGAATGTTTGCAGGGAAAAACAAGGTGAAATGACCTAATGAGTGTGTTAATGCATTCTGTCAACGACTGAAACGCACTTGACATAACTGATATAAAAGGCCCAACGGCAACATATGTCACACTAGAACATATAAAAGCTGGAGACAATAGTGTGTAAAAACAGTGAAAAACTAGGGAGAGAGTGTGTGAGAGCAGTGTGGACCCATCCTGCACTAAAACACTGGTTTCTTTGGATTATCTCTGGATCACAACACTGCTAGGTGGCAGTGTGTGCGTATACTACCTCTCTGCTCTGCTGACAGAACCTGACAGGCTGCAGCTACGCCTCCACCCTCCTTATTCTCTCCCTCCTCCCGTTTTCTCGCTCCATCCTACCCACCGGCATCCACTGCTCCTCAGGTGTTGAGACGCTATGCTCCGTTGCTGGCTAATTACCCGTGTCGCTCTAGGAGGAGATGAGGGGAGATCCCCGAGTGGAAGTGACAGCTGTCTTCGCTGCTCTGCAAACTGCCGTAGGGCCCTCCCCTCAGTGTGCGACAAGTCCCGGTGTTACTGACAGAAATGATGTCACAACACTTCACTCTCCACCTCAATTACAGTAGACCCAGAGAAAAAAAATGGCTGTACTACTTCTCTTGTTCTTATATTACTAGCACTCTCCCTCTACATGCATCTGTCACTCTTCTTCTTCTCTTTGATATGACAACGGGAGAATGTTTCGGGAAGCTGTTGACTGGTTGGATAATGCTTTGAGTTTAAGACTGTATTTCTAGTGTTTCAGAATATAGTTCATATCAAAGTAAACTATAATCAAGTGATCGTTGCTTTGCCGGAAATATGATTTCATAAGTCACAGATCTCGAAACTGGTTGATGATACATGGTATTTGTTTAGTCATGGATATTAACCCCTCTAATATGGCGACCGTGCAGGGACATACAGCAGACTTTTAGTAGATGGCGGCGAAGCTAATTAAAACGGGCATTTCTTCATCTCGTACTCAGCCTAACTTTAGTGGATTATAACATATCAGGTATGGAATTAATCTGCCGTTGCTCCAGTTCAAGATGAAAGCAAATATGATTTTCAACATGAATGTTGTTATAGAGGCCAAAATGTGGCCTACAACAGACTAGATAAGCAGTTATTGATCACTCAAGGTCGCCATGGTAAGGAGGAGTGAGGAGTCAGTTTGTATAAAACAGAGCAGCCAAAAGGAATAAAATTACACTTCTCTCTAATATTTAGTATTCATTAACGAGTATGGATGAAAGGAGAGGGAGAGCCAGTGATGAGCAATTATAATGGCTTCATGCATTGTCAGTTCATGTTGGTTCATTTGAGTTTCAAGGACTTTTTAAAGGAGATGTTAATTTTCAGGTTCATACTTCTATTTTAGGTGACTATTAGAACAGCTTTTCATGATTTAATGTTCACAATGTTCAAATGCTTAATGTTCTTATACTGGACAGAGCTGCAGCACCTCTTTTCACCCTCTGTCTGAAAGGCTCCATTTTTAGCTCCTGTGTCTTTAAGGCTGCTCCTCCAAAAAGACCAATCTGCTCTGATTCCTCACCCACAGGTGTGAGGAGACCCCGCCCACCAAGGTTCAGCATCAGTTCTGCAGGTGTTACAGATTTTTTTTGCAGCCAGGGAATCACTGTGACCGAGTTTAGCTTGCAACATGCTAACAGTGTGTTCAACAGGCTAACTTACAAAATCCATCCATGAGCTGGCCCTCCTTGAGAACACAGATGCACAGTTCTCCAGTTGCTGTGCAGACATTTTAGGCACAATTTCATCCAAAAAAAATTAAAAAAACATTTTTTCTGCTTACTCAGATAAGGGGGAGGACACGAATAGTTTGTGCTGATCGGTGCAGCTAACAGCAGAGCAGCTCTTAGCTTTGACATAATGCTAACTGTAAGGGCTTGCAGGGGAAAAAATGGCGATGGTGGCGGGTGGTACTCCTTACGTCAGAAGAGGAGCATCATCTAAGCTTCTTAGATTACTGACAAGCCTAGCCATCAAAACACTGACTGATTTTATTTCATAGTTTTTGGGCTTGTAAGCACTTCAGACACTCAAATATATGCGCACACACATTGAAAAAGTGATTTTTTTTTTCATCTTGAGATGTGAGGCCGGTATGCCTCATAGATGATTGGCAATCGGAATCAGCAGCCACAATCGTGACACCCGTAAACAGAAGGCAAACCTGACACTGCCCCAGTTAAAATCATTTCTTGTGCTTCCACAGTGCTATGTCTGATGTCTGAACACTTGATAAACCTTATTTGAGAAATGTAATTTGAAGGAGAGAAAAATGCAATAGTTGCAACTGTATAATAATTACAATCACAACTACACCACTCCACTCCAAAACGGTATAATCAGTGCATCCTCAGAGAACATTTTTCAGCCCATCAGAAGGTTGCTTTTCTCTCAGTTGAGAGAAAAAAACATCCGTTGCCTTTGCCTCCCAAAGTGGACAGAGAAAAGACTAGAAGATCGTTATTCAGAGACGGCATCTCAGTGGAGCATCAGAAGGGAAAATAAGCTAGAAATCCTCTAGAGAAAAGACTGTGGCTGAAGGAAGGATATGTGAGCACGACTAAGCAGGACAGCAAAGGGAAAGACGCCAGCCAAAGTGACTACCCAAAGAAGCCACCAGAGAGCCTGAATGTTGCCAATTAGAGGCAATTATATGATGCAAAACCAACAACTAGACTCCCGCGATAACTAAGCTCCCAGTGTGGCTAATCTGTCTATCGGAGAAAAAGGCTAAACATATCACCAATCCAGTCCACATAAGAACCACAGCGGGCTATCCAGCGATATTAAACTCCTTTCCAGTGCCTGGGTGGGAAAGTGAAGAGCAGGAAATGTAAATAGATATAAGCCTGAGGGAATCTGTGGGAGCGCAACCCACATAACAATCTGTCAATTTAATAGCGTGTGGGAGAGTAAGAGTACGGGATGGAACGAAATGTTTTTTGTTCATTAATAGTCACAGAAAGGGGGATTTAAGGATGTTTGGCATCTGCCATTAACTGGATCACATAAAAAAAGAGTGGGAAACGAACACCAGGTTGTCTTTTGTGGGACCGCGAACAACGAGGGAATATGGTCGAAGCCTGATAAAGCTACTTGACGTCAATTTCAGCCCACCGTTCTATTTTCTCTAAAACTGAACGTTACATTTCTTCATGAAGACCGGCGGAGGGGTCGGGTGGCAGGGGGTGGCTGTGGCCACGGCCACCTCACGCTGAATCCTGGCCTCCCTATTGGCCACAATGGCCTGACCCCAACCACATCACAGCTGTCACTACTTTCCGGTGTGCGGAACATTTCTGCACTGCAACGGCATTACAGGACTTTTTTGTTGCGCGCCCATTTGGCACGAAGGCGCGCATAGGCCAGTCACCACTGTCCAAATGAGACTGAACGATAATCACAGGTAAGCAATAATATCAGTGGGGAGATTCACGTTTCAACGCTAGCAAGCAAACTATCAGGAAAAGATAGCAAAAAGTATAAGCATCGGTGAAGACATCCTTAAACTGCTAAGTACTCATTTCAACTAAAGTCACATTACCTTTTATAATTTTAATAACAGGAAAATTGACTAGCATCTTTGTCGGTACAACTCCCCCAAATAAGTTAAATCAAACATAATAAATATGTGATAGTTTGATAAGTTGGGCTGTCAGTTTTATTGATGTATTTGTTTAGTTAACTTGACATTAAGGGTAATGCTTAAATGCTGAGTGGCTAGTAACTCTGGGCAACCTCTATCCACAGTGGCTGGTGAGCAAAATAGTAAATGCCAAGCCCTGAGTACTAGCTATAATGATGGTGGTACTGTTGATATGTTCTGCATTTAGCATTGGTGTATTATGTCAGACAGAAGACATGAAGAGAAAGACAGCAGACATAGCTTCCTTCTTCAGTAAGGGAGCAGTCAGGAAGAAGAAGCCAGCTGAGGCACAGACCGACAGACAGGGTGAGCAGACAGATTCAGAGAGTGAGAGAGAGGAGTGCCCAGTGAGTGAGTCAGCTTCCAGGTGTACAAACCATCTCACACATGCACTTGTTACCCTGTTGTGTCCAAAAAAAAGTTAGATACACTGAATATTATTTGATCTTTTCCACCATTACCTGCATTCCAAACATTGTGGAGGTGTGTTTTCCAGTGAGACACGTGATCACATAACCATCCTCCCCCCACAGAACATTTCCTGGCTCCGCCACTGTTCATGAATAGCTATAATGAAACTTCGCCACGTCACACTTATATAAATGTACATCGTATGCCAATAAAATCTCAGCTCACACATACACACACTTTAAATTGTCAGCGCTGACCTTGGCAGATGCTTCTTTGTGAGTCTCTGTTGAAATTTTCTAAACATTTCTGCCAGTGTTCCCAATGGACTGCAGTGATTCAATACACCATGACACCAATTAGTGAGGTAAATAATAGCACGGCCAGCAGAAGCATTCCCACCGAGGCATCTTCCCCACCTGATCTCTCTAGTCTGTTCTTATCAAAGCAGCTTTTCTTCTCAGCCCGAAATTTAAGATCAAAGGCCAGCTCTAACCCATCAATGCCCTCGCCTCTTCCCTACGGCAATGGATACATACAGTGCTCGATAACAAGCGCACATTATCGTCAGCCTGTCTGCTCCAGCTTCACGCCACCCACTGTCAGAAAAGAATTGACAGCTTGTACGCGGTCATTTTCTTGACCAGCCAGCGTGAAGCCTGAGCAGCTCTGAAAGATCGCCGAGGAAAAAAAGGTCCAAAGCAGGTCTGAACCTGTCTGCTTTCTGATCATGCTGCTGTGACAATCAATAATCCTATATTTTCAGATGAAACCGTGTTTTTGACTGTAAGCCACGTCGTGTATATACGTATGTGTGTGTGTGTGTGTGTGTCCACTGGCATAAACACTCGTGTTTGTGATGATGAGCGACAAGGCCGTTATCACTCTGAAGTCAGCGAGCTGTGACAGGAAGGAGGTGCGCAAACTGTAGAGATGCTGTCAAGCCTTCACGCTGAAATGGCACTCTGAAGGAAGGAGAGATGACTTATCTCTGTTCTCCCTAAAGCTGATCGCAAAACAGTGTGTTGGGCAACTGGGTTGCTCATTGCTTGCAGAACATGCAGAACGCACAAGAAAAGCATTTTCGTTGAATAGAATACGCTGCAAAGAAGAAGATGATTCCTGCAAAGACGCATCAAACATCGATTATACATTGACTGCAGCAGTTTTGCCTACAGCTTGAAAATAACAGGGTGAGAGAGACTTACCCGTGCAGCTCTTTGAGAGAAACTGAGATCTTGAGGTCGTGTCCCAACACATAGAGGGCTGTGAGGATGTCGGCCCATTGCACCATCTCACCCAGAGGACCCCCCTTCAGCACCTTGGGACTGAAGACGTCCCCAGACTCCTCTGTTAGAAAGCCCACGTGGACTAGAATCTGAAAGCAAAAGCAAAAAGAGTCAAAGCAAGAGAAGACTACATGGTGTTTTGTCGACTCAATGTATGCTTTTTTTTTTTTTTTGTTAAACCATTTCTACATTGATATTACTGTAAAGAATGAGCTGTTAATATCCAGAAATTTTAGACTTTTAGATTCAGGCATCTTTTGTGAGAGCAATTTTCACCAAATGCTTCAAAGATTCATATATGAATAAATTCAAATATTTGGCACGGATCAGTGCCGTCGAATTTTAAATGTAATTGAGTATCTAATGAAAGCAAGCGAGCAGAGTGACAGCATATTCACACCGACGTAACTCCTAAGAAATATAATCAACTGTGCGCGGAGTTGACATGAAAATCGACCTAATTGATATGCAGAACGATGCACAGGCGGTTTAATTGCCGATGGGAAGAGATGGAATTTCCAGGCTGTTAAATATGTAATGAAATTAGATTTTTCAACAGATGGCATTTACTCAATTACTTACTTTGACTTGGAAAAACTTTCAAAGACAATTTGATTTGTCTACTAGACCGCACATTTATTCACATATTTGTTTTTATATTTTATATTTGTGTGACAGTGAAAATATCGAGGAGGAGATATCAACATGGACTCTCTCGACGCCTGCTTGGTGCGGTGGTCACGCTGTCCTTACTCTTTGCTTCCAATTGGCAGAAATGTTTACAAATTTGCTTCCAAAATGAATTTCTGAATAATTTCGAAGAAGACTAATGACTACGACCGTACAGCGGCAGATTCATATTTTATAGTTTCAAAAGATGTTTTTTAAGTGGCGTCAAGTTTTATTAGCATCTAGACTTTCTCGTGTTTCACCATCTGGTTTGATATGGATCGGGTTTTGGGTTGCTTTTCAGATTTAAATCTTATAATTAGAAAATGGCTCATGGCCACGTACCAGTCCAATTCAAAATGTCATCTCCTGCACTGCTGACACAATGGATTTCGCCCCTGTGTGAGCCGCAAAGCTGTTCAGCCTGCAGTCCACACGTATGAGCACCACATGTCATCGCTGCAACAACAATGCCAAGTTTGGTCGAGCAAGAAATCTCCATTTGGTGGAGAAGGGGGATGATGAATTCACAGAGAAAACGTTCGTCTTTGGACATTTTGAGATATAAGGATCATTTTTAAAATACAGGGCTCACATTTTGGACCGTGAGAAAACTCCAAAGTCCAAAAGAATTCAGGTTGAATCATCCCTTTTTGCAGCTGTTTGTAGTTCAGTGTTTTTTCTTTTCTTTTCTCTTTTATTGTTGTATTGTTGAAAGCAAGACAAAAAAAAGTCGTTGGGGAAATACAAAAAATGCTCCTTTTGCTCTCAGTCAACTGGAGTGCTTTTGATTGACAGCAGCTGGCAGGCCGAGAACAAGTGTGATGTGTGTTTCCCCTTCAAGTTAAAACGATGTCTCCCGTAGCACCCATCTTCGTGGCTCGGGTTAGGCGTAATGGAGATGAATGATTGGGTTTAGGGTAAGGTTGGAGTCAGGCGAAGCATCGAAGAAGAGTTGAAGTTAGAGATGAAGTTAGGTTCAGGTTTAGGTAAAGGAAAGCACAAGTCGGCAGGAAAACAGCACCGTGCCCTGTAGCTTACAAGCCATGGACAGACAGTATGTTTTCTTCTGTGGTACTGAAGAGTAAAACACCAGGAGTAAAGTGGAGTTTGTTGGTACGTTTACAGTGCAGGATGTTTAATGTGATGCAGAGGAGCAGCTAATTAGCTATCCAGTCTGGAAAATGAGTTAGCAGTGCTCTTTTCCCCTGTGAACGTTTGTTTGGTGCAGGACAAGACGTAAATTAGATAAGGAGACTTAAGCAGGAGAGTTAATGTGGTTGTTGTTCAGAGCCTGCTGAACAACAAAGGCTGCTGTCTAGCTGATAGTTAGCCTAAAATCAAATGATTTGGCTGGATGGAAAACAAGTTCTCCATCTACGCAAACACAGAACTTAATTCAAAGATCATAAAACATACAACGACTGAATCAAGTTGTCCCCTGTGGTTTCGGATATTTATGTGATTTACATAGCAGATAAGTACGGAATAAACAAACTCTTGTTATCACATTCACGTTCAAGTCATTGTGCTCCCATTTAGTACAACCTGACTGCATATAACAAATGATTCATCCCTCATGATGCTCATCACATCACATGGATACCAAGATCCAAGATATGTTGGCAAGACGCTCCATAAAACATCCTGTCTCTGCAAATCTGTCTATGTCCATTTTCTCAACAGCACTCAGTGCTTCAGTGACAAAAGACAAGCCTGCAGGGGCTGGTTAATGGACAGTAACCATTACTGTCAAACACACCATTACAATAAACAAAGCCCTCTCCCCAGTGTGAAAGAAGCAGGCATTTGGGAAGAGCGTTATTTACAGAACGGGCTTTGATTTATCCAGCTGAAAACTGGCCGATGAAAGAAACTGATTAAACTACACACACACACACACACACACACACACACACACACACACACACACACACACACACACACACACACACACACACACACACGGCAGAACGCCAGGATGCTGTCAGCTCGTTTACAGACACCAAAACACTACAAATAAATTTCTTTTATACGTCGTTCATGTAAGCTAAGTTATTTTCTGCTGAGGGATTTGGAGAGAGCTGTGCACACAAGTCAAAAGATTTGGTGAAACTTGACATCTACATGTGCACTGTACTGTTTTAATGTGGTACTCCATACAGACGTGCACACAGCATGCATGCTAAAAAAAAAAAAAGGTCAGAGATCAAGGCTTCAGGAAAAATTCACTTGAAAATGCCCTGGCTGAGATTGTGTTTTTTATTCTCACAATGAAACATTTTATTCTCGAGCAAATGAAGAAAAATAAATGGTAAGAAAGTCAAGTTAATAAAGAAAGAGAAAAAAGATTTGCGTCCAAGAAAGAGGAAGTGATAACCTGACTCTTCTCTCAAAATCCTACACTTCCGAAAATGCAACTGGATAATGAGTACAATTAGGCTTTTTTTTTTGTTTGTTTTAGATTGTGTGTGCCAAGATTTCATAGTTAGTCACACGTTTGTCAGGGTAAATGATCCCACGTGTCAGCTGTGATTGTGGTGGAGTTTCTCTGTTTTGAAAGTGAGATATTAATATGGATGACGATGCAGTTATCCATTTCATACTGTTATAGTCTAAACACAAAGTGAACTGACTGACTGGTTGAATTACTGACTGTGTAAAACACAACTTGTTTATTTTTACCACGATATTCTGGACCACAAACTGAGCAGTTCAAGGCAAAAAAACAAGACTGATGGCATTCCCGCGGGCAGCAATAGAAGAACATTTCAACACCAAAGAAATCGCTGCATCATCAGCACATCAAACGGGCACAAAAAGGGCAGAAATAACTAGAAATGACGATCAAAGGATGAAACGGTAGCGGTGTGGGACACTGACTCTGCACTATTCTGACTGTGGGATGATCTGAAAGACATAAAATATCTCATGTAACATACACCGACGTAGGCATAGAACATTTACTGTGTATTTCCTAATATGAGAGCCAAATTGCCCAGCCTGAGGGCACTTTTCTGCGTTAATCACTCACCAGTTATGATGGTTTTAACATTAAAGATCGAGACCAAGTCATAACCAAGTGAGGCAGAGACAAGACCAAGATTAGAGAGTAAAATGGCCACTTAGGCTGCAGATATGTAGCTAATATTTTAAAAATCTTTGGTTCCAGTTGTGTCAGACGTTGTGGAATAAAATGCAGCTCCCTAAACCACAAAGACACAACCTAAACTAAACACACAAGACACGATATTTGGCTGACACAGACAGCCCTTTCACAGTTGTGATCTTGACCGGTCTTAAAATAAAATCCTAAATCCTCTTTGCCCGAGAAAAGACTGAGTAAAAGTGTGGTCGATGCTGAGACGAGACGAAAGACCTTCCAAAATTGATCTTGAGACCGGTCTCGAGTACTACAACCCCGCCAGGGGGGATCTAATGTCATTCCCATTTCATCATTTGTGTGTTGCAGCAGGCAGCACTCTTTGACACTTTGCGGAAATGTCCCTGTAAATGTCAGTGGGGAGAGTGCACCCAAGCCAATCAGTGCCTGCTAGGAGTTACTCTGGATCATTATCTACTTATGTGTGTTACTCAACATTCTACAATTCACACAGAGGAGCCCGTGATAAAAGAAAATGTCACAGCTGTTCTAGTAACTTAGCATCCTAGCGTGTGGGACTTCTCAGAACTGTTTGATCTAAAAGATCTTTTTTTTTTTTTTTTTTTGCTTTAATCCTTAAACAAATGGATTTCCATCAAATTAGGAGCTGAGGAATATATTTCCTGAGCCACAGGAAGGTTTTCACTGGCTCATCGTCTGTAGCCAGACACAACACTTTGAAAAGATGAAACCACAACACAGACTTGTTCTCTTATCCTCCCACTTTCATCTTCCAGTCTGTGCAGAATGCCTCATATTCACCCTTTTCTGCTCCCTCCACTGGTTGCGGAGTTTGTCATCCAGCCGTCGAGCAGCAGAGGCCCACTGCACCGCCAGCCTTCGGATTCGCCTCTTCATGAAGCTCAGCGACTCCTTCCCGGTGCCAACTCGCTCCAGCAGAGTCCCGATGTCGGACTGAAAAATAGCCTGGATGACAGAAGCAATAAAAATAAAAATAAAAATCATTGGAAAGGCTCCAGAGTGTAGAGTGTATGTGAGCCTCATATGTACCAGAAAGTACTCAAGAACAAGCTGGTATTCAGATTTATAACTTGGCCTGAAGCAGAAGGTGGGATACTAAAAAAACGACGACAGTATAGACATTATAGAGCTGTTTTTTGTTTTTTTTATGTTTTCACTGGGGTGGTTTAGACTGTACTGTCATTTTCTGTTATCTGCTAGTGCCCCGGGGCTAGGAGCTCTCAGACAGGTTGCCTGAGGGGCTCTTGGATGATCCTCATAAATTGTCTGCTCTCATTTTACATCTCCTCCTCTACCCACTATAATCACTGCATCACAGCGCAATACCAGCATGTGGGTATTAATCAATGGTGTAACAGCACGGGGGAGGCACAGAGGACTTATAAAAACACAGAAGAGAAACCGTCTGTCTCTCAAACGCGCGGACACTATAGACGAAACTGAGATTCTCTCAAAGACAAAATCAATATGCAGAGCTGTACTGTACTCTCACAATGCAGGTGAATTATTGCTCTCAAGAGAAACTTGTGTACGGCACAGCAAAATGCAGAGCACCCGAGGGAAGTCTGGGGATTAGTCTCAGTGAATACAGGCTGGCAATTAGAGCAGAATGTAGAGGTGCAGAATGAATTCACATCAGGGGCTCGCTGATGCTGGCTGCACATTACTCTGGGGAGGGGACAGAGGGGAACGGTGGGATAGACTATGGAGGAGAGATTGACATAGCGTGTGCATGGTGCTAAAATTAAAAATGAATTGATGCAGGGAGGCAAACAAGAATGAAAACTGGGAGTGACAGCCAGCGGGGTGTGCAGTTGGGTATTCAGATTCTCCTGAGAGCTTTTGATCAAAAAATTGAAGCAATAAAGGCTCTGCCTGAACTTGGAAAATAAGTAACTCCACGGCATCAGTGTCAAGCTACCAAATTCACAATGGCAGTAATTTTCACAGCACCTTGATGTTTAGCATTCTGCTCTATTTATTCTTCCTCTTTCAGATTCCTTGTCACTTCTAAATTCCTGACACCTTCGTTGGCATGTGAGAAGTGTAGACTACTATCTGCCTCCTCAGTTGAGTCAGCACCGGTTCTTTTCACTGCCAGCAAAAATTGAAAATTTCATTTGCAGGGATCTTGTGACACTGAACAGATGTAAGGAACAGACTGGCTGCTTGTGCTTTCGAGGAAAACTGCACAAGTGAGAAACAGTTTTTTTTACTTCCGTGTCAGACTCTGGATTGAAGTGATTAAAATGATGAGGAGATGGTGTGTTACCTGTCTCTTGGGTGGAGGCTTCAAGGTGGGTGCAGCAGTTTGATTCCTCCAGGGCAGAGGGGGGCAGAACCACTCCACCTCGCTCAGGTAGACGAGGAAGGAGCAATCGGAGCCGTCCACGCCGTAAAAGGCATAGCACGGGTCAGAGGTCCAACGAGCACGCATCCACTAGAAAGCAAAGACCCAAATGACTCACGTCTTTCAAAAAATGTGAAGTGAACTCCTTCAGGGCACTAATTAGACAACTCTTTAATTAAATATGTAAAAAGGTGTCAGTAGAGGCCGGTTTAAAACCCGTCCCTTAAGTCCTCTCATCATTGTGAAACCGTCAAAAAGGCGTTGTGTGGAACAGCCTGTGGGCACTCTGCTGTCGCATTTTAACTTCAGCTACGATTTGATGCTCTTGGTCCTTTATTGTCAGACTCATGCACAGAAAAAAAAAAAAAAACAGCCTTGGCTTCATTAATAGGTTAACTTTAATGCTCTGTGGTCAAATACCCCAGATATTTGAATGAGACAGATAAAAGAGAGAGAGAAAGGGCAGATCTTGCCTTTGCTTGTTCTTTTGAGGTCGCGGACATCCAAGTGGAGGAAGCAGACGGGATAGTTAAATAGTAAAAATGTCTACTTTTGTTATTAGGCTGAACTAACGTTAGGCTAGATGTCTTTCAAGAGGCGTCAGCTTTTATGGGACACATCCCATTCTTTCTTTGGCGAGCTAAAGGAACATCCATCTTACTCCCCGGGCGTACGGTGTCTTCTTATTTTCTGCTGACAGAACTAAAAACTTCCTTTTGTTCCAAAATGTTTGAAACTGTGAAGTTATACTGAAGCAGGAAGGGCCCGTACACCCCCCACAGACTCTAACTGTCTCTAATTAATACATATCACATCTGTGCGCCTTCATATGGTGTAGGGCTGACCATATGTACGATGGCTTACTTCATCCATAAACATCAACAACAGCGCACGCTTCATATGGATGTTTTTCTATGCATATACGCGAGAAAGAAGCATGTATTGGACATGTTTATATTAGACACGCTGCAGTTTTACTCTGATACATCTGCTCCTCATACTTTATGCACGTACAGATTATTTATAAAACCTTGTTTGCTCTTTCCTATTCTACTTGTGCAGCACTAAGTTACAGCAACAGACGACTCGGTATCTCTACGAGGAGCCTTAATACATCCTCTTATCTTATTATACAAAATGTATGTTGTGCCAAGGTGAGTCACCAAGAGAGGACAACGGGATATTTGCTCTGTGTGTGAAATAGTTTGGACTTAAGTGAGATATGAGGACTTACATCCATCTTGTTGGGACAGTCCGGATAACGGGGATCTTTAGGAGTCTCACATTGTCCTAATGTTCCATCCCTAACTGGAGAAAAGAAAAATGCAGGGTATTTATCAAAGACTACACACACACACACACACACACAACACACACAGGTCACACGATTCAGCAAAATAAAAGCTGCATTGTTTGGATTTTTTGTGTCGGTACAGAGACACAAAAGTCAAAGAGGAAGGTGAAAGAAATATGCTGGCATTGTCTTATCTGCTTTGTATTTCTGTCATAAATACTGCACCCTCAACCTTCATTTTATTGTATAGAAGTTCTCTCAATATGTTTGATTTTATTCACGGTTTTATCTTGAAGTACGACATCCAGTTTCATATCATGCATCTTTCTAAACAGATTCACCAAGCTTTGGGCTTTCCAATTAATCCTTGATCAAACCGATTTGCATTTCCCCTTGAGCCTCGAGTCTGTTTGTCTTTTGCATTACGGCATATGAACAGAGATAAATTAAGAGGTAGAGCTCGCGAACGAGCTCCTGCAAAAGCTTGGCCTCCTCTGCCGAACAGGCTGAAGTCTCTGTTCCATCCCACTCACTGGATTTACTATAGATAGATTGCATTAGTGTGATTCATAAAAATCATAATCTCCGTCCCCCTTTTTTCCTTCTCTGCCCGTCTTTTCTGCCTCTTTCTGCTGCTCGCTCTCCCTTTTCCACTGCTTCTTCTCCCAGTCTTTTCTTCTCCTTGAAGCCCCGGCACTAGCAGGCCTAATTAAAGAAGCAGTTTGCAGCTCCTCCGTCAGCATCCTGCCAAGCGTCGAAGAGCACAATCACAGACAAATAATTGCCAGCCATTCTGTCTGATTAGCATGATAACGACGGGCCTCTCACGATGAAAAGTGCCACTGCCTGCCACTGTCAAAACATAGCTGGGTTCAGATCATCCTTAGTTAAATGATAACAGACATTATGACAACAGACAAATTATCTGACTGCATTTTAATGAGACTGTAAGCTGAATAGTTTTCAGTGGATACAGGAGAGGAATTATAGTGTGAATTAAATCACGCTGTCCGTTCTCTATTCGTGACCAATAAAGAAATTGAGAATGAAGGCTAATAAAATACACAGACAGGCCCGGATCCTATTAACAAGGCAGTAATTCATCATCGTGATTTAAACATGCTGCAGTCGTGTAGTTATGATACGGCAACAACAAAAAGGAGCGCACTGTGCTGCATGGGGAGCTCCTCCACCCTAACACAAACAGTGGCTTGCTATGTCAGCGGGTAAATGTGGCATGAATAATATCTGTCATGTTGTATATGATCAACCAGCAAGTGTACGTTAGACAGAAACTGTGCATTCAAGTGTGCTGGATCCAGACTTGATCCAGTCGGGCTTATGTGGGCCGAGAGGAAAAGTGCCTCCAGATTGGATGGATTTGAAATAGACGAGTGGTGGGTGGGTGAGAGGGGGGCTACAGCTATATTTGGTATTCTCCAGGTGTGTGTAGGCAGTGTGCATCTGTGTGTGTTTTATATCATACCTCTGTTGCTGGCCATGCTGCGCTGTAGGATCTGCTCCACCCTCACTGCCATGTCAGACATGTTCTGGGCGATGGCCTGAATCCGCTCCACAAGCCCTATAGGCTGTATCCTGATCATGCATGTCACACACACACACAGACACAAAGAGTAAGAATATTTAAAAAATGTGCCAACAACAACCATCTTCATCTCTTCAATCAGGCACCTTCAAAAGAAACACTGTATTCCTTCTGTAGCTTCCTTCATTCGGCGGTATTTGTTGTTCTCCGTCACAGTGAGTGTGAAGTAGTGGAAGAAATGCTAATTGTCGAGAACTTCAGGCGTGAAATCGAAAAAGCTTTTAAACACTGACAGATAATTTATTTGTTGAGAGCTTTAAAAAAAAAAAAAAAAAGTGACTCTGCATATTAAAACACGTCCGCAGGGGAAATAAAAACAGAAGACAATTAGGTTGTTAGCAAACGTGTTTGACTGCACTTGACCCCTGTGGCCTAAAAGCTGTTGGCAAAACAATCAAGAACCAATATTTACAATGCAGGAGGAGATACGGTGGGATGTGAAACACAGAGGGAATAAAGAGAGGAGGCGGCTTTGCAATATTGATTACAGTCCAGTGTTATAGGTCCGAGATATTTGGAAATCTGTAATATGTCTATCAGAAACGGGGCCACGGCAAATGATCTAAAACTTTGTTCAGTCCAGAATCTCAGTCTTACTAAAAGTTTCATTTTACTCCAGAGTCCAGTTGAATCAAAATATATCAAAAGGATCTGCTACTATATGTGCAGTCTTATCAGAGGCGAGCCCATGACAAATTAACTGCTCTACAGAGGTGCAAACACCAAAGGAGAAGAGACATCTTACTAAATTTTATCTATCTGTGTAACAATGAACCTTCAAAGAGAAGAGGTCTGAGGAATGCGCCGCGGTTACCTCCATTAACGGTTAATTGATTTATACAATGAATAATAAAACATTTCAGAGGCGCACCTCTGTGCTCTCTCAGCTAAAATAATAAAATCAGTCAGTTCCCATCATGTATCGCTGTCAGGCTAACTGTCAGATATCTACGGTACGTGCAGGAGTGTGAAGTTGGTGCTGCTTATAAAACTAATAGTGCCACAATCAGGGCTGCGAACAATTATTTTCATGATCTGTTCTGCAGATTGTTTTCTGAATTCATTTTTATTTTCTATTATTTGGTCCATAAAATGTCAGAAAATAATGAAAACTGTTCAGTTTACTGAGAAAAACAGAAAATGTTCAGATCTGAGAAGCTGGAACGCGGTGAATGTGGCATTTTTATTTTAATTAATTAGATTACTGTGATTATCGAAATGGTTGCTAACTGAATTTCTGTTTATCGACAGGTCAACTGACTCAGTTATTTTGATTATGAACTGATTTGTTGTTTATTTCGTGTTGAATTGTTTCAACTTGCTTGTTCTCCAAAATAGGTTTCATTTACAAATAAAGGAAATCAGCAAATGTTTGACACTTTTGCCTGATAAACAATTGATTTTTTTAATTGTTGGTGATTCGTTTTAATCAACTAATTCTTTCAGGACTACAACCTAAGGTTGTAAGTTTCTGTAAAATCCTTATTTTGTTACATTTGGGTGATTATATTATGTTATATTGTCATAGAGTATGCGCACTTTCCATCTAAGTAAATGTTTAGTAGTGATCGTTTTAATTTTAAACTTTATGTGCTGCACTTGCTAGTTAAACTTTGCAGAGTATTTTGCAGGAAAGCTTGTAAATACTTTGTTTGCAGTTACTGGTGGATCCCATTAAAATGGTAAAAAGTCCTTTACGATGTGATCCCTGCCTCTACACAGCTCAGCACACATTCAGACCCACTGGATAACTTCAGACAAGCAGCAACTTCAGAAAAAAGTAAATCTTAACCTCTGAAACTTTTGCACATCAACAGATGACTTTAATCATGTTTGCTGCTGTTATAAACAACCAACATTAATTTGTGGAAAGGATTTCATCTATGCCCTGTTCTACATGAAAACAAACACTTAAATGAATAATTTTAATGAGCTTCTCTTGTTGTGTAGTAGTATTTCTGGGATTTACATTTCTCATTAAACGGCTCTGAATATGTAAACGCTGGAAACTCACACCAGCGACAGGAACAGCGGTTCGGATGCAGATCTATCAGTATAACTCTGATTTCATTGAGGCAGCATGTATTTCTGTGCGTGTGCCAGGGGAAAGCAATCTAACTGTGCTTATATGCATAATTTAACATAATCCCAAACCCCAATTTCATTTTTCCACGTCGTGCCCAGGAGGGAAGTGGTGGCCAAACCTTCTCTTCTAGGTTTTAGTCTCGCAGGTCAGCACAAATTAATTGCCAATTACACAGACACACTGACAGACAGCACAGTAAAATACACACACGCAGAAAAAATGATGTGTTACTGCAGACAGACACCCGTGGTCACATGCAGAGCAATCTCATGTTTACACTGCAGGGACTCCAGACCCAAGAGAGGCAATCTTCTGTTAGACAGTAAGTGGACAAACTAATTACTTTTTAGCAGTAGCAGTATACTAGGCGGGCAAAGTTTTTCCTCTGTGAAGAGCTTGTTCTCATCTCTAGGGTCATCCCTCAGCCATACAGTTTTTTTTTTAATCACCTGAGTGATAACAAATAAAACCAACAATTATTAGCATGAGGTGCATTTTCACCACTAAGTTGGTTTTTAAACTATTTGACCTTTGTCACTGTAGCATTTCCAGTTTAGTCCCTGAGAGGCCAATTAAATAATTGTTAGAAGTACATTACTGAGAGTATATCCGCAGGGCAGGGTAGAGAAAATTAAATTCTGTGCAATATGCAACGTCCAATATCAAACTGCAGATAAAAATAATCATAAGCAGGGATTTTCCAGTAATAAATATTTCCCCCCAGGCTTTTGACAAGTCAGGTCAGGTTAGGCGTTACACCTCTTCTGTCATTGTTCATTATTCGCAGTTACACAGAGACCAGACATAAATCGCAAATATTACTACAATGCCTTTTTAATTTATCACCGCAGGTGGTTACCACTATTGTGTGTGTGTGTGGCAGTGCGGGATCAATTGAAGTAGATTTTAGATGAGATACTTCCCGGGCCGTGAGGAAGAGGGCGGTGATGACCACGAGGCAAACGAAACAGTAAAGGCAGAAACAGGAGGGAGCTTCCTCTCCTCAAACCCTGAGCAGGTGCAGGTAGGAGGAAAAAGGTCTGTTGCCACGGCAACTGCACAGAACCCACAACTCAGAGCTGGCAGCTTTGACTTGACCTCTGCCCTTCCTTTTTCTTTTATATATATATATATATATATATATATATATATATATATATGACAGTCTCTTTTATTTCTCCAGCTGCCCAGGGAGAGGGATCGGGTTTGTTCTAACACCAGGTTTCTGAGGTATGAGGCTCTTTCCACAGCATGCGCCTCCTCTACTGGGATGCCCCAGGGCTCCATACTTGGCCCGCTTCCTTTCTTTACACTATCTCTCAGGTGCTCTTCAGCTTCCATGACACATAACATTCATGCATTCAAATGTCTAAAGACACGTCAACCTATGTTATTTACTTTAGTTATATTTATATCCCATATGTTTCCAACAATGTTAAAACCAGAGAAATGCTTTATTTTTATTCACAGTTATTTTATTGTCAATGGCATCATATCGCCTTTACCCATTCTAGTTTTGGGCAAACACATGATGCATCAGAGAGTGACTAAATTGACCTTGTGATGGGATTATGTTTTCAAGCATTGCTATAAAAGTCAAGAATCAACTTCAAGCACAACAATAATAAGCATAACAATAATAGCTTTGGTGCAGTGTCATGAGATTTTGCTGCATGACCCCCTCGAGTGCAGCCTGAGGTTCACACTGATATTGAAGACACACACTCCCTCGCTGTACTTCTGGTGTACCTCTTTTACTCACTCTGCCTGACGTACAGTTCTGCTTAGACAGAGATGAGCTGAAAAAGAGAGTGCCATTACTCGTAAAGAATGACAGGAACGCAGTACTTTCTTCACCAGTCTACTGCAATTTCCTAAGTTTTGTGCACGTAACATGCTGCCTTTCTCAGACACTAACCCTACACGACAGCTGTATCTAATGTAAAACACATTTGACAGGCATTAGAAACCAAGAAGACATTAGAAACCTTGTACCTGTCCAAAGCCGAGCTCAGCTCATCCAGCCTGTGGGTGTCTGTGGTGTTACTCAGTTTAGACAGAGCATCCATCCTCTTCATAATTATCTCCAGCATGTCACTGATTTTCCTCAGCACCCCACGAGATTCTTGGCCACCAAGCACTGAAAAACACAGACAGGCAGTGTAAGACAAATATTACTAAATTAAATCACGGAGATAGAAAAGAGTTATGATGAAGGATAAAGGTGGGAGAAAAGAAAAGAGCAAAGTGACATGCACAAACTAGAAAAAGGTATGATAGATACACAGTCAACGCCTTTATTTATAAAGCATTTAAGGTATTTTTTTATAAAATAAAAAAGTAAAATAGTGTTTTAAATGATTCTGTTAATTGTGCAGTAAATATTTAGTCATATTTATTGGCAAAACGTTTATTTTATTCGGCATTATATGGTATTTTCATGTTAATTATTTGGTAAAACAGCATTTATTTTAATGGTAAAATATGGAATAAAACGCCAACCTCAAAGGTCAAATCTACAGTACTAATATCCTTAAAATGTAGTATTAGAAAAAGTTTTAGTTTTTTACAGTGTACGATATGTCACACTTTATGACCACTTTTGGCTTCATGTAACGTAGAAATCAAGGTCACAGGAAGAGAACTGTTTGTTATAATGATTTCAAACACAATATAACTATATATTTTTCTCTCTAAAATGATTTACTGTACCACCAGACTGACTCAAGGTCACCTTTTAAAATCCATTTATTTTATGTTCCATTTTACTGTCAGTTTTCTCCCCAGTTTGTATTTTCTTTTGTCCTTCATTATTAAACTCAGCAGTGGCCAGCTTTCCAGGAAAACACAGAAACGGCCAAATTAGTCTGACGGTATCGGTTTTGTCTTGCTGCTTGTCTCAAATTATTAACGACCTGACAGGTGGTAAACCAGAATGATGCTGTTAGCAAATACCTAGTCAATTAACGAGCCTGCAGCTACAGACAACAAGGTCAGCGAGGTGTCAGACTGCATCGTCATGGAGTCAAGGCCCTCCTGACCCTGCACTGACCACATTAAGCTCACACTGGATGCACAGCGTAATTATTAACACGTAATTGCATCACAGTTCAAAATCACCACAGGAAAACAATTCTTTGCAGCAAAAAGTCAAAGAATCAAGATAAATAACGCCACTCGTGGGACTTGGGAGTGAATTTGTGGTTCCGACCCCTGAGAAATATAGCTAGAAACTAACATCAGCCTCATATTGTTCTCAGGGACTGTGAGTGAAAACAAAGTCTCACCTCTCAGTGTTCCCTCATCAATTGCATTAGACTTTAGAAACTGCATTGCGCGCACACTCACTTCTCCTGTCAGAGTTCATTTATCACTGCCCAGGTTAAAGTCACCTTTAACTGAAAATAAATCCTATTACGTCACCAGTAAATAAAATAAGGACCGAGAGAGACAATCTCCCACTTCTCTTAGGTCTGTGTGCATGTGTGCTTATATGTGTTGCTGAGGTTCGTAAAAAGATGAAAAAGCACTCGGCATCAGAAACGCGAATTACAGGAAAAGTTGCAGTGGTATGCTTGAGCTCAAAAGGTTGAATCGTATAAGGGAGAGCCCAGATATCCACCTCAATCTTTTCCCTTTATTGTCTGTACATATTTTCTGCTTCGGCTTAGCAGACTTAAGAGTCACTTCTAGAATCTCTTCAGTAAAACTGGCCTAAAGATGCCTCGCTCTGAATAATTCAGCAGTTAGACAACAATTTTTCCTTCCACAGACAGCAAGAGAGAGACTAAATGAATTCCCATTCAGAGTTGCAGCTTTATAGCTGCAGTTTATCAATAGATTTTAAAAGAAGAATGATACAGGATAGGAAAGGAGATGAGATCTAAGAAGCACTGCAGAGTAATATATTACTATATTGTCCAAATAAACACTCTGCTCGCCAACTGTATGAAGCCTGCACATGCAACTCCAAGACCAAACCCTGAGCACCAAGATCTAAACACTTCTTAGACGATTATTTTACCATTCTTCTTTACACTCATTTGTGATGATCTTTGTGGACTTTGAGAATATTTGCTTAGTTCGGAGGATCCTCTATCAGCTGCAGTGTGCTCGCTGCACTAAATCTAAACAAAGCCTCTGGGCTAAAGTGTGGGAAGAACTCACATTTCTTCACAGTAACGCTCCTTTACACACATTGTGCTCGTAAATCACCATTACTGAGACCGAACACCCTTCCTACGCAGTACATTTTTAGAACTGAACCTTATATATGTTTGCAATCAACTGTTCATCAGGCTGCCTTTTACTCTTGTTTCCTGACGCCTCTCAGGAAACATTGGCTAATGTGTTTTCTTCCCATGAACAGTCCGAGATGCTGATATTGGTGCAGCAGGAGTTGATGGTATCTGTGTGCTAATGTAGGGCCTCCCTGTGTCGTTCCTCATCTGCTGGTTAATAAAGGGCCGATTTAGCGGTGGCTAATCTCCTTTAACGACTCAATTTCAGAAGTGCCACAGTACAATCGATATTATGAACAAATTCCAATTAGATGACCATTTGTATTGTAGCCTGCACTACAAAACACTGGCCAACCAGCTATAAACAACTGCCCTTAGAGAGACTCACTGGCTACATGCATTGCCAAATTCACAGAATGGAAGTTCACTGACAAGAATGAAGGAAGTGGATTCACAACAAAGCATAGCTTAGATAACTTCAGTCATGGTCACAGCCATATCTACCTTTTGCTTTGACCGCTTTGCTATACAGTAAATAGCCTTATTCAACTACTGCAGTAATTCAAATTATGGCACGAACTGCTCAAGTAAATAAAGAGAAATGACGGTTAATCATTACTTTAAGACATGGAGGTCAGTCAATTCAGAAAATTTCAAGAACTTCGAATGTCTCAAGTGCAGTCGATGAAAGTGACTCTCATGAGGGCCGCCACAGGAAAGGAAGACCAAGCTGCAGAGGATAAGTTCATTACAGTTACCAGCCTCAGAAATCACCAATTGACAGCACCTCAGATTAGAGCCCACATAAAAGCTTCTCAGAGTTCAAGAAGCAGACACATTTCAACATCAACTGTTCGGAGGAGACTGTGTGAATCAGGCCTTAACGGTTGAATTGCTGCAAAGAAACCACGACTGAGGGAGACCAATAAGAAGAAGAAGAGAACTGCTTGGGCCAGGAAAAACAAGGAATAGACATTAACCCATGGTTATGAGTCAAATTTCAGTTTTTTTGTGCCAATCATCATGTCTTTGTAAAATGCAAAGGTGAGCAGATGGTTTCTACATGTGTGGTTCCCACCGTGAAGCATGGATGGGGTGTAAAGGTGCCTTTGCTGGTGACACTGTTGGAGATTTATTTAAATTCAAGGCACACTTAACCACCATTACTACCATAGCATTCTGCAGCAACATGCCATGTCTTCTGGTTTGCACTTACTGGGACCATAATTTGTTTTTTGATATGACAATGACCCAAAACATACCTCCAGGTTATGCAAGGAATGACCAAGAGTGACAATGACCCGACTTAAACCCATTTGAGATGGTTAGGGATAGGTTGGACCGCAGAGTGAAGTCAAAGCAGCCAACAAGTGCTCAACATATGTGAGAACTCTGTCAAAGTCATTTAATTCTTCGATTAGCTGCTTTTAAGGCACCCTATGCTACCAGGGCTGAAACCTGGTCTTATGTTCATGCCTCACTGCCACAGCTAACTGGACACTCAATCAGCTTCCCCACCTATGGTCTTCCTCTCCTGCTGTTGTTAGTGCTAAATCCAAGCCTTGCGACCTGCGTGTGCTCACAATCCTAACCAGCTGAAGCTGGCTGAAGCAACTGTAAAACAAGACAAAAGACTGAACATCTTTCTTCAGTCATCCCAGATTCAATATATTTTATTTTTATGAAGTCCTTCAGTTGGAGGTTGGAGAGTTTTTTTTAGATGTTCAAACAGTGATACACAGTTGGTTTACAGAGAGCTACAGTATAATCGCTTCAAACAAAGTCATATTTAGAAGAAAGAGTAGCACCACCTTGACCTTCACGCAGAGTGCGGATTTAGATACTGCCTGACATCTCAGAGGGAGAATCTGAACATGGAGTCTCACAACACTGGGCGAATTTTACTAGCAAACAGAAGCCTCAATATTCAGAGCATGTAAGTGTCTCAACACATGATTTCATTTATTCCCTGTTGAGATCAAATCCCTGTGTGGATCTACCCATGTTACTCATTGTGGGTATCGTAGCATGTTGGTTAAACACTTTAAATAAGGACAATGTGACAGCATTTGATGGGAAAGCTCATTAGTCAAAAGCCACACACACACACACACACACACACACACACACACACACACACACACACACACACAATAATGGATACAAGAAAGAAGCAATAACCTTGCTGCAATAAGTCTTACCTTATTCCTGCAGGAAAATGAATTGACCAACATCGCCAGAGCAAGACTCACAGTAAAATTAACACGAAGAGCACTTAAGAGCTGCTGTTCAGCACTTTCATTACCCAGTACAACAAAAACTACATGTTGCCGACGGGTAAGAATCTCCCGCTACTTTTATTAGATGTTTTGGAGGATGTAGCTCGTAAAAGTTCACTACAAGAAATACACATTTCAGTTGTTGGCTCAGATGCAGTGTGTGGAAAGCATGATATAATTATTGTTTTATGTAATCCTGATGATTACACTGCTTTGTTTTTTCTTGTTTCCTAACACAGGTTGACCATTTAACAGTAGAGAATCACACAATATCTTGTCAACAGAATCAAGTAATGGTATAATATAAAACTGTATTCTCTAATGAGCTCAATAAAATGCAAATCAATGTTTCTACATTTAACGTATTCATCATAAAACTCATTATAGCAGCGTGTCACGTTCGATTTATATCAAAAAACTACTTCTCCTCCCCACTGGCACAACCGAGAGCCACATAAATAAATCCTGTCATCTCTTATGAGTATTACTGGCCGCCTAGTTTTCCTAGTAAGGGAAATGAGGGTCAGATCCCTCCATCTCACCTGTCACCAGGATAAATTCATACATTCCCTCCTGCTCTGCACTCTTACGCACACATGCACAGATAGACCTTTCTCTGTCCTCTCACTCCTAATTCAAATATTCATTACAGAAAAGGTTGATTGAGATTGAGTTTCTCTCTTCTCTATTTGGCACCCATGGTGGTGGTGGTGGTGGTGGTGGTGGTGGTTTGGGAGGGGGCGAGCTGCCACATCCATAAGCTATTAGAGCTGAGAACCTCTGTCACTTATCCTCTGTGCGGCTCCAGCCTCTTATTGTGCCTGACAGCCTGGAAAATACCTGCACTCTTTCTTCTAAATGTGAATCTCTGCAGCTTTAATTAAAACCTCCTCTGACCCCTCTCGCAGTATGTAGATGTAGCTAGAAGCATGGCGAGGTTCCCCTTAACCGCACACACCGCAGCCTTACGTTTATTGATTTTCCACAGCTTTAAAACCAGACTGTCATTTGATGTTTGATACATGGATGCTGTTTTTGAGTGAAAACAATAAAGCGCACCTGGCAACTTTGAAGGTTGATGAAAGGCTGATTTAGACACTGCTAATATACCTGTATCGCAAACACACACTGCTCAATTCATCCAGAAACACAGGAGTGTCACGGCATGCACTCATTTTCCAGGACGGGAGTTTAGCCAGTTTTATTCCCTTTTATGCTCTGGCTGCTCAGATTGGGCATGAAAATATGATGAGCATTTGCATAAACATATTTCCTGTTTTCACAGAGAAAATAAATTCTTGCATGAATGCGAGAGAAACAACAAGAATAGAAAATGCTACCTAAACCAACTCTGGAAGTGAACTTCCTGACCCAGTTCGCGAGCGTGATCAACAATAAATGTGCTCCGAAAGAGGCTGTAAACAACCTGCATACCACATTCACTGTAAAAAGGTCCAGTGTGGAAGATTTCGGAGGTTCTGTTTATAGGATATGGCAGTGGAGTGTTACCATCGGTTCTCAAACTATGGTACCACTGCTGGTACACAAATTCCTTCTAGTAGTATGCAGTGGAAATCTCTTTTTTAAAAATAAAATAAAATAAATGAATCTAAAATACATTATTCTATTAAAATACGACAAAATAAACTATGGGATCTCTGGAAAGTAATTCAAAATAAGTTTTGCATTCCCTGATGTGACTGATGTGTAGTTACGTACATGAACATAGCGAACAGTCGTGAGCTAAAATGTGACGGTTAGATAGCAAGCAAAGGTCGACAATCATTTCATACAATGATAGCATGTTGTCACTTTTCACATTCATAGCCGTGCGCAACAGTTCAAACAGAAACATGAGGACTAAACTCAGTGGCTGAACTGGTGTTATTATTGCAAAAAAACGAATGTACAAAAGCAGACTGTCAGGCAGGCACGGTTTAAACATGGTAAAGTCTGTCCAAACAAGCGAACAAATCCATAAAGTAATAGGCTAAATCCACAAAACTGGCAAGGTCCAATGAAATCAAAGTAGTAGTCAAAATCAGACTGGAACACAGAGACTAAACACACAAGCGAAGGCAGGATAACAAGACACAGGTGAAACTAATCATGCTGGAACAGACAATCAAAACTCAACAACAGAGGTTACAGACACGAGGACAGGGAAGAATAACAGTTTCGTCTGTGCATTAATTAAATAATTTATAGAAATGATTGTCTTTCTGTGTGCACTGTATGTATGAGCACTGGTGTATCCTTGTGCATGCACATACTGCATGGCTACACTAAAGAGGTAATAATGTTGCAGCAGCTAAATTACAGGAAGAGTCGCAATCAAGACTACTTGTTGTAGTACTTCATTTCCCACCGCTTCCCCCCCAGGAGACAATTTAATCAAGTGATGGGTCTTGCACCGACACGTCTACACACAAAATTAAACCAACACAAACTGTTGACGATGCTACAAAAGACTAATAAGCAGCAGTTGTGACAACAGAAATGTGACCATTGTGATTAAAAAAAAAAGCAAAAAACTGAAAACCGTGTTGGAGCTCAGCCTCCTGCCTAAATTTCTATCGAAAGCATCTTTTATTTAAAGCATAATAAAGATGCTGAACGTCACAACAACAAAGCAATCGGAGACACAGAAAACATGTTCGCAGTCGAAATCTTAAAGTGTCGCTGCTCGTCTAAAACAACAATCAGTGCAACCTCTGCTGTCGTACCTGCCTCGCAATCCAAGAAAAAATAACAGGTCTTTCCACCAGATGACAGGAGCTAGTGACAGAGTGAACAATGAGCGTTCATTTTTATTCACACTTCTTTTTCTCTTTTGTCAGCTGCGCACTCATTTCCAGTTATGTCAAAACCGCCGCTGAAGTTCCATCAGTGTGCAAAGGTCAGTTTATTCTGTTCACCACGTCTACACATGCTGGAGGGGAACGCCTCTGTTTCAAGCAGATTAGTTATCCCATTTCGAACCAAGTACTGAAGTTTAAAGCTTTGACAGACCTGCAAATACCACACCCTTACCCTGAGAGAAGACTCGTTTTCATGCACCACGTAGTGAAGACTGCTGAGACAGGAGATAAAAAAAAGTTCTGTCGGTGTGTGTGGAAAAGGATTTCAGTGAACAGAAGAGAGAACATGATGCGCCCTGCACACCTGATGCTCGAACTTTGTGGAAAAGGAATTTTCTCTTTTGCGTTTAATCCCTTTCAGTAGTCCAGCCACCAAAATAAAGCGGTCGAATTATTATTCTTATGTTCTACATATTTGGGTGGCGTATGCTTTCAGCATGATGAACATAAAGGGGCAAACGATTGGGTTCAAACACAAGAAGTGTAGCTGAAGCTTTAAGAAATCATCTGCCTTTGTTGGGAGATGCAACATTCTGTTTGCCTGCAGCAAAATGGATTTTCTCCATCGCTTAAGGGATTGGAAATTCAATCGAAATCTCAGGTATTCGAGCTTGCAGGTAGGAATAGAAGACGCATTAACATCTGAACCATTTAGACTTGCTCTGACCGGGTTAAAACTTGAAAGTGTCATAGGACCGTTTCTTCCTTTGTGGCAAAGATGCATTAAGACCTCTGTGGTTAAAGGACACACTGTGAAGGTGGTCTTCAAAGAGCTTATTAGAAAGCTACAGTACACCTCTGGAGCCTTTAAGATATCTAGGATCAAATGCCTCCTCCTTTCATGCTTCCCACTCTAACAGAAATAGTCTCCCCCTGTTCCTCCTTTACTTCTTTTCCACATCATTAGTTTCCTATACCTTCAAAGGGACGTAATGAAGGAAACGCATGCATTTTAAAAATCTGGATATAGCTTGGTATGCAAATGAAACTCAGTGGTATTCTGAATGTCTGGCTCTGGGGTGCCAAAGAATGCAACACTTTTATGCATCACTCAGTCATTTTACAGTATACACAGCAGACACAAATATAACTGCACAAAATTGCTTCTTTCTGACTGGGGAAACCTGAAAAGAGAATGTGAGAGTCTCGGCGCATCTTAGGTGAGATTTTCAACAAATAATAATGCAAAGCAGGTAAGAGAGACAGGCCTGGAGAGAAACATTTAAAAGAAAGAGGTGGAGAGAGACAGAAAAGCAAAGAGAAAGAGAGAGAGAGAGAGAGAGAGAGAGAGAGAGAGAGAGAGGAAAGGAGAAACACAAAGGCAGCAAGGCAAGACAATAACTACATATTTTCCTCCACTCCTTTTTCTCTTCAGGCAATTGTTGCCATTCACAAGACGAGCAATAAACGAGGCAGCGCTTCCTCTCAGCTATTGTTTACCCTCTCAGATTCAAAACACTATAAATGTTAAAGGTGCCCCCGCTGCTTCGCTGACATTTTTACGATTTCCTGCGCGTGTGCGTCGTGCACCCATGTTGGCGTAAAGACTGACAACAGAGGCGCATGTCCATTCGTGCATTTGTATCCTGTAGCTCTCCACAGCGTCCAGCAGCAGAGGCCAGATGGGTGCGTACAGTTTAGGTGCTATCAAGTTACCGCTTCACTGAACAACTCATCCCAGCTCATTCATATAACTCCCCGTGCAAGCTAATCCTCATTCCCAAGCATGCACAAGTACACAAACGCGCACACAAACACACCAAAGGTGAGAATTTACGCAGCCTGGTTAGCGGCGCGGCGGTGTTTAATGAGCTTGAGGCAGATGCTTTCCCTTGACGGCAGCCTATGAGTGGTTAATTAATCAGACAGCTCTCCTGTCCCCCTCTCACCTCCGTCTCTTTCCATCTCCTTCAACCTGTACAGGCTCTACATCCATTTCATAAATATGCGAAATCCTTAAAATTGTCTCCCATGATGCCTCTAACGTTACCACACTTTGACACCTAAACAGATTTTCCCACAGTCCCTCCAATTATGAGTCAATTTTAACGCTTTCGTAACCAAGTGCAGCCATTCAAGTGAGTCAGCCAACAACATTTCAACACCTTACACATCTTACACAACGTTGCGACATGCTGCTCACTGATGGGGCCAAAGATGAAGTGCATTATTTAAGAGGGATGAACTGTTGCCTCATTTAAATGTGAAATAAAATGACATCAGTGTAAGATTTTTTTTTTAATTTTTTTTTTTACAAACTGCAAACAACTGGTGTCCTTGGATGGGTTGCATTGCTTCTCGCCGTGCCAGCTGGTACCTGTCACAGAGCATGACATGCAGTGTCAACATTGTACCAGGAGGTAAAAAAAATAAAATAAAAAAAAAGGTGAGAGACAATAGTCCAAAAAGCTAACACTTTCTCTCCCAAAAGGCTAGTGCTGTAGTGGTTTATATGCAGAGGCACATAGTGCAAACACAGAGAACGTGCTGAGAAAGATAACAGGTTTCTCTCAGGGATGGTGTCTCTGAAATAATTTGGATTTTTTTTTTTTCTACCGTGGGCCTTGATTTGTTTCTCTGGGAGGGCAAGGTCAACGTTGCTACATTTGAGTGGCCGTTTGGACTTTTCGAGATAAGGTTAAATTCGTCTAAAGGAAGTTGTCGGTGAGCTGGTTTTATAACCAAGACATGACGGAAACAAGTGCATCACTGTGCCATGATTACATCACATCTAACATCTCTAGGACTGGTTTTCAGTCTTAAAACATCATATACATTATTAATACTATTACAACTATTTCTTTCTGTCGGAGTAATTCATGTTTGCAATAACTTATTTTTGCTTGATTGAGCTTACAAGAGGAATCCCACTGGTGGACTACTTCCTCTGCATAATAAATGTATCTTGCTCTATTCGCCTAAACGAGCACAACCAGAAAAACCAACATAAATATTTACAGATCTCACCTCTGCCACCACACATTTTCAGCTACTAGTACTGCTATCAGAACAAGGTCATGTGGGCACTGAGATGAGATCAAAGTAGGTGTGGAAAAAAGATGGAGGTGTAGATGAGAGAAGAAAGAAGCTTCTCTGGGCGAAGCACTCCCACGACACACTCCCAATGAGCAAAGCGAGCAGGTCTGTCAGCCTGCTGGTGGTAATCAAGGAAACCCCACAAAGCTCTCAGCGTGTTCCCAGCCTGTTCATTACCAGCGCAGAGCACAGCCACTGTAGTCATGGGCGACCAAGCGACAATGACATGCAACCGCAGGCTTACCTTCGGCTCGCACAGTGAAGGGAGAATCTCCGGGTCTCTTAGCTGTGAACTGGCCCCCGAGAGAGGTCATTAGAAAGCACAGGCTGAAGAATCCAATCCCCACCACAAAGATCCTGCAGGAGAGACAGAGACAGAGAGAACAGACTATGTGACACATGAGCGCGACAAGGACAGAGCTCATGAGACAGATACATTAAAAGTGTACAGGACGGATGTAAAAAAATAAAACTTTGAAACAAGGCATGTGAGTTCACAAGCTCCCCCAGACGACATCACTTCAAGTCTTTGTGAGGCTTCATGGAGTGTGGACAGAGTTCATATTGTACTAGTAAACCCCACAGATTGTGTACTCGCTCGACTGTGTCGCCTCGAATGAACTATCAACACGGACAGGCTTTCTGCATCACACTGTGCTCAGTGAGCTAACATCCAGAATAAAAGCGTTAAATTACAGGCGAATGGCTGCATTTTGGAGAGAGCAGTCAACATTTCATGAGTTCTCGAGCTCTGAAAACAATCGCTACGGACCGATTAAGTTCAGAACTGTCTGCTTTGTCTGCACGCTTCAGAGGTCGTGCTGAGAAAATGTTAGGGAGGGGACTGCAGGACAGATTGTCACTCATCTCACCCTTTCCCAAGCTTGCTTTCTTAAATTTGTATAAGGCAATAAAAAAAACAGAGAGGCTTGCTGACACTCAGCTAGAGCCCGGGTGAGTGATGGGGCCGTATTACTATCCAATATGTGAGGTAATGGTGAAAAACTGGGATTTGTTGTTCAGGCAAGCATGCACACAAGTATTGTACTTATGATTCTGCAGTGAGACCTCCTCTCTCTGTACCAGCCACTCAGCTGCAGAGTGTGAGTTGACCATTGGCATGTTAAATCCGGTCTGGAGCCCCTGGCTGAGCATAATGTGCTAACGCCACCGTTTTCACCCAGAAAGCTGTAAAAACACCGGGGAACTTTACGGCTGAAAGAGTTACCAGCCGGGACACCTACACCACCACTGTGACTACTGATTTTTTTTAATGCTAATGAGTCCTTTAGCTTGTGTACGACCTACCTGGTCAAACTTGGCGAGTTTTAATGAGTTTATGCTCGATTTGTTTTAACTTGTCTCCAGCTGGTGGTGGTGAAACTTTCAGCTGTCTGAGCAAACATCACTAATGGCACAGAGGGCACCCTGTTGTTCAAATTAATGCCAGTGGTGGAAAGTAACTAAATATTGCAGTACATGTACTTTAACTGAGGTTTATACTTTTTAGAGGCAAACAGTGTCACTACACTACATTTGAGCTTTAGTAACTCGTTACAGATTACAATTTTTCACATCCTTTCTGTCCAGTAAAAAAAACATGCTTCTCCAAATTTGGTAAGCTGAACATTTCTTAAATGTTAAGACAATTCTCCGGCTTCTGAAGCTGAATTAACTATTTCAAAATCCTCTTTGATGAGCAGGAACAGTCTTTGTCACAAAGCTGAAAACAGGTCTGTTTTTCTGAGCTCAGGAAAAGTTGAAAGCGACGCCACAAACGTAAAATATGATGCACTGAACTACCCAACAGTGTAAAGTAGTTCAAATGAGCTCAAACATCTACAGCTGTATACTGCAACATACAAATGAATGCAGCAGGAATATGAATCCAAAAACATCAGATATGTTTTACATTTCTTTGCTTTCCAATCCATATCAAAAGACCTGGAGACTGAATCATTGGGGTGTCGTTGCTGAATTCATGGCTTGTATTGTACTTTTATTATTTTTCTAGATTGCTACGTGTTGTCATATCGTCTGTTTTAATTTGATTTCGTCTGTCCTGCTGCCTGTCTTGGTCAGGACTCCCTTGAAAAAACAGGTTTTGAATCTTAGTGGGACTCTTCTTGTTAAAATAAAGGTTAAATAAAACAATAAAGATATAATAATAAAACAGGGAACATTTTACTGCGGAATGAGTACTTGCATGCAGTGTGGTATGATTACTTTACCTGACATCATGCATTAGATGTTTACATGGCAACTTGCTAGTACCATTTTTTTCTGTATTTCTTTCAGTTTCATCTTATAATTTGTAATCTTTCATGAGGTAAAACAAAAACAAACAATGCATGAAATCAGTCGAAGTGATGTAAATTGAGAAAAGGTTTCACGTTCTTACCTGAACGGTTTGAAAGTGAGAAGACATCTCCTCACCATAATGAAAAGCTCGGTGCTGGTTGCAATCATTTTCCACACACGTACAAAGCTCCGGGTCTCCTTAGCATGGTGCAAGTCGGTGTGACACCCAGCGTCAGGAGCATAACTTTGGAGCAGAGTCCTGCAGCTTTACTGGGCGTGTGATGAGAAAAAAGAAACAGTCTCAACTTCCAGCCAGACAGCTGTCCGTGATGTGCTGCGTGTCAACAACTTCAGCGGGAATCCAGCCGGTGCGTCCTGCAGCAGCTGGTCGGTCGATGATCCTCCTTCAGATTCTGCAGATGAATAAAAGATTGTCCTTTAATCGGACTGATTTATTGTATCTCTGTTCAAAGTCATGGAGCGCTGCAACACAGGACTGCTGAGTTCCTTGAATTCCTTGAAACTGACTCTTTCCTCTCTTTGTGAGAGTTCCTCTTTCACTGCGGCTCGTTTAGTGATAGCGCCATCTATTGACTCAGAAGAGAAAGCTAAATGTTTTGTTTATTTAAAGAAAACAGATCATGGATGAAGAACCAAACAATAATAAAAGCGTCTCAATCTAGTATAAGTAATTAATTTAATATAATTTCTTATAGGCTACTGGAAACAAGTCAAATGAATGTGAGTGGTAAGGGCTGTAACACCTACTGCTAACAGGGTTTATATGCAATAAATCCCTCTCAGGAATAGATTAATGACTCAACTATTCATCATGACATGAACTGTGAGTGCAGAAATCTGATCCAATGGCAGATTAACTCAGATCTCTATATAAAATCAATCAAATCATCCATAAGTGATGGGTAACATATACGTTCTGCACATTAAAACAAACAAACAAAAAAAACATTATTTCTCATTAAGTGCGTAAAAAAAGACGTTTCAGCACCGTGGACAGCTCCTGACAGACTGCGGCTCAGCAGCGACACCCAGCGGACAAACCGTGACACTGCTCAATTCAAAGTGGAAGTTTCCCATTTCTATAGGAGAAATGTCTGTTAAAGAAATGTCTGTTTCTTTCACATTTATTCATGTTTTTAAGACATTTAAGTTAGAGATAAAATACTTGTGAAACGTGACGCATTACAAGCCCTTACATCGTTCATGATCTATTGTGATACTTTCCTTATGCTCAGTTTTGATCAATTTAAATCCACATTCAGAGTCGGGGCTAATAGACAGCGACAGCAGCAGCATCCTCTGTTGCCATGGTAACTGTTTTCAGTCTTACTACGTTGGGCCTCGGCTCTGCCTGTTGCTGCTGCTGTCGCCTCTTGGCTCGCAGTCCAGTGAGATCAGCTCTTGCTGACATTACGAGGCCGGGCTGAGATTTAAAATGCACCTCTGGGCAGGTCGCGTTCACTTACTGTCAAACGACAACATGACATGTCGTGAGTGTGCTGGACAAACTGATTGATAAAAAAATATTCCAGTTATTTGAAAGCAGTGTCTAACTTTAGCTGCACGGACGAGCACGGCACTCAGAGACGAGTGAGTGCTCAATGAATGCGAGATATTCCAAGGACTCCACTAGCATCACTCTCAGAATATTTTTTAAACTTTCTCTCTTTCACATCCTCTTTTTCATTTCTTTTCCTCCATATATTTTTTTTTCTGTTTAGTATTCATGTCCTGCTCCATGTTGACCTCCCCACCACTGCATTATACACTTATTTTGTCATCTCAATGAAATATACTGCCTCACCGTCTCTATCTTTCTCTCCATCTGTCTATTTATCTCTCGAGTGTCTACTTCCACTGCAGTTTCTCCCTCTCCTTCCCACTGTTTGATTTGGACTCTCTCTGCTTTACTTATTCACTGAAGCAGACGCCCAAGAACAAAGTATCTCTTCTATATGAAAGCACATTATTTGTGTTTAACAGGGACATATACATCTGGGAAAAGCACAAGTGGAAAACGTAGGCTCGCGTCACAAAGTGGGAGGAAAATTAAAAGCACTGTGCGATTGTAATCTTTATCACAGTGGAAATAAAACAGACTTACTGAATCTTTAGTACATTTTACATTGTTTGTCTGCCAGGAATTTGGAAGAAAATCAAGGACTGAATCTTAAGCAGGGCAGTTCACAGTAGTCTGCTTCAACCCACATAACTTTCTTTTTCATTTACAAAAAAAAAAGTAAAGTTAGAATAATTGGTATGCCATGAGTTAAAGCAGAGTGTTTCTGATCTTTTAGGGCAAAGAAAGTCTTCCATACAGTTGCATAAGAGGCAAACAATGATGGAAAAGAGTAATTTAACTTAATGTAGAGCGATTGCAAATTGAGTTAGTGCAAGGCTAACTCTTCAATTTTCATATTCACTCAGTGAAAAACTCAGTTTGCTTCAGAAAAAAATGGATAAGTTTGAAAGAAAACAGCACTAAAAGAGAGACGAGATGAATCATTATTATAGTTTGTTCAGTGAGAGTTGCTGTAGTTTAGTGGATTACTGTTTCTAACAGCCCCTTTTCTGATTATTTACCTGTATGCTGCAACTATGAGCCACCGTGCAGACTAAAGTTGATGTTTTTAAGATATCAGAATACAAAGCAGACAAAAATTCAGTGCACAAAATCAAAATAAACTGAGTTAAGTGTTAATGTGAAGCGCTAACAGCTTCTCTGTTAACGTCCTGTAGCCGACCGTCCTCCTTGTAACCTAGCCAGAGAAGTGTTCTTGAGAGCCGCTTCATCCATGCCACACATTTTTAAGAAGAGGAATGGCTTCTCTCTGCAGTTTACTGTGCACCGTTTTTGGTTATGTGTTTATTATTCTGCTTTAACTAAACTCTGCTCTGCTTAATGGATCTGTGTTGAGGCTCTGAAGCGGTTCTGTGGAGTGTTAAATTGTCACTTTACCTACATACCTCTTACACCAAACATTAAGCCACAACACAGAGAGGGCAAACCGAGTGAAGGCCAGCAGGTGCCTCATATAATCTGAGCCTGATTGGAGAGGTGGTTGGGGGGAGGAGTCAGGCTGCGTTCACTAACACTTCACGCTGCTTTGAGTCTTCTGTTTCAGCTGTTTGTCCATTCTTTAAGCTTCCTATTTAACTGAGGGGAAGGTGATTTAATTACATGACATACAAAAATCTGCTAAACTGAAAAGAACTGAACAAACTCTGCTGTCAAACATCGTCATTCAGCGTGTTTCGGGTAGAGAAACCATCTTGTACCATTTTTTTTTTTGTAACTGCAATTAAATGCCAGTTCCGCACTGAGATTTTTTGGCATTGACTGAATCCAACCATCGACACTTGAGAGACACATTTCTATTTAAAGGCTTCATTTCCCCTCTCTCCAGCCTGCCTCACTCACTAGCAACCCATGATGAGTTGTTTCTCACAGAGGAGCTCTCACTGTCTGCTGATAGATCACCTGCTCTGCATTGCCATAAATGTCCATAACAGCCATTAAAGTAACTAAGAGCACTAAGTGATGCTTCAATATTGGTGCTGAAAATGTAGCGATAGTCTTAATGCTCATAATACAGCTCCATCAAGATTGAAATCCATTAAGTCTTAATGGCTGTGCTTGTCATAGCACCTAAAAGATGTGTGCTACAAACCTCAGGGTCCAGCAGAGAGAGGATCTAAAGTCTTACTCAGCTCTTCACACGCTTAAACAACAGTTCAGTCAAACATATACTGGCAGAGTAATTAATATTTAAAATGTGTACCTGTGTGAGATCCTGTGTACAGCAGCAGCAGGATACCTTCACTTCTTAGGAAGACTGGAGAGTTTTGTTTGGGGGAAATCCCAGTTACTGGTTAAGTATTGGTTACATTATCCAGACTATAAAATATAAACACAAGCAGTGTGCACTCATAGCCAAGCTGTTGTTGTTACTTAATCATCTTTATAAGGAACATCTTTGTAATCAAACGTAGTAACGTGCCACTGTGTTCATTAAAGATGACAACCGGAGCATTAGCTGTGAGATTATAAACACAACACAATTACTACTAACACTTTTAACAAAGCGCAACATTAGTTGTGATCTGGATCCAAACATGCAGCCAAACATGCACTCATTTAAGGGAACCTTCATATTTTATAATGATAAACACGATCTCTTGTTTCTGATAAGTATATAACGGAGAAGTAAAGAAGTCCTTAGTTGAAAAGATCCTTTTCTGACATTTCTCAGTACATCACTGTTTGCGGTGTCACCACAAGCCAAGTGGCAAGTGATGAAAGAAGCTGGAGCCTTACATCCAATTAGTATGGTGGGTTGACCTTTAGGGGTGTGCATCATTGGTCCCAAAGTGAAACGTGAGGAAGATGTCCTCTTCGAACTCCAAAGTCACTGCACACTGGATGAGCCTGGACTCCTTGAATTGTGTTTATCTGCCGTCACATAGTTTAATCTCAAAGATAAAATGAGGAAATGTTTATAGATTAAAGGCTTCTGCGCTGCAACATAATTTATACAAGTATGATATTCTAGCAGGTAGGCATAAAACCGCAGACAGCTCCGTACAAATGTGAAGCGATATCTTCAGGTTTGCAAAACCTTTGAAGCAGAAACTCTAAAGCAGCTTTGAGCTTTTAAAAAGAACTCCGGTGAAATGAAAAGCGCTTAGAAGAATATGAGGATTGTAAGACTGAAGCTGTTTGTTCAGCCTTCGTGCTGTGCTGCACAGTGGAAATACAAATCAGTTTCCATTCATTTCGCAGAGCGGCACTGGCAGACTCAAATTGTACTCATTGGTTCTTTTGCACAAATACAGTAGGATCCTTTAAAAAAAAAATGTTTATTGGTAGTTAGAGTATTTTGTTTTCTACTCCACTTGTCTGTCTTTTACCTGAGGGGAACAGATTGACAATGACCCAAAACTGTTTTAGACTGTCTGAAAAACTGTCTGCTGCTTTTCCTGTTTGTTTTGGTTTTCTTCAGAACAGTAACAGAAACGGTATTGTAGACATAATGCACGTAACAATGAACACCTGCATGCCTGCACCTGCCAAATCTGTGCCAAGTATGTGCTTTTCATGTGGTCTAATAGCTCTCTGGTAGAGTCTGTGCCGAGTATCATGTCTTTATCTTTGCTGCATGTAATTCCCCTCCCTCACCTTTCCTGAGAATGCGTGCTTGTCTCTACCTGCAAATGTTCTAATTGTTCAAGCTGCTAAAAAAATGCCTGAACAATTACATTAGTTCAACCTAATGGCCACCTTTGAACTGCTTCCCAACACTAGCATTTTATGTAAAGTCCAGACTCATCTTTATAGCAATTTTTATGTTGTACTTTGGTGCCACACTGCTTAAAACTATAAGGTGTTACATATAATTTTGTCCATTGTATAAAATAAATAATGCCTCACAATATAATGTAATACAAAAAAGGCATTTCTTGTTTTATATGTTATTGTTAACACTGATATAGAGGGATCTTTACTGTAGACTTGTGGGCGATCGAGGTTTTGTTACTTTTCAGGGCAGATACAGTTGGATTTCTGTATGTCCTACTGATGCCATTCACACATACCATGAAAACTGTATCTAAATATCATATCTGGATAAGAAAAGGCACATGTTAATGGCAAGTCTGAAAGAACGCAGAAAGCATTGTGAGCAGATCGATCAGACCACAGTGTGAATGACCTGTAAAAAAACCCACCTGGCAAACTGAAATGTCACCTAACTGCACCTCTTCTTTCTAGTTTAAACAACCTTAACCCGACCTAATGAATGCGCATATTAAAATCGAATCATAACGCGAGCCAAAATCAAGATAACAATTATTAACATGAGGCGTAAATGTTGGATTTGATTGTATCCAAATAATGTATCCAAACACAGATCAGATTTTATTATTAAGTGTAAACAGAGCCTTTTACACATCGAAACTTGTCCTCATTAATCAGAGGAGTAACTTGTCAATTCTTGCTCGCCTTCTTTCATCACTGTGGTATGTGAAGATGTCTGGACAGATCTTTCGCTGAATTAGCCACCAGTTCAGACGCACTCATAGAAAATTAAACTGGAGAATGTGAGTGGGATGTTTGTGGTTTTTAAAATGTAGCGGCTGAAACTGAAGCAGTATCGATTTATCTTGAGTGCTGCAATCTACAGGTCTATAATGTTTCCTATAAATTATTTACAGGGGAAAAAACTGATTTACTCTCAGCAGAACAACAACATAACTTGTAGCCGGTGAATTCGACCTGTTATTCTTGAATTTTATTAATTTAATCGCAGCCTGTTTGTTCTTTTGGCCTTACAGCTACATTCCTGGCCAAGCTGCGACAGCTCAACAAAATTCAGCTACCCTGAAAAAGAAAAATCTTTGAATTTAATTGTCTACTCCCTAAAGAGAAAGTCAGTACCCAGCAAACAGCATCCAATCCCTGGATAACAGAGGAGATTTAGTGTTGTAGAGATTTAAATCTAAACTCAAATACCATGTTGTGTCTTTGCCAGAACTGTCATGAAACTCTTCCCGGAATGGCGCTGAAGTAAAATGACTTTTTGGCATCTCCTTCCAATGATAAGTGGAAGATTCATAAGGAATCCACTTCTAACTGTAAACGGGTTCATTTGTTTGATCAGAGGGCAGACATTTCTGTTGTCTTTCATACAGCACAAGCTACTTAAATGTTGCCATTTGATGTAATGTATATTTGCAGAGTAAATATCTCTAAAAGACTCCACTTATAACTGAAACATTTCCAATACTGTAGTCCAAAAGCCAAAATCTGCAATCTCTAATTCAAGTCAATATATAAGCAGAAACTTCAGGGACAAATGTGAATGAAAATAAATTGTCATCATATATGATAAAAAGATCAACACATTCATAAACCAGAAAAGTTATCCTTAGGTTATAATAACTTTAGTTATTTTATTATTAGTTATTTTCTTTTCCTGTCACGTTCTCCCTCGTGCTGCTCAGCAGTGTTTCATTCCACAGCATGTCTGCTCGTGTTTGAACCTGACACCACACCTGACCGGGACTTTCTTTTAGACCGCTGAGGATGATTCACAGCCTTTAGAAAAGAAGCAGACCTATACACAACAGAAATCTACACCGGAGGAAAAACATTTCTTAAACTGCGTGTTCGAGCACCATGGTGAGTACAGATAAGCTTCTTCGTGTGGTAGCTCTCTTTGTTTGGCTTTTATCTGGTTCTGGTAATGAGATACATATTGATTTTAATACAGATTAAAGTGATGAGTTTCTGTGCTGGTCTGAAGACACGGCATGTTTCCATCATCTGCTTCGCTTTGGCAGTCAGCGCTGTTGGTAAGGCTGTTTGTTTTTGTGCATGAAAAGACCTGTTTTTTAGAACATCTTCTGTCAAGTCATCTAAAAGGCAAAATATGTTTAGCATGCATGATAGCGCTACACTTTTTTTTAAAGGAAAAATACAAGTTGTAACTCTTAAAGGTCCAGTGTGTCAGATTTACGGGGCTCTATTTACAGAATATGTCAGAAATAAAAGATATTATGCATAGGTAGGTTTTTGTCACCTTAGAATGAGCCTTTTATATCAACAGACTATATCTATATCTATATCTATATCTATATCTGCAGAGTCCACTGCCATGTCTCTACAGTAGCCCAGAGCAGACAAATTAAACAATGGCTCTAAAGAGGGCTTTTTATATTTTTCTTATGTCTCATGGCCACCAACACGCTGGGAAGGGGAGGTTTAGGGTTGCAATCAGCAACTACACTGCTAGACACTGCTACAGCCTACTGGTCCATTAAAGAGCCCTCCAGTTTTCAGATTTTTTGTATTTTTGGTTAATCGCCTTTCTATAACCAAGTTTTGCTGAGAGTTATATGAACTCACCTGAAGTTGTGAGTTCAGAGGTGCCAGAAGGTGAATTTTGTTGTATCTGGACAGATCCAAGCTAGGTGTTTTCAGTTTTTGTGCTAAGCTAAGCTGTAGCCACATATCTACATATCATACATATCTAACTTCCAGCACTAGCAATAGTTAAACACAATGTCTAACTATTACTTTAAGATAATCCTAAAGTATTTTACCCAACCAAAGCCTAGCAGCAGCACCAAACCTAAATCAGCTGTAACTCAGAGACTGATTATATACAGACTACTTTCATAGAATAATAACCCATCTTTAGTGTCACTTATACAGTTTCATTCATCAGACTGTGTTCTTGTGATCCCTCCCTCTGGTGATTCAGTCTGTGAAGGTATGGAGCTGAAGGCCGATCCTCCGGTGGTGGCATTGTGTGGGGAAATGTGACACTGACATGTGAGGCCACCATATCAAGAAAGTCGGATATTATCTCATTTTGTTTTGCCTGGGTTGGAAATAAAACATGTAAATATGAAGACAGCCAACTTAACCCTGAGTTTCAGTATGAAAGCACGGCTGAGTCTCCCCACCACAGACTGAATCTGACTCTCATCAACGTGATGCCCGTCAATCAGGGAAACTACACCTGCAAACTACGCTCCACAGAGGGGGTAAAGGCAGCCACAACTCTTGTTACCGTAAAAGGTTAGTTAACCTTTAATATTTTTAATATGCTTTGTTGTTTTCTCTAATCTTTCTAAAAGTCTTGAATCTCTACAGACTGCCTTGGAAGTTCTGACTCGTACATCAACCAGTCTGATGTTACTTGCTGGTTCGATGGAGTTTACCCCAGTGGCATCATCCACTGGTTCCAGGAGATGTTAACTTAACGGACTCTACCACCACACGAAAAGAACAGGACCAATATGGACGGTACAATGTCTCGAGCACAATAGGTGTGCAGGAAGGAAACCTGAACCAGTCGTATAGATGCTCACTGTGGAGACCTTCGGACGGGAAGTATCTCTCTAGCTATAACATGGCACAGCTGTCATCAGGAAGCACGGACAGACTGCAGTCTATCTGGATAATGGTGGAAATCATGATGGTGAAATTTATATTATAAAGGCACCAAACAAATTCAGGTTTTGTCCAACGCTGTTTGTAAAAGTCATACAAAGCTGCCACTGAGTGGGTAAGTTTTGTTTTCAACATACTCTGCCTCTGTCCTCTCTGGAAAGGTTTTCTCACTCAAAAAATCTAATATTTCACTGATTCTTAAATACTTAACTGGAAAGGAGGAAGTCAGACAATTATTTTAGTAAAAAAAAAAATCTGAAAATGTATTTTGGCACCCATGTCAAAGATGTTTGAAAACACACTTCCACACCTGATGGCAGCACAACGTTCATCATATCATTTAAATCTTTTCTACAGAAGCTCACTAATGACAGTGAACTCTGAGAGAAAACTATGTGAGAGGATTTATTAAAGATTGACTGACTAAACAGTGTACAGGTTTCCTGAAAATAAGCTTTGTAGAGAGAGTATTTTTGTTTTCAAATTTCATTTTCAATCATGTTTAACTAGTAGTTTAACCCTAACCAGGAAATGACTTTTTTTAAACCTTTACTTTTAGCTGCCAGAGGGAGGCAGTCTTGCCATGCAAGAATAACACAAACTGATTTACTGCTTTTAGACACGTCTTGTATATTGTAAATACTGTAGAGTAGAGCTCTGTTGTAATTTTACTGCAAAAGCACCAAAGGACTACAGTAAAGGAGAAAAGATTTGCCCACTAGCACTTAGAAAAAAGGTCCTTAATGCAGACATGATTCATGTGCATGGCTTACAGTACCTGAAGGTCAAAATATGATGCAACAAGAAATCTTTTTTTCCTTTTAACTTGTATGAGAAAAGATGTTTTAAGACAGTTTTTTATTCATATTTAGCTCATGTGACTTTAGTGGACGCTAATCTGAGATATACCACTGATGATAAAATGTTGCTGAAGAATGTTTTTATATGTTCTTTGTGAAGTAAAAGTGTGAAATGTGATACATTTCGAGCAGGTGGCCTTTGTGAGAATGTCATCTTAACCCCTCCCACAAAGAAAGTGCCCAACATCGAACATTTCTTCTTTTGTTCCTCGTTCAAGTCGCGCAACCTCTTTCTAGGGTTTGTACATTGTGTGACTCAAAGCTAAGTTTGTTCTCCTGTGAATGAGTAAACACCTGGTGTCCTCATGGGATGTGCTGTGATGTGTCTGTGAAAAGTTTGTTTGGTTATGCGAGTTTGGGCTCGTGTGAACTCCTCACTGCACTACACTGCAAATGTAGCCTGGTATGCAGTCTTTCAGGGGAAATTTAGTAAGTGGTTGCTTCAGTGTGTCTCCAGGCTTGAAAAATACAAATCCTATTGTACTTTTCAAGACCTGTTAACATCAACAGTCCTGCAAGAAAGGGCATGTGCAGGCATTATGTTGCACGATTATGCTCTCACATTGCTTTTAGAGGAAAGTGCATTAAATTATATGTTTAGATGTTGTATGTATAAGTATATAAAACACGCTTTTCTGACTGACTGCTGCTCCACAGAGTCAGGAAGACAAAAGACGCTATTGTCAGGACCTTTGACTCGGTAAACCAAGCTACTGGAGCAGCAGAGGCAGTAAAGACGTGAGATAACATGACCTGAGGAGACCCCGCGGAGAGCAGCGACAGATTACACATTTGTTACTAGTGACAGAACGCACAGACTGGATTGATTTGCTCTACTAGAGCAACAACCAAATTGATTAAATCTCATTGGGGATCAAGAGACAGGAAAGCAGCAGATATTTTCAATAAATACCAGTCTAAGTGCAGTGTGCAGCGTGTATATGTGTGCAGATGGATGGTGTTTGTCATGGATCACAGCGTGCTTGAGCCAGTACCCTCACAATTAGAGAACAAATTCAATAACATATATATCATATAGGCATATATGTCAATGGCAGATCCATACGATATCAGCAATGCACATATATTGGTATAGGAGCATCATTACCCACCTTAAAAGTAGACAGTAGACAGTAGATTGTGTTACCATTGGATGGAGCAAGTCTAGCTCACGGGATGTGTTTGCTCATATGACACCATGTGTCAGTAAAAGTTTGTTTGGTTAAGCAAGTTTAGGCTCGTGTGAACTCCTCACTGCGCTTCACTGCGAAATGACACGCTAATTAGTGAGTTTTAGAGGTGCTTGTTCCCAGTGTTGATGCTAAGCTAACTAGATACTTCACAGTGAAGCTTGGTAGAGTGGTATCAATCTACTCATCGAAAAACTCAGAAACTCAATATGTGTATTTACAAAAAAACAGTTACTTTCATAGCAGGATTAATATTCATATGCTGTAGGAAGCAGAAAGTTTTGTGTTGATTACAGAGAATGGAAACAGTTAATATACACCCACTGTTATTAAAAAAGTCTAATCAGTGATGTTTATATGCAAATAACTGTTTCAAGTGGAGAATGTTCTTGTCTGGTGATTCATCTGATTTGTCAGAAACAATGAAATATTCTGTAAATTACAGAAGCCATGTGTAGGTGTGTGTTTACAAAGCACTATTATACAAAACGGATTATTGGTGAGACATAAGAGGTCATAAATTATCTTTCAGAAAAAGTTTTACTTTCCTTTTCCACGGACCGTGGAACATTATACACCCTCGGGATGTTTCCAGGCTTTACTGTACCTCCATCTCTGGGTCTGCAGGAGATGTTCACCCATCTCGATAAAACACTGTTGCCATGGTGAGCTGAAGCTGCTGCTGAAGGTGTGTTGGCCTTATTCTAATTTGTTGTTTTCCTTCTTATCTTTGCTCTAACATGATTTTTTTTATTTCATAACAGCTGAACTTAAAAGTAGACATTATGTCATCTATGTGTTAATTTTCACTCTCTGCAGAGGAAACAGTGCGAAGATAAACAATTCAAACTTTGCACACACACATACATAAACACCTGTCTATACTGTTGGGTAGGTGCATGTTATCTTGACTGACAGTTCAGCAAGGTGTTAAACACCTCATGATTACGGACACCCGTGCAGGGCACAATAAATATGACTTGGAATCATGTGGCTGATTAAAAAAATAAGACAGAGCTAGGAGAGTGCACACAGTACAGTCAACATCTCACCAGGCGTGTCCCAGCTGCTTTGCCAACCACATTGTGTGAAGACCAAGCAACAGCTTCAGGTGGCTGTGACTTTAAGCCAATGCAGAAGTGCTAAAAACATGAAGTTCCTTAATCGACCACTTGAGGCTGGCTGCAGAACGAGTCAATCAACTTCACAGCAGAAATAAAAATGTTTACAGCCTGGTACAAAAAACAGTTTTGGTTTCTATAGCTAATTTCCCGTGAAACAGTACTGAGGCTAATTTTTCTATTTAACTCACCTGTTCAAATTATATTAAGACTTTAAATTATGCATACATATTTATTTCATTTACAGGTGGATTATTTAAACTCCCAGGCGTCATTCAGCCCATCTCAGGTCCATCAACGCTCCATGTCTTTGACCATTTTTTGGTGAAGCAAATAACAATAATGTGTCCTTTACCGGCACCTTTACCGTCAAAAAGACTGAGAAAAGTGGTGAATATAACGAAAATTCATACTCATATCGTGTGTAACTGAAGTGGATCAGAAAATTATCGGGTATGAAACTGAGCTACAGGTTCTCTAGTTCAAGATTAGATCAAACGTTTGTGTGAATGATGGTTTTTGAGCCACAACAAAGGCAGTAAATTATTAACAATCAACTTGCTACTTCCCACATCCCCCTGTTAATCACACATTCTTTCAAGCTTAGACTCATATGTACAATACAGGCAGCTCAGGGCCACGTGCACGTACAACAAGTGGCAACATTTGATGATGTGATGATGGTCACAGGACTGAATGAACCCAGACCTGAGTTCACACCTGCTCCTTACACTTATTACCTCACGTGGACTCTGTAGGTCTTTCACTGGCGCTCTTACCTATCCCTCCATTAGCTCTTTCACAGTATATACAGGCTCTGCACGTGTTCGAGGAAAGTTAAATCTTCTTAAGTGGCAGAAACTTCGTCACACACAGACATCACTCTCTCTTGACAGCCAAACACTAACCACTAACAGAGAGACCAATTAACCTGTGCAACCTACAGTAACATGAAGATAGATATGTGACTATGTACTGTGCTTTACAGAAGAACAGTGACAGCTATTGCTAAAGTTGCAGACATAGTTTATCACTGTTGGGAAATGCTGTCCTATTGTAATACGGTGGAGCTAATGTTTGGCACTCAACACATAAAGTGCCACTCATGAAATTTGATCACTGAACGCTGCAAACAGCAGATGTACTAACTGGCTATCTTATAAATAACTAGCTAAGCTCTAATCATGCAGCTGCCATCAAAGCAAAAGGTGACTTTGAAGAAATATAAAACATTTTTTTGTTTACCACAAAATTCCACATGTTAAGTAGGTGTGTCCAAACTTTTGACTAGTACTGCATGAGTTCAGAGTAAGTATCCATACAGTTTATAGCCTAATGAGTATTTAAAGGTCCAGTGTGTAAAATGTAAGAGGATCTACTGCCAGAAATAGAATATGATAAGCATAACTATGTTTTTATAAGTCTATATTAGCTTGAGCCTTTTGATTAAAATGAGCCTTTTGTATCTACAGATGGTTGTATCTTCTTCATGGTTGGGATGGGAGGTTGAGGTGAGCGGTCTTCAGTTGTTTACAATCTGCAACTCTCCACTAGATGTCACTAAATCCTACACACTGCACCTTTAAGTTGAGTACTAAAATGTCATTTTATGATGTAATTTGAAATGTCTGAAGTTTAGATTATTATCAAACAGCATTTATGAAGCGCAGATATGATATGTTCATATCACCTCTTTTACTTTTCACCTTGTGAGGAAGGTTTATGATTCATTGACAAGGCAAAACTTTTTAATCAAATCCTGTTTATGCTTTAATGCACCTGCTTCTTTAACCCACATTCAGCTAAAGAAACCCGTCATGTCACTTCAGCTGGTACCTGAAATAAATCTGACCGTGATCATAGGTATTATGATAGGTACGGTGACAATTCAGACGTGTAAGTGGAAAAATGAAATGTAACCTGCAATCAGTAAATGTTTATAATTGACAGCAAAAGTCAAGCTCTGGGAGCTCCATCAAAAAAAAAAAAAAAAATCTAACATCAAACATTGAACAGTTATATAACCTTCCAATTATTTTATGTAACTGTGGATGTTCAGACTCCTCCTTTTCACTCCTCCCTGGTAGTCTTCCATCTGTGGATATTGAGCACCTTCAACATGTACAGTAAATCCAACTACATTTGCTGTACACACTCACAAGATCTGCAGCTACGTGCAAGACGTGGCAACGCCGGCAAACGTAATAAAGAAGGCAATATCTAATAAACAGCTGTATTAAACAGGATTAGAAGTTTTTTTTTAATATTGTTTGTTGGTTCTTGCAAAGATGATACGGAACAATAAAGAATAATCTGCCAATTTATTTGGCTTGCTTGGGCAATACTGTGTTATTAAAAGATCCTTCAATACTACATCCTTCTAGTACTTTTAAATATAGAGACTGGAGAGTTGAAAAAGTATTATTAGGTATGTATTTTTTAAAACATAAATATGAGGGAAATTTTCAAAATAATGCTGTTTGAGTATGTTCTTTAAGTTTTAAATGTTTTATTTATTTTTCAACTTTCATTTGTTCTGTTTTACATTTTTTTATTTTTAACATATTTTATTATGTATTTCTAACTGTTTTTACTGTTTGCAGTGTACATGCAAACATGCTGATTGTAATGAATATATATATATTTTTGGTACATGCACAAGGAAGTGTGGCTGTTGCCAAGGTGACAACTAATAAAGGATCCAAATAAACAATTATTTGTGTGCTGAAGCAATTTTAATCTTTATTACAGATGACACAAAACAAAAAAAGAATGAAAGAATAAATTCTCAAAGGTATCTGTGATCAAACTACTGTGAAAAAACTTTAATCAAACAGCTTCATGGGCATGTCGTGAACTCTATTTGGATGCAGTGGACTGGAGCATTAAAGAAAAATGAATTACAGGAAGGTGTTTGAGGACAAACTTTAAGATCCAATACAGTCGCTGAAGGACATGCCTTTCATCACGTCTCCGTCTGTTTGTTGTGATGAGTATAATATATGACAGACCTTTCATTTATTTTAGCAACAGTTTGTTTTCTTTTTGCCACATTGAGATGTCAGTCAGCTCAGTGGCCATCGTCGTATAAAGCATACGCCAGATGAATGGGTGTTTCCAAATAGAAGTGATCTGACAGGCAATTTAATGTGCCTCCTACACTGAGCTGCTGTCAGCCGCAGAGCAGTAACAATGAGAGGAAAATTAAGACATCAAAACAGAAAGGTGTAAGATGACAGCTCAGACCTGTTTGTCTTTAAACATCATCATTTGTCGTACCTTTTATTTGGAATATTTCTACATATAAAAACTAAACCGCTGCTTCACTCTGACTAAGACAAAAACCAGGTGTGCTGGGTCCACTGTAATCTCCAGTCATCACACTGGTAGACATGCCTGGTCACATTACTATCCATTATCTCGCTGCATTACACAGTCAAACAAAGCCTCAGGTCATGTGCCTCAGAACCCAAACACAGAAACCAACCACTACGTCTCCTCAGTGAGGTTCATGACACTTAAGAGTTTTCACACTTCCGCCTCGGAGACAGAGTGCAGTCTGTGTGTGTGTGTGTGCATCAGTGTGTGTTTGCAGTAGCTGGTCGCCCGCTAACATTAGGACCTTCACAAATCAGGCGGGAGTTCAGCATAGTTGAACTCACTGACTGATGATGATCGAGGAACATGTCATTGTTCATTCTGCACAATTAGCTCTGTGTACAAACAGAGGCGTGCTCCGCTTCATCATTGCATCATTGTATCATTTTCAAGTATGTTTCTGTTGATATGTTTTATTGTCAAGTTTTCTTTCAAGACAGCGGTGTTGCCACCTCACCTTCAACCAATCACTGAAGCAAAATTTTTTGCCAAATTTAGCCACTTTAGCCACAACAACAACGCTAAAGTTTATCCAAAAGCCTAGCTTGGCTGCTGCCGCTTCACCGAGAGTTGATGCGGAGCAGCCGGAGGACATCAGAGGCAAAGCAAAAAACATTTTCTCCATAAAATATGATCCAGTTTCACCAAAATCAGTGAAACAGTTGGTTGATAGAGTCAACGTTCACCTGATTACACGTTGGTATATCATCAAGGTGATTTTAAATCTGTTATTTTATGGTACAAAAGTTACGCAACGGAGCTTTAATTATTTCATTATCTTGATCAAACAAGCTTTGCTGTCTTGAGACTGAGATTAAACCACAGACCATTAATCCTACAAATGAAGCGTGCAGGAGTATTTATAGTACTGGTCTCTGATGTATGTAGGCTCAATTAAAAATATCATACCATAGGAAAAATAATGAGACGGAAAAAAGATGTCAGTATTGGTAGAGCTTTTTTTCCCCCATTCTAGCCACGCTGATGGAAATGTCCCCGAGGTTGCTAAATGCTTGAAGTTATCTACAGCTTTTGAAGAAAGAATTCGTTTTGAAGAATGTCTTGAGAGGGACGACACAAACTCAGGACCTTCAACACAGCTGATGAGAGGATGTTTACTTTGCACGGGGCACAATGTGCTTGAAGGTTCCCCTAAGATAGCGTGTTACATAAGTTGTAATGGGAGAGTGAGTTGGTCATTGACATCACTTCAAATTTGTCCATCCGTCTTAACGAGCTGCATTGCAAAAGTGGCATCTATAGTCTCCATGGGAATGATCGGCCCCCAGGAGGTAACCAAGGTAATAAAACGTGTTCCTCTTGTCTCAATTTTGCCATTCTAGAGGGTGTATATATCTTTAACTGTCTCCTTGGACTGTCAAGCTGTAGATTTGTACAAAAAGACGTTTGAGGTGATTGAATGACCTTGCAGCGTGATCGTCCTGTACCAGCACTCCTGCCTGTTTCATGTTTAAACCGAGATCAGCAGAAAAAAAACAAAACCCAGGACATGCAATTCTGCCATTTTTAATACTTCATTCGATGCAACACACTGGTCATTACAGTCATTTTTAAAGGGTGAGCTACATAGAGTACCAACGCAGGAACCCAGGAAATTAACTTCCCTTATTATTATATTTTCCTGGCAGAGCTAAAGGTCAGGTGGATCTTTCTAGATCAGATCTTCTGTTAAGTGCAGACTGCCTCATTCATGGCAGAATAACACATGAATTAAACTTTAGCCCTACTTGGATATTTCTGTCCCAATGATATTATGTGGTTCAGTATACCGAGTCCTTTCACGGTCATATCTTTAGAACATATACTTAACTAGACACAGATGTCAGGGAGCATGTGTACAGTATCTATAAGCTCACTTATCATGTGAATAAAAAGCAGCATTTTTTCTTTCCCTTCTTTCTATCAAGCATTTCTAGACTCTCCGTATATGACAAGCACAAACAATAATTATAGAATAAATCATTTAGTGTGCTTGAAATAGCTGTTTGCATTTGATTTGTACCAGCTTCGAATGTGCATCATTCAATGCTTGAAGGTTTATTTCTTAAATCAAAAATATTTAGATATCTGCCTCGAATTTGTGCTTCACAAATAAGTGCATTCAGATCCACGCCGTAAAGCTTAATTTCACATGCTGCAAGATAGCCTGTCTCCACACATACTGACATTTGACAGGTGTACTCCCTGTGCTCTTCTGTACACGGTGAAAAAGACGAATGTTAGTCACGAGAGAAAGAGAGAGAGAGGATTTAATGAATGATGGGAGATTATCAGTAAAAATGTTAACCACAAAGAAATTAAAATTCATTCCTCAATATATGTATTTTTTCTTATTTCATGTCAGTGGATGTGAAACGTTTGTGAGAGCCTGATAAGCGAGGGCCTGAGGCGTAGGTCAGAGTTGATCTCCCACCACCTCAAGAATCCCTCCAAACAGTTCATTTCATGGTAATTCTGTGCTGGTTGAATTTGCACACGCTGTTCACACAGTTTGAGTGTGTGTCCATAAGCATAAGATGAAACTGAAAAGAAAGGTTAAAAGACTGTGTGGATGCAACAGGCTTATTTTCTGAGAGTAAATGTTAATTTTCTTCAGCAAGCTTCGGGACATCATTTAATTTCAGTGTGATAGTTCTGTTAAACTTTATCATAATAATTAAAATGGACATTGTTTCACTGGCGATGGTACACTGTGCAGTTTAGTGCTTCCTTATCACACATTTATGCTTCAGAATATAATCTCAAAAACATTATGTCACTTTGTTATGTAGTGCTTTGTGATAAATGGCCTCTTGTGGTCGTAGCGATTCTGTATCTAAACTGTTAGCATTAAAAGCTAACTAGCTTACTACTTGTATGGCAAAGGGTATTAACATTACTATGTGGCATTACAGGTCACATATTATCTGTAAAATACTGACTCCAGGACTGGAGCATTCACTGTAAGGGAGCCAAGATAATAGTATATCAGCTCTACAGTCTATCTTTTTAAAACGAGTTTGTCCTGTTTTTTTTTAGTTTGGGTTTTTCACTTTCCAGAAACTCTGGCCAGACTTACTCATTGATTTGTCTCCATCCTCGAAGCCTTTCAGCTTCCTTTCAATTAAAAATACACATGCTGTTCATAATAGGGTCGCACATTGAACTTTCAGCTTGCAAACAGCATCTTTACTCAGCTAAATCCTCTGTTCACTGGCATATCTTTCCTTCATTAGATCACACTAGCTATGATACCGCAAAATCTGCTGGTGGCAGCTGTCATTTCAGCCAACAAAATCCACGACTGTAGTGAGCACATACTACATACCAAACCAGCAATACTGGTAAGCAGTTTGACATACTGGAGGGCACAACGTTTCTGTGTATATTTATGTGTGGAAACTGTTGTAGGACCAATTGAAATGTAAAACTGGTTCAAGGAGCAACTCTGACTTGCATTTTCACCTTGGAGCCACTCTGACAATATCCTATCCCAATATCCTCTCACAATATCCTGAGAATAACACTGCAATTTTGAGAAATCCGGTTATACAGTATTTGCTGCCCTCTAGGTCTCCATCTCTTCACACTCAATGACAGCATAATGATGTCCAATAATTAGAAGATGGGTAACAGTGCTCTGCTAAACAATAATATAGATAATGACGCTGGAAATGGAATAGCACTGAATTATCAAGCTTCAACAAAACACTGTTCAAATTAAAAAGCTCTGGACAACACCCGAAAGCAGACTCGGGCACTCTTTGCAGTAATGAGCACAGCGGAGCAATGACGTCTACGATCGTCTTCGAGAGTTTGAAGGAAGCTCTCTTAGAGCTCTAAATTCATGAATGACGGCAGCATGGCACAGAGTTCACCCTGTCCGGCTCACTGAGGTCTAGTGCACCTGTGACGTACTTCTGTATAGAGATGGCATACTCATCACAATGTGCTTTTGGGCTTTACAAAAAGAAATGACGATTGACAGAGCTGAAATCAGAGCAAGAGAAAGGCTTATGCTATAGCAAGAACCTGACATTCAGCTCCAAATGAGGCATTATTGAGAGAAAGGGGCTCAAATGTCATTGGTAGTTATGGGAAAATACCAAATGCAGGTATCTATGATGTGTTGTTTTCTGAAACATCGATGAAAAATTATATTGTACATCACACCTAATTACCATTTCACTCAACCCCCTCCTTCATAACAAAGTCCTCGTACGCCTGGTCCAAAATGTTTTTAGCATCACCATGGGATGTCCTGGATCAATGTGTGTTTTTTATGTGCCTCCAGGGCTTCTCTAATGGCCAGTCAGCACTGCAGACCTCTGATGCATACAAAGACTCCTCTTCAATCATGATGAGCCCTGACACAGAAAAGACGCTCACAGTGTTGTTTTGTCACATAAGTGTTGACCTAGAAAAAGAAAGATAAAATAGGAGAGCAGGCTGTGTTGATTGTTCCTGATTGAATTCTTAGAACATGAAGATATATGGTTAAAAAAATAACTCAGGCAGTCTATTCTGAATATCTCCATTTAGTATAATCTGTACAGGACAGGTAGAGCCTTTTAACTCATAACAACTAATGCTTCCTCAAACAAAAAGAACACCTTCTACTGCACCACTGCCTAACTGCTGTTGTCCCTGCCCCCACCGCTGCCACCACACCTATCATTATCCAGGACATGATGTTCCAGAGCCAAAGGACAGTGTTAGAGGACCTTTTCATTGGAGGAAAAAAAAAAGTAATCATCACACCTGTCCCTAAGAAACCCTGTCCACATGACAATCGTGTTTTTTAGACCTATTGCGCCAACCTCTATTGTGATGAAGTGTAGGGAGAAGCTCATGTTGAGCAAACGGAGGTTGGAAGTCACTAGAGAGTCACAGTTGACACAACTAACAATAGAGTCCACCTACTAACTAAAGACCTCGAGAATCCTATAGGGCCTGTGTTGTTTGTAGATTTCATTACGGCCTTTAACCTCGACACATTCTCCTGAAACACTGCAGCTGATGAATGTCAACCCAGCAGGTCAGGGTGCACAGGACCTTGTGTGAACCTTTGACTATCAGCTCCCCAGGGTTGCATCAGTTCACCAGTTCTGTTCCCCTCCTGTGCACATTCAGCACTGCTAACAATAACACTGTACAGTTTTCTGATGATACAGCCATCCCGGATATCATGTCTGACACATCAGCTACAGCTGAACACAAACACAAGATTTATAACTTTGTCCGGTGGCATGACAATGACACTTTCCTCAATGTCAAGAAGACAAATGAGATGGTGTACAACCCCAAAACCATTGGTGACCCATTATTCTGAAACCCAAATTGTCCATGGCGCTGAATCAGTGTGATCCCATGCATTTTAACCCAAACTATGATATTTTCCAATTAGTTTTGGTGCCTAATCCTAATCAGTAAGCTTTATTTTGAAAGATTAACTGGACATTGCTTATTGTTTATTATTGCTAACTCAACTGAAATGTTGGACCGGTATGTGTATAACATGCTTTGGTGAGATACCAGGTTGGTATTTTTGGAGCAATGGGAAAATTATTTTTTAGATCCAGAGTGGGCTGTTCCTGACCACTCAGCGGTGGTTAACCATGAGCAAAACATAGCCCAGGTTGACTCTGATAACTACAGACACCTGGGCAAACACATAGAGAACAGGATGGTCCAACAGTGCAGGCTACACTTCCTTCATCGGTTGAGGGTCTTTGGCATCAACTGCTCCATCTACCATGCTGTAGAGTATCCTGTGGTATGGCTTGGTTTGGCAAATCCTTCTGCCCAGACTACCCAGTTAACACAAAGAGCCATGAAAATAATGGGAATCAGACAGCATCCTACACTCCAGACAGACCCAGAAGATTATTTCTGTCCCCACGTGTCTTCCACTCTGAGTACCAGTGCTCCTAATCAGAGCTCTTTCATCCTCCTCTCTATTAAAGCACAGAATAGCAAGCTAGCATGAGCCTGAACACTGCTTTTTATCTCAACTGTACACATGCATGTTCATTTAAACATGATTCTATGTTGATGAGGGGGCTTCAGCTATGATGAACACAGGTGTGCTGCATGACGGGCAATGTGCAATTTGTTGGTTGATGTCAGTCTGTGTATGCATTATGTGATTTTGTGTCTTTTAACAGCATGTGTGTGTCCAAGACAAATTTCCTTTGGGACAATAAAGTCTATCATATCTTATCTTTAGCCAAAACCTGATGGAGGAGGTTTGAATACACACCGGTGTGAGTGACCTGCATGTGCACTCTTGTTCTCTAGAAAGTCACAAAGCCTCTGACTGAAAGGATTAAGAGAAAGGATAGGCTGGTCTTAGTTGGCTTTTGTGAGTGTTCTGGTCTGTACTTTCTTGCTGACATACAAAAGAAAAGTCTGCAATAATAATGATAATAATTAGAAGACAAATATGAGGACATAAAGGGAATAATCCTGGATTTATTTGTACCAATTTTCAGGGCATACACCTTTTCGTGACTCACTGCTTCTCTCCTGTCACATGTGGAGCTACGGCCAAAATCCTGAAGTAATGCAAACCCAATTTATAGCCATGCTTGGCTAAAATATGCCACTGTCAATCACTGACAAAGCAGTGGTGGTAAGATCTTTCATTTTAAAAATAATTCAGGCAGCTACAGTTTCCACAGGGGGAAGAATCCATCCAAAAATGTCCTGTTAGATTGCTTCTCTTGTCCTGACCATTATGTATGTGTCACGCTGCTTCTTGTGCCAGACTGGATGATGGAGCGGTCCGCAGAATCAGACATCTGTGTTACATCTATGTCAGGTAATGTCACTGTAACTATTCATCCCCCCAAAATAATGAGACAGTCCATCAAAGCCATGGCCAAATAGCCTGAAACCCTCCTGTAGTTCATGGAAGAAATTGTCTGGGTCTCTAAAATGTACGTGTTACACATGGTGTACAAACCAGCCAATGAAATTCTATCGCTTCTTGTGCAAATAAGAACAAACCGTACTCACCTATTCTGTTATACACATACCAATTTAATGGGATTATTAGTCTATTGACCTCGCCTTTACTCCGTGGGCAAACAAAGTGCGCAGATCCTGTGTCTGTTCAGACTTCATCATATCCTCCACTGGAGTGCAGAGTCCTTAAATTGCCCACTTAGCTCAGCTGTAAAGAGCAAATGGCTTTACAGCATGGTGCAGAGTTTCTAGGTCAGCCTACAGCTTATAGTACATCTGTGTTTATTGATGCCACAAGACAATTTTTCACCCTCGTGGGACACTCCCATATTAACACTTATTAGGAAAGGTGTGTTTAGCACTCTTAGGTCCCTGCGCGCAGTGCAAACTTTGAAATTCCAATTATAGACTTGTGGCCTTTTCACCCGAGTACATATCGGCAGTACAGGAGCATTAAAGGGTGACAGAGCTAAATATTGTCCTTGCGATAACTGTTTGATTGATGGGACAGGCTCAAACCCACACACCCTGCTAAATAAACACACATGGAAACAAACTACACATACTTAAAATATACATACAGTATATACGTATCTTGCTACTGAAGTATTGCCTCTGTATAGGCTTATGTAACGTAGGTAAATGTCATCAGACACGGTGGATCTTTACATTTTCTTGGCATTTTTCTAAGGACACCGAAGATGGCACACTCAAACAAGCCGCAGTTATACAGAATGTACGATGCAGCGTACAAAAATAATACTCGATCAACACAGCGCCAGGTCTGAGAACAGCTTGTTCCTCCCTTTACCGCAGTTAGTCATCACAGACTGACACCTCTGAGACAGCGCTGGTAACCGGCAGCTCAATACGGCAATACACAAACACACATGGTGGCTATGATTATACACACATTTCTTCAAATAACACACACAAAAAATGAGATGAATGAAGTAGTAGTCATACTTGTAGCTCTGTGACGCTGTACTTAGATGCAGTGTTTCTTTTAGCGAAATGCTAACCCGATTACAAGTAGGATGTTTATCAGGGGTAATGTGCAAACCATGTGCAGCATCTTAGTTCAGCGGGGTAGCATGCCAATGTTTGCTAATTGGCACTGGGAGCTGAATTCATGTGAAATTCAGTGTTAAAGTGCCATACCCTCCCCTTCCAAGTGTGTAGGAGAAACAATGGTAGCTGTGTTTGGTCTGTCAGATCAGGGCTAATGTACAAACATGGCAGTTGGCAATGGTCGACTTTGTAGAACTTGGACTTGCTCCAAGACACAATCCAGGTGATCATACACTAAAAACATCTTATATATATATTACATTTATTTCTGCCAATAGACGCCACTAAATCTAGCACCATTATATCAACTTTCTTTTACCAGCACAGCAAGTCACATCATTGTATTTCCTCAAATTTCACATTTTTTGCCCTTTTAATATTTTGACATTATTCTTGTAGAGCGTCCTGACCTGTAAGGAAGCTATACCGATAAGAAGAAGAAAAATGAATGAGAAAAATGAAATATACCGGCTGTCTTGCTCCTGCGTTTAATGAAGCACAGAAGCCGAAAGATGGAGTTGAATTGCTCAGAGGCCTTTGAGCTTTGAGTTTCAGACCGTTTTGTCCCCAGAGAGGGAAGGAAGCAGAGGTTCCTCACTGAGAGACATATGCAGCACGTAACAGTAACATCCAGAGAAAACGGTGATTCAAGCAGACGTTTATTTTCAAAAAGAAACAGGCTCTATTGCATTACGGCAAAAGAACAAGGTCTGCACACATCCGTAATGGAATAACAAACAGAGGTACACACACAGAAATGAAATCATTTTAAATATGGTCAGATATAAACCAGGAGAGACAGGCCATGTGGGAGTTGGTGGGGGGGGTCAAGGGTGTAGTAATTTCAAAATAACATACCCAAGTTTGAAGAACAACTTTTGTGATAGCAACAATAAAATGTGTCCATTCATGTAAATCACATACTCAGGCGTTGAAATGTCTTTTCATTTGCTTAATTAGCCAATATACCCCCATTACAGGCCATTAGCAGTCTCCAGTGAGAACAGTTGGACTTCGTGAATGACAGCACTAATAAGGTGTACATTTCCACTCATAAATCATTTTTAGCTCAGGTAATGGATTCGGCGGTATCGTAGCAACAAGTGACAATCTGTGGACACAGAGAGCATGTGAGGGATCAGAGTGTGATGATGATAACTCTAATATATTATTTTTCTGCTTTGTCTGAATCGCATGCAGACCACGAAGCTTCCCACACAGTTGACATTTGAATCGCGGCAACACTGCAGAGACGCTGATATTGAATACGCTCTTTTTTTTTTGAGAGAGAGAGAGAGAGAGGTTAAAACATTTTAATGAAAACAGCTGCATAACATGCTTCCAGACAATGACAGTGAGGCGTCTGCCTTTGTGCTCATTTGTCGTGAGGGCAATTAAAATCAGCGGGTGCTCAAGAAAAAGGTCCACTGAAACCTCCATTCTGAAACCACTCAACATCAACCTGCGAGTAACATATTAAATGAAACGAAATGACAGATCTAACGAATAAACACGCTTTTACAATCGTGTGTTAAAGTGAGTCTGTGGAAAGTGACGTTACACATTCAGCAAACAGTCTCACAGAGCTCATATGACCTTTTATATTGGATATCATCAGCAAATGATTGACATATTGTTCTTGTCTGGGCTGTCCACTGAGGACTTCTCCAAATATATGACATTTTAATAATGACCACCAAAACGACGGAGCATTTATATCATATAAACAAAGCAAAAAAAACCCCAAATTGCTCTACAACACCTTTGGTAAAGTGTTCTATTCAACTCATTTTCATAAATTTGAGCCCAAAAGTGCCTATGATTGGACAAATCAACCTCACCAAAGAGTCTCTGGAGCTTTCCATGATATGAAGATCATCTGAACAGCTACTAGACGGACCCTGAACTGAGATGGTTTTATCAACTAACTGCCTTTTCTCTTACTCTGCATGAGTGCATGTGATTGGCTGTTGTGAGTTCAGAGAGAGAGAAAGAGAGAGAGGGAGATACTGCCCTCTCTGATTGGCCGGGAGCAGACGAGGGCAGGTACTGTGTGTGAACATAAATACAGTGTGCAGCCTGACAGGCACATTCATCTGCTATCACCATCCTTTCTGACACCACTACATCCAGCTCAAAGCCCAGTTTTCAGACAAGGAGCTGCAGGCAAAGAAGAAAGATACTTTCATACAGTGTTTTGGAGAAAAAAAGAGCAACAGGAACTCATCATGTCTTTTGAAGTGAAGGAGAAGATGGAGGTGCGTCTGGTGTTTTTGGGAGCAGCTGGAGTGGGGAAGACAGCCCTCATCCAACGCTTCCTCAAAGACACGTTTGAACCCAAGCACCGGCGCACAGTGGAGGAGCTCCACAAGAAGGAGTACGAGGTGAGGGGTGTCAAAGTCACCATCAACATCATGGACACCAGTGGCAGCTACTCCTTCCCTGCCATGCGTAAGCTCTCTATCCAGAACAGCGATGCCTTTGCCCTGGTCTACGCCGTGGATGACCCCGAATCCCTTGAGGCGGTCAAGAGTCTGCGAGAGGAGATCCTGGAGGTCAAAGAAGACAAGTACACACCTATTGTGGTGATAGGCAACAAGATAGACCGTCACAATGAGCGTAGGGTGTCCAGTGATGATGTGCTGTCCACTGTGGAGCTGGACTGGAACAACAGCTTCTTGGAGTCCTCTGCCAAAGACAACGTCAACGTGCTGGAGGCTTTCAGGGAGCTGCTCCAGCAGGCCAACCTGCCAAGTTGGCTCAGTCCAGCGCTGTGCCGGAGACGGGAAACCTTCCCCAAGAAAAGCAACAAACGACCCCCGATGAACAAGACCAACAGTTGCCTCATCTCATAATGGTGTGGAGCTGCTCGGAGGGAAACAACCAAAAGAGACTGCCTGAAATTGACTGAAAGGGCTTTTTTGGTGGGGGGAGAAGCAAAGCAAGAGACGACGTTAAGTGTGTTTAGACTCAAACACCGAGTCAATCAGTTATATCTGTATGTCAGGCGTGACAGCATTGCTTCAAACCCCACAACAGCATTGGAGACACAGAAATGTTACAACAATAAAAAGAGGCCACCTTAGAGACTTGAAAGAATGTGGTAGAACAACAGTTTGAACAGTGAAAAAAAAAAAAAAACACGTGCAGACACTTCTTACTGTGAATGTCAAAAAAAAAAAAAAAAAGGAAGGAATAAATAGTGACAGCATTATTTATCATGAGCCCCGATCTCTCATTCAGGTGTATATGTGATGTTTCATTTTTGGTTTTGTGTTTCTGGTGTTAAAAAAAGTGCAATAACTGTGAAGTGATGATGCAAAAGTCTGTTTACATATGATCATCTTCGTGAATAAAGTGAACAACAGAAGGAGAACCTAACTTAGAAACTGTATATATATATTTTAATAACATCATGTTGTGATGTCTGCTTTGTAAAATCTCATCATGCACTTGGCATTATCATGTAAACCATTATTTTGCATTACATACTTGCTGGTGAGTTTCTGTCTCTCTGTGAGTTTGCCTTATTAGATGACTGACTGTTTCACATAATGCACCGTGTCCTTAAAAAATAATCTATTTTCTTTTTACCATAATACTACAAAGGCCGAGGTGATGTTGGACGTCCTCATTCAGTGCTTATTTTAAGATAAATAAATGAGTTTTTTTTCCCCTGCATACTTTTAGTCTCACCGCTCATCTCATCCACTCACACATTAATTAGCATTTTTGCAGCTTTTTGATGTGACAGAACAGAAAAAAGGAAGTATAGGAAGGAAGTGCGAAGAGAGGCATATAAACGTCAGAAAATTAGTATGATATCAGGGTAATCTGAAATACAATGAAGGTGAAATAGCTTACGGGGCTGTAAACTCCTCTAAATATATTGTGGTGAATTACCAGTGGATGTAACATAGCATGTATTCTTCTGAACTTTTAAATGTAAATACTTCTCTCGTAGCACACGGAGGCATTTGTTATTTAACTGGTGTATTAAACGACTGTAATTCCACTCCGAGTTGTATTGTTGTTGTCAGATCTTCAGCTTGTTTTTGTAGAGAACAGTGCTGGACTGAAAAGCAAGAACTTCTGCACCCCATGGCTGACCTTTAAGGTGACTGGTGTATATTTTCATGCATGTACCCTGCAAAAAAAACAACAACTCAAAAAACACCTATAAAGCTGTATTAATATTGAGTGACTATCCTGGTGAAATAAAGTCAATTATAGACGTTTTGCTTTGCTCAAACTCACGTGCAGACACAAAATCAATTCCATAATCTTGCTGTTCTGTGTTGCATTGCCCTCTGGTGGTCATTACGCACCTTATTTTTATCTCAAAATGAGGAGGCAGGTTGTGTCAGGTTATCAACAAAAATGAGATAACAACATGTAAATTCAACTTCTGTCTTCAGTGACCGACTGATTCATGAGATAACGTCCTAATATAGGATATGTAACTCTATTAGATACTGGAAATGCATTTAGATATATACTGCACACCTTACTGTGTTTCTGTGACACACGTTGTTGTGGGATAATGCAGATCCTTAGAGATTAGCATTTAGTAAAATACAATACTTTCCTGCCATGATGATGACTGGTTGATTTGTTCTGGACATTTTGAGCTCTTCACATGTTTCACATGTACAGTAAACTCACTTTTCGGGCTGTTAAACAGGTCCACAGAGAGACAAAGGTATGCTTCCTCTTTCCAAAAAACATTCAAAGACAAAGACCATTGTTTTCCCAGAATGAGACAAGGAAGTGACCTATGATTATAGATCTCTGGTTCCTCTTTGAGTCCGGTTTAAACTTACAGCTGTGTTCAGCCGGTGCACAGCGGCAAATGAACTCTTTTTTTTTTTTTTCGGCACATGGACGGACACGGAGAGTCGAGACATCCTTTTTAAAAGCTCAGGTGTGAACTAAACTTTCCAGTCAGGTTGTAGAAAATGTGAACCATTCAAAGAACTCCGTAGCTGTGTTGAAATGTAGTTAACAGATTTGTTTCAGACGCCGACTGAAGCCTGATTATGGCAGCTTAAACTTCTACCATAACTGTTTGTCTGTGCTCCTAGACTTGGTCATAGCTCCTCAGTGTTGTAGAGATACCTGAGAAGTTTTGAACAAGTATAGGATCTCTGACAGTCACTACATCAGGCCACGCTTTCAAACAAGATCTACTGTAGTACATCAAAGTTAAAGGTAAGCCTTCTCACATGCCGACAGTATTTGAATGTTTGTGCTAGCTTTTACCATGCTAATTAACTCTTCAGCTACATTAATCATCTTCAGATATCTACATCGAGTGCTTAAAAGCTTGACTGAAATAAAGTAAACTGTTAGTCCAAAGCACAATATGATTCCTTATTTGGTAGAAACGAGGCACAACAAGAGGCAACTGTTTTATTTCATACACACAGACAAATGCTGTAGAGCTAGACAGAAGAGTGTAAGTTTCTAAACATTACAGACAAGTCAGGAGAACAGCGACTACAGAGAAGACATCATGAAACACACAGGTATGATTCAGAGCCGGCATGGCGACAGTATTCGATACAGACAACCTCCAACTTTGCGTCAACTCAACACCAGCGAGTGCATCTAGCTGTCAAATACCCATCCATGAGCACATCAGGAGAAATACATCATCTCTGACAAAAAAAAAAAAAAGAGTACGTACAGTGCTGCCGTATGGAAGACATTCATGTGAAACAGGAATAAAGCATCAAAAAAAAAAAAACGTAAGAACAAATTGTGCATCGGCTTATGGAGTATATTTCCCTGAGCAAAAGGCTCAATCAGCATAGAAATACACTGTAATCAAACATCAAGACCACACTGCTGTGTTTGCATGTTCTTGCCAATTTACACACACAAAAAAAAATGCACATATTCTATATTACTGTTGGCTATTTTTCTTTTTTTTCGTTTTAGTGCACATGTCCTACCTTCCAGTGAGCCATCAGCACAAATAACAACTCAAATTCGCCCTTCATGTTGAGTCATTATAAAGTAATGCAAGTAAAGCCTGGATCAGTTCAACTTATCTGTTACATTCAAGTGCTGGTAAACCCTTAAAAGTTTCAAAACTTCAAAAGCAGGTTGCCGTAAAGAGCTGAACAACACGAGTCATACCGTCCACAGTTCAAACGTGGACGACTTTCAAAGCAGATTGAGAATTTGGCTGCTGCATGTGCTGAAAAAGAAAGATTAGTGTCGCTGACAATTCAATCGTTTTTTTCCAAACACGTACGCACGGTAGCATATAAGCAGGCTGTCGGTCACATCACCGCTGATAAATAAAAAAGAAAAACCAAGCAGCAGATTCACTGTTATCAGTGATGTAACCAAGGCAACTTCTTGCAACCACTGACTGCTTTAAAGAAATCCACACAAAATCTCAAAAAAAGAGTCAGTAATGTTCAGTATTTGTTGTTTGCTGTTAATTGGCTAAAACACAAGATGTCCATCAGAGTGTTAAAGTAAGCACAATGTTCTATGTTCAGTCTGCTAGAGTGATAGAGTATATGAGAGGGTCAGTTCACCGAATAACAAAAAAATACAACGTTTCCGTGCGTAATGCTTCATGTAGCCGTGCACTCTCTGCTACGGGCGCGATACAATGAAGGTGAATGAAACTTCATTTGTGTTTTTTTAAATACTCAGCAGACTTTGCTGTAAACATTAGAGTCTTAGAGAATGTTTTGAGCCCCATATTTCAGCCTTTCAAACCAGGCGTATTGCTGCTGTGAGCGCCGCAAACGAGATCACATTAAATCTGCAGGAAACAGAAGCAGCGTTTCTCAAAAGCACGGCATCCACCAAACCCATATTCCTAGCTAGATATTGCAAAGTAGGAAAATATCTTTTTGTTACAATCGAGTGAAACTGACCCCCATAATATATATATACACGTGATATAAAATGGCAACCCATAAACATTTCACCAAACGTTCCAAGAAACAATGTACCCCATTTAAATGCAAAGAAATCACAAGGCTGAGCAGTTGTGATCATGAGGGGCCAGTAAGAGCATCTGGAAACTATTGGTAGACCACAAAGTCCTGTTAACTGGAGGGACTTTTTTCCCCTCTTCTCTTTTTACAGTTCAGTCAGTAGATTTGAGGTACAATAGTGCGTGACAAAATATTCTTTTAAATACAAAGCATCTTTTGTTCAAGTTGGAAAATCAACAAGAGCAGCAAAAAAAAAAAAAAATGCATCAAAGCCAGCTTTATCATTCATATCAGATTCATTTCCCAACTTAACAAAAGAAATCAATTTTTACAACGTTTGATGAGAATTTAAATAACTTTGGGTAATTCTTAGAATTTCAATTTCTTTAAATGATTTAGGACACGTAATCCTGACGTACACAACACATGGAACATGACATTATCGTGTTTTTTTTGTTTGTTTTACAGCACAGGGTGCCCTCAGTCTCTATCAGACCCACCTCGGCTCTCAACTCTCTTTGCCGCTCTAGTCGTCCACGGTGATATTGCGGAACAAGTAGGCCATGGACTCTCCGTTGTGGATGCGGCGGATGGCCTCGGCCAATATCATGCTGACGTCCACGGTCTTGATTTTGGGACACTGTAGCTTCTGTACTTCATGGGGGACTGTGTTGGTTACCACCACCTGAGGGGGCCAAAAATCACAATGATTTTTTTTGTTGTTTTTTTTTTTATTTATTTATTTAATGTGACAGTTTCCATTTTAACAAACTGCTGTTTAGTTCGACACACTTGTAAAGGGAACTGAAGCCGTTATCTTCAAAGCCACCAGACCAGACTGCTTTTAGAAAAATAGTAATTTTGCCTAATTTTCATCAACTTTAAGTGTGTTCACAATGTTAACAAGGCGACTGTTATTTCAGTAAAAGAGAAACTTGAATTCAGAAGGTGTACGCTTGTATTTATGTATTTAATAGAGAAACAGGTGTAAGAATAATTCCTGTCTTGACGTCTTGTTTCTCTTTTTTTTCCTACACAGCTTCTACAAAGTATTTTTAGCATTTGCAGCTCTGTCTTTTGAGTTTCTGTTTTGTGGAACAACTGAGGTAGATCACCTTTATGACTGGTTTGCGGAAATAACTGCGTGATAAACGCCTGAGCGTGACCTGATCCTATTCCAACCCAATATCACAAACTTAAATGACAATATTTTGAACCTGGACAGGAGCTAATTCGTAATACTTTTTAGATGCCCTAAATTACATGGTTATGACACAGAGGTCAAGAAGTTGCCTGACCAGTTCATATGAGAAACAAACTGATTTTGCAGGTTATATCTTCTTATATTTCATATAATAATTACTCAATTCAAACTAAACTGAAACTACTGTTTTCTGAACCCTGGGCAGGTAGGAGGAACTGACAACAGAAACCAATACTTTACAGAACTGCAACTGCTAGATATAATGGTCCTCTCTTTGTTGTAGTTACAATTTCATTTCATAGAAATTCAGCTGAGAAACCTCCAGACAGGAGGAAGTATTTTCTTGTACATTGTGTTCAAAAGAAATGAGAACTAATCAACGTTTACAAGCACGTTTTATCAGCTTCAGCTTTTTTTTTTTTTCTTCCTTCACATCATACGTGTTGAATATTAACAGATGACTTTTACTTCAGGTGCCCTCACCTCGTCAATGGCAGATTCCTCTATGAGGCGTGGAGCATCGGCAGACAGTAAGCCGTGTGTGGCCATGATATAAATTTTATAGGCTCCTCTCTCTTTCAGGATCTCAGCAGCTGCAACAAAGTCTCCCACGTCGTCGATAATGTCATCCTGGAAGAAGAAAGAAGACACAATCTGTGGCTGAGACTTAAAGATCATACCTCTCTGTCTCTGCTCCTCTAAAGCATCGCTGAGTAGCTTAGGATAATAAACAGAACATACGAACAACAATCTAATGCAGTAATTATACTGTCTAAAGTTTGCCAGTGTTTGCTAACATAGGTTACTTGTCATACCAGACCAAACTGGGTTGAGTTCACTGAATTGAGCATCAGTACATTTTATGAATTAAACTTTTTATACGCGAGAGAGCGAAGGTGTAATTCATTCCTCGTCTCATTTTAAAAGGGGTGAAAATGTAACTCCAAAAGCGCGATTAGCTGTATGTGATAGGAGGCTTTTAGTGTGGCAGCCAATTAATAAATTTGCAGCTGCAAACGAGAACTGCAAGAGAGTAATAATTAAAAGATGGCAGAGCAGCTGACAACGGCATGCACGTAGGCCACAGAACAGTGAATTCACAGCATCTTACCACAATGATGGCAATTCTCCCTCCCACGTCTCCGACTACAGTAATGGGCGGTTTCTCCTTGGCCATCATTACTGCAAAGGAAAGCAGAACCGGTTACCTGTGAGAGCACGTGGAGGCGGTTTGTGTGCGCTGCAGTTCACTTCTAATCAAAAGTAAATCTCAGGAGATTGGGTAAAATGGGTTGAGAAAATGTTTTTTTTGCGATTTGAAGGCAAATCTGCAGCCCCGATTATGGGAACGTTATTGAAACATGTAAACGGTTTGGAGTTCATTAACATGCTGTATTCAATTTTAAATGGCAAATCAAAAGTTAGAAAATGTTTCCCCCCATTGTACCCCACCTACTCCGAGGAGATTAAACTCAAATGCCAAACTTTGTACAGCACATGCCATGCAAACTCAAATGACAGGCTTTTCTGCCCAGGATACCCAATCAGAAGGCAATGTAACATAACCGCCTGGAGACACACAACCTCAGGCCCGGGCTGTGGCAGGCATATGGCAGCAGTCTGCATATGAACCAATATGCACCTTATTTCACACAGGACAACAGTGGCTGACAAGCACTGATGAGGGTTTTCTTCATACACACTTGCCAATGTTCTGGGGTCAGTCCTCAGTCGAACATCACTGCTGCCAGCGACTACGTTTACGTGCACGCAATAATCAGATTGCGTCCCGCGAGCCAATCACAGGCGATGCATTTTTTTTTGAACCAATATCACACAATAGACGAAATAGAATTTGATAATTCACATCCGAGGCCAACCGGAGTATGAGCAGCACCAACCACTGCACTCCTGACAGACGTTTCGATCTGCTAGAGGTTTAAAGTGTCACGACAGAAAGAGGAAAGTGCTCCAACTTGTGGCACACTAAAATAACTCACACCACATGAGTGAAACAAAGTATTAAAATTAGATTGGGAGTAGATTCAATGTAGCATGTTTAAGTGACTACATTTTTTTTTTTTTTTTGATACGTAAAAACAACGCAGCTGCATTTGAAGTATTGCTGTGCATGTAAATGTAGTCATTCAGAGGGGATAAGGAAAACAATCAACTGGTAAACAATCAGCCAGCCAAGCCGCCGATTGTGAAGGAGAAAGTATAAAGCAGCAGAGAAAGGAAGGAGCATGCCTTGCAGAACACTTTGCTGAATACCGTGAGTCCCACAGCATCAGAAAACCTGGCAGTGTCACATTCAAGACTTTTATCGCTATTAACCAAAAAACAAAAACAAAAACAGCAAAAAGCCATGTTGTTAGCCGTACACACACTTCTCCAAAAAGTATCTTTTGACAGCTTGCTGAGATACTGCAACAAGCTACCTGAGAAATGTTTGGTCAGATATCTTGGAATTGAAGATGTTGTCGATAAAACCCATTAATCAACATGAATCGGATAGATTTGAATAGCTAAAAGGACAATTTCAACAACAGGTTGGCATCCAGGAGCGTCTAAGATAGAGATAAAAGTGTAATAAATCAATATTAATGTTGATAAAATAAATTATACGACATTAGCAGTAGCAAAACTAAAGCTGTTCTAATGCTTTAAAAAACGTACCAACCATTCATAAGGTTTCATCGTCAGATGTTAGAGGTTACAAAAGCATGCTTTATTGTCGTCACATGCAGTTATGACCAAATGTTAATCAGGTTTATAAGAGCGGGTTTAATATGGGTGCACCATGTGTTGATTGGCAAGATGAGTCCAGATATTTAAGTACAAAATAAATAAATAAATAAATAATAAGAAAAAAAAAATGTTTGGCATGGTTCTGGTTTGATTTATGGATTTCAAAATAAAATCAGAACACAACAAAACAAAGAGAGGTTTGGCCGTCTTGTAGAACTGACTGTCTGGAATCTTAGAAAGGCGCCGTAAACACAAGAGCTGCTCATTTCAAGTCGAACAAGCCGTGCAAGTAGCGTAAAGTACGGAGCGCACTGTAGCTGACTGAGCCAAAAAAAAAAAAAAATGTTGATGCAAATTGTCTGTTGCACTAGCAATAAAGTGCGAGCATTTGTTACTCTCTGCCCCTCCTGAATCCAGACTGTATTTTCACAAGATGCGACACAAACCCTTTGACTACACATGCACGATTTGAGGAACCATTTGAAGAGGAATCATTTTATAGTCAGATGTAAGTTAATGTTTACGGTCGTACTTGGGAGCTCTATGCCAGGGAACGGAGCTTGTTGTTTGCCTGCTATTAGCAACAAATAAACACCACGTTAACACAAATGCACAAATATTTGACATGACAAACACATGATGCCAAGACTTGGAAAATCCTCTCGCTAGGATTGCCAGAAATGAAAAATAAATAAATAAATAAAATCACATCAACAAATCAGATTCATGGTGGAAAATCTAAAAAGTCTTCTCATGGTTGAAGCAGTTTGTGAGTTATTGTTCCAAAGGAGGATTTTTTAAGTCGAGGGTGAGAATAGAAACACAAGTAAGAATAGAAATATTTGTACTAAATAATAAAGTGAATACTGGACGCAGATACTGAGGAGTCATTTGCCAATGACACAATTTTTTTTATATGATTATATAACGGCCTTACCAGGAATTAACACTGCAAATATGGTGAAAACTTGATGCCAGAGTTAGTATTTCTCACCAAAAATAAATATTTCAAAATCAAAGTATGTGCCCAGAAACAGGCAGCGACTATGACACTACGATTATTAAGCATGTCACTCTTTGAAAGTTAGGTGTTGCAGCTGGCGGAGGATGCAGTATGAGAAGGAGTTGTGTCGAAATCTGTGGATTTTTAAAAAAAAAACATGCAGTAAAACAAAAAAAAAAAAATGAATTTCTTGGGAGTATGGTTGATGGTATGAGTGAGAAACAGCAGAATCACCAGCTCCAAATAGGTTAGCACAAATAAGAGCTGTGTTAGGTTATTGGCAGGATTGGTATGATGAATGCAGTGAAGTAGTTAAACTAGCAGAAATTATAAAGACATTTCTTGCTTAATTTGACCGTGATGTGACAAATAAAAAAAAAAGGCGCCTAACTGTGACAAACAAAACAACAAGGATTATGTTTTCTGTACAGGTCAAATCTATCAAGCGCTGCACCTACGAATCTGCAAAGAAAAGCTCGAGAAAAAACAAAACGAAACATCAACAGCGCTCTACAAAAGATGGGTGTTCTTACAAGGGAGCTCCAGCCCTGTGTGTCCGGTGGTGGTGTTACGTACACACGGAGGGGAGTGTCTTCCGTCGGCCATGTCGGACTCTGAACACTGAGCCTCGCCGTGAATCACAGCCAGACCCAAACGCAGGCGTTCTGCATAGGACTGAGCCCTGGAGAGGAAAAAAAACAAATAGAAAAAGGTGAGCAGCTTTGTAATTATTCTTGTCATGTACACATATTTAGTCAAAAATGAAACACTGCATCTATATAATAAAATATTGGTATGACTGAATGGTTAAAATGCTAACAGAAGGGGAGAACTAGCAGAGGTGGAACGTGTTTTATTTCCACCGGTTACCTCTTAGCTGCTGCTGGGGACTTTGCCACAATGATCGCATTTCTGTAATCAGGAATCTAACAGGAGGAAGGAAAACAGACGTCAGTGTTTCAATAAGATTGATTGATTTGGGTTATAACAAAGCTTAAAACACACACACACACACACACAGTACACATGTATACCTCTTCTTGGATGTACTGAATCAAGAAAGGGGATGCACGCAAGTTGTCCACTGGAAAGCTGAAGAAGCCCTGGATCTCCTTCTGATGCAGGTCCATGGTGATGATGTGTGTTAATCCTTTCGGGGTAAAACACAGATGAGCAGCACGGACTTAACAGTGGTATTACACCGACGACAATTAGATTCATTCCTCTGTGTGTCTCACTTTGTTCTCTTTACCTGCTTTAGCTAACATCGAAGCTAACAACTTGCTCACTATCGAGCCCCTCTTCCTCATCTTGCACTGTTTGCTGTACGGAAAGTAAGGGATGACTCCGATGATGTTCTTTGCACAAGAGGTCTTGAGCGCGTAGGCCATAACCAGCAGCTCCATGATGGCCGTGTTGACATCTCTGTTTGGATGAAAACAGAATAAAAAGTCAGTTGTAGAGATTTCTGAAAATTCCTGATGCAACGCAAACGACATGCATTTCTTTGCTCACCTCGGTATGGTCTGGATGATGAAGATAGTTTGTCCACGAACTGATTCTTTCACATCCACTCTAGTCTCTATTATGAAGGAAAAAATGAGATCAGTCAATTTAGCAAACTGGTAAAGCATGTATAAACACAGAGCATAGATACTGACCTAAAGTTATTATAACAGGATATTTACAACCTACAACAGGCTTGCAGCTCAGCTGAGAAACAGTGGCACTCGGGTTGTGTAGAAAGATGTTTTACAGACAAAAGCAACTAGCGCCGCTGTAATCTTTCTTCATGAAATGAAGTCACACTTTGGATCGTTTCTTCCTTCGAGTTGTGAGTTTGAAGACGGTTGTTGTTTGTTTATTATATGTTTGAGAATATATCAGTCAGAAATGTGTTTCTATTTTCATTCCCTGTACGTGCTGTTGTGTTATTAATCTGTAAATTAGTAGCAGTCAAAAATCCCATATTGGTTAAGCTTTAATAAATTTCAGCAAACAGTCCAGCACTTGATTTTAGCTCAAAATCTCAATAATCCCCCAAAACACAGTGGAGTGATCTGATGGGATTAAAGTAAACTAAGCACATTTTGCATGAGTCGGGTCCTGCTGTGTATAATGCAGTGCACATTTAAACTATACGCATCGAAACAACAATGAGTGTTCTCATTAGTCATCCCAGAGAAACATAAATATTAACATAATTGAACGCTGCTTCTTCGGGACATCTCGCTGTGTCACGCCTTTATGTGCTGCACAAAGGGACGTCCAGTAGTGATAAAGACACACGGTGCACAGTGAAGCCAGCAGAGGAATGTGTGGCATGTTTATGTAGAATAAATAAAGGCTGAAATAATCAGCAGTGTTACCTCTGTTAGGCTCCTGGAAGACGACAGACTTCCCCAGTTCAACTCCAAGCCTCCTGAGAAACAAGAGCACGACATCACTGATTAATATTCACGCTATTCTGCAGCACACACGCAAAACCAGCGTGAGATATTGAGCTAATCGTTCAATCACACACACAATAACCAGCTGTGCCACATTATCAGTCGTTAAGCTTCAATGCTAAATGAATAAACTGTTGCTATTCATTGATCCTCTATGACAGATGTTACCCACACACACACGCCTTGGCCTTACGTGAAGAGCAACACCTTGACGTGAAAAGACAAACACTGCGCCAAACTTACTCTGTTATCTTCTTGGCCAATTCTGTGCATGCTACGGACGAGTTAGCGGAAAATACTCGATAGCCACTTTTAGCGACATTCATCGTGGCACTCCTTGGTGGTTTTATTTGCAGGAAACAGCAGCACCTTTTTCTTTTCTTTTTTTTACCCAGCAGATCACCGCGTTTGTTTCTTCTTCTCCTCCAGACGTTGACGTTTGCTAACTTAGCTAGCTCAACTAGCTGCCGCACATTAGCCTAGCCTGCTAATGGTTGAGCTAACAGCGCGGAATGACGTCCAGCCTGCGATGTGAACTCAGCTACAGCGCAGCCACACGCTAAATGTTAATTTCTGTGTTTGTTCTGGTGTGTTCTCGAGCTGTTGGCGGACAAACTGTCACTCAGGTAGCTAGCACTGCAGCCCAACAACAACTGTCTAGTAACAATGAGAAGTACGGAGTCCGCTTTGGGTCAAAACTGCCAGCCGCGCTTTGCGGAACACGTGTTTCTGTTCAGAGTCAGCGAGTGTCACTTACTGTTTAGTGAAACCTTATCCATGTTTGTTGTTCTTTTACTATAATTAATAATTAATGTCTTATGATTTATTGTCTTTTTTCAAACAGCAGGCTACTTTTATAACATTGATATCCGTTTTTAATTCATATTTAAGCGTTAATTGTGTCAGTAAAGACTTACATTTGGGAGAGATAGTTTACTAAGGATCAGTTCATTTAACTGAGTTTAATTTAATCTAATTACTCAGGCTGCTGTCATGTTATTTTATCAGGTTTATAGATTAAATAATCGTCATAGATTCATGGATTAAGATTTTGTGTCACTGATCAGATTAGATAAAATCAATGTAAATGATGGCCTTCCCATAAATGATGAATAACTTTTATATAAGAAACAGATAAGAGAATATATATAATTTTCATAAACTGCATTTCTCATAGCGCCTGAATCAATAAATCAGAGGCGTGTTAAAAAAACATGTTAAAATATATAAATAGACAAATAGATTCACTAAATAAATAAATAATAGGAAAAATAATGTAACAGATTCCAAAGTATAAATAGACAAAAGATAAGTGTTGAGTTGGGTCAGACTTTAAACCCCTACAGATAACACCACAAATACTACACGCCCAGAGATAGTCAAAGAGAATGTATTTACCCATGTTAGTGTTATCGTCAGCACATTCTCGTCTGGAGACACCGCTGTCTGTTTATGTTAATAAAACGTCAATGGCAAGCTATCTATCATGTCTAGGAAGGCAACATTCAGTTCCTTTGACCCTGGCCATCACAGTGTTGAGACAGGCTGAGCTGCTGTTCTCAAGCAAAGCCAAACAACTACTACTGCCGAGGACCCCAAGGCCCACACGGGACCCCGTCTAACCTAAGGATAGAAAATTCCATAACACTGCTGGGTTCAAAGATTAAAAGCAAATCTGATTGATAGGTTGGACTACGAGCATTACGAGATATATAAACCAATGAAAGAATCCTAAAATCAACTCTGAAGCAGACAGCCAGCCAGTGCAGAGACTCTTTTTTAAGTAACAGTATTATGCCAGCTGTCCACTAGATGTCATTACTCATTAGCCCTGGATCTACTGAGTAGAGTTGAATATCTTCTGATGTATCGTGATGAGAACATGAGATCTTTGTTTGTCTAAGTAGGGCAGGTTAGAGGTAAAACATGATTCTTATGAACTAGTCTGGATTTGTGGTAGTGTGGGTGTGGATGTCAGGAAAAACGGGAAAACAGGACAAATTATATCTGATTCCTCTGTAAAAACATAAAGCAGTACGTGCAGAACGTGGTGGTCTACTAAAAATAAAAAAAGTATGTGCAGATGTGACCTGAATCGATCAATCAATCAGACACCAGAGGCAGGTTAAAAAACAAGATAAATATAATTACATAAAATAAATAACAATAAAATTTCACATTAAAACGTATAAATAGACAAATAAATAAACATAGTTCAAGTAAAAGCCAGAGTAAAAGTCTTGAGTTTTCTTTTAAAATATGAACATTATCTGCTGCCTTCAGGGAGGCTGTTCAATACAAGTGGACCACAGTAATATGAGGACGCCTCAGCATGGTGTTTAGTTCAGATTTTAGGGCTAATTTAAAGGCCACTGCACCAGAAGACCTGAGGGTTCTGGGCCCAAAGGTTAAAAGCAAATCTGATAAATAGGTGGGACTAAGAGCATTAAGAGATTTATAAACCAATAAAAGGATCTTTAAAATCAACTCTGAAGCAGACAGCTAGCCGGTGCAGAGACTTATAAATTGGTGTAATTTTGAAGAGCAGAATTACTCCAGCTGTCCACAAGATGTCATTACTCATTAGCCCTGGATCTACTGAGTAGGGTTGAATCTTCTGATGTATCATGATGAGAACATGAGATCTTTGTTTGTCCAAGTAGGGCAGGTTAGAGGTAAAACATGATTCTTATGAACTAGTCTGGATTTGTGGTAGTGTGGGTGTGGATGTCAGGAAAAACGGAAAAAACAGGACAAATTGTATCTGATTCCTCTGTAAAAACATAAAGCAGTACGTGCAGAACGTGGTGGTCTACTAAAAAAATTTTTTAAAAAGTACGTGCAGAACATGTTGATGTACTATACATGAACTTATGAAACTGGATCCTGGACTCCACAGTACAGAACCAGGACCAGGCATCTTTGAATCTAGATTCCTGAGGTCAGATTATAAATGTTTTTCATAAACTGCCCACCTTTCTGTTATATCAAAAATTGCATTTCTGATGTGACCTGAATCGACCAATCAATCAAGACACCAGAGGCAGGTTAAAGTCTGAATTTGTGGTAGTGTGGCTGTGGATGTCAGAAATAATGACACAGCATTGTAAACTGTATTTCATTCCTCTGTAGAAACGTAAACCAGTACGTGCAGAACGTGGTGGTCTACTAAAAAATAAACCAGTGCATGCAGAATGTGTGTTCATCTACAATACATGAAACTGGATCCTGGACTCTGGGGTTGGAACTGGATCTTTGAATCTGGATTCCCCTGTAGAAACATGCACCAGTACGTGCAGAGCGTGTTGATCTACAATCATTGACTAATTCTCCTTGTTTGTCTGATCCACAACAACCACAATTAACCCTGTCTGATCCTAGAGCAGCTGGTTTGTTGTCATAAACCTGTGCAACGAGAAGCTTAACGCATAAACTGTGTTCTTGTTTTTAATTGGTAACACCTGAGATGAACTTGAACAGTTTTACATTTAATCAAAGTTTAAATGTTCACAATGCGCTTGTAGTATAATAACCTACTATACATGCTCTGCTGTCGCTGTTGGGCACAGTCACACTTGCAACGGTTGTTTTGATCGAGACAATCCCGGAAATACGAGATGCTTTACCTTAAGCACAGTTTTTTCACCAACTTCATTGATTATCTCTAGAACCCTGTCAATGTTTAACAGCGGTGGTCACACTGTTGACACCTACTGTACATTGCACCTCCGCAGTCAGGCAGAAAATATGACCTAATCATAGTTTTTACTATAATATCTGAGGTCTTTTGTTTCTCTTGACAGGCAACTCACAGATTCCTAGCTAAACAGCCCTGTTTGTCCAACCCACCATGAAACATGAATGAGAACATTCTCAAGTTTTCAGCTGTGACAACATATGCGGCTTATGAATTCCTGCTGATAACCTCTGCCACAACAAAGGTGGAAAATGTATGCATTTAGTTGCATGAAGATAAGTGCAGTGGGAGCTGCCTGGGTTTCCTGGTGGTGTGCATGAACACTAATGAAAACAAGGTGATATAACCTTTATTTTGTTAGATACAGGTTGCCCTAATTCTGATGGATGTCATGCTGTTTAATTTTCAGTCAGCAAAGTGTTTTTACATTACGGATTTGTGAGAAACACCCTGTCATTACAGGTTAATCTCCTGGATGGCCTGGGATGGGATGGCGGGTCAAGGTCAGAGTGTGCTCCTTTATCTTATTTTAATGTCATAATCCTACATTGCTTAAACATTTCACACATGACATATCTGACTCTCTTAATAAGGATTTGTTTCCGAATCTCATGAACACCAGCTACAAAGGTGAGGTGGGGAAACGAGGGGGGGGAATAAAGAAAGAGAAGAGAGAGAGAGGAGGGAGGAGGGAGGGAAGGGAGAGTTTAAAAGAGAGAGTACAGAGGCTCCTCCTCGTTCGCTGCGTGTGTTTCTTGTGTTTTTTCAGCCTGTTCTTCACTCACACTCTCGCTTAGCAGAGATTCAGAGGTGCAAAGGAGAGCAAAGATTCTCACTGGGAAAAGAAAAAAGGGGGGGAAGGGATTATCTTCCTCTCACACCAGGAAAGAGACCTAAAGAAGAAAAAAAAAAAAAAGGGTAAAAATATAGTGTTTATTCTGAGGGTGTGGGTACTCATATCAGAGCCCTGCCTTCTGCACGTGCTCAGCTCTGCACAACTGTGTTCCCAGATGGAGAGGATGCAGGGAGAGGGAGAGGGGGAGGTGGACCACCTGGAGCGACCAAGCCCTCTGACTGACAAGGAGAGGGTGATGATACAGGACTCCTGGGCAAAGGTCTACGAGAACTGTGATGACGCTGGGGTGGCCATCCTCGTCAGGTATTCCTTCTTTTTTTTTCTTATAGTTTTCTTCTCGTGTTTTACGTTTGAAATCTTTAACACGGGTTGAGCACAGAGAGGTGACCAAGGTGTGTAATTATAATTAAAGCATGTTGCATGGGGGGGGGGGCAGCTATATGCACAGTATCTAATTCCTACTTGGGACTTTTCATCAATTACCTCCTCATTTCCGCAACTTTAATTAGTTCACTAGTGATAAGGTCACATTTGCATTTGGCCTCTTTTCCCCTCAGTAATATAACAGCACCTGCTGATGCTTTTCTGTCACAGAAAACTGCAAACACATCTAAAACAATTGAATCCAGACTCTTGGATTATGCTCTCTAAGAATGCACTCAGTGCCCAGTTTTATCTATCTGTTATCTGCTTTACAAGTTTCCAGTCTGTTCAAAGGAACACACTCAGTCATATTTTTTGCACGGGATATTCACACCTCTCCCATTTTTTTTCTTAATCCTGTTTCTCAAATAGTAGAGGCAACGGATAAACATAATCCATCAGTCAGACATCTTTGGCACTCAAAAGGCTCCCTCCGTTGGAGCAGGTCTTGTTTTGAATGCCTGTATAGAGCAACCTACAGCACAGCAGCATGACTCCATCACTGGCAGCCAGACATTTAAAAGGTCCCTCTTGTCTCTGAAATCAAGGGATGAGAGAGTGTTCACAGTGTCGCTGAATATTTCTACCCTGTTCTTTAAACGTTTTATGGTGAACATGCGGCCGTGCAGATTTCCACAGTTGTTCTAGTGACTGTTGTTATCTTTCTTTATCATTCAGAACGAGGCTTTGATGGTTTTTCAAGTGTGACGAGATTCGTTGCCTGACACAGCATGCCTTCGTAATCCTTTATGATTGCAGGAGGTGAAAGTTGAGAGGGAGTTTCACGGAAACACATAGCACAATATAGTTGTAGAGCGGTAGCCAGTAAAATTCTGTATTTTTATCAAAGATTACTGACTGTTAGGATTTAGCTACAAAAACAGTATCCTACTCCTTTTCTTTGAAAGGATACTTCTTTGAATTTAACTCAATTTCCTCTTATTTTCTCCCCTCACATTCCTTCACAAAGACCCTACAACCCTGAGGAATTTAAAGAATGGGGATGGATCGATAAGCATGACCATGGTAAATTCTCCTTTTAGCTGTAAGAGCGGATCCTATTTCTCTGCTGAACCTAAGCATCAACTTGAATCCTTTAAACTAACTATCGTTGGGCTAACAGATAAGATCCAAAGTAGCAAATTATCGCTCTGAAATGAGGGACTTTCTCTGGATTCAGCTCTTCAGTTAGTCTTGAAGAATAGATAAGGAAGGATTAAGAGTCCAGTGACCATATAAAATGCTAATGAGGCTATTTATATGCAACCACAGGTCATGCAATTACAAGAGAGAAAGATTAAACACTGTGGTTTCTCATTAGTTTTGTGATGAAACTAGGAATACTTGCTCCAGCACTTGCCAAGGCTGCCAAGGCACTCCACCCAGAGCAGAGAGATTAAGACACTGCACCTTCTATCCGCCTCCCTTTTCAGACATCTGAATTCACAAGAAACTCTCTCGTATCTAGCCATATGCTTTCGAGCCACCGTACAAGTATTTGTTTCCTGTTTGTGATAGTTGTTGCAGAGACAGAGGGAGATGGGACATCGGGATTAGATAGCCAGCAACCAGATGCATTGGCCCTCTTCCCAGACTGTGGGAGGCGGCAGAGTTTTAAGGTTCCTCTTTACTAATTCTCTGTGATACCTCCAAGAGACAAACCTGGATACAAATCAAACAAAACGTCTTTGAACCGACTGAAAGAGCACAGTGTCAGGATGTGTAAAGAAACATCAGACCTGGAACTTGAACAAACGTGGTAATAATACAATATTTATGCCAAATGAGGCATGAAATGTTCGCTGTCTTTGCAGTAGTTATAATAATTACAATCTCAACTACGAAGTAAAAGGTGTTCTCATGGTAGTGAGTAGGCAGTGGCAATGATTTTCTTCATCTTCCACTCTTTAATTAGCACATTTAACCTGTCTTAGAAATTGTGAAACTGGATCCTGGACTCCACAGTACAGAACCGGAGCCAGGCATCTTTCTGCTACAAGATATGGTTTATCAGTTTTTAACCCAGGGAGTGATTAACAGTGTAATTACAAATAAAGAATCCAGATAACTGGAGGTGTGTTATTAAGTAATCACATACCCAGATTCTGCTAGCTCTCTCCTCCTGCAAATGAAAAAAAAAAAAAAAAAGCCACCGTAGGGGGGCATGGCCTCGACACCAACCGGAGTAAGTGACAGATGGACCACCGCTCAGTGTAGCAGGAACAGAGCTGGTTCTCAGAGCTAAGTGAGCTAACCAGCCATGAGCAGCTGCTGTCAGACTCCCCGTATCTGCACTGTGGTATCTTCTGTGTGGAAGCTAAGCTAGCAGCTCAGAAAGGCTAACTTGATAATTATCTTTCCCTGGGATGTGCCTGTGATTGGTTAGGTTTGCGCATGAGGAGTGAGATTGGTTTAGGGCGTATGGTATGTCATGGTAAAATAGAGGGAGTGTCAGTGGGATAAAATAGGATGTACTCACATCAGAGTTATAGCATCAGCTATTGTAGTTAATAACTTCCATGTGTGCAGAGTGCAATAATTCATCCATTTTGCATCACGATTCCACTTAAGCTGGATGTTTTTCTTTCCCTTTTTAAATTCCTTTCAAAGTAACAGTAACAAGATAATAGTTTAAAGAAAACACTTAAAGGGAAAACATGCAGCATTCTCATGCCAGTGCTGTTATTTACTGCCAGCTTGAAAAAAGATGAACATCTGCAGGATCGAGCTGTTGCAGCCTTGAAGGGTGATGAGATTAGCTAAGCTTCTCATCATATCATTCATAACTCTCATCCTTTGCAGGCTGTTTGTGAACTTCCCCTCATCCAAGCAGTACTTCAACGACTTCAAGCACATTGAGGAGCCGGAGGAGCTGGAGAAGAGTGCCCAGCTTAGGAAGCATGCTCACAGAGTCATGAATGCACTCAATACGCTGGTGGAGAGCCTTGACAACTCAGAAAAGGTGGCCTCGGTGCTGAAGGTGGTTGGCAGGGCCCACGCTCTCCGACACAAGGTGGACCCAGTGTACTTTAAGGTAAAGTAAGGTATTTTTGACTTCCAGAGGGTAGAAAGTAGCAAAAATAAACTGCAGAACAGCACAGGTGTCATTTTTGTGATGTAACCCAGAGGAGGAAAGGACTGTTTGATCCCAGGATTTGGGTTTCACACTTTCTTCCATCTTTGTCTGTTACTGAAAGAAGCCTGGGTGGAGATAAGGTGGGGAAAGCTCACTGTGATAGGCTGAGACACACGATATGATTGTGTTGATGGAATGACGCAAAATTGCTAAGTGTGTTAATTAGCGAGCTCGAGAGGTGCTGGAAGGCAGATTTTGGTACATCAAAGCAGAGCCAGGCTAGCTGTTTCCCCCCGTTTCCAGCCTTTGTGCTAAGCTAAGCTAACTTCAGTTGGCTATAGCTTCATAATAACGTGAGAGTGATAAAACTTCTGAAGTACTGTGTTTTCTTGTGTGTCGCCAGATCCTCAGCGGTGTAATACTGGAAGTCCTTGGAGAAGCGTTTTCAGAGATTGTGACACCAGAGGTGGCCGCGGCGTGGACCAAACTCTTGGCGACAGTCTACTGCAGCATTACAGCCGTCTATGAGGAAGTGGGCTGGACTAAGCTGTCAACCTCAACCGGGTGATGCTTTAAGTTTGGGTTTATCAGACCATGAGCACCCAGAGACTTCTAATTTTCAGGCCATAAGAGGTCTCATGAGAGAGGGATGACTTTACTGACCTTCTGAAAGGAGGCAGTGTATCTTTACAGATGTTATCTGGTAATGGGGAATACAATTTAATGTAATCTATGATAACTGTGGGCTATGGAACATACACTTTTTGTATGTGTGTGTGTGTGTGTGTGTGTGTTTGAGAGAGAGAAAGTGAATAATTAAGCTCTTCTGTTTGTTTGTAATGTTCTTGTAAAGGACAAACTATATAAAGGAGAGAGCAAAGAGGAATAAAAATGCAAACATGAACCCAAACGTGGACAAGAGGTCACATTTCACTTGGATGTGCCTTCGACTGAATGTGTATATCAAGAAACTGCCATGTAAATACCATTCTTTCTAAATATCACGCCATGTTTCCTTATATCTGTATCCACTTGTGTCCTCTTTACTAGATATTAAGAAGACATTTTTTTTATTTACATTTTTAACAGATAATTGTGATGTTTTTCTTTTCTTTTTTTTTCATTATGACTCACCTTTGTATCTGTATTGAACAAAGATTGAAATAAAAAAATATATAAAGAATACTCCGTGGCATTGCTGCAACAATCCTTTTAAACTTGCATCCGCTCTAATCTGATTCTCCAGCATCTCTGCCCACGAATGTGTTGTGACAAAATTAGACCTTTCCTCTCTCTCGCTTGGCCTACTGCTCCCTTATTCTCTGCTTGAGTCAGCAGTGCTAAGTATAAGTGGCTCAGCTGTTGAAATACCCCCAATCATCCCACTAGGCTCTCTCTTTTCATAGTATATTGTAGGATCTCTGCACTTGGCCATCAGTAAATTATCCAGATATGTGTTCATTTGATTGGTGTGTTCTCCAGACTGTAAACCCATGCTGCGAAGTGTTACTTTCAACACACTTCTTACAAAATGCAGCCACTTCTCGACAAAAGGAAGACAATATCGAGGTTGATGCGGCTGATGCAATGGTGGCGAGGTGGGTTGTTTTCAGAATAGAAACACACAGCATGCTCTGTTTACCTCCTAGTCCTACCAGCGAGATCCAGCCCCCTCCTTGATCCTAGCTAATCCTCTGAGCTAATCTCCCCAATCATGAGTGAGAGCCAAGAGGGAAGACAGGAATAGTCAAGATTGTTACACCACAAACTCTGCTTTTTACCATTCAGACCTTTTTTTTTTGATGGGAGGAGAAGTGTCAGTGTTGTAAACCACAAGTAGTCCCAAAGGCAGGAGATCCTTGGGGTTGGGGTAAGGACCATGTGCACCACTATGGCGGTCCTCACCACCATCGCTCTCATCCTGCGACACAGATTCTGCAACAAAATCAAGCCGTGAGTACTGATAATGAGCTCTTGTGATTTTTAGCAAGCAGTGTGTAGAAAATATGTTTGTCTGTTTTTTTTAATCGTGAGATGGAAATAAGAGAGTTTGCGTTTTTTTTTTAATTTAGATTCAGGCAACATTTTCCAACAATCTGACAAAAAAAAAAGACAAATCCAAGAGTGAGTCTTGTGAGAAAAGCATTAAAATACCATCTAATATGAACACACACAAACACAGAAAGTGCATGCCTGTTTCATGTATGGGAGAGGGAGGGAGGGAACGAGGCTGACACTCATCTGCACCATTGATTTGAAATCACTCGTGATTATTTTAGGGTTCGCCTCGAGCAGCAGCGTGTGGATTAAGTGGCTCGATACATAACAACAGTGTATTCCAGGTTTTTTTTTAATGGAGCGATGAATGGAGGAGAAAGCATCAGAGCTCTCCAGTTCATGGCTGCTAATTGACGCAAAGTGCAATCTTCTCAGGCCCCCGCACCAACCCCTCGGCCCTGCTTAGCCACTCACAGCGATGGCAAACAATACCTTGTGGCTACAGCACCATGGAACATGGCAACAGCTAGCTTACACAATTATGAGCTCCTAAACAGTGAAACGTACACTTCTTTCCCCACATAACTGTGATGCGACGATATAAAGCATTTAATATTGAATATTATGTTTTGTGTTAACTGACCCAGGCAGAAAGAGGCTGATGAGAAAGACGTGCCATACATGAAGAGCAATGGAACAGCAGAAACTCCAAAATGACAACTGTGAACATCTCAGGGTAAGGACACACAAACAGACTGAGCAGATGTACTATATGTTCACAGCAGCCTTACTGTCTGTGATTCTGTGTTTCATCTGCATTTTACTCCCAAGCAGCAGAGGCCAAGATATCCTGACTTTTAGCCACAAAAAACTGTGATAACTTCCAATTCTCTTGATGTAACTTGATAACCCTGCCTGGTAAACACGTCTCTCTCTGTGTAAAGCTGGATTGTTGAGTAAGTTTCCTTTAATTCCTTAAAAAAAGGGGGGGGAATGAGTACAGTGTTCAACCGGTACACGTTTAGTGAATTAACTCCAATTAATGTTGGTAACCTAGAAGATGATCCGCTGTGACGATCCCTAATGGGAGCCGAAAGGAGAAATGTTGGTAACCGAGAGAATATTTTCGTCTGTGCAAAGCTGTTCAGTTGAAGATTGTTCATTTAGGTTACATGACGATACATTATGATATAGACTTGGTTCTGAATTGAGCAAATGACAGTCTGTCTGCGGGACACTTCCTTCACAAGCGAACATTGAAAGTGATTCCTCTGTATACTGAGCTGAACTGAGATACACCCGATGACATCATCAGGGTCATGTTAAAAGCTCCTCCAGAGACACAGAGGACATTATACAACTGTTTGAGTCATACTCCTGATGATGAGTAAACTGATATTCATGTGTAAAATCAGCGGACTACACCTCTAAGAATACAAACTTTGCACTTTTTGCCTTGAACTAAATGTACTCGTGTTTATTTTTTTGGGCAGCATTTTAGCAGAAAATAATCAAACCAGTTCTCACAAACTTAAAGTGAATGAGGCTGTAAATGCAAAAACAAAATGCTGCATATAAAGAGCAAAACTTAAGAGTCACAGTGAACGTAAGAGAGACAGGAAAACATCCAGATAAACAAAGAGACACTGACAGTTATGTGGAGGTGGTATGTGTGTGTGTGTGTGTATGTGTGTGTTAGGGGAGGTTTACAGAAGAGGCTCCAGACAAGGGGAGAAAGTGGAGCAGTGGAGCATGTTACTGAAGCACAGATGCATAAAGAGCTAAGATGCCTGCCCCACATTTAGCTTTTAACTATTCGCTGCTACACTAAATGATTCAAAGGCAGAACAACAATCTGTCATCTCTTTGGAGGGTTATGATAAATACATTGCCTCCCTAGTACCACATAGTTTAATGCAGCGGGTTAAGATCTAAACACAGAAAAGTAATAAATTTATTGACTATTGTATTTGCAGGTCACAGACCTTTGATGTGTTATCTTTCACTTGTTATCTGAGTCGTTTTTATGGAGACAAGCGTATTTCAGCTGAGCCAGAGTGATTCATTCTCTTGTAAATGGTTATTTTGCAACATCATTCATGACTTTGAGTGTCAGCTTTTACTCCCCTTGTGCTCCTCTTCCTCTGCAGGCATGACTGAAGACCAGAGTTGGCCATCATCTCAAGTTGGGTTTGCATCAGGTGAGCTCTGTCACTTGACTTAGAAAGAACCAGAAAATAAATTGTGGACAAAAGTGCATTTCCTCTGAAAGCAACAAACCCTGATTTGTTTTGTCTTTTTTTTTTTTTTCCCAGCGGCCTCTTCTATCAAGATTCATTTCTCCAGATGCTACAGAAGACATATCCTGTTATATTTTTGTTTTCTCTCATTAATCAGATTCAGATTTATCTCCACTTACACTTAAGACTCCCACCAGGATAAAAAGAAAATACTAGAAAAACAATACAGCTTGTTTTGATCATGGCCTCCTCTATCTGTCCTGCAGATATTCTCATTTCTGAGACAGGAAACAGCACCTGAGTGAATTCCAAGATGAAGCCTGACGAGTGCTGTGTATTCATCATGAAAACTGAATTCACAATATTGTTTTAGAACAGATGTGCTCAGGATTTCAAGTCATAAAACATGTTCTGTGCCTCCGCATAAAAAATAGCCACAGTCGTTTCTTTTATTTTTTGTTTTGCTTGCTTTTTAAAAGCTGTAATGATTTGTGCTGAATGTGTGCATGTATCTCGAAGAGTAGCCTCTCCTAAGAGCTCATAAGTGACCTAATTTTTACTGAAATATGGGCTGAAGATATGTATTTTGTGGTCTATACCATATTTGCTTGCATACAGTTACAGTCATCATCCTGTGCTGTTACTGATGTCTTTTGTAAATCTTCCAAATTTCACAAGAAATGTTGACATTAAAGTGAATGATAAACAGTACACATCGGTTCTGCCTGAACTTTTTCTTCCAAAGTTATTAAAGACATATAAAGTTATATTTTTCAGCAAACAGAGGAATGAATTTCCTGCTTCCACTCTGAAAGAAAGTCTGAAATATTTATATAGAGCATGAAATAACGAACCCTCATCACAGTTATCAACAAAATCCCAAGGAAAAGATGCTCCCATGGCGTGCATTAAAAAATCATTTCCACGCACACTCGGGCAACTTTATCACAGGAGAATTACTACAAATGATCACTTGCATGTACATTTACACATCACTGAGCAGATAAAGTCCAACAGACATTACTGTTGTGCTTTTTAATCTACCAAGATTACTGTCGAGTTAAAAGGATTTGCCATGACAGAGGACTCATAAAGGCCCCCCATTCTAACAACTCCACTCCACTGCTGCAAACAAAATATTACTGCCAGATGTTTTAAACAGATGTTTGCTTGTTCAATATGATCACACATGACCCAACTTTGGACCATCCGAAGGCCTCATTTTGTGACAATGGAGTTAAGGTGTCAGATGAAACAACAGCAATAGACACCAAACTTTGAGCAGTGTGCTCGCTGTGCTTATTATTGTAGTGATTAAGAGTGCAACATCAGGCCCACACCTCACTGAATTAAACATAGGTTTAAAAAGATCAATTATTCAGCTCTTCACGTTTGTTTTGACTCATTTTCTAAGCTCTGGTGCCACCTGGTGGTAAAACAATTTTAAATTTAGATTTCAGTCAGTGAACAAGCGGGTAAATATATTAAAGGAAGTCTGGAACAAGCTAATTTATCATTTAAATAAAGCCCCAAACAGATATGTGGAAGAGGATTATTCTCAGAATTCTGACTTTTAAACTCAGAACACCAGTTGCTGGTGTCTGGGGCAGTTACCACTGCCCTGCCACGGCAAAATTTGATTAACTGTAACAAAAAGTAATTGTAACAAAAAGTTACACTGTAGTTACACTCATTTTTGGATCCACACACCCAATGCCATCTGCCGTGAGCCGACCGCAAGATGGGCCCCATAATGTCTTCAAGTAACCACATAATAAAAATAGAAAAACACAGTTACTTTATGTGTGTGATAAATTGTTGTTTTGCCATTATATTTTTACGTGTCAAATACACCAATAAGAGTAACCGAGCATCACCAGATATGGTTATACTACATCAGTGTTTCTCAATCCTGGTCCTCAGGGACCACTGCCCTGCATGTTTTAGATGTTTCCTCCTCCACCACACCTGATTCAAATGAGTGGCTCGTTATCAGGCCACTGCAGAGCTTGATGACAAGCTGATCATTTGAATCGTATAGGGGGGAAAAGTTAGGACAATTCCAAGGGCCCACGACTTACAGGGGCCCCAAAAAATAGGTAATAGGTATAGGGGCCCAATTTGATTTTTTTGTCATGGGGCCCAAAATTGGTTAAAATAATTATGATTGACAGCTTGACTTGGTGGCCAGTGTGTGGCAGCTCCAAATTAGCCAATCAGGATGCAGGGAATCAAAGAGGAGAGATATGGGTGTGATGGATGGATGGATAGATAGATAAACGCTGCTATGGCAGAAATGACCAAACCATATCTAGCCTACGGCCTGACGGCAGTTTTATATGCATTGAGAGGTGTTGTTTTTGGTAGCCTAATACCTTCAATTGTTTAATATATCGTAAGAGGAGACTTGAATTTCTTTTAATGAAACTTGCGAAACGAAACTAAGTGAAATGAAATCCATCAAAAAACCATCGAAATGCCGATTTACTGGGCTATATAGGCTGTTCGTTATAGTCATTGTCTCGCAGTAAACAGAAGAGAATGTGTAAGATTGTTTCCAGTAATCATAATTAAACCGAAATATGTGGCCCTAATCCTCTTCCGTAATAAAGCTTTCCTGAAACGTGTTTTTCTAAAGGGTACCCCAAAAACTACTCTACCCACAATGCAGCGCGAACTGTAAACAGGAAGTGTGATGTGTCGCGCCGGCTGGTAGGACCGTGGAAACATTAACTGCTACAGTAAATCTCTTAAACATCATCAGCTAAATGCTTCACGCTGGCTTTTTGTTTCATGTGCAGCCTAAACTTTGAAGAAGCACACGGAGAGTTTGTTTTAAAAGAAGTGCGCACGTAGCTAACGTGTATGTGAAGCAACACGAGCGTTAGCGGCGTTTATTTGTTAACTTACCCAAAGTAACTGGACAGTTTTGAAATAATAAGCATGGCGATTAAATATTAAAACATGACACAAAACCATACGTAGTCATGTTAACCAACTATAACCGTGTGTTGTGTCTGTAACACACACACTGACTGCTGTAACAGAGTGGTTACCATTGGAGACAGGAGACGCCTAATCTGATTTAACTAGCATGGTTAGCTGCTCTCAAGTTTAACGAGGAGAGATTCAAGATGGTGAGTCAACATTTTCATCTTTATTAGTGCAAATGAGTTCATTAACGCATGTTTGTATATGTGTGCAATTGATTTTCTCTTTGCACTGGACCTAAAAGTTAACTTAGATTACCTAAATGAATGTATCCGAGCTGCACAATAACTCCTTTTGTTTCACTGTTATTTACAGGCTACAAATCTGAGGGGCAAGCCATCCAAAAGTAAGCTTCATCGAGTGTTATTTGAATGCTCTGCCCTATTGTTTTACACTGTCATCATTTAACCTTTGCAGGATTTAACTTCAAAGTCAAGTTTATTTATTTAGTCAAAAATCACAAGGTTGTGTCATTGATTCAGATCATTAAATCATCTGGAGGATCTCTCCACCAGAGCAGAGGGACAATAAAGCAATGTAGTAGGTAAACATCTAAATATTATGACCAAGAACTGTACTGCATATAGTGTATGCATAAAGAGTGTGCAGTAACGCTGTATCTCAAACATTCATCATACATGGAAATGATTTATTCTTGCTGTTTAAATCCAGTTTTTGTGCTTTAAACATGTAAATATCTCCACTCATACACAATCTGTAAATACTGTCATAGCTACCCACCGGGTCTGCATAAAGCAACCTGCAACAAAAAACATATTTATTTTAGCGTCCTTTGCACTATTCTGTCTACAAACACATATTTATATATTTATATTTATCTGTGAGTAGGAGTTCAATGTTTACGTTTACTCGTGTTTTAGCTGTATTTATGTGTATATCTGTGTATGTACATTGAGAGCAAAGTGTGTACAGTTGAAGCACCCTAGCTTGTGTAAAAGTGTGGCCCTTTACGGTTTTCCCAAGGTTCGTTCGGAGATGACGATTTGCTCGACAGCTTGTTTGACGATAAAAGTAAGTGAGCGCTTCTGCAGTTTTAAACCAAACCATATTGTCATTATAGTATTGTCACTGTAAAGGCTTCATGTGTTATAATATATTCTCTGAACATTTACTCACCAGAACACCCAGTGAGGCTGAAAGCAACCCGGGGTGGAGCCCTGAATCGGTAAGTTGGACTAATTTAAGACATATCATTAAATATAAATATAAATTAACTATTTGCGAGTTACATCGTTTTTCTCTTCTCCAGCTCGTCTGCCACTGATAACATCTTCAGTATGCTGGCAGAGGAGGTCAAGAGGGACGGTGGGGACACAGAGGTATGTAGACAAAAATGTGAAACAGGACACAGAGATACATTCACAGTGTTTCAGCATCATTTCATTGTGTTCTTTTCTGTCCAAGGACTCTGATGTCTCAGCAGCAGATCCCAATGACATACTGAAGAACATGAAGGTAGGTCGTTAGAAACTGTGGAAAAGTTGAGCTTTGCAGTTGTCTGTACTTGGCCTCAGATCCACTCACGGTGTTTGTCCTCGTACAGGACATGGACGATATGGATGCCGACCTTTTTGCATCGAAGAAAAAGCCAAGTTCAGCTCCTGCACAAACAAATCGGCTCGGTAATGAAGGGCCAAAGAAAGACTCTTTAGGAAGTAAACCAGAGGGAGCAGGTAATCCAGTGCAAAGTGCTCTTGCATTAATTATCATCTCATTAGTAGCTTCATATTATTACCAGTTGAGAGCGGTGTCTTCCTCTCTTCACTCAGATGAATCCGCCACAAGAGCGAAGAAGCCAAACTCTGCACCCTCGTCTACCGCACACAGCTACAAGAAGTTCACCTTCTCTGGTGAGTGAACCTCCCTGTCTCATCCGTCTCTGACGCCGAGCTTTATGCAACTCAACAGCTGTTTACTCACAGCTTTGTTTTTCTCAAACTGTCGTATTGATTTAGACAGTGAAGGCGATGATGATGATGAAGGTCTCGGTCAGACACCTCACACTAAAGGTACATCAGTACAGATGTGTGTTTGGCCTTTTACCTGTGGTTGAACAATACCAGTTTGTAGTTTCAGTGGATGTTTGTGGGGTAGTTTGAAGAGGAAAAGTGCGCCCAATGTGTAGAAATCTGAAGGTAGACTGGCGTACCCGTTGATCCAGTAAGTGTGTTACCATATAGTGAGTTTCTCTGGTACACTTGTGCAGTGCAACAGCGCTCCAGTAAATCATATTTAAAACCTTTAAAGAGGCAACATATATCCATATACGACGCCTCTTTTCGGACTGTCCGGTGTCCAAAAACTGTCTAAAAATAATCTCATGTCCGATGCAGATCCAGACGACCCCCTGGCTGATCTACTTGATGACTTACTTCCAGAAGAAACCAAGCCTGAAACTAAATCTAGCATCCAGCGGGCCAAACCTGGAAAATCTGCACCATCTCCTGCAGCATCTCCAGGCCTAAAGACTGAAACATGTGAGCTGAATATCAATATTAGACTTTTATATGCAATCCAACAGACACTAAAAGTACTACATGTGTCTGTGTGTCTTTTTGTCAGCTAAGACAGCAACCAAACGAGGTGATCTCACATTTGACGATGATAAGGACGACCTGATGGATGCACTCGGATTTGACAGCGATAAAAACTACCCCAAGAAAAAGGAGACTGCGCTTTGGTCCAACAAAGAGAGGTGACAGCTCTGTTTTCACTCCTACTGTGTCACTCTTATTGTTGTCTTTATTTATAGTGCTCAAATGATAAATAATTTCTGCTTTAGTGCATTGGGGAAGCTAAAAACAAAACCAAACAAACAGTGTTTTACAAAGCAACGTCTTTCAGCTTCAGGCATGTCTGTTTCTGCTTTGTTTGCCCAGCCTTCCTACAGAATATCTTATCCCTGTCCCCCTTTTCCACTGTTGTGTAATCTCAGGGGTGAGCCCCCGCAGAGAGCTCGTACTAGACTCGATGAGATTCTGGAGAGTTTGACTTCACCTCGTCTTCTGGAGCGGCCTGCGACGGGCGAGAGGAAGGAGCAGCTTCAGTCCCAAGAGAAGCAGCAACAAGAGAAGACCTCCGGTGTGAAAGGTAATCGATGGAGCATCGCGGTCTTCCGCTTTTTGCATAAAGAATTGAATAGTTGAAAGCAGATTTTTTTTTTTTCATCAGAATCACTTTTAGAAGACGACCTCACATTCGGTTCCTATCAGCCCACGCTGGTGTCCACGCCTGAAGGGCGCCAGTCTCGCAGACAGTCTGTCAGGTGTGTGTGAAGTCCAATCTTGGTGCTTTAACAGACGGCTTTTTGCTTGCCGTAAACTGAACCCTACATTTTTCCTCTGATCGTCAGATTTTCTACAGAGGATGTGAGTTCTTCTACCCCAGAGACGAAACCAAAACCCACCACCCCCACCCCCATTCGAAAACGCAACTCAGCCGACTGGCTAGGCCTCAAGACAAGCGACGACTATACCTTTTTAGAAGGTGAAGCCAAAGAGACCAAGGCCTCGACAGATTCTCCAAAGGCTCCGTCCTCTCCTTCACTAGTGAGAAGAGCCTCCCTGACTGGTAGCCACAACACATCTATTGCAAAAATGGCAGCAGAAACTCCGACCCCGACTGATAATATAACCAAACAAACCAGGACAGAGGTTTCTAAAAGCCAGAAGAGGGAAGAAGAATCGGATGACTGGTTGGCGGGAGCACTGAGCAGGAAGAAGGCTCTGTCCGGGTCGAACTCTGAGGCAAAGACGTCCAAGCAGGAAGACTCTTTAGGCCTGGGAGAAGAAATGGATCTGGATTCAGTTGTTAGGTACTGACAAAAATATATATGATGACAAAAGAAGCTTGTTTCTCAGCACTGAATGATAACTTGCTCTTCTCTTTTCAGTAGACAAGTCACTCCACAAGCTCCCAGGGCCAGAGAGGACACTCTTACATCTCCCAAGGAAACTAGGTGACATATTTGTTGTATAAATCTACTAAACACGTGTCCTGTAAGTGACAGTATTTTTCAATTTGTTGTATTTCCCTTTTTGCTTTGTGCAGCAGCACTTTTCTTGGACAGCCCAGCCCCACCGCTCACTCCACTCCCGTCAGAGAGAAGGGGACCAAGCAAGGTATTTACTTCTCTTCAGTCACAGTAATCAAGCAACTATACTTTTCAAAGCGACGCCCCTCCCTGGTAACTCTGTCTACATTGCATGCACTTAAAAGACCCACATCTAACACCTCGTGGTACCTGTCATGCTCACAATCTTAGCGAATCATCACATTCTGCTCCTCTTCTCGTACAGATTCTATTCCTACTCGCCCCTCAACTCCACCACAGTCCCCCTCTATAGTTGTCGAGTATGCACCGACGACCCAGCCCTACCTCCCCTCCACCTCAACATCCTCCTCGCCAACCGCTCTCCAAGCTAAAGTAGACGTTGAACAAACTCTTCCCTCAGATCGCCCTCCTCAAGTTTCTGGTTCCTTTCCAGTTCCTGCTGCTAGCATTAGCCAGACCCCACCCGAGCCTCAGTCCCAACCCCAACATTTACCGTCCGATAAGGGATCCAGAGTGCTACGAGGGCCCAGCCAGGCTTCGGATGAAACCGCTCAGCAGCTGCCGTTGTTCAACCCTATGTCTGCTATGCTGCCCGGCTCAGTGTGGTGTAGGTAACCTTTGGGAAATCTGAATCAGTAGCATATTTCACCATTGCTTCAATATCTAATGTCTGTGTACGGTGGTTGTTTTCTTTCCAGCAGTTGCACAGCAAAGCCAAATGCAGAATGCATCGACTGCTGCCCAACAACAGGTATTTTTGCCTTTCTACAATCAGGTTGTCACGATTTGGGAGATCATAGTGTGTGACTTTTGTTTATCTTCTGACAAGGTGACACTTTCAGCAGACAGTCTGCAGCAGCTGCTTCTGCAGCAGCAGGTCAGGAACATAAACGTCTCTACTTGCAGATTTATTCAAAATGTCGTTCGTGACACGGTTCTTGACTTGCGTACTCTCCTCCTAAAGGTGATGCAGTCTCAGTTGCTGGGTCTAGGGGGCGTCGTGGACGCAGGGGCCCTGCAGAGACTCAAAGAGACAGAGCAGCAACCTGGAGACTATCAAGCTTTAAAAGCTCGCATCATCCAGCTGGAGGGACAGGTACATTGACACCGTTGCTGTGACGACTGAAGACCTGTATGTCTGCTGTATATTCAGATAGGAATAAACACCGTCCTTCTATGAACCTCCTATGTGTTCTTGTCCAGGTGAAGACTCTGCAGCTGGAGCGAGACCAAAGCCAAATGTTGCTCGAAAACATCCAGCAGCGGCACAAACAAGATATGGAGCTCGTGGAGAACGCACACAAGTAGTTTAACATACATTATGCATAATTCCCTGCACTTCCCTTCACACGTCTCATATGTATTTCTGTGCGCGTCCAGGGCTCGTGTGAAACTGCTCGAGGAATCGGCGGCCCAGAGAGAAACACAAGCGCGGCAGGAGTGCGAAGACCTTATGGAACGTCTGGCCACGGCAACACGATCGGCTGAGCAGGAACGCTCAGAGCTGCAGGCTCAGTACCAACGCAAACTGGCCCAGGCCCAGCAAGACAGAGACCGCGAGGTGGAGAGACTCAGAGACCTCCAGAGGTACAAGAAACAAGACATGAGCATCTTTTTTTTAATAAATAAATTTGATCATTGATTTGTCCTACTTTGCTGTCAAGGAAATCTATTTGGAGATGAAGAAAGACCACGAGGACCAGGTCCATAGACTGAAGAAGTTAAAGGACGAAGAGATCGATGCGGTTACAAGCGCAACATCTCAGACCAGGTACGATGTGATCACCATAATTATAGTGTTAATTGTTCGCTTGATACGTGCTGATTTGTCTGCGATGTACAGTATGTAGCAACAACAACAGTGAGCCTGGAATTATTCTTTTTGTTAATTAATTTTCTGTATCCAAACAGAATTTGAACATTGCCCAATAAATCTCTGTGAGGGTTTTTTTTAGGATATCTCATGGTATATCTACGTTTCTTTTGTCCAAGGTCTCTGACAGTGGTGATTGAGCAGATGGAGCAGTTCTCCTCTCGGCTTGGAGAGCTTTCTTCTCGAGTGGAGAGCACACATGAACACACGGCTCATGGCCTGGAGCAGGGGGCACGGCACCGAGATGAGCAGCTTCGACGTACTTCACGCACACACACACACACACACACACATACGTCCACAAACTTTGTACAAATAGGTCAAGACACAAGTTAAGTCTAATAACATGCTGTAGTTGGCATCACTTTCCAAATGGGTTGAGGTCATTTTTTTTTTTGTTTGTTTCAGTGATGCAGGACCGTCTGGCCCAGCAACAGAAATCCATGGTGGAGGAGAGAGCTTACCTCAAGGAAATAATTTCCAGGATGGACACTCAGCTCAATGAGCAGCAGAGACAGCTTGAGAAGGTCAGGCTGAAATCAGGCTTTAAAAATAGACAGTTTTTAGGATGACTACATTTGTTTTGACGTAACAAGTGCACATATACAAACACCCGAATTAAAAACCGATGATTTTCCTCCTCGAAGACTGAAGATAACATTTATTTTGTACATCTCAGGAACGCTGGAAGATGACAGCAGAGCAGGCGAAGGCAGAGTCTACCCAAAGAGGCCTGGAGGATGAGCGGCGTGCCCTCAGCATGCAGATCAACATGGAAAGAGAGGAGCTGGAAAGAGCTAAGGTGAGGCTGAGGAAAACATACATCAGAGCCTTATCCTGATTTCACACGACCCCTCTTACTTCTTCTCTTTTGTTTTCCATCAGAGTGCATTACTGGAGGAGCAGAAGACGGTGATGCAGCACTGTGCGGAGGAGAGGAGGAAGCTGGCAGCCGAGTGGGCTCACTTCCACACCCTGGAGAAACAGAGACATGAGAGGGCCGAGCGGGAGGTCAGCAGTCTCTTGGAGAAGAGAGAGGGCTCCATCTTAAGTCTGGCACAGGTCAATCACAACAGAGAATCTTATGACTGTTTTTTACACTCTTGTATTCTGAATTTTCTCAATTTTTAAATGCTACTCTGTAATTTGAAAAGTAGTAAGTAAATATTTTTGATGAAAACGATATTATATTATGTTTAAATCACTAAATAGTCATTTTTTTCTTCAAAACTTCTCCAGGGACCCAAAAAAACAAATGAAATGAAATTTTCTGTTTCTGTTGCAGGAACAAGCTGACCTAAAGCTTCATACTGCAGAGCTGAAACAGAGGGAGATGGCTGTGGCACATGAAAGAGAGACTCTTGAAAGACTAAGAGATGAACTGCACAGAGAGAAAGAGAAAATAAGCAGCACAGCTTTGAGACTTGAGACACGAGCCCACGAGGTGGAGGCCTTTAGCAAGGTAAATCCACGCCACACAGACTCCTACATGTAGAGCGGAGTAAGCGACGCGTAGCTGACGACACCGTGTCCTTTTGCAGCTCGCTGAAGAGAAGCACGAGGAAGGAAAACGAGCGCTGCAGGAGGCCAAACGCGTGGAGGCCGAGCACGAGGCGAGGCTCGCCAGCATCCACACGCAGACGGAGCGGCTGAGGCAGCAGGAAAAACAGATACTTCAGGTGTGCGTCGCTGAAAACGGCTTATTGTTCAGATGGGGCATCTGTTTCAAAATATATAAACGGCGTCTGGTTGTACGTAATTGTTGTTACAGGAGCGAATGCGCTTGAGTCAACTGCAGAAGGAGACAGAGAGGCTGAGACAAGACGCTCCAGTTACCTCTTTACCGCAGATTATTCCACCCATTCTACCAGGTGAGGAATTCTTCTTGAAAGACTGTCATCAAGAAGTACTCATACAATATTAACCGTTTATTTTTTTTATCTGTAGATGAAGGTTCATTCTTGCCAAACCCGGAGCTCACGTCGACCCTGAATATGCCCCCCTCTACTTTATTCACCAGCTCGCAGTCCATGGCTCTTCAGGCTAGTCTGGCTCTGTGGAAGTACACTGCAGAAAAGGTAACGCTCGCTTGTGCTGGATAGATACGAAAGCCTAAAGTCATGTAATTACTAGTGACTTTGTTTGTGTTCTAAAGTAGTCCTATAATAATTTGCATCGTGTACTACCAAATGCTGAACATTCAAGTAGATACATTACACCACAGATAACTGCTACCGTTGGGCACAGCCATCCGTGAACTATGTTCAGCAGTAATTCAGTTTTATGACAGCTGACATATTTAACAAAACCACTGTAGCAGTAATCTCAGGTAACAGACGGTTCCTATCAGACGTTTCAGATTCCACTCAAATGAACACAGGTAGGTTGTTTCTTTAGATGCTTTTAATGATGAAACGGGTAGATTACAGTTACATGTTGTGGCTCACCCACAATCACATCAGCTTTAACACATGACCAACATTTCACTAACTATCATCTTCAAACTGTAAAAGTTTATATTTTTTGCTGCCCACAGGACCGCGAGTACCTCCAAGAGGAGCAGATCTTCTTGGACAATCTGAAGAAGAAACCTTACAGATCGTGTTTCAACACAGATTGACCCGACACGTGCACGGGTGCTCCCAGTAGGATTTATGTTACATTTCCTGTATTTTATACAACATTTCTTAATTTTATTAACATGTTTCAGATTAAACATTTTTTATTTGAAGACTGTCGTGTCGAGACTTGTGGATCAGCCCCAAACGTCCCCGTAGATTTCATCTGAAAGTTAAAGAAATAAGATTAGGACTTTTACAGTAATGCTATAGTTAAAGTTACACATGTCAAGTCAAGCCTCAGGTTACCATGACTCCACATTTATGTTCAGACAGGGATAACTTGTATCATCACTGGCTTGACCTTGACGATAGAGTGTCTAAAAGTCTTCCAGCACCAACCTGTTCGACTCATCTCAGCACCTGCGTGTCGTCTTCTAGTCGTGCTTTGCAGATGTTACGACCTGTCAGGAAAGACATTTCACATCTGGATCAGCACGTGTTCAGATTCTGCACATCCGAAATCTGAAAAACGGTTTGACAACGTTTCTCAGAACAGCTATCGCCATCGTCAGTTATCGCATCAGACGGCACTTCCTATGCAGCAGTTATCATCACTGAATCAGCGGTAACGTGGATCAGGAGGCAGGGTGGTACAAACCTTCTCATTATGCGCCCGATCAACGTCAAAGACGGACAGAAGAGCCATGAACCTGCAACACCAACAACACTTCATTAGTGACAGTGCATCAGCAGCATGTCACTCTCACACATCAGTCTGCTGTGAGTCAGATACCATTGATTTCCACACTGTTTATTCAGACAGGGATAACAAACTCATCACATGCACTGCAGAGTCAGGAATAAACAACAAAAAAAGAGCAATCAGCTTACCTTTCATGAGGATGAACAGCTTTGTTCGGCAGGTAGATGAACCCACATCAGCCCAAGTTACCTGTAAAGAAATCAAGACATTAGATTAGCATGTGACCAAAGGGAAGGCCACGTTGCCGGCCTTCCCTCTCTAAAGTTAGCGTTAGTATATGCTAATTATCTCTGAAAGCTGTGGGCATGTTACTCTGTGCCAGTTAATAAATGCATGTCCTCTAGTTGTCAAAAATCAAACTTATAAAAGCCCATTTTTAACTTTTTGTCCAACAGTCTCCACGCACGTGTTAGCCTCACAGCTAACAGACTAGCACAGTTCACATCAAACCTATTTAAAAACTCCGGAAGTCTCATCAGCTGCTTATCAAATTATTACCTGTTCACGGCGGCTCGTCTGTAACAAACTCCATATTTGAACACAAACGCATCATAACGTGTGAAAACAGCATGTCGGAGCTGTAGCTGATGCACACCGCAGCCAACGACAGAGAGCAAGACCGGAAGTCTCGCGCGATGACGGTTATATACGTCCTATACGTCACGTCCCACGTGATCACAGACGGGGCGTGGTAAAAGTTCAACTCTTATGATAAATATCCGACTGCTTAATACAGCACTTTATTTAATTTATTTATAATTTAACAATAAATATATATGATGTAAATTATTGTAAAAGATAATTAAAAGAAGAAACAACATAAGTTTGACTGATAATGGTAGAAAAGTACAGAAAAGTCAACCATTGTCTCACTGTATGTATGACTGAACACATGTAGTGTTAGTGTGCTAGTGTTGAATCATAACCTCCAGGTAGACATCATACACCTTTTTTCACACCTTTTGTTTGGACATGAAATATTAGCAGGTGTTTCCAATGATACTAATTAAGGTCTGTTTGACCTGAATGGAACGGGACCTTAATTAGTATCACTGCTAACAGCTATCTCATGTCAAAATGGCTGCTGTGAAAAAGGTCTATTGGTGATGTGAAATATACCTGTGATTATTAAATTTTTAAACATTAAACAACACATAAATAAATAAATTAAAAACAGATCCTATATATACAGACATGATATAAATAAGAAGCAAATTAAGCAAGTCTGCTTTCGATGGAGAGATGTGTAAAGTCTGCCAGCCTCTAAACCGGTTCAAAAGGAAATGTGTTACATAACTTTGGCTCTCATTCAACAGATAATTTGAATCCCTGATCTCCTGTGGAAGAACATAAACTGTCAGTGAACCTAAATATTTAATAGTCTAATTACGTGATGGAATAATTGATAGAGATTGTGCATAATTAACAACAAATAAAAGGGAAATTATTTATAGATCTCATGCTGGGCAGAAGTTTTGTTTTGTGTGGAATCCTGCGTGACAAGACACCATTAGAGTGTTTGTCTTATTACATAAACAGGGAAGCCTTCCAGATAGCTAGCCCAGTCTTTTCCCTTTTCCGTACTGCACATGTTATTTATAATATCTTTCCATTCGCTGAAGGTGAGAGGATCTCTAAGAAGTCAGCTTCTAGTTTTTGCCTTTTACCATGAGATTTTTTTAACAAATATTTGTTCCTGTTATCTAGTTCCAAGTAGAAAGAGAGACAAGTAAACTCAGTATCAAGTCCCAGAATCCTCTTGGTGGTAGCTTGCACTTGAGCCCAGAAGTGTTGTAAGACGGGGCAGGGCGACAAAATATGAGTATGGTCTGCCATCTGGTCTCTCCAACTTTGTGAGTTTGTGGCAGTCATCTGGGCGTGGATTATGAGAGACCATTCCTCTGTGGGGGAATTATGTTTTATATAGCCTGTTGAGTTGTTATTCATCAGTGAAATACTATATAGAATATAGATTCCCAATGATTCGTATGGTGGATTCTGAGTTGTATGCTTTTATAAACATCTGTGTGACCCCAGATTGTTCTACCATACCTCATTTACATAGCAGTGCTGGACTTGCACATTGACTGGAAGTCCATTAATACCATACTTTATCCACTGTCTGCATTTTAAATGTAGGGATGCTGGCTTAAAATTTGGGTCATATGCTGTTTACCTCGATCATTAAGTGTTTTAAATATCTGAATGTTAAATTAAATTCATAGGCATGTTGGTTTTTGCGGGTTTTTATCATGTGACAAGAAGAGATAAGTCAAATAAATCTGGATTTTAAAATAATTTGAAAGTCAGTGGTGAGTTGTTATCATATGCATGAAGCTGACAGACTAGTCTGGAGTAGAGATAATCTGGTTTCTCATTTCAGAGTACAAGTGTTGTCTCGGCTCAGTTGGAGAGAGGACTGCGCTCTCCTCCAGCTCCATCAATGCCATTCCCTCTTTCAGTCACTAGGGAGAGACTCCGAACTAGAAAAGCTGCTGTTTTCACACTCAAAGGGTCCCACAGAAGGCTTCACGGGATCAGACTCTGCACCGCACCGCCATCCGCACACCGGCCTGCGGGACGCGTCGCACTCTCCGTCCGGGATGGAGAAAGACGCATCTGAACCGGACCCATCCCGCCAGCGGAACGGGGTCGTGGGCGTGCTGTACGGGGAGTTCACCGACATGCTCAACGACAGGCTCCGGTACTCTGTGAGCTTGACGGAGAGCGCTCTGACCATCCAGAAGATCTCCTCGTCACCCGGCCGGACTAAGGTGGTTTTTAACTTGACCGACTGTGTCGGCTGCCGGGCGTACAGAGGGCCGGACAGCGCGGACGTCGGTGCCTACTTTACAGCTTATTTCTACCCGTTCAAGAGGCGCTGGATGAGCGCCGGAGTGGCCCGGCAGAGAGTGGAGCAGTGCTTTCGGGTCGCGCTGGTCCAGGACCCGCACGCCAACCTCCAGGAGGCTGAGAGGTGGGCTTGTGCCATCAGAGATGCCTCCGTGTTGCAGGCGCCCCGGAGAGACGGTGAGCACCATGGAAAAACATCAGTTTGACAGCTGAAAGATTAACATGCAAAAAAAGCAACATTATTATGATCTAAAATAGCAACATAAAGTGTGCAAAGCTGACAGTGGCACCTGGATAATCTGATTTCACTTACAATAACACAAGTCTTGTCAAAAAGTGAGCTAATGTGTCTCGGTGGGGATTCAAAGGCTGACCTGACTCTGAAGAAGCCCCACAATACACCTTCCTGTTGCCAAAAACAGGTTTTGCAGAGAGGGTGCACACATTCCTCTCAGTAACCTGCTCTACCTGCTGCGAAAGCTGACACAGCTACCTCATTCATTCAAACATCCCGTGAGAGTACTGATTTTAATCAATGAACACCCACACAAACATGCAAACTCACAAACTGATCCCAAGAAGAAGTTAGATTTTCTCCATGATCCCACCCTCCTTTTTCCACTGATAGCCGCTGCCCGGGCTTCATTATTCCTGCCCAGTGAATTCCCACTGAGACTTTATTGTTGATGAGTAAAAAAAAAAAAAATCACATCAAAACAAAGCCTGTTTTTCATCCTGCTTTTGCGGCAGCTACTTCTAATTAGGTCTCATCATGTCTCGCTCTGTTTAAAATGCAGTCTGTCCTCAGGTTTCTTTGTCTTCCAGTCTCATTAGCTTCTCTGCAGCTCCATCCTGATGTATAATAATTATACAAGTGTCTATGCAGCTATCACTCATTTTGGAGGACGTGGTGACACTTGCTGATAATGTATGGGGCCCTAAGTGATGGGTGCAAATTCTGAATCACTCATGTCAGGTAGTATCATTTTTCCTCATATATATATATATATATATATAAGTTTATATATATATATATATATATATATATATATATATATTAAACTGATAAAATATAAAGCAGGCATGCACTCCTGGGCAGCCAGAGCAGGTCAAAGAGGAAGAGGATATTTGACTTGACAGTGACGAATTAGGAATGTTGGTTGCCATGTTGGATGGAGGTGTAGAGGGATATGGAATGAGGTTGTCCTCCCTGGTAGCAGCCTCCAGGTGTACACAGCACAACACAAGAGGAGTGTGGTGAGGAACATCCAGCCTCCCTCTGGTCTGCAGCCAGCAGGAGTTTGGGTTTCAGCCCTGAATGCCAGGCAGGCAGACAGATGGTAACCTGAGAGGTAACCCCCCCACCACCCCCGTCACTGTCCTCTTACTGGACTCATCAAAGCGCTCCAGCATGGGAGATTTTTAAATCACACATACTAATGAACCATCTAACAGCTTCACATGGTCTCTCATCCCAGATTTCTTTTGAACACTGCGTCTCAGTGATGATGCGTTCATGTCATTCATTTATAAGCTTGTTTTAGCGTTCCAAATCCAGGCCAGCCAATAATACAGTATTTAACAGAAAATATATGAGTGACGCTGGGGTAATAGATGCTGCAGAATACTGCCATGGCGTAGAGGGTGTATGAAAGTCAGTGTGAGTCACTAATCCCTTCTAGTGTGTTTACCCCCAAAGTTAATTGCATGTCATCACAACGGGCATTGCAGATGGAAAGGTTGGATTAAAAGTCCGACTGCAGCGCAAGATTTAGTTACTGTGACGCACTTTCACTGAAAACTAATAAACACTAAATATGTGAAGGTATAGTTTACGCTGAGGTTTTAACTACTGATTTACTCTAATTTAGTGTACGGCAGCGATAGTCTCACAGGGTTTTTATTCTCACTGCAAGTTCATTGGAAAGAATGAGCCATAAATAATGAAGTGCATATGCTATGATACAGTCCTGCAGGCGCTAATGGTCTGCTTAGAAGAACCACAGTAGGATAACATGCAAAGGAATAATATGATGGTGACTTTCTTTGACTTTTTTCATGAGTGGCTGCCTTTATTGTCACTGACAGCACTCTGTTTTGCCAGTTACAAATTTAACATGTATATACTGCAGAGTTTTACATCCATTTTGTGTTATGTTGGCATTGTGGGTTGTCTGACCCTTAAAATGTGCAAATTCCTACAAGCTATTCCAGTGCGATCCTTACACTGTCTGTGTGTGTGGGTTGGGATAACAAGTATGCAAAACGAGAGTGAAGGGAGGAAAGAGCTGCCACAAAAGCAGCCGTTTTCCAGCAGCCGCAGGGTCAGGTGTGCTTCTGTCAGTGTGTGATCTCTCATGCCTGAGGCTCTGCCGCCTTCCTCGGTGAAGCAGAGCTAAAATACGTCACCATATAACCTCTCACCCCCGTCCAGCATCTCGGTCCCTCCGGAGCCTTCGTCCTCTACTCCGTGACACGTGGCTGTGACGGCCTGTCAACACCCCACCTCCTCCCCACCAGCCTTGTGATGCCTCAGTGGGCAGTTGTGTTTATGCTCTTCGGACCTCCTCCCCTCCTCTCCAGCAAACACTCACCCAACCTTGGAATGCAGCTTGTTTGCAGACACGTCAGTTCAATCTGGATATAGAGTTACTCCTGAACAACACAGCTTTCATATTTGTTTCTGCTCCAAGAGTTTTCTTGAACGGTGTCATGCTTTAACAAATCCCACCTGTGCTGAAGTATGAGATGCTGAAGCTACGCTGCATCTCTATTTAGCATTTTGCAACAATCAGGATACACTTGTGGCAACGAGATGATCACCGTTCTCTGTCAGCTCAGTGCTTGTTAGCACTGACACATCGCCTGCTTTTCGCCTTGCTCCCTGTGTGTGTGTTTACCTGCTTGTACCTGTGAAATACACACACTGCAGTAAAAAGTTTGCTTGGTGGTGCGATGGAAAGGATGTGCCTGCAGGTATCTGACAGACAGATTTCACATATACCCTCATTTCCCCTGAATCTATCTTCCTGTCACACACAGACACACAGCTCAGGAGATATGTCTGAGAAAAAGCTATTTTCAGAGAGAGAGAGAGAAGAATTTTGGGGCATTGCACTAAAAATAATCAGGAATTAATGAGTGTTTTAATCAGTGTAGTCTTTTTTGATTTAAAAAGTTCAAAAGACTTCAAATCCTTTGAATCTGTGGTTCCCAAACTTTTTTTTTGGCTTGTGACCCCTTAAAACAATGCAGCATCTATTTGTGACATCTTGTTGGTGGTTGCACATAGATGCTGGTTATGTTTATTGTATTTTTTAGAGCTACACTGTTTGTGTAGCAGAAATGTGTTTTTTCTAGTTCTTGTCCTCTTAAAAATCTTGTGACCCCGATCATTAAGATCAAGATTTATCTGTGTCCCCTTACAGTCATGCGGTCTAGCAGCATGCGTCTGAAGCTGTGGCATGATAATCAGGCTAAATTGTCACTTTTTTTCCACGTTTTTATTCATTATTCTGTTTAAAATAAATAAATAATTAAAAACTAAAAAAAAATCAGAGATGTGCGCAGCGATTTAGAGGTCTGGAGCCGTGAAAGGACAAAACATTTCTCTACCTTATCTGTGCTACAGCATGAATTGCAGTCTGGACAGAGGAAGATCTATATTTGTTTTGGTTTCACCTTTGTAAAGGTGTCTGCGGGTTTATTAAGGATGTGCTATTTAGTTCAGCACACTTGAAAGCTTTTTCACCGTTGAAAGCCAGTTTCCACTGTATTCTGGAAGTGTAGAGAGGAGCTTTGTGACAGAAAGCCACATTGTGCTCTGATACAAGTAAAAAACACAATGGTGACCCTGTGTGGGTGAATGGGGGCAGAGTTTGGCATGTGCCTGTGTGTTTTCGCACTCTCTCCTCACTCTTCCTGGTGGGTTTCGCACCTCTTTCGCTGAGATATTTTTGTACCTCCGCCGTGTCCTATCATCACGGGCCAAATGAGGTGGAGGGTGGCAGTGAAAGCAGCGGTGCATCGCAAGGCACAGTGCTGGAAATTGAGGCTCCGAACTGGCAAGACGATAAAACACTCCAAACAAAGCACCTGGAATCTCATTTACATTAATGAACAAAATGTTGTCACATCTTGTGCTCCTGTGATACCAAAGTCAGCACCCTCTGCGGCCAAATAATTAAGGTGGAAACTGATAGTGAAGTTTCTGTCCTCCCCAAAATGGACCCAAATGGATTTTATTTTTTGTCCTCCCCGATTCATTTGATACGGTCTCTGGTGAGTCTGTGTCTGCGTTAAAGGTCAAGGACATCTGCTTAAAAAAATCTACCTCAAGAGAAAGTTTCTCTCCGCAGTCACTTTAAAAAGATACAAACCCATTTACTGGCAGCCTGTATTACAATGAAATGGCTAAATCTGATCCTCCAACATAAATATGGGAACAAATAACTCATTACTCATTAGGGCATGTAATAGCTATCAATGCAGTGAGATAATTTGATCTTTGTTATATCACATTACAACAGTTTGGCAAGTTTTATTGCAGCCGCTTGAGCTCCGAATCATGTCGTCTATGCATGTTAACTAACGGACGGTTTTTAATCAATACGCTGTCCTCCCCTTCTTTTAAAGCAATAGTTTGACACTTGTATGTTTTTTTTGCTGAGAGTTAGATGAGTCAATACCATTCTCTTGTTTGTATGATAAATATGCATCTACAGCCAGGATATGGTTAGCTTAGCATAATGACAGAAAAAGCTAGCCTAGCTCTGTCCAAAGGTAGCAAAATCTACCTGTCAGCACACCTAAAACTAACTTTACCACATACTGTCTCAGTTGTTTAGAAAGTGTAAAAAGGTAAATGTTCTCTTTCATGTGTTGGACTATTTTTTTGGCCAGGAATCAGTAACATAACGTTTGTCTGGCAGCTCTGTTAGGTGTGCCATTAAACAAACAAGATGTAACATTTTTATTAATGAGCTTCAGCTTTATTTGGCTATTTATTTAGCTTCATTAATGAGGTGCTGGCAGGTGTATACCTGTATATTGTGTTACCTTCGGATAGAGCCAAGCTGTTTCCCCTGCCGGTCTTAATGCTAAGCTATGCTAACTGTCTCCTGACTGTAGCTATCGATCTTCTTAAACCAACTCTCTGCAATAAAGCAAACGTTGCACAAAATATTGAACTATTCCTTTAATAGACACATTTTTGAGTTGGTACTTTTTAATCCATTTGTCAGCTGTCATCTAACTTAGTTGATTTTTAGTTTTGTATCCAATAGTTAAAATTTTAATCTTACCAAAGGCAGTTGGGTGAGTAAAGCATTACTGTTCTACAGAAGCACCCTTGAGCAAGATGCTGAATGCCTGTCGACCCTGGGGGTAATGAAGTGTAGTCACTCCACTCTGTCTTTCTTTAAGAGAAATAAGGAACGGGAGGACTTCCTCATGGGGATTAATACAATCAGTATGATGCTGGCTGACATGCATCTGTAAGCCCTCTCTCTCTGCATTGTCTATCCGGATGCTGTCACAACCTATGATTTTACGATTTCATGCTCTTTTACCCCCCTCGAGGGACGAACCCGTCCTTATAGATTCTTTGAAATATTTGATCACACAAAACAAGACCTCTTCTTGTCCTTGTGCTACATCTCTATCTTTACCTCCGCTCACACCCAGCGCTCTCTGTCTGCCACAGGTGTGATGTATACGGAGTTGCGTCGGCCTTGCAGAGTCATGATACTGGTGAACCCTCACAGTGGTCGCGGCCAGGCTCTCCAGCTCTTTACCGGCCACGTACAGGGCATGCTCACCGAGGCCGCTGTTCCCTACACACTCGTTATCACAGGTCAGTAGCATACACACACACACACACACACACACACACACACACACACACACCTTTATTGCATTTTGCTGCCGGTCCTCTCAAGGTTACCCTGAAAAGAAACTAGATTGAAGGGATAAAACTTTCACAGAATAAATATTTATTTTCTTCAGCAACTGTACCCTCTGCAGTCATGGTGCAGAGAATACAATTGTGTAATCAGATATTCACAACCTGCACGTTCACACACACACACACACACATCTGCAGGCACTCGGGCACATGTACACCGATACTCATTAAAATCTCGTTCCAGTCTCCCCAGCTGCTCCACATTCTGTATGAGTTGCTTGTGGCCTTTTGTGACCTTAAACAGTGTCATGTGTTGGCTACTGTCATCAGAAGCTCTGAACTCCAACTGACCCCTCTCTGAATACCAACAAGCTGCTGGGAAACAGCGAGGCTTTAATGCCAGAAGGAAAAAAAAAAAGCTTTAATTTTCACCCATCTTCCACTCCGTCAACCAACCAACCCTGTTTGACAGCATCAGCAGTTCGACAGGTAAGAATTAGCTGCCTCTTCCAGCATCATCTTGGCAGCTGAATCTCTGATGCAGCTCAAAGTGAGACGGGATATGACAGCAAAGAACGGAGGGAGAAACCGCGTTTGTTTGTTTGAGAAAGAGTGCTGATGCACATGCAGCCTCATTGTGCGGACTCCTGGGGATTAAAGGAAGGTCAGCAGGTGGACGGTGATGAAAAAAGACAGAGTTAGAATTACAGACGTCGACACAGACCGAAGAGTGGTGGGAGGAATGTGGGTCGCTGAGGGTCTTCAGTAGTCGGATAACCATGAGCGGATTAACTGGCATGACCCATTTACCCACAGCACGCAGCTTCTTGATGCATGTATCACACGGCCTTTGCCCGAGGACGGACAACTTCCAATGGAGGCTCCCCTTGTGTCAGCATGTACCTTTTACATACTGTATGAAGCATCCAGTGTACCGAGCTTTATCTTTACCTTGGTTAACCTCAGGAGAAGCCACTAGAGTGTGACACGTGGAGCAAAATGCTGCATGCTGCAAGTGAAACCACTGGAATTCGCACAAGATTTCAAGTGTGCATTTATGTAATGCCTTAAAGGGACGATGTGTAATTTCTGGCCACATGCTTCAAAAAAATATGAGGCGACATTTTCCACCCTTTATGCGATGACACTCAAGGCTTCAAGATTGTTTACAGTTAGTCACGTAATAAATCTTGCAGTGTCCTCAAAAACTTTCATAACATGAAGTGGTTAGACTTTGACCATGGGATCAGTAAATCACAGTAAATATAATCTAATATACTACAGCGGTATGAGCCCAAAATAAACAGAACTTTAACAACACCATGATGGTGATTTGTCAGACTACAAGTTTTTAAATCCGAAAGGAGCTTGGATCGATCGGCACTTAACAGGGAGTACAATGTTGTTGCTTACTTTCCTCCAAGCCTTCTCCTTTTTTGTCCAGTCTCTGTGTAATATAAAGTTTTATCACAGAGCTCTGGGTGCCCACAGATGACAGAGCATGTCTGCATCTCCGCTTCAGCAGACAGGCTGACAAGCGAGAGTGATGAGAAATCCATTTTTTAACCCCAAAAGTTTAAAAAAACATAAAGTCTGTGCTCTGTTTCCTGCCGCTGGTAAACAGCTCCAGATCAGATCAGAGCAGAACGTGACCCTGGTATTTATTCCTCGAGAACTCTGGCTCTGCTGCCTTTTCCCAGAGGTCCCCCTCTAACTGTTCATAAAAACATCTCTGTCCCTCGGCTCAGCCTGGTTCTCTAGTTCTTCACCTTCATCCAGGTTCGATTTCGATTTCAGTAAACATCTCTTCAACACAATACATAGACGTCTTTAACTCGGTGTTATAGATGTATTCTGACCTAAATGAACCTGTGCAGCTGAAAAAAGGAATCGACAGTTGGATCGAGTGAAAGCGATGTGCCGCCACAGTCTTCATGTACAGGTTAGGAGTGTTTGGCCCCGTGAATAAGGAAGTATAAAGCATCAGCCGGAGCCCCCCGTCAGCTTTGAAGTGCTGAGTCAGCTGTGCAGTGCAGTTACTCCCTCTGCCTCTGTCTGTCAACACAGCACTGCATCACTGCCTTCAGCCTCCCCAGCAAGCATGCAGTAAACAAACAGCAGCAACATGGGGAGAGTGTAGGGAGACAGGTAGAGGCTGAGCCAAGTGAATGGGGAAGAGCTGCTTTTATTTCAGCTCTGTCCTCGATCGATACTTGAAGCTGAAGCGGAAAAATATTTCCTTCATGATGGCTGTGCATCAATACTCGCTAACTTCTTTGCTGTCTGCTCTCCTCTCTTAAAGCTCTCTCTTCAATGCACACACACACACACACACTGGGGAGTCTCAGCTGGTAGGACTGTAGACTTTAATGCTGGCGGGATGAGTCCACAGAGACCCCCTGCGGAGGGACCCACTCAAGGACGCTGCCAATAAAAACTAGGCTGAACAAATAGCTCAGTCCTCAGCCAGCGCATTAACCAACACTTACACACACACACACACACTGAACACATCAAATGCATCCAGTGAATGCACATACGCAGATGATATTTGTCAGTCGCAGATGTTTGCAGGGCGGCTAAGCTGCCTGGGAGCTGTTGAGTAGCCACTGGATGGGCTAATGTGATGTGGGGAAAATTGAATCTCTTTTCTGCCTAATCTCCCTGATCCTACCCCAGAGGCGGGCGATGAAGGCAGCATGTCTCTTTCTCTTTCTCTGCCCTTGCCCTTGTTTTTTTTTTTTATCTTGCCAGTTTGTCCTACACTTCACCACATTTTCTGTTTTGCCTCTCTTATTTCTCTCTCTGTCACGTCGTCTTTCCTTTCAGAGCACCAGAACCACGCGAGGGAGTTGGTGAAGAAGGCGGACCTGTCACAGTGGGACGCCCTGGTTATCATGTCTGGAGATGGGCTGCTGTTTGAGGTGCTTTTTACTTTACACGGCCTGCTGTGGTTTCATGGTGATAATCACGTGAAACGTGAAATATGATACACGTTTTTTATGTGTGTTGTCCCTTTATGTACAGTATGTGTTCGCCGTGTCACAATTAAGTAAAAATGTGTTAAAAGATCAGTCATTTAACATCTTAAATCTGCTGCCAGTCAGTCACAAATATATTACAATTATTTATATTATATTATTATAATTATAATTATAATTATAAGCTCCGCCTCCAAGCTGTACAAAACTAATGACAGTAATTTGCATGCGGCAGGTTTCGAATGCTCTCTGCTGCTGACATGCAGTTCACCTTTTCACTTTGTTCGAGGACAAAAAGCTAGGATTATGAACAGTCACTTAAAGGTGATTTAATGGAACGCAGTCTGCAACAAACTGAATACATACTGTCCTTCTGTGTGTATTGAGCGTTTTATATCTTCCACAAATCGATCAATCACAGGCTGAAATGATAGAAACCTTCTCAGGCCTGTTTCTATTCTTAGCTCGTTTAAGAATAGGCCTGTAAAAATTTAATTTCGACCTGAAAAAAAGAGCCCAGTGCTGAAAATCTCTGCAGTCATTGATTAATAGCCTTGTTTTTCTTCCGTAGATGCTTAACTGATATTCGTATTTTTTTAATTTATCAGAATCAGAATCAACTTTATTGGCCAAGTATGTATACATACAAGTAAAATGCACCTATGCCATTCTGTGGTTGTTTTTCTGCTCAGCTCTGTGCTGTATTATGAATGTATAAATCTTCAGCCAAGGTGGCCAGGTTCCCCTGACACAGGACAGCTGCATCTAACAAAGTAGAAGAAGAAGAACCCTTTATCATAACTTTTTTTTATTTAGGATCATGATCTGATTATGTTTTTGAATTTGTTCTTGCTCGTTCAGGTGATAAATGGTCTGATGGAGCGAGAGGACTGGCAAGAGGCCATCCAGACCCCCTTGGGTATTCTACCAGGTGGCTCAGGCAACGCCCTGGCTGCCTCTGTCCACCACTACTCACAGTAAGTCACTCCATTAATGAGTCATTTAAATGCATGGATCAACAGTGGAGAAAAAAAAAACGAGTGAAGAAGAACCTTCCTCAGCCTTAAAAACGAACGATTTATCTCCTTTCTGTGTAATTATGCCAATGGCTGACCAGGCAAATCATTCCTCAGGGGGGACAGCAGAGCAAACTGGAAATGCTTCGCTGTGCAGAGGTCATTTCAGGCTCCTGATAACTCTCAAAGGAGCGATGTAATAGGTTTAGAAACTTGCACATTATGAGTGATTATATTCTACCGTGCAGCTGTGGAACAGGTCGACCCAGCACATGCCCGAGGTATCATCTCCATCTGCTGGTTGGCTGTGAGCACAACATCAAAGAAAGAATAACAGGAATATGTTTGTCACCCAAGTCCTACAAGCTGCAGGTGTGGACCGGGCTGTAACCTGGAGAATACCGCGCTCATGAGTCCAAGCACTCGGCGCCAACTTCAGTTGTTGATAATCGTCAAATGCTGCCCGTTTTACATTTACGTGTTAGTCGGGACATATAAACCTGCAACTTTTGAGTTAAGCAAACATGTTTTCATCTTTGTGAGTGCTGTGAAAGCTAATTAAAACTTGCATCTTAACAAAAAGAGTCAAATTCAAAGAACTTTGTGGACCTTTAAAGAGTAATAATGTGTAGCTGTCAGCTTTAGAAGGTGGGCTGCACTTAGAAAACCCCTCTGAAGCAAACAAGTCAGATGGGTATGAGTATATTTTTATCCACGCTAACATTCATGATCATAATTCCCATCAGCCTCTGTACTTTGTGTTTAGTGTTAATTAGCAAATGTTAGCATGCTATCACACAAAGCAAAGCTGCTGAACATTAATGTTAGCACCCAATGCTAGCATTTAGGATTAGCGTCTAGATCTTATTTATAGGCTTGTACATTCTGAAAAAAAAAAATATATGCTGATAAATAAATATAGGCCCAGAGATAGGCCCTGTTTTTATATTATATTTATATTATATTTTCCTGTTTAACACTTGATGTGTGTAACCATCCATCTCTCAGGTCATCTCCAGCGTGGAACGAGGAGCTACTGTTAAGCTGTGGTTTCATGCTGTGCAAAGGTCTGGTTGGCTCCATGGACCTGGTGTCGATCCACCTGGCCTCTCGGCAGCGCCTCTTCTCCTTCCTCTCCCTGGCCTGGGGCTTCGTTGCAGACGTCGACATCGAGAGCGAGAAATACCGTCATGTCGGAGCGATACGCTTCCTAATGGGCACCCTGGTGCGCCTGGCCTCCCTCAGAGTCTATCAGGGAAGGTTAGCGTATCTTCCCGTTAACGAGACACCAAAACTTCCAAAAGGGAAGCACCCACCTCCCCCCACACCTCAGCACCCCTCACTCTGCTCCTCCCTCCCCTGTCAGCTCATCCCCAACACCTCCCCAAACCGAAACTCTCTCCGCAATCACAACAGCACAAATTCCAACCACAACACCATCACCAACTCCTCCAACAACGCTATCACCACCAAGAGACCTGAGACCCAGAGTGATGGCAAGACCGAAGAACCGGTGGACTCTCTGCTTCCTGGCTTGGACCAGCCAGTTCCAGAGAGCTGGACGGTGGTCAAGGAGGAGGACTTTGTCTTGGTGCTGGCTATTTACCAGTCCCACCTGGCTGAGGACCTGTGGACAGCCCCTGGCGCAATGGCAGACGACGGGCTGATTCATCTGTTCTACGTGACAGCAGGAATCTCTCGTCCAGCCCTCCTGCGCCTTTTCCTCGCCATGGAGAAGGGCGCCCACTTGGCGTGCGGTTGCCCCCACCTGGTGTACGAGAAGGTGAAGGCCCTACGCCTGGAGCCCATCTCTCCACAAGGCATGATCACTGTGGATGGCGAGATGGTGGAGTACGGACCTGTTCAGGCTCAAATCCACCCAGGACTGGCCAGACTTATATGTGGATGAACTTGGATTATCTTAATCTTTTTCTGGCTGTAGAGCTTTCTAGTTTGGCCTTTTATACTCAGTGTTGATTTCTTTATGTATGCTGTGTTTTCAGAAGTGCCAAAGACATTTTATCTCTGGAAATTCCTCTATTTTTCTACAGAAACATTTTGTCCTATTTTTATGGACCCCCTCTCTGCCCCCTCTTTCTCTCAATGTTTGATTTTTAATCAGGGTCAAAGCCATGGATGGTTGTTCTTGCTGCTGGCTGGTCCCAGCTTCGAGAAAATGTGGAGGGACTGTGTGTGTGTGTGCGTGCATAAGATAGATCTTTATGTATGCTTGTGCGCACTCAAGTGTGTGTATGTGTGAGACTGTGCATGAGGAGCTTTGGCACATAGCGGCCTGTGCAGTGGCTGAGGAGTGCATTGTGCACTCTTGCTGTCCAACCTAATAAGCATGAAACACATGAAGAGAAGCACATTTTCCCGTCCTTGGAGGCTTGTGGAGAAACAACGGCCCTTGTCCCACCGTACGCTACGCCGGGGCCGGCAGTCTCCCTCCTGGGCAGCGTTCCCTTGAGCCTGGCAAAGAGGAGATATAAATCGTTTTGGGGATTTGATGTTGAAAAATCTTTAACTTTTAAAAAAACTCGAACAATACCTGATGAAAGCATCAGTACCCGGTGAATTCGACAGTGTGAAAGCCTCCTCCAGCTGATAATGCATGCAGTGTCGGTGGAGCAGAGCCTGAGCTGAGGTTACACCTCCACCACCGGCCCATCCATTTCCTGTCCTGCTCTCTTTACCCTGCTTCAACTGCAACCATCATCAAACTGTAGGAACCGCCTCCACTCACACATAAATACACACTCTCACTTTTCTTTTCCCCATCCCCCCCTCCTCCTCTGCACATACACTCATGAGCACACATTCCCTCGCATCTCTGCAGCACTTAGCGAGGGGGAGGGGCATGGTCTGCTGCTGTGCATATGATCCCCTCTCCTCTTGCCATCTTAAGATTGTCTCTCTCTCTCTCTCTCTCTCCCATCCTTGGTTAATGAGCCATCAGCACCTAATGTGTCCTTAATATTGTCTCCGAAAAGCGTGCAAAATAGACTTCCCGGAGTGATATTATTTTATTTTTTCAAATCCTACGAAAGCTTTTAAGTGAGTTTCAGCGCTTCTTTAGACTGGAGGAGAGAGCAGGGTTCACCATGGGATCAGTCAGCGTTGTATATTGAGAGGCATGCGATCAATGTGAGCTGCATGGAGTCAAGCGCTCTGCTCCGCCGTGTGGCCCTTTTTCTCGCTGGTTTGCTGGTGCTGTGGTGGTGGGCATTAGTGCGCCGGGGCAGAGGAGAGTGCAGATGTTAGCATTATCATCAGTAACTCCCTCCACACACACACACACACACACACCAGTTTATTTCAGGTCACAGTGGCCATGCTAGAATTATTACACCCACAGGTATGCAGCAGCTGAATATCACTTAGAGACTGACCTTAAAAACAAATCATAATCTTCAGTTATAATAAAACAACAGGATGTCAACAGGGTATTTCTGAAGAATCTGCTATGCTGAAAGTGATGATGACAGGCTAATGGGGTTCAAAGATGTGCTGATTATAACACTTTGAAGGGTTTGATGAATACATCACTGTCATCCCGTGTACGCAGTACAGTCAATGCAATGAGCTGATGGCGCACATTATTTTCCTGCTGATATTTGTGGAGCTTATGAAAGAAGAAAAGTGTTGGTGGATTCTACTGGAAGAGGCGTAAATATTAAAATAAGAAGGAAGGCCTCTTTAGGGACTGTGTGAAAATTATTGGAGTGTGGAAGAGGGGGCTAAACCTTACAGATTGTTTTGTTTATTCTACAAAATGCAACGTAATTGAAATATCTTATTTTTATATCTTCATGTGCACGAAAAAAAAAAAGCTCTTACTCAAGGCTGTCTTCACTATGCACATTTAAAAAAAAAAATAATCCAGCTATGGTCCATCAGTGCCAGATGCTTCAGTTAAATGTAGAACAGACGTTAATTATCAGTTTCAGCAGAGAAAAGTTTGCGCATCAGTTCATCCCCTGCTGTTTGTGTTTCTTGACAAGACCTCGGGCTGATATCTGCAGGTAGATAGATGTTAGCTAGCATTAGCTACCCAGCAGGTAGAGACGGACTAAATTAAATAAAATTCAACTCCTTTGACTTCATCTCTGGTAACTGGCAATAAATCATCATCAGGAGAGTCCTTTTTGATGCCTGATGACCAGTAAATTCACTTCGAGCTAGCCCGAGCTTGCTAGCCACCCAAAGTTTACAGAACTGCTCTGACTCAAGACATCTAATGCAGCCAGCTGTTATTTACATTATTTATAGACTAATTAAAAACTTTTTTTTTTAAATTTAGACATTGTGCAAAACCATACATTTTAATCGCAGAGCCCTGACATGCTCCCTGCTGATATAATGTTTCGTCAGGCGCTAATATGAGGAAAATAAAGCCCATTTCCTCCTGTGCACATGGTAAAATGCACCGTAAGAGAACAATAGAATAAAACATGAAGCGGTGATACATTTATTTTTCAGTTAAAAGAATACACCCATAACCCTCTCCGTTTCTGACGCCCCTTAATAATTTTTGTACAGTCCCTTAAAGAACTACAATGTACTTGAAGTTGACTTCTTCCATCTATATTCACTGCAGTGCCGATTTCTTTTTGCCTATTACTTGATTTTTACATATTTACACTTTACATAAACTGTATGATAGCTACGACTCGTGTACAACATACTGTATCCTCTACCATTACTGTATCCTCAGTGAAGCTATCAAGGTGCTTTGAATGCATTATCGTGTTCTGCAGCTGCCCACATGCACTGTTCATTACTAAATGTATAAAGTACATGACACAAGGGCAGAGATAAGCTATGCAAATGCCTTGTCATGGCCGCGGATATGTGGAGTGAGGGGTCCCTCTGCTGGACCTCACTCAGTGACATGGAGGGTTTGAACCTGGATTACATCCTCATGTCATACAATGCAATCTTTCCTGCTTCTTGTATGTACAGTCATGGATGGATTACAACATTAAGCTCAGCTGCAGGAGACAGTTTTTTTTAAATATAAATCTCCATCAATGGAAGCCAACATCCAGCTTATTGTAATTTATAATCAGAGAAATGTACTTGATACTTGCATAGAACAGCTGCAAATAATAATCAATGTCAACATCTCGGTGTAGGGTGTTGTTACACTACTGTTAACTTATGGTACTGTACTGTTCAATTCTTTATTCCACTGGCTGCTTTAATGTAACAGCAGTTTTTTTTTTTAAAGAAACACATATGTTAATATTTGTCTTTGTTAATACTGTCGTTGCATTTTATAAATGTTTGAAGAAACGTGTCACAGAAAGGAGACGAACCTCTGATCTGATGATGTTTTTATGACGTTAACATTCGTGTCTTGCTATCGTATCCACACTTATCAAAAGCCTGAAATAACAACATGATTTTACAGATCGGTGACGAATGTTTTATTCATTGTTTTGTTGTTTAACGTAGTGGTATAGATGGGCTTTCTAGTCCGGTAGATCAGGGCCATCCATGTGTTATGGTTGAATGTGTTCTACTGTTAGTTTAGGTAACCGTTTTGTAAATTGTGTGCCACGTGTTTGCAGCTTTTCACTTTAAAGTACGTGCAAATAGGGGGGAAGAGAAAAAAGTTCCTCCATAAAGTGCCTTAGCCATAACCCAAGACAGCAGATAGGTGATGGACAGAAAAACAAATACTCACAAATACTCAAAGCATTCTTAAAGAGGGTTTGACTGGGTTTCAAGTTTTAACGTCCATAAAAGGTTGTTACTACACTCCTTGAGCTGGCTGTTGCCCGGGTACTCATCATCTGCTTTTATTTTCTTGTACTTCTTCGTTTCTAGACTTCTTTGTTTTTTAAAAAGACCAATAAACATATTCAAGAAAAATCACTTCTTTTGTGCTTCTCTCTTTATTGCCACGTAGGTTTTAACTTACAAGGAATTTGTCTTGGTGTTATTGGTGCAAAACAAGTACAAATATAAGGAGGATAAAATAGACAATTTAAAAATATATACGCATATGCAAGTATTTGACAGGTAATAAGAGTGAGAGTTCACAGTGTGCAGAATATTATACATGTGCAGGTATATACATCAAAGCTAAGAAAAACAACTTATATTTGGAGAAGACCTATCAGAAAAGGAAAGAAGATAAGAGCTATAATCATACAGATTATTATATATGACATCAAAATGTCACGTTATGTCATGTAACTGGAAGGTGAGTCAGTAAAATGTGATCTGAGAGCGAATGAAGAGAAATAACTTGTTTTGATCTCATAAAAGTTTCAAGGTGGATTTTCATTCATTACAAAAGAAAAAGTGTTTTGACGTCAGCCTGTAACATCTGGACAATAAAACAGTGAGAGGAACATTTATATCGTTCATGTAAATAAAACTGTAGATGGTGTTACTATACTGAAAGGAATCTTTTAAGGGAAAATGCTTAAAGACTATATAGGCTGCTATTTACACTTAATAGAAACTTGCAAGCACCGTAGTTGACAGTTGAGAACAGCTGAATTAAAACACAGACCTGTGAGACACGAGGCTCTGTGACAACATTTCAAATGTTAGCCCTTTATTTAAATGAAAAATGAAAGCATCAACAGTGTCAGTGGGACAGCATCCAAACATCTCATTTATAAAGACATTCTGATTTTATTACAAATAATTCAGATCCAAACAGTGGTGCAGTGGTTAGCACTGTCACCTCAAAGACACGCAGGTTAATCGGTGACTCTAAATTGCTCGTAGGTGTGAATGTGTCAGCCCTGTGGCCAGTGTCAGCTGGGATTGGGAATCAGGTCTGTGCTGGTGTGAACAGGTAGCTGTAGTTAAGCATCCTGGATACAGAAGTCTCTAAAGACAGCAGGTTGTGGTCACCGTAGTGCACCTCAGCTCTCCCTCCACCAGAGGGAGTCAGAGGCTGTGTCTGAAATCACTCCTAATTTCCTACTTTGTGCTCTTTGTTCATCCACAGCCATCAAACTGACCATAAAGTTTAATTCAACGCCTGCCTAAAATACTCTATAACCTTCATGACAGGTCTGTCGTCTTAGACTGCATCCGTTTTAGTTGAATAAACCAAAAACGGCTCAACAATCCATGAAACTTGATGACCTGCAGATGGCAATACAGTCCAAGTAGTGCTCGTTTTCACAGAGGATAAAGACTTGTGTCTGTGTGTATTTAATTCAGCGGCCATGAGCGGTTGTTAGAAAGGTTGCACAAGCATTGTTCCACAGGAAACCACACATCATTGTTGTGTGTCCTGTCTTTGTCTTTGGCTGTGTCACTCCTACGCTCGCTGTCACGACTCCTGACAGCCACAAACATGAGTCACAGAGAAGGTCACCTCTGAGCTCGCTTGGTGTCTCAAATATATAAACACACACACACAAAAAAATAGGCCGTGCAAACGTTTAACACATTAACCAGGAGACGTAATGTATCACGCTGTAAGCTGCTCTCTGTCACCTGCAGGCTTAAATGTCAGATGCAGCTCTCCATGAATGAGAGGATGAAGGCTCGGAGAATCATTCAACTCCACTGGGTGGGAAGTTCATGGAACATTACTTTTATAAGACAGAAAGTTCAACTCCTAATGAGTGTGTCATCCAGTAATCCAGACATCCAGTGTTTGTGATACACACTCACACCTGTACAAGTCTTCTCCTGCAGTGGTTGAATACCTTGCTCAAGGGCTTGATAATAGTTTCAGAGGGAGGGGATTCACATTTACATGAACACCTGGATTTAAAGCAGCAACCCATGACGAATACTGAAGCAGACTGCAGATTTATAGCACATCTGAGAGCTTATATCCATCACTTTGTCACATTCGGCCACATGAGCGTTCAGGTAAACCAAATTCAGCCGGCTGCAGTGAGTGAAGCCAAACAAAATTGCTCTTGTGCAGTTAATTGTTTTTCAGTTGACAAATGAATATCCCTGCAGAGTCTCTCCCTCTGTCGATGTCTTTAATTTTGTTCCCTCCCTCCTTTCTTTCTTCTTTTTCTTCACCTTTTCTGACGGGATTAATTAAATGCCACTCCAACAATCAGCTGCATGCCAGACGAGGGAGTGGGCTGCAGAATGTGTGTGTGTGTGTGTCTTTCTGTGTGTGTGTGTGACCTTAAGCTCTTTCTTTTCTTCTTTTCCAGGACCGTCCCTGCTGCTCTGCCTCGACAGATCAGAAAAAAAAAATCTCTATCTGACTCCCTGACTGGTTGCAGGGCAGCCAGCAGAGCTTGAAGGTCCCCATCTGCTGTGAGAAAAAAAAAAATCACACTTTCAATAAAACAACAATAATACAATCCTGAGCGCCTTTCAAAATGTGCCACTTAGCCCTCAGCTAGTCTCGAGATGTCAGAGCAGGTTTACTCTCCATCCTCTAAAAACCAGGTGTGGCCCAGTCTACAAAGTGCTAGTGTCATCTTATTTGGAGCTGACGTGTCAGTCACCCTGTGGCAACTGTCTTGTAAAACTCAAAGCCTGGGCTTCACTAATAACTAATAAAATAGAAGTTTTTTTGCCAGCTGACTGGTTTGGTCAAATAAAAACGAATGTGGCTATTTTAATAGCAAATCTAATAAAACTCCAATTAGCCGAGCGTTTGGTGCTAATGTTAGAATGCTAACACGCTAAACCGAGGGACTGTATGCACTTTTATTTTCTCTTTCTCACTCCGTGAGTCTATTTTAGTTCAGCCTTCCTTTGCGAGCTTTAGTTAATAAGCAAAAAAATCAAATAGTTAGAAACAGCCGAGGTCATAAAGGTGTGTTTCACGTGCAGGTAATCAATCTTATCTAAGTATCAAGGATTTATTTATCTCGTCACCAAACAGGGTGTTAATCATCTTGCTGATTTCCGATCACTGAGATTTATTTCCTTAATTACTTAATTCACTTCACTGACTGTGGTGTGGTTAATTCCTACCAGACCGTGACTGTTAACTCCCAACCCTTGAAAATGAAATCTCTCCGTATCCTGAAACAGGTTTAACTGCTTTAATGTTTTTCTGCTTCCTCGGGACGCTCTGTGGAATTTTTCCTTCTGAAAAAACAATACAACAAATTATCGTGCATTAGATATGACATTTAGAGCTGACACCCAACTCTGACCTTTAGAAGACTTTAAACAAGCCCATGCATCTGACTGCTCAGTGAAATATGTAAACTACCGCTCAGGCTCATCTTCCCTGCAGATCCAGACACATAACTCACCTGTGGGTGAGGTGCATCTCGCTGTGATAACCTTTTTCTTTTTTTTTTTTAAACCCAATTTCAGGAGTCTGATCCTGTGCTACATATGTATTCTTCGTCTAAGTTTATTTGACACTCTGTCAGCTGGTATTACAAACTGTAGGACCTCGAGAGCACTTGAGACCTCAAGAGAGTTGTTTTTTTTTTCGTGAGGTCGGTGTAGTCAGCATCTGAATCCATGCTGTTCTGTGTTTGTTGCTCCCCGAGGAAAGCAGACAAACTGCACCCACAGCTGGGTGATGAAACTATTGTATAGCGGTAACTATTGTGTAACAGGGCGAGCCCTGAAACTTCTGCAGAGCTGCCACCGCATATTTTAGTATCTTGGTTTTAATGCCGCTTCGGTGGCTGTCCCACCTTCCCTCCCACAAGATTACAGCAACCAGCACACAGCTGTGATTGCACAGACACCCTGAAACCATCAATTTTATTTGAATTTGAAAGTTGTTGTGATACTGTCGGCATTTAATCAGCATTTTCCTCGTGATTGTTGCTCACTGCAAGCTGTCTGTGTGTGTGGAGTCTTTTATACGCTTTGTTTTTCTTGGTTTAAGTTGTGACATTCAGCCTTTAATCTCTGTACTTACGCTGTGTGTAATTATGGTACCAATATGTACAGGCATGTTTTTAAATCAAGTAACACATTTTCATTTGCCCAAAACATATTTCATCAACACTTTGTCAACAACATACAGGATTTCAGTAAGTCACCACCAGCTGCTGCTCCTCCGATTCATAGACAGTATAAATATGGACGCCGTATCCGTGATGTCGCCCACGGGTTTTTGAAGAGTCAGAGTGTGGCGGCTCTGAGCGCCGCCATCTTGGTAGTCCTGACCCTTCTGTCTTCCAGCTGATCTAAAAATGGGCAAAGACATGGATCATCTGTGGACTTGAGGTGGGCTGATAACGCCTGGTTGCTCAAACAAGCCACCTGTAATGGCTTTTTCCTTCTGTTCCTGTTGCATGAGTGATGATTCTGCAGTCAAGTAAAGACACCAAGAAGAAAGTGAAAATGAAACGCAGCATCTTCGTCTAAATGAATGTGAACGGACACGTGTGTGTGTCTTTAATCAGAGGACCCAGACGACCAAGTGAGCATGAAAACACACTAATTAAAGAGTGACTCATGTGCAGGAAACTGTTGACATCAGAGGATGTCTTGACTTAATCCACCTCCACCTTTCCACACACACACACACACACACACATATCTGCATTTCCGCGTATTTTTCTGCATATGTGTGTGAGCTCCTTGACAGTTGAAGGACTTAAAGGGTTGTCCACAAAGGAAGAGACCCAAAGGACGGCTGAGTCACAACATTGTGTGTGTGTGTGTGTGTGTCTGTGTGCGTCTGTGTGTGTGTGTAAGCCGATTGTGTCATCCTTGTCTGTATTGCGACCCCTGAGTCTGAGTGGAAGTCTGGCATTATCATTTATGATGAGCTCGGAGGCCTCAGCTGAATGGAGGATGTTGCGTTGAGTCCTACGTGCCAATATGTGTGTGTGTGTGTGTGTGGTGTGTGTGTGTGTGTCCGCTGGGTAACCAAGTCTCTCATCTCCATATAAATGGCCTGAGGGAGAGGGGATGGTTTCTATTTAACTGTGTGTTTGAATGTGTATGGTGTGCTATACAACCCAATCATCCACAAAAACAAAATCATCACCACAAGACTTCCAGTGTGTGTGTGTGTGTGTGTGTGTGTGTGTGTGTTTCACTGGAAAAGACATTTGCATGATGTTTTTTCGATGAGTAGTGAGGTAATGAAGCCTGGCGGTGGGTCGCCGCTGAGTTTGGGTTAACTCTGCGCGGCTCACTGACTGTTTCACCCAACAGGTTACCTGAGTCTGGCACTTTTCTTTTTTAAACACCACCCAGGCTTCACCTTGCTGCTCAGATAAGAACAGACAAGGTGTCTGACGTGATATGATGGATGCTACATGCCTCTTTCTTAACAATTTTTCTTTGTTGCTGGCAGTTTTTTTACATTGTACAGAACAGGATATTTTCCTTGGTGTCAACAATTCCACGAAAAAACCAAAACCGGTTATGAATGGTGACAGGTTCCTTCTTTGGAGGTAATTCCGAGTCACAAATGAGTACACAAGTTGTGTGTGTATTAATCCACGGCTGAAAATAGTCCCCAACAAATGTAACGTGCCTGCTCTTTGAGTTAGGTTTTCGATTAATAATACAGTGCCCAGATGTTTTAGGAAATTACTGGAGAGACGCACTAATAAATTGATGAATTGAAGAATTATAAAAGGTGCACTCGAGAAGAAGACTGTCCAACTGTAGAAGCTTATTTTATTTTGCAGTTTTCATGTCTCTCCATGTATATCTGTCACTCCATCTTTCCCTGCCGCTTGCTTTATTCACAGTTTGCCTCTCAGTCACTTCAGATAAGGAGGGATTGTGTGCTTCTCCTTCTCCTCCACCTCTGTGCTTTCTGCATCTCAATCACTGCTCTGCACCCTCCTTGAGAGAGAGAGTGTGTGTGTGTGTGTGTGTGTGTGTGTGTGTGTGTTTGACTGTCTGACTCTTTCTAAATCTGGATGTGTGACCCAGAAAAATATTCATAAAGTATATTTCATCTCATGTCTATATGACTATATGGATTTTGTTTTGTTTCACAATTCACGAGGGGGTAGATAAAAGATAAATTCTGTTTGTACAGTTTGCATATAGCATGCTGTAATTTGGTATATTCAAAATGTATATAAAACAAACAGTTTTTGCAGGAGGCACTGTTTTATAATAATATACTGGTTGTGACACATTTTACAGCTTACAAATGCCGCTAATTAACATTCAATGGGAAACTTTGACATTTTGGTTAATACACTATTCTCTTTCTTGGCGAGAGTTAGATGAGAAGATCGATACCACTCTCATTGTCACAATTTAGTTAAGGTGAACCCAGACGCAGACATAGGACAGGCAATTATGAGCAATGGCTGACGGGCTTAGTGAATGGCAAGTAGATAATCCTGAGTCAGGAAAAACAGGCTTAATTCTCACATACAGACAGGCAGACAGGCAGACAGACAGGCAGGCTAACTAAATGGATGCAAAATAAAGTAGCTTCAGAGCAGGAGGCAGACCGCATAGACTAACTGTGAACTGCAGGGGCTGGCAGTTTGTCCAGAGCTCTTGTAAGCAGGGTGATTGCCTGATGGAAGACAGGTGCACTGATTGCTGATGTTTGGCAGGTATGCAGAGAGAGAAGAGCCAGAATGAGGAAGGAACACCAAATCCACACAGAGACAGACAGCGAAAACCAGGAGACAAGGTAAAAGCACTGAGGCATGGCTGTAGCTATGACACTAATTTCTGTATGACAAATATGAAGCTACAGTCAGCGGCCAATTAGCTTAGCTTAGCACAAAGAGTGGAAACAGAGGGAAACAGCTAGCCTGGCTCTCTCAAATGACGGTCCCACTAAGTGCAGACCATATGGCATGTGTCAAGGCCATGCTGGCCTTGAATTTTTAATACATTTCCAACAGCATCATCAGCAAAGCATCCACACGCCATCACACATCCTCCTCCATGCTTGTTGGGAACCACACATGCAGATACCATATGTTTACCTTTTGTACAGATTTCCACTGGTCTACTGTCCATTCTTTGTGTTTCTCTTTTTCTTGTTGGTCTCCCTCAGTAAAGGTTTCAATTTAGTTTGACCATGGAGGCCTGATTCTCTCCTCTGAACAGTTGATGTCAAAATGTGTCTGCTACTTGAGCTCTGTGAAGCATTTATGTTGGCTCTAATCTGAGTTTCTGATTTCTGAGGCAATGCATTAAATAGGCCAAATATCTAATAATAATAATAATAATAATAATATCCTCAAATATTTGGATATAAGCCATCTAGGTTACAATAATAATGAGTAGTGTGTAAAGGTTAAGCGTCTGTGCACGGACAGTATGTTTGTTTGCTCACCACCCTACCATGCAATAAAGAGATATCACTTTCCATTTCTCTTCCTTGTTACATCAGAATGCAAATTCACGGTGAGTCAGTCATGCATCGGATGCATCACTTGTCTCTGCCGGTGTGTGCTCAGCGTTTACAGCACTCATAGACAACTTTTTTTTGTCTATGAAAGTTGTTGTTATTCACACGTTAAAGCTACACGTTTTTCTACTGTGATAATAAACTGCAAATCGTCACATCTCAGCTGAAGCTGATTTTCATGCGGCTCACACCTCGCCTGAATAGGTAACATCTGATAAAAAATTGTCCTTTGGAAATGGTCCTGATTGTAGTATTTACCGTACAAAACGTGTTCACAACTCCCACAACTGTGTCTGACATGGATTAAATCCGATATTTTCAGAATGTCAATATGCTGCGAAAGATGATTTCCACAGAGGCATTATGGGACTGTACAGCACCTCTGTGCACCTCTTTCTGACTTTTTTTTGGGCAGGAGCGAAGTCAGAAGAAATACACTTAAAGTCAAACCAAATGTTTAGCACACATTCTCCTCTTCCGCTTTGATGATGTCGAGTTGTTAAATACCTCCGTCGGCATGCAGAGCAGCCTTTCACAGCTCCAAAGTGCAGCCATCCATAATCTATACTTTATGAGGAAAAAATAATAATAAGACACAGACAAACATTTAGAAAGTGAACAGATTCCTCGTCTGCCTGCAGAACACAAAGACAGACTGGAGCTTTTCTCATTTGTAGCATTGTAACACAACTTCAGCCATTTCATTGATGAGTTGATTTGTCCTCCACGTTCCTTCAGAGTAAACTCAAGGGCACCATCTTGTACATTGTTGTTGTAATCTGCAGGTCATCTGTACCTGTCTTCAGAGTAACAAGCCTGTCCTGCGCTCGTCTCTCTGGATAACGTATGCTTTGTCTTCCAGGCAAAAAAAGAAGCATTTTGAATGTAAATGGGATTTGGTGTAAACAAAGACTAAATGAATCACCTCACTTCTTCAGTCTTACAATGTACAGCACACAATGGACGAATACGAAATAACTCGCATCGACAGTTTCAGCATTCAAATGCGTCTCAGAGGCCCTTCAAAGCACAGAATTGGAGACACTTGGCTCGTTATTATACAAACATGAACATTTTGATGAATGAATCAGTCACTCAAAATTTCAGTTAATCCAAGAAGCAACTGCTTTGTAACTTAGTGTAACTAGTTTTTGCTTGATCTACAGTATATGTCCAGTTTAACCAGGTCAAAGGAAACTCTAAGTAGTGCTCAGTGAAAGGCATGATGTAAGGGCAAACATCCAAATTTCCATGTGAAAATGTGCCACGAAACAAGCAGCTGTGGCACAGGAAGTAGAGTAGAGCGGGTCGTCCACTTATTAGATGATTGGTGGTTATTTCCCTGGCTCCTTAAGTCTGCATGTTCAAGTATCCTTGGGCAAGATACTGAACCCTAAATTGCTCCCGAAGGCTGCGCCATCAGCGTGTGAATGATTAGCTCCCAAACTGATGATGGCAGCTTCTTGCATGGCAGCCAATGTCATCAGTGTGTGAATGTGTGCGAACAGGTGAATGTGATGTGTATCGAAAAGCACCTTGAGTGATCAGAAGACGAGAAAGGTGCTGTAGGTCATTCACCATTTAACAACATATTACAAACACATGTAATAAATAGGAAAAGGCAGCAATGGTTCAAACACCAGACATCCATGACCACTCATAAGTTTGAGATGTAGCAGCATGAAGAAGAATCATGTCTAGAAATGAAAGGCCAGGAGAACAACACGATGCACAGGAGCAGTTTATTACTGAAAACTGTGGAAAACAACTTCTCCATCAGGTGAGGCACCACCACAAGTCATGGGTCATAGTTAAAAGTTCAGATATTCAATTACTCTGCAAGAAATAACCCTAGAGTGTGGCACAGAGCAAGACAGATGCTGTGAACACTGGTGTTTTTTCCAACCTTTTTTTCTTGGAGGTTGGGGAAGACAGTTTTTTATTTCCTATGTACATGTTGTATTGTAACTTGCCTCTTTTTTACAGTACTAGCTTGTGCTCTTATGTGCCTGTACCTGAGCTGGTGCTACCTTTCCTGTTCTGTGTTGGCAGCTTGCCAATCTTGTCCTTCAGACCTTTGAGGCTGTACAGCTTCCCAAATGTTAAGCTAAATGGACCCTTTCCTTCTTCCATTTGGCCGTGCAACTCATGCGCTGGTACCGCCTGGTTCGGTGAGTGAGGCTGAGGTTTTGTGTAAGGATGTTGACTCGGTGATTGTCCAGCTCTAGCCCTGCCCTGTGCTGTTGGGGGCTGTCGATAGACGGAGCCTTGTGGGCTGTGTAAGACTTCGGCCTGCTTCCGCCCAGCTGTGGACCCGACAGCACCCGCTGGCCCTGGAGGAGGTGGTCTGGGCGGCGGTTTGCGAGCATATGAGGTGTTATCCGATAAACCACTGTGGGCCGCTTTGATTTCCGCCTGGTTTGATTGACGGCTTCCCGTGGGACGAGTCCCCAAAGGCAGGCTGGCTGAGAGGGGTCGAGGAGATTTGGATGATCGGGAAGGGGAGGACGCTCCTCTGTTTTGCTGCTGTCCTCGTGGAGCTCCGGGAGGAGTAGGCAAACGCTAGAGAAGGAGCAGAGAGGAGAATGGGGATAAAAAGAAATGTACAATATGTGGCTGTATAATGAGTTACTGCAGTCTGTTAGTGTGCTGGCAACCTTTCTACGATGCAGTGTAACATTTTAACACTCACAAATGCAGAGCCAAGTGGCATAAAAGCTTTGTTGCAAATGGAAAAGAAAGATACTTGAGTGCAAATCAGTGAGATCTGTTTTATTGTCACTTGTTAATATATTAATATTACATGACAGACTTCAGTTAAAACATGCCAATAACACCTCAATGGTTGAATAGACTATTGTTGATGAAAAGCCTAGACTCAATGGCGTGTGAGTTAAATTACGCCAATAAATGTCAAACCATTAATTATTTACCGCTTCATTAATACTGCAGCCGAAGTGAATGCGCAGAGCTCTTCATTGAAAGTGTGTCACTTACATTCACACACAAGTCTCCTTGTTCAATAATGAACAAGTGTCGCGTGTTTCAACTTAGTGATGCTCTGCTGGTGCATACCTACACACACACACACACACACACACACACACACACAAGAACAGAAATGGTAAGCTTGCATAGCATTAAGCAGACATGAGCAATAGACAGACAGACAGATAGACAGATCGGTTAGTTGGTTAATTCTATGAGTGATTGGTAGAAAAGCACATTGCATATATATATTAAGTTTAAAGCTGCAAAAGCTTCGCGAAGCTGCATTTGAAACATACGCACACACTGGCTTTGTTAAATATTTGACAACGTATTCAATCAGCTGACTGTTGAAGCCAGCTTTGGAGCTGACTGAGCACAAACAGATGGAAGCTAATGACTGTAACACCTCAGTGAGACTTCAGGACTTAAGTAGCTGAATATTTTTATTTTTGTGCCAACTTTCTACTGACATCGTACTGACTTAGTCCTTTCAGAGTAGTAAAATAATCTGGGTTAACGCCAAAGGCTAGCTCAAAAAGTAGTGAATATTCATGGACTTGATGGACATGATTAAATATTAAGGATAGCATTTGCATACACTTTTGTAATTAATTTTATTAAACATTAGCTAATTAGATTAAAAGGCCCATTAAAAGTTTGACAGTCTGAGAGTTAGACGAGAAGATTGACACCACTCCTGTCTCTATGCCAATATGAAGCCAAGTTGGCTAATTTAGTTTAGCACAAAGACTGGAGATATGTGAAGCTACTCGCACCTCTAAAGCTCACTAATGAACATGGTTTGTTTATTAAAACCTGGGTAAGCACAGAACTGGGTTTAGCAACTTGGAGGAAGCTAAAAGTACATCTGGGCCTGACTTCTAAAGCTTGTTAAAAGGCTGAAAGACAGACGCCGAGCTGGACTTCTTGCTGCTGGACTAGTAGGTAATGTTCAGCTGGCTTTCCAATATCCAATACTATTCAATCTCTTACCAATACTCCACAACTCTCAACAACCACAAACAATTCTGACTCCCTTTTATGCGTTCTTATTTCAACCCCGTGACTGAATATGGGGGGTAGCGGCGAGCCCGTCGTTACAGACACCTAGCGGTGAAGTTGCAGATTGCAAGCAAATGAATACGCTCCCATGTCTCACCCTGTCTTTTCAAGCAGAGTTTGTCTGTTCTGAGCTACTGTACAAAAATGGTGGTTCAAAATGGCGGACTCCATGGAAGAGGACCCGCTCTCACTGTAGATATAAAGGGCTCATTTTGAGACAACGAAAACACAACGATTCTTATATTCAGGTCATTATACACTAATGAAAAAATACTGATAAATATTATAATCAATTCCTGCAAAGAAATACTCCAAAATCTGAGACACACTTGACCTTTAAACTCAAATTAATATGTCATAATTACATCCATTGGTGTGATGGAGTCAAACAAAGTCTGAACTAAATCAAATATTAGATGGATCTTTTCACTTTCAACAAGATAAAATGTCTTCACAAATGTTTTTTTATTTTAATGGTAGACAGTTGCAGTTTTAAAAATAATAAATGAAACTCACTAAGGACAAACGTTTATGAAGGCAACAGGAGGGGAATTACTTACACTCCTGCTTTTTTGCATCATACTTTATATAAATGGTGTATGCTGAACAAGATACTGCAAAATGGTTAGATTAAATAAAAAAAAAATACAAATGGTTTTGGTTGGATTAACCTGCATAGTGGCTTAAAATGTTATTTTTAATCTGCTGTCTTACAGTTCTTACCTTCTGTCTCTCCGTCTCTGTGGCTGACTGGGGTCTGCCTCTCCTCTCCACACCGCTGCTCACAGTCTTCTCTTTGTCTGGCCTCCCTCGCTCAGAAGAATCCTTCTTTGGTTTAAGGTCACCTGTGGACAATCGCTTTGGCTCCGCTTCTTCGTTGTTTAATTCTCCTGGAGTCGCTCCTCCATCGACCAATTTCTCTGCTGCTGATTGGTTTAGAACCCTCTTCCTCTTGGGGACTTGGGGTTGGGCCCTTGTTTTTTCCCACTGTCTGTGTCAAGTATTCACCTTGTTTAAAATTGTGTGGCGTCCTCTTAGCTTCCTCGCTGCTGCCTCGTCTTTGTACCCCCTGGAAATTTCCCACTGTCCTCATCTCTGCTGCACTCAGTTTCCTCCCCCTTTCATCCCCTTTTCTCCCATTTTCTTCATCTGCAGTTTCCTCGCCCGTTTTCACTTCCTCAAGTAAAGAAGACAAAGAGGAGACACTAGCAGGCCCAGACGAACTCAGCGTTTCACTGCTCGAGGTATTCATGTCCATGGTGCCTAATCTATACGCACGAGTGTTATCATTCATGAATGCAGGACTGGTGGCAACGGTTGTAGCATTAGGCGTATTTGTGTGTGTGGCACTGACATGATCCTCTGCCGTCGCGTGGTTGCTGTAAGCCACTTGGTCAAAAACAGGCTCGTGGAAAGGAGAATCGGCACATTCGTAATACTCATCCGAGGTTGTGGAGAGGGCGGAGCCCGTCCTTGGTGACATATACCCGTCGCTTATGTCGGACGTAGGCGTTCGAAAGTCTGGGGTGTACGACCGTAGATCTGGGGTGAATCCATCCGGAGTTGGAGTGCGCACGAGGGCCGTGAGTGACCGCAATTCCCTCTCAGGCGTCAGCAAACGCAAGTCCGGCGTGTGCTTCGGAGAGGTGTAAGCGCAGGGATTTTTCAGGTGTGTGTGTGCCTCCCCGTGTGTCAGGGGTTAGTTCCTGAACGGTGATGCTGTTGGAATTATTTTTCGCAGTATTTGACGTACTCTGTGCCGGTGGGAAACTCCCATTACCTGGCTGGCCACGTGCGTCTGTAGCAGATGCGCGTGTGCTATCACCAGTGCTGTCTTTGGCAGAAACAGGAGTGTGTGTTGGAGATTTTACAGAGTCAACAGCGTCTAATACACCTAAATCCTGTGGAGTCACTGCAGAATATGATATTCTCTGAAGTTCATATGCACTTGCCCGGTATGTTTTTTTCCGTGGTGTCACGTTCTTACTGTTTTCATTTGGCACTTCAGCAGACTCACGGCCTTTCAGGGCTCTTTCTGGAGCCTTGGTCGCTGCCTCTGCTGTGGGTCCACAGTCTTTCTGTGAGGTTAATTTGCAGTCTATTGATGTCAAAGTCTTGGACTCAACATCTTTTGGAATTATTTCATGAATATTCACGCTCTCTGCCTTTGGTGCATCAGTAATCAAAACATTTGGCTGGCTTTCTAAGTTGGTTCCAGCCACCAATTGCATTTCTGCTCTGTCATCATGTAGTCCAACTGCTTCCTCATTCTTTGTCTCTTGGGAAGTCCTGATATTTCCTGTATTCTTGGCATCTTGTCGTGCTCCTGTTCTGCTCCCACTGTTGTTCTGCACTGTTGGCACAGTCTCGGGCTCTTTTTCTGGCGATTTCTCTACCACGGTTGCTACAGCGGGCTCATTGCTGACCACCGGCGGCCCTGCGCTGGTCTCACGCCTCCTGATGACACTGAACTCCGGCAGCTTCTGGTCACTGCTTGTGACGCCATCTTTGACAACCAGCTGGATAGTGCGAGGTTTAGGGATGGGAGGAGTTGAGGTCAAAGATGAGGAAGAAGGGAGGGGAGGATTGACGTTTGCAGAAGAAATGGTAAGAGGAGAACTGATGGCGATGTTATCATTTTTAGAAAGGGAGGTGGAAGTGACAGACTGAGAGCACGTGGCGGAGGTAGAGGAGGGGGATACGTGGCTGTTGGTGACGGGAGTTTGGACTTTAGGGGTAATTTCAGAGGAGTTTGGTGGCTGCGTGTGAACAGCCTTTGTGTGTGAATCTGTATGTGTCTGCGTGTGTTGTCCTGTGGTGGAGTCAGTGGCATCACTCATTTGTGAAGGTTGTGTGCTGTTCGACTCCAGGGTGTGTGTCTGGTACGCAACAGCACTTGGTTTGTTTAAGTTAGTTTCTTTAGTCTTTGATCCAGGGAGAGAATCTGATTTAGGATTGTTTGTGGGGACATCCTGTGCGTGGTGTGAAGGCCTCCCTGTGCTAGGAGGCGATGCTTTGCTGCTGTTTTGGGGAGGTGCATGTGCTTTGAGGTGAGGTGTGGTGTTGTGACCTACGTTTGGGTTGGAAGCTGTGTTTGACTGTGGTTTATTTTCTCTGTTGAGACTCTTTGCAGATTCACACGTTGTTCCAGATGCAGGTGAGTTGTGTTCAGGTACCTTTGCTTTATTTGTGACGTCACCAGGCTGTGCATTGAGTTGTGTGGGCTGAGCTCTGTCCACCACCGACTCTTTAGCCTTGGTTTTATCTTGTGCTGACTGGAGTTTATTTATCTCTTCGTGTTTAGCAGTTTGCTGTCTGGGTGTGGCCACCTCTGGCAGGGTTTCCTCTGGCATGCTGAATGGACTGCTAAACCTGATCGCTTGGCTTGTTCCGAACATCTCAGATCGCTGTAGATGGACCGGAGTTGGTTTGCTGGAATCACGAATGTTAATGAACCCAATTACGTCACTAGAGGGGTCAGGCTCTGGCCAGGTGGGCAGGTATGACATCAGGCATGCTTTCTCAAGATTGAGGAGTCCAGGATGGATGGGGGGAGCCTCCTGTGTGTTGTCTTTACAAGCCCTCTTCCGCCTCTTCTTTTTGCTACCTGGGACCTCCGGGTTCTCTTCACTTTGAGTCTTTTCTGAGCTGTTCTGGTCAGCAGATGGAGCTGGGCTGGGGCTGGGGTTGCCTAAAGCCAGGGCATATTTGGGGTTGTACAGTTTCCTGGCAACAGCAGCAGAAGGAGGGGCTACCGGGGCTACCTGTCGGATGGGCTCCGGTTCAGGTTCAGGTTCCGTGGCGACCTGACGGAGGTCGGCCGAGCTAGAGGTCGCGTAGAGGGTGCGAAACAGCCTGTCGAAGGCTTCCACTGCCTGGCCTGTGACCACGGTGATGAGATTCTTCTCCAGCCGAGATGACATCCAAGTGAAACTACAGAACGCACAGCAAATGCTAAGTTAGACCACTTTAAAGTAAAGCAAGACATTATTAAACAAACATCTATGTTGACCAAGTTAACGACAGGAGCAAGAAGGCTACACAGCTCGTCTGAAGTACAGAGCTAAAAGCCAATGCATCATTGTCCAGTTACTTAGAAACACACACACAAAGTGCACTGACCTGTACGACCCAGAAACAGCTTTGTCTCCATCGATGAACATGAATCTGTGCCCCACTCGCCCTCTGACCTTGGTGGACGACCGAGTGTGGAACTCTACTCCGTCTGTGCAGCGTACACGAAGGTGCTGTAAAACACACACATTCAGAGCCAACTTTATAATCCGTGACCTTATAAAAGGTTGTAAAATAGTGGCAAAGACTACTTGTGCTTGTACTTTTATTCTCTCCTTTAAGACTGGAAAACAAGAAACTTACAGTCACAACAAACATAGCATATAAAAGGCATTTTTATGATTTTATGAGGCGGCCTTATCTCATCCCTTTTGAATATTTATTGGCTGATTGATGATCAAAATTTGTGTAGATAAAAAAACAAAACAAAGCAAAGTATTATAAGACTAACATCTGTAAAGCACGTTAGGCAGACAGATACCATTTGCCTTAAGTCAAATTTCCAAAACTGATGTTTTCCGAGCGCACGTCCAACCACATAAACCAGAGGTTTAAACAAACTGCAGTCCTTCCATGTAAACCCACAGCTGCTTATTAGACATATGAGTACTTTTTAATAGAACCCCTACAGCCATACAGAGATAGAAGGTGCAGCAATGTGCCCTTAATTTAAGCAAACTGCTTGACTCTTTCAGGCTGCCGAGCATTTACACATACCACATCCAATGTTAGTACTGCGATTAAATCTTGCACAAGCAACACGTTAATTGCGATGGACTCTGATATAATCTCTGTCTTGTCTTTACTTGATCTGAGTGCTGCAAAGAATCTCATCATTCTCATAGATTATCTTGACCAAGAAGTTTGTTGGAACACATCTGTTCTGCTCATGTAAATACTGCTGATTCAGGCATCAGGCAAATTCAAATCTGGGTCAGTTCTCAGTCCACTTCAGATGTTTCCTGCATTGTAATACAAACAAAACTCCAGTTGGTCTATAAAAACTGATAGCAACACATTCCCATAGTTGTAAACACGGCCAGTCAATCCTAAAAATATAAATACTGCATTGCAATTTCATGCCATAGAGCTTGTAGCCCGTTTTTTGATGAAAATTAGAGGGCATCTACTGCAGCTCACTTTATACCATAATCCATATTCACAGTTGTTTACTGGCATATTCAGGTTTACAAGTTGGCTTATGTTGTTTATCAGTCAATGGTACATACAGCAGCCTTACAAGGTGTAAATAATAGGCCTTAAGTATGAGGTTCATTTTGTCCATTAATAAAAAGAATATGAAAGATTGCAAACCATCCAACAAAAATACAACATAAAATGCCAAGAAATAATTACTATTGACCTGGTACACTGTTTGGTAGTTGGCCAGTGCTTTCTAAGCTGTTTGAGGGCCCATTCTTAGTGATAAACACACCATTACTTCGGTTGTTGCAAGTTTGGAATTAGACTCTTGGGTCCTCTAAAAGACTCTATGTCTGTCAGAGTGGCCAGGTCATGAACAGGGATGCAGCCAAAAAATTATATAACCAGTTGTCTTGATGCAGCAGATTGGCTCGTCTCACAGTAGGAAGACTTGTTTCCCTCCCTCCTTCGGTTCCACCCTTAACTTTCTCTTTCTCTCAGTACATTCCTTTGGTTAACTGATTAGATAAAATGAGAAAAAGGTATTTCTGTGTGAATGTGTTCAACTCCAAACTGTGGATGACGTGTCCAAGAGAAGAATTCTGAAGTGAAAAGACCCCCAAACAAGCTGTAATTGCAAAGCATACTGTAGATACATATCAGAAAATCTGGAAACAGCAAGGTATAACTGAGACGCTGTGGATTTGCACTATTTGTTGTACAAATACTCATCTGACAGGATACAGGCTCACTGTTATGGAGTTGTCACTTGTACAGAAAACCCTTCAGATGACGTTTGAAGATTAATAATCTGGCGTCTCAGTACTTATCTGATACTCCTCCCTTCCTGTCTATCCACTCCTCCACCTACCTACCAACTCCCTTTTTGTCATTTACAGTTTACAATAAATATTTCATCTGTCACACCTGTCTTCTACTGTTTGTGCATTCGTGTATCGTCCTGTCAGTTGTGACACAGGCTGCTTTTTCTGAACATATTCCAAACGTTCTATCATACATTTGATTAATTTAAATGTTGGGCAACTAGAGGCCAAGTGTGTACTGTGCAGCTGTATGATTGTAGGCAGGTTTTCCCTGAGAATGTACAGTAAAAACAAGTTATACAGCTGAGCTAAAACCACTTCTGTCACGTAATCCATCACGTGTAACTGTCATATTTTTATGCTTATAAAACACAAACTGCCACATGGGACATGCTCTGCTGTTAATCCAGATACAGATGGTGCTGGAAGTTTGTTAGTGCCTCTGTGTTTCACTTCAATTCCTCCAAGACAACTGGCAAAGGGTTTGCTCTCGCATATCAGTATGATTTGTGTGTGTCAGCGTGTCTCAATAGGTCTCCTAAATACAGTATCCCACATCTTCAGTGCCTCACACATCACTTTGGAGATCATTAGTTAAGCACATTGGGAGCCTTTGCGGAAATTACCCAACACTTCTCCTACTGCATGTTGGATTTTCTACATTATTCCGAGATACTTGTGTTGGCTGACTTGAGTCAACACAATTATGGTTTGGTGGCTTCGCAACTTAATTAAAAGATTAATTTCTCAAGAATCCTTACTAATTCCCTGACAATACAGTTCACCGTGAGTCGCTTTTGCATGTTCGAACATGTTCAAAATGTGTTTTAGAACATTTTTGGTGATAACCAGTCAGCTGTGGAATGAGACATCAGCTATCTGTTCATGACCCAGAGCCAGCTGGAAAGGCTTCCTAGTTTTTGTGAAAAAAGAGAAAGGGAGAGGTGACATGTGTCTTCACTTATCTGAGCAGAATGAAAATCCCTTGACTTGAATTGCTTGTCTTTCTTTCAAACGGTAATTTGTACTTATTGTGTCAATTTCAATCTGACACAAGGCGATCATTTCTGCGTTTCTCAACACTTGGAAACTCCCCTTTGATCCGAACTACGACATTTCATCCACACACGACTGATAATGAACTTTCATTTTCTGTCAGCTAACTATTCTGAATACCATGAACTATGAACAACATGTTTTATGAGCTTGGTAGAGCCTATAAACAATGATATTGGTTGTCCAACAGTGTGATATAAAGCAGTGGTTCCAAAGAGATCTTTTTCTATCACTGAGTAAACTGACCAACAAGTTTCCTGACCAGCTGACATATATTTCCTGTTAATTTTAGAAACTTTTGATAGAGTTCTCCATCAGTTTTATGTATTTTTTAAAATTTTAAAACAGTCATACATAAATAATAGACTTCTTGGGGAAATTCAATGTTTTTTCGTCTCCCTGACACTCCCTTCGTGCTATTCGCTCTTTGGCTGTTTTAACTGTGTGATTTTCTAATGCAGGACAAAGGCCTTTAAGCAGGGAGTGAAGGCTCTCTGCACATGACTGTGTACAGATCTACACATACATGAATGTGTGTGAATGTGAGTTTTTCTTTTAAAAAGTTGCCCACAGTAGTCTAGAGCAAAATATCTGACGGACTACTGGCCACGAGTTTTGGATATTCTCCCCTGTTTTTTCACTTGTGCAGAGCTTACTTTGAGTACAGCTAACATCGGCTCACCTTGAGGTGTCCGGCATGCATGTTGGCCCTCTGACACATGGACAGGAAATGAGGTAGTGTTGTACGTTCCAACAGGATGTAGACGGAGACCCTCCTCTTGAAACCAGCGTCTAGCAAATCTCTAAAGATGTCGACATCGGTGAAGACATCCATCACCACTGCAATAACCTGAAGACAAACAAACACAAACTGCATGACATCCAGGTAAAAACTTGTGCAGATAAGTAAATAGATACAAAGTGTGAAGTCTCTGGGTTTACTTGCAAGTATCTCACAATGTTTACTCGTTTTCTGACAAAATAAATAAGATGCAAGTTGTTCCGCAGGTTTGAGTAAAATATGATCACATACAGCGGGACGCTGTGTCTCTCTTACATAACGCATTTATGTCAAAAGCTCTTCAGGTAAATGCCCATAGGATGTTTCAGTCATATAACACACGCCATAAACTTGTTCCTTCATGACACATGACTCAGCACGTTAAACAGACGCTCATACAGTCTGGCAGTAATGAACACGAACATGCAAATTCCCAACATAACATGGTTCAGCCAACAGTTACAATTCGCCTGATAAAGCCGCTTAATCAATTTGCACTTTACTCTCGATTTGTCTCTTTTGGTCTGCAGCCTGTACTCTGACCTCTTACCAACAGAGACGTGGTGACATGTCAACATTACAGCAACCTTTTAGGATGAATCCATTAAGTTATGCAGCTTTTAGGCTATTTAATAAGCTTGTAAGACTTTCGAGTGAAATGAATGTTGAATGAGTGTTTATGTTTAGTTTAGGGGCCTTAATTTAATCATAAAGTGAACATTATGGCTTCAACATATTGGATATTTCCTACATTAACACCCAAGTGTAGAGTTTAGTCCAAAGGTGGGCCAGCATACCCTACCTTTTGCGCCTGCGCAATCATTTTCCTGACTATCTCTTTGATGTGCGCCTGACCATCCAGCGGTGGCTGCGTGTATACAGTAGTGCGTGTCACCCCGCGGTAAGCATCGCTATCCGGCCAACCCAGGTCCATTTGTGGGATGGACGTGTCCGACAACTCGGGCCAGTAGTGCATTGAAAGCGGCGGCTCGTCGTCCTCGGCACTATCCGAGAAGAGCTCCAAACCCGGGTCATAGGGCTCCACCGCCCCGGCGAGAGCTTCCACCTCCGGGTCTGAGAGGAAAACCCGCAGGCCGCGAGCCTCCAAGTGCTTTAAAAACGCCTCGCGACCATCCTGGAGGAGAGCCTCCAGCGCGAGCCGCTGGTCTTCGCAGTACAGGAACTCCGGCTTGGACTCGTGCACCCGCGGGTTCACGTGGTTATCGTCCAGGCACTGTAACTGGGACAGAGCCATGTCTGCAGCTCAGACTGCTTTACAGTAAACAACAAAACGGGACACTTCCTCTCCTAAACTCCCCCAGACTCCTGCCTTTCAGTTCCTCCTTTGTGGTTTGAACAGCCGAGCGGTTTAGTTCCAGTCTTGTTGCACATAAGTTCATGTAGTGTTCCTCTTTGCTCAGCCTTGTGATTCCTCTGGACGGCCATGGTGCTCTAAACACACAGTCATCGTTGTTCCCGTTACCAAATGACGGATTTTGACCGGCCGGAGTGCGAGAGAGCGAGTGAGTGACATCCCGCTGAAGGCACCGCCCGACAGGTGTGACCCAGACAGGCGAAACACACACCCACACGCAGAAACATGCACACCTTTCTCACGTGACTTTTTTTGGTTTGTTTTTGAGGGTGATTAACGATCATCCCCTCCCTACCCCTTTACACAACCCCATGAAAACCATTATTATAAAACATCACCCGAAAGCCATCAGCAAATTATTGAAAATATCTGTGGCGTGCTGTTTTACCTGTTGAGTCCTGCTTATTTATGCTCCTGCCAGAATGAGAGAGCGCCAACCTGAGATCAAAATGAAGAGCACATAATTACTTTAAAGCAAGCTTAAAAACAAGATAGATTAAAGTGGGATTAAGAGATTTATTCAAAAATAACTACAAGAGTTTTAAACCTAAAATGCTCACCTAAGCAGGGCCTACCTGACCTTTGAACTCCTGAGCTTCAGTTTGATGTTCTGGATCACTCAATAATACAAAGGAGGTAATTACAGTTACATTTTACACAACATATCACAATAAAAGAAAGCGAAACAAGTCTTCACAAGGAGCGCAGCCAAATCAAACACACAGCCCCGAGGTGCTCAAACATTTTTTTTATTTTTTTTATTAACCTCAAATAAAGTTTAGGTTACCTCAAAGAGGCAAAAACCGCTGGATCAAAAATCAGCAGATCAAAGTCACATGATACACCCTGTGTGTGATGTGATTACATGTCATTAGATAAGACAGCAGGAGCAGAAGAGGTTACAGTAAAGGCTGAAGGGTGACATGGCCGTTAATTTGCAGTCTGAAATCTGAATCATCAGTCTTACTGTGACTACTCAGCAAACACTGACGCCAATGAAATAACAGAACACAATAATAGGATGATAATAAATAAATAAAAACACAATTCAAATGTAAATCTCTGTTTTGCATGAAGAAACAAGACAAGCTCAGGAACAAGAAATTACCATATCAGGTGTGGACTGACAAGCTTGAAAGATTTCCTACAAAGCTTAGAGGAGTGTGTTAAGACTCTAGAATCTAAAGAATGGACGGCGTATCCATGACCTCCCCCTGAGGTTTCTAAAGAGCCGTGTCGGTGGCTATCTTGACGGTCCTGCCTCTGCTAATCTAAGAATTGGCAAAGACGTGGATCGTCAGTGGACCTGAATGACGCCTGGGTGCTCAAATAAGCCACCTGTAACGGCACCCACACTTTTAAGTCAGCATAACTTTAAGCCTTAATGCTGTTTGAACCAGTGATTTATATAAAAATTCAGACTCTACAGCCGTCATGAACAAGGAAATTACCAGGCCGTAAACATGTTTATTTAAGCTGTGAAGTTGAGCATTTTAAAATTATGGAGATCACTTCTGTAGCCAGCCTCAAGTGGATGTTTGAGGAACTGCAGTTTTTTTTGGCTTTACTTCACAGCCACGGAGGTTGAGACTGACAGTATTTCCCTGCACCCTCTCTGTCTGTCTGTCTGTCTGTCACCGCTGCTCACAGTGAATTGCCGGGTGAGTCACTTGGCTGACTCATCGACTGCCCATTTCATCTTTTGATTTGTTGGCTCACTGATTGGCAGTGTACGATTAATGATCTGGAAAAAAAAAACTGTCCTGCTGCTTCGCTGGGTGTTGGACTAGTTTGCAGGCTGACGGTGGTTATTAAACAGCCAGAGGCTGTCAGTCAGCCAGTCAGTCAGTCAAACTGGTTTAACAGTTTTGTTGTATTTGCTTCTAACGCCTATGACTGTCATTGATGTCACAGCTCACACACCTTCCCCCGCTCCGGGATCTTTTACTGTCACTCTCATTCCTTCCTCGTTTTCCACATTACTCTGCATTGTCCTCCACGTTTTATTCTTTATTGTGTCCAGTTTCACTGCTGTCTCATAACTTTACCTGTCTCTATCTCACCTTCTTTCTCTCATCTTTCCCTCTTTGACGGCATGTCTGTGATGTTTAATATTCTCATGTTGTCGCGCTTGTGAGTGTGTGACACAAATACGTCATAATAAATGCTTTCGTGTCACGCACACGGCTCTTCATTGCCGCACACACACACACACTTCAAAGTGACTCAGCAGTTAAAAAAAAAAAAAGAGTAGTGGAAGAAAACAGCAGTACTATTTCTGGGTACAGCTTTAACTCCTCTTGTCTCCTCCCCTGCTGGATGCCACTTGTTTATTGACTAACTGTCGTTGGCGAGCCAGAGGTGACTCTCGTCAGGAGGAATGAAAAAAAGTGAAAAAGTGTTTCAGCCTACTGGATGTTTCCTGCTTCATTTCAAACATCACGTCCTGGTGAGAGAAGCAGCGCTGCATTCCTCACATAGCACTGGTCAACATCCGTGTGTGTGCGTGCGTGTGTGTGTGTGTCTGTCACCAGTTGAAGTGCTGTTCAGTCGCACACTGAGACATAAAATCTCTTGTTGACAACAAGACTTACATACCAATGAGTTCACCGAATTCAAATGAGACATTTAAAATGAGTATGTCTCACACTAATTACAATATTATTACCATATTCCTATTTTGACGCAGTGTTAAGTGCACTTCAGATCAATTAAAGTTTTATTATCACTACAACTTTTTAGATGAATCATCCAGTCTATAAAATTATAGAAAAAGTGAATAATTTCCATCACAAGTTCACAGAGTCAAAGGTGATGTCTGCAAATTTCTGAGAAGCAGAGCAAGAATAGGCGTTTTGTTTGTTATTTTTAGTAATAAATATGTATTTTGGTTATGCAACCATACAAATATTAAAAGTTTAGCCATGGCTATGCTGAATTATGTTATGTTGTTGCTGTGGTTTTTGGCTTGGTACCATTTGTTACAGAGATTTGGTGCAAAATTTTCCAGTACTGGTCAAAATCCCTACAAAATTCCAAATTAAGACAGCAAGACCTTCAGGAACACCGTAAGAAAAATGATACTTTGGTATCAAAAGCTTTAGACATTTCTGTGGTTACATGGCGATCACTTCTGTTCTTGACAAAGATCCAATTATTGAGGTCACAATAGGTCATTTTGTATAGCAAGGTCACGTTTCAATAAATGGTCACATTACAGTAAAATGGCTACTATAAGGACTCATCACACATGAATATGATTGGGCTTATTGAATCTATACGTGTCTCAGCTTTTCAGTTATACCCAACTTATGCAATTTAAATTTAGGCACCCGAGTATGCAGAAATATCCAAATGCTTTAGGCAGAAATAACCCATTTATTTTGCATGTAAAACTGCAAGGTTTTGCCCAAGCTGCACAGGATTAGCATAAAGTGGGCATGTCTATAAAGACTCGGAAACCATTTTTATTTAGATATGCTGAAGTGAGAGGTCATGGGGCCCCTTTAAAAATGACCATGTTGGGATTGACATCTCTTAATTTAGCCTAACTTTGGAGCATTATTCAGCCGCCTTCTCGACAAGCTAGCATGACATGGATGGTACCGATTGATGCCTTAAGTTGTCGAGTTTTATATGATACCTGTATCTTCAAAGTGTGTTTGGTTGGCCTATAGAAACACTCATATAGTGTCTGGAAATCTAGAAGTTAATTCTGTTAATTTTTTTGCTTGTTTCATCACCATAGTAAGTATATTATGACATGACTAGACTACAAACTGTGGTGTCGCTCTCGCACACTATTTACTGATCAGTATTCATTTTTCTCCACAACCTTTTTCAAGTGTCTGTCAATGTCAGAGGACGGAAATGTTGTGTGTCCACAAAATGCATGGAATTCATTTTATGCTATTAACCTGCTGTTTGTGGCAACTGTCAAATATCATGACAAATGTCATGAAAAGTGGTTGTTTATTTGACATGAAAAGCATAAAAATGAACTTAAAAATGTGTCACAAAGTGCATTTTTTGTACAAGTGATGAGGTTGCTGTACTGCCATATTGTTTCACTTCATTATTTTATTTGAATTGCTGAAAAAATCAGAAACACGGGCTGTGATTCAGAGGTATGAAACCAGGCCGAGACTAAGTGAAACAAAGAGAAATCGTGACCATAATTTGACACTGTCCGTGTTTCTAGTCGTCATTTTCTGGTCATTTTATTTAACAGCTGAAGAACTCTTTCACAAAATCTAATTTGTGTACAGTAATAATGTTTAAATATTATTGAACAATAACGTCCGAGCTTCAGTTTCAAAGAGGTAAATGTACAACTTTATTTAAATGATTTGTCAGTACAGGTTAAGGAAGACCAGTCAAAGTTCTTACTGTTAATCACATAAAATGTGGGTTTCTTAAACCTTCTGTTGCGACAGAAACAAACCCTTTTTACAATGTTTAATCTTACTTGTAATATATTTATTTTAAGATTACACATGAATAAGAATAAATACATAGAAATAAACAAATGATCCATAAACTGGGTTGAGCGTGTCACATTTTAAGTTGCATTTTTTAAAACAGAGCATTGTCCGGGTAGCAGTCATCGCACTGGTTAACACAGTTACCTCCTTTACTGGTCCACAGAGCACATGGCTGAACACATACACACTAACACATACATGTGTTCAAACCCCTTTCAGACAGTCTCACACTCCAGTCCAGTGAGAGAGGAATCTGCTGTGTCAGTATCCTCAGGGTGTCTGGCCCATATATTCACAACACAATGGACTCTCTGTGTCCCCCCCGCTCGGCTCATTGGATCTCCTTGTGGGAACGTTGGGAAAATAGTGGAGGAAATCCTCAGCGGAGAAAACCTTTCCCTTCTTCAACCACTTCCCATGAGCCACACACTGTTTGTTTTTCAGGTTAGTGTGAGTGTGTGTTGCTTTCAGCCTGTACCTGTGCTGATAAGCTGTGATAATACCTGGGAGTATGTGTGTGTATGTGAGTTCTCCACAGTGTCTAGGTCCAGACATTTATTTATTTATTTATTTTACATGTTTAAAGAGAAGTGGAGTTGAGAGGTGGAAGTGATTGATGAGCCCGTAGCAGCTGATTGGACGAGGCTTATGATTGACAGGTGGCATCACAGGGGAAGTGGGAGGAGTCAGTAACATATTGAGCAGTTCAGTTACAGCTCCTCAAAAATTAATGGGCAAGTGCGGAAGAGGGGAGCAGCGTGAAGGGCGGGGGTTCGCTGATGAACCTGTTCGACTGACGTCAGGTCATTGGCAGTGGTAAATGGGTTGGACGTACTCCGGGGGGAAGTAGCCCACATGTCCATGGCAACGGCCCCTCCAGCGCACCGAATCAGAGCAGTCGAGGAGTTCGATGACGTCGCCGCGCTGGAAGCGTAGCTGGGAGGGGTGGTGGGGGTTGAAGTCGAAGAGTGCGTGGGCATGATGGGGACGCTGTGGGTCGAGGAGGAAGAACAAAAAAAAGTTAATGAAGAAGTGGTTTCATGACACAACATAATGAAACATACTAAAAGTAACACATTACAGCTGTGGTTCCCAACTCTCGGGCTGTGGACTGGTACAAGGTCATCAGGTCAAGTTCATCATCTTTCTGAAACCAGCTCCCAGTTTGGGTTCAAATACCTTCTCCACATTTAAGATGTTTTCCTTGTTGTAGAGCTGGCTCAGGTGAGTCCTAAACCATCCCATAGTTATACTGCTATAGGCCTAAACTTCCCATGATGCTCTGAGCTCTTCTCATCAATGCATGTCACTAACTTTGATTTATCCCAAACTTCTTTTGTTTTCTCGTCTTGTTGGTCCTAATGGATCTTTTCTACGCCTAGATAGGGGATTGTAGTCCTGCTTGACATCCACTCCAAATACTACTGTCATTATTACTACTATTAATCAGATTACCATTAATGAGTTGGGTTCTGCTCGAGGTTTCGGCCTCTCAAAGGAAGTTATCCCTCGCCAATGTCGCCAAGCGCTTGCTGATGGTGGGAATTGTTCGGTCTCTGTAAATAATATTATGAAGAGTATGGTTTAGACCTGCTCTATACGGAAAGTGTCATGAGATAACTTCTCTCATTTTGGGAAATATGCTTTTAAAAAATAAGAATATAAAGCATTCTTCAAATTTTACCTTAATTAAACATTAAATTTCCACCACTATGGTTTGGTCAAAACAAGACAAATCACCACATGGAATAATAATTTCCATATATATATATTTGTGTCCATTTAATAAAATAATCTAGCCTTAGTTCCTTTAAAGTACAAATATATTTTATTTATGTTTTTCATTTAACATTTATCGAGCCACACCGTGGTCAGTCAGTCCATTCATATTAAATATTAATATGAAGAGAAAGGCCTGACCGAGACAGCAGCGCACAGACAGAAGAATATAGACATGAAAATAAATATTCAATGATGACTAATAATATTTTCTACTCATTGATCAAACATCACTGCTGCCAAGTGAACAGTACATGAGCAGATGACAGCTGGGTTATATATAACGCTGATATAACCATACGAGAGAGAGCAAATGAAAGAAATTTCCTGTATGGATTATTATTTTAACATTTTTAACAGGACAAGCAGCAAAGTAATGATTAGAAAACGTCATATTTATACTATATTTTTTGATCAAATTACCATGCCAGGTAAAGATGAAATATGTGACACATTGACTGCGACAGGTAGACAGTTAATGAGGTGAACAGGTCGACAAACAGGTAGACAGATAAAGAAGTCATGGCCACTTCACATTTACATACAACACCACACCTGGAATTTGGACATGCCGTCTACTCCTTCCGCTCCTGACATGAAGTTATGAAACGTGACGTCAGTTGTAAGCTTAAGGGCTGCAATTAACAAATATTTATCTGCTTATTATTTTCTAGATAATTGATTAATTATTTGGTCTATAAAATGTGAGAAAATAGTCCATGACAGTCAGTCAAAGTCAATCATTAATTAATGACCACGTGATTGATGGTGGAATTTTGTTGGCAGTACAACACGGTGAGTAAAGTCAATTCAGCAGTGTCAGTGACATGAAACAGACAGATATCAACATCACATCACATCAGACAGCACAACAACAGACTATATTTACATGATTGCTGCGTGATCTTTTAGTGCAGGACAAAAATAAGGTGACATTGGGAGGGCCTGTAGCGCCTCCTATAAGGCATCAGCTGGAAGAGGTCGTTGCTTTCTTTTATTGTGTTTTTCTGATACCGCGATTCAACAGATGGGAGGGGGCAGCCAATAAACTTTCGTGATTTATTGACTATGCGCTGCATTTTTGTGTGTGTGTGTGACTGCCATACCAAACTGCTGAGGTATGTTCACAATGCTGGCTGCGTAAAACTGAAGGCGGAGGCTTCGTTTCACTTTGAATTTCTTGAGCTCTTGTAGGAAAAACAGTATCGTTTCAGTGTCTTGATTTGAACTCCCAGAGATAATACGTTGAGAGATAAAACAGAAAAACAGGAAATCTCCGTATTTGTCGATCAGCTAATCGACTGGTCGACTACTCGCTGCAGCTCTAGCTTGGTTTATATTCATCTCAAGGCACAAACTGTTGGTATTGGAAGTGCTTCTGAGTAGTATTGACCAATCACGTCCGAGGCTTTGGTTACTTACAAGTAAACAGTCCATGTGGTGAGCAAAAAAGGCTGAAAGCTTTGGGTGAAATGCAATCTTGGAACCCTATCATCTGACACTGATTTAGCATTCCACTCTCACATCTCAAGCTGCTGATTGGACTGTAAGCAAGGAGAGAGTCATGGAAAAGAAAGACTTGTCTTGAATATTTCTTATCTGTTATTAGGATGGCTATATTGAAGCCCCAAAACATTGGCTATATCATAGTCATATGACAGCTGATGGATACCAAGATTGAGTTTATTTATCTACCATCCTGAGACATAAGACATGCCTTTCTTTAACCTTCAACTTTATGGTTTAGACAGGCATCTTTATGTAGCATGAAAAAGAACACGTGGGCCTTATCAGGGTGTTTGTGGAGGTCCTGAGATAGAGACAGAGAGAAATAGAGTAAGACACAAAGAGAGACAGGTAGGTCCACAGTGATGTGTGTGAGGGTGAGATAAGAGTGCGCACACATCCACATAAAAACAGCACCCCGTTAAACGTTAAGGTGAGCTGCTTTCAGTTCGGCTTCGGCAGATGCCGCACTTCCTCTGTCTCACTCTGTTTTTCTTCATGTTCACAAAATTAGTGTTTTTCTTCTCTCCTGATAGCCGGCCTCCTCTGATCTCGGGTTGACTCGTGAAGTAAAAAGCAGTTTAAGAGCAGTCGGATAAAAGCGGCTATTTTAAGGAGGGCGCCTTGAACTTAACTAACCTCTCTTAGCTGTCAGTTGCACTCCCGCAGAAAAGAGTGGATGTGGTATGAACTGGGAGCAAACAGAGAGGCTGGAAGGAATAACAATATAGTATTTCTTTCACATGTGTGTATGTGTGTGTGTGTGTGTGTCTCTGTTGCAGTTCTGGCCTTTTATCACACTCAACGCTGTGAACTGTTTTGCCTTGAACCAACCTAATACAATGTCTTCCAGGGAAGGCAGGTACACACAAACAAGCACGTACTAGACAGCAGGATTAGGATCAAGAGACACAGACACATATATCAATCCCACAAATCTATAAAATCCTCACAGGCTTACCCTTTATTGTTTCACTGATCTAGTCTAGACCTCTTCTTAGTGTGGGTGCACATACACTGTGTGTGTTTGGGTGTTAGCGAGCATGTGTTTGCAGGTCCCTGTTTGCTGGGTGAGTTTGCATGTGCAGTCCTGCGTCTTTTATACAGAAAAGCAAATAATTATTTTTTTGGCAGCTTGTGAGGAGAAATCTGTTTTTCGTCCGTATCGGCTGCGCTTGGCTGCCTTGTGATCATCATCCTCTCCAGCGCCTGCTCTGACCCAGAGCGAGCACTGACAGTGGAACAAATTACTCTGTAACATCAATGGACTAAAGATTTACACTAGATTTGTCTCTGCACACACACACACACACACACAGGGCATTTAAGGCAGAAAAGACTGACAGGGTGTGAGAAAGAGGTCAAAGTTTTGCGTGAACAGGCTTTTTGTTTGAAGCGATACGAAGACATTGGGGATATGTTGGGGAGGAGAAATGAAAAAAATAAAGGAATTATTTCTCCTCCTGCTATGGCGAGATAAGAAGCGATCTAGGGCCATGTAATGAGCTGATGTGGAATTAGTTTGGAAAGCGCACAATAGGAGGGACAACACAAAAAGCACTGCAGTGATACACACGGACTCAGATTAAGCCAGTCCTCGACAGACTTAACTTTATGTCTGGGAAACTGACCCACATAGTCAAAAACAAGAAGGAACTGTCATCATATGGTGGTGAGAGAATTAAAACATAGCAGCTTAAAGCATTAGTTTCATGAAACATTTACATGGATTGAAGTTAACAAGATTTCTCCACAACCTTGTTTTTCAATTAATAGTCTACAGATCTAAAGGAGCGATGCAGGAACTAGCTTCTCCTCATGTTTTTGTGTCAGTGCCTAACAAATCGTGTGCTGGTAACTGAAGAAGTTATTAATATTTTAGATACATGCGGAGTAGACGGCACGGTTACAAAGACAGAGCGGGGAGTTGGAAGTACGAGGCGAGAAAAGGTTCACTGCATCCTGCAATTAAGTTGTCTTGTTATCTCTCTGACATCATCATTTTTACGAGTGAAAGCTTAACGGAGAGAAGGCGGCGTCGGAGAGTTTGTATAGGGACGTAGTCCGTGAGAGACAATCAGTGGGCGTTGGAGTTTTGTTGATGCCGAAGGCCAAGGCGACGTCCCTGAGATACAACCAGCTGACCATGACTTCATCTAAAATGACACTGATCAGAAAGACAGCTACATCAAGCTAAATTTAATGTTTCTAATGTGTTTTAATCTGCAGACCTAGCTACTGTGTCATGACCGTGGCGTGCTGAAAATCTCAGAAGCTAATGAAGAAAAGATAGGATGGAGATTTAGACTTTTTAAACAGGCTGTAGAAACAACTTCAGGAGAAATTAAATGTCCAGTGTATAGCATTTATTGGCATCTAGTGGGGAGGTTTCAGATTATAAAACATGGTGGCCATGAAACTAGAAAAAAGCCAGTGTAGCGTAGCAGTATGGCGGTTCAACATGACTGCATGGAAAAAGACTCACTTCCTCTGTTGATATAAATTGATTATGCACTAAAAAAAACATACTTGTGAATATTATATTCAATTAAAGTCTCTATTCTGCCAATAGATCCGCCTAAGTTTGACACACTGGACCTTTAAAAGTACAAGTTAATTCATTAAAATGCTTTCTTTAAGATGCACTGAACTAGGAGTTTGTGGCCTGTACAGTCATGATGGGGGTAAAGACAACAAAAAGGGAGATTTGTTCAACCCAGAGCCAGAATGTGACCTGCAAGGGACCAGGTGAGCTTCACGTTTAGCCTACTACCAGAAGTGCTTTTTAGTATGTTGTAATCCACATCATAAAATGGCAACTACTGCACACCGACGAGCTGGTTAAGAGTGAAAAGTCAGCAGTAAATGGTGGCATAAAACAATAATCCATAAAATCGGTTTTTGTGAAGAGGTCCTTTGTGTATATTTGCACATAAAATACAAGCGGATGGATCCAGTAGTATAGGGAATTATTTGTGGACAGAAGCACAGACACGAATGCCAGGCAGAGAAAAACTGAAATGATGGGAACGAGGCTAGTCTGGCTGTTTTGAAAGGACTGAAAACTGAAACGAGTCCAGTGTCTTAATTAGTAGCACAAGATATAGATTCAGAGCTACAAACCAATATCTTGTGACAGACATTTGGTGGACAGTGAGTGAACGCTCGAGACGCTTCCTTGTTGCTATTTGTACTATTAAAACAGACAATAGTAAATGTACGATTTAGCAATTAAGGCTCTCATTAAAACAGCTGCAGAGTAAACAAGGCTAAACAAAGGTATAACTAAGCTGCTGTGACGTGATGTGGAATGACTATTTTCTCTGAGGCTACATAACCATGTAGGTAAACACAGCACCATTAGCACACCACCTTTATATATGGGGCATGATGTGATGTAGATATTATCTCAAGGCCATGACAGAGGAACATGGTGACCTACAGTACAGGAAAAGTCACAGCCAGCGTTGGAATGATGCGATAATACTGTATATGACAAGCAGGAAGTAACTCAGTGAGACTCAGTTATTAAAGTCTCAATAAGGTCAGTAATATATTAAGATACGCAGTCTTAGCTACACATCTTGAAGCTAATATGAGAATTAAGAGAAGGTTGTAACAAAGCAATAGACCTAAAATTGGTAGTTCTGTTTTCTGTTTTCTTCTGCTTTCTTAATGTCAGTGACAGATTTAGCTATACAAGGACAGTTGTCTTATGGTATTTATGCTTCTCCTGGCTCCAACAATGGATACACAATCATTTTCAAGGCCCGTCATGTATGTAAACATGCAACCCTTATTAGACCTTAATATTAATACAGAACTGTATGACCACATCATTCAGACCTGAGGCATAAGTCCCGTATCCTGCCCTAATTAACCTTAAACAAACATATTCCTCATGTAATAGTATTAGTTCTGGCCCGGGGTCTCATGACATCATAGGATGATGGAAAAAAATATCATAGGATATGATAGGAATGGGAAATTAAATAATAAACATGAAATAAGTTAAGTGTTTTATCAGCTAGCTTGTAAGTGAATGGTCTGTCTTCTAACTCTGCATGCTCGATGTCGATGTATCTTTGTGCTCTGGGCGCGATCTCCCGCAAGAAGTACGTAACACTTAATGGCACTAAGTCACACACCACCAACTATCTGATTTTGGTGAAACCGGATCATATTTTATGGAGAAAATGTTTTCTGGTTTCCCTCTGATGTCTCCTGGCTGCTTCACATCAACTCTGTGATTTACAGATTTTCATGATGGACAGTGAAGTAAACCGTAAACTGAACTATAGCTGCTGTTAGCTAATGTTAGCTCAGTTTGTTAGCAGGCTCAGAGCACCAGGGAAATGTTACTGTTTGTTTATGAGGAGGTTTTTAGCACCTGGGCACGGAAGAATGCTGACGGTGTTGTGCCAGAACCGGAGCTGGGTAGCCAGGCTTACCAGTCTCTATGGACATAATGACAGAGACAAAAAGACCAAAGGGAATGCTGATGAGAAAGCCAAGAAGAGAAAGGAGAGAGTGAGTGAGCAAAGGCGGCCGGACAAGAGTAAATCTGGTGAGAGCTTTGTTAAGTAAAAGTCTGAAAGACAAAGACAGACGCCTTTCTATGCAATGTTGCTTTGAGTTAATTGCAAAGCATTAAAGCCCATTAAAACATACGTCCCTCCTATTATTCAGCTTTGTGTTTTATTACTGTAAGAAGCAGCCAATAGATTAGGTGCGGGCTTGTGAATGCACAATTACTTAGTAGATGTCAGGAGCAGTTGTGAAGATGTGGGTGGGGTAACTAAGTGAGAATACCATTCTCCCTTTGTTAAAGAGGAACACCGGGCCATTTAAAAACAGATTACCGTCAGTTCACGGAGAATACAGAGCAGACGGCGAAACTCGGTTCATCATCACACTAAAATTTAATGGAGAGAATAAACGGAGTATAAAATAGCAATGAAATTAACAAGCATAAACATTCTGTCATGGTCTTCAATCTGTTTTATAACAGCAATAAGCGCCTCGTAAATCAGGAAAAGAAAGCAGCATCTGTCTGAGTATTCACATTTCCAGTTTTACTTTGCTTGAGTTTGTCGGACCAGTCGATCCACTGTAGGTGGTGGAGAAGATGATTTGTATGGTGGCAGAATGATAGTTATGAATGAGCAGTTTGAGCAGAATATGCTATTATTATGCAGAGGTTACGACACCGCAGAAGACAGCCAGATGTTGGTGATGCAGCCACATTAACTACTGTATCATACTAGAAAATAAAATCCTCACATTAGAGAGATTTAGATTGTGACAGTATTTAGGTCAGAGAGTTTTTCCCCCTTCTCTCATGAGACGGCTGTCTTCATTTTAACTACCATCAAAACACCCCAAAGCTAAATTCTCAACTTGCACCTGCTCCAGCTGCATTTGTTCGGAGGACTCAACTTTCTGCGCGATATCTCCAGTGATTTGGAACATGCATGAAACCGTTCAGGTGTGACGCAGGATGTTGCTGAACGAGAACTAAATTTTCCAAAAGCTATTTTTAGGACCAAAAGCTATCATCCTCATCAGGTGAAATACTGCAGCAGTCTGCTGGCTCCTCAGCAAACCGTCTCGGAATAAATAAAGATGAGGAGAAAAATGAGTCATGAGTTTTAAATAAGTTTTAGGGTCCCGCTGACTTTAAACACCAAACTTTACTCCATTACACAAAATAACTTCCTGCATCTGAAGTAAAGCTCACACGTCAGTAAGATCAATAAATGTGGATCATCTTGAAAAGAAGATGAGATTCAGATGGACTTAGATACTCAACCAATCAGATTTCTATCAACTTCTACGTATGCTGATCATTCAGGCATTAAAATGTTGATATTTTGCTATATATTTTATTCTTTTTCAGCTGCATCCTCCGTGTATTCATTCTAAATTATTACTATGAGCTCATTTCTAGTCAGTTTTTATAGACTGCAGTCATTTGACAAGAAGCAGATTACAAATAAAATGTGTTCTCTTGCCAGAATACAGACACCTGCTTGAAAATGTTTTTTTTTAAATACCTTCTGGCAGGATGTATTTGCATGTGTTATTTTCGTCCTCACTTCAGTTCTATTAATGGCACTGACTCATTGTCCACTAAACTTCTCACTTCCTATCTGCTCACTTCAAAAACACCCCACAGCAGCAGCAGTGGCACAATATTTGTCAGCATCTAGGGTGCATGTCAGCACCTTAGCTGCCCCTCCACTACTTTTTATTTACGTGCATGCAGTGCAGTGAGCTGAGAGCTAAGTGCAATGTTTGATTTTCCAGCACAATGAACCGGAGGAGAAAGAATGACTGCTAAGAGAGCCAATTTGCAGGATTATGTACAAAAACAAGAAGCAGCAAAGTGTTAGGGACAGGTTAGAAACCTGAAAGGTGCTCTCATCTGGGTTTCTTATTCATTTGTTTAGTTTCTCTTCATTTAAAATCTAATCTGCTATTCAAATCACAAGAAAAAATGAAAATGCAGCTTTTAGACTGGATTTCAAGTCTTTTTTTTTCATCCTTCCCCCACATGGAAAACAGAAAAACCTTTATTCTTGCTCAAAATTAATATGGAACAGAATTAAATTATTACTATATTAATTATACTCTTGAATTGTGAGATTACAATTCTTTTTTTGTATCTCGTTTAGTGATATATGAAAGCAATAGGCTGGTTGCCACAAATGATGAGGTCACATTGTTTATTCCGAATGAGTAATGTGACCTAAATAACTTGTCACGTCCTGTTAGTATTTGACTCCAGCACAGCAGGAAGCATAAAAACAGCTATAGTACTATATGTCATATGGAATATGAGTTGTTCATTAGCCTAAAACTGATGAGAACATGTTGAAAATTACTCTTATGTTCCCTATAAATGAATATAATATAGGCTTCTCCTCTGCTTTATATGTTTTAATGTTGGTCTTTCTGATGCGCTTAATTATGTTCCATCATTTAAAAGTGGCCACAGATAAACGAACACATACATATTCACACTTCTGTTATCTTTTTTAGATTTCTTTTTTATATTCCTCTTTTAACAAAGGGACAGCGTTACTCGGCCGTCAGCTACTCCACCAACGTCTTTACGGCTGCCACAGCTCCGCCATTTTATTCAGTGTTTTAACAAGTCTGCAAGACGATTAATACAATGAAGCCTGAGAGGGGACATAAATACCAAATTTCATAGCAATCCATTTAGTGGTTGCTCAGCTATATCATTCAAAAACCGCAAATATTCAACCTTATGGTGTTACGCAGGATTTTAATTCCAACTCGCCTGTGTGGTCTGCGATGTAAATCCAAAGCTCACGATTTATGTGCTCACACTGTTCGACCTGAGTGCTTACTCTGCATGTGTACAATAGAATATATAATAGTCCATCGGCCCTTGCAGACTGATCTGGCTATTGACAATTGTAAATAAAATATAGCCTGAAAGCGAGGTAGAGAGGTAGCAGTTTGTTTGCAGGCGATTGCTAACAAGGCAGAAACGTGCTGCCTTAATCATCTGTGCCATCCTGTTTAAAGCTCGACCAGCCTCCATCATTTCTGTCCGCAGAAAGCGTCGTGTCACCGTGGCCCCTTCAGATGTTTGACATTTTGTGAAGGTGCAGTGAGAAAAGGCTTTGGGGAATCAACTCCGTTGAATTGCTTTAACTGTGTGAAAGTCAGACCAGAATTTGTATTCAGTCCAACTGAGTTGTGCAACTCAAAGAAATGGTTCAGAGAGGGGCTCAAATCGTACAGTGTATGTCCACCAGATTTGATGATTCATCCTCAGGAGACCATGAATGTCTGTACAACCCAGCTGAAAACAACTATTCCCACATATCATTTCCATTGTGAATCAAATATGTTTTTACGTGTGGCGTCTTTTTCTTATCCTGATATCACTTCACGTGTGACATGCTAGATGTTCAGCTCCCTAATGACAGTCTGGCTCAAGTGTTACGAACATGCTGTCGTGTCAGAATCGCTGTGGATCACATCCCTCCACAGAGATCAGGTTCGCCTGCGGGTGCAGCTCCCCTGCCACTCCCAGGAACATTTAACATGCAATGTGATTCTGTCGGCATAAAGACTTCACAATAGCAAGAACGGCAGCTTCTCCTACGATGACACCATCCTGGGAACTACCCGTAATTTACATTTTCTCTCGTTAAACGTGACAGAACACAATGTGAATAAGATGAAAGAGATTTGGGATACGCCTTTGGTTGCCACAGCGTTAATGTGCACTGTGTATGTTCTTCTTATCAAACTTGAAGCAACTGCCTATTTCACCAAAAGAAGTAGATTTAAAACATATAAATAGTATAGATGGGAGTAAAAACCTCGACCAGGTTCATTGGGTGTCTAAACTCGTACTCGGACTAAAAACAACAAACTAATGTTCTGTCCAAACATGACACGTATCGACTTAATCATGACTGATATATAGAATAATTGCCTCTGAAATCAGTTTGGTTTTTTTTTTAGCACTGCGGTGTTCACTCCCTCTGGCTCGGTGCCTGAGATGACTGATTTGGTTTTGCTCCAGACCGACGGCAGTCCTGTGATCTTTCATTACAAGCTGCACCTCTTCGTCAAACCCTTCTGCTACAGTCACAGCTCCAGAAATTTCACCAACATATGGAATGTTCCCATAGCTGTCAGCTCCATTACAAAAAAAAAAAAAAAAAAAAAAAGTTATGCCTTGAAGTCACAGCGAAATGAAATATGAACACCTGGGCAGCGTGTTATGTTTGTTAAAACACGGATTTGACAACAGATCTTCGTGCTGCTTCACTGTGTCTTCAAGTCTCATCATATACTTAATAAATAAACAGAACATGTAAAGATGAAGGGCTGATGGCAGAAGAACATAACAGATGTTTTAAATGGTTTAGAAATAAATAATTCTAGATAACTGCTGTGGGTTTAAGGTTAGGCAGAAAGAGACGGAAACAGAGCAGCAAAGCCGATCTGTTGCCAGCGATAACTTCCAACTGCTCACATTAAACGTGACTGTGACTATGGCTGAATAATTTCAGGTGAAACAACACTAAGAAAAGATGATATTGAGCAAATTAGTCAAAATTACTTTTTTTTTTTAAAGGTCCAGTGAATTTAGCGGCATCGAGTGGTTGATTGCAACCAACTGAAAACCCGTCACCTCACGGTTCAGGCATGAAGGAGAAACTACAGTGGCTGTGAAACTTGTGAAAGAGACAAAAGGTGCTATAAAGAGTGTGTTTAGTTTGTCCCCTTTGGGCTGCTGTAGAAACAAAATGGTGGACTGTGCTGGCCTGCCTCTGTTTATTTCAGCTCTTCTTGGTGGTTTGACGCCTCTCACCTAGTTTGTTGATCGATGTCACCTGCTTGCAGCCCTTATAAGCTGGATGACATCATTGCTGCCTCTTGCTCTCGCACTTCCTTGAAGGGCGATGGTGTCTTTAAGACACCCACTTTGTTTTGGTTGTTTATTGTGGCCAGTTTAGCCTTTCATTTATTATTGAAGTTAGCGCAAGTGTTTTGTTGTTGAAGTGTTTTGAAGTGTTGAAATCGGAAAATTAGTCACATGCTCACCCTGGCAAAGTGCTCGGGGTCCCTCAGAAAGACGGTCCTCTCCTTAGCGATGCTGTTGCTATGGTAAAACTCCACCAGCTCGTTCAGGGAGGAGAAGAGCTCGTCCCACACGTAGTATTGACTACAGCGATCCTGCAGCACCTTGAAGTGCTGAACATGGTCCCCGTAACTGTGAAAGAAATCATGAAATGAGAGCTTAAAAACATTTCTCATCTTAAAGGAACATCTGACATGGACTGATGATTGACACCAACCAATCACTAAATCACAGAAAATGTTTGAGACGATGTAGTTTACTGAGTCCAGTTAATATCTACTTCTATCTACCCACTTCTGCCACTGCATCAGGCATCTCCTCTCAACATTAATTTAACAATGCGGGGGTAAATAGTTCAGGAGTCACCATGTTTTAAAACGTGAAATAACATCTCCCTGGAGCATGTTGTCGCACCAGTCAGACTCTCTCACTGTGTCTCTCACATCACAACCTCTTTTTGCATACAATAAACCCAAAACAGCTTTGGGCTGAGACCAACAGTCTTGGCCTTTAGTCCTTGAAGCCGCCCCCTTCAAATCCACAGCTGTCAGCTGTTCAGGGCTGGCATACTGTTCACTTGGAGTCACCACTTAATTCCTGTTTTATTATAATGTATCTTTTTCCTTTTTAACCGAGTAGAGTACATCCACAGTGAGGAAAAACACTAAAAGATTTGCTATATTTATGGAGAGAAACCAACAATGCTGCAACATCTAAACATAGAGAATTAGTAGAGAATAAAGGTAGTTATAGGTGAGTCATATTTTCAAATTAAAAGAGCTGGCAAGGACATTTACACAGGTTTTGGCTTTATCTACTGATTTAGTAACATTTCATATCACATTTTGATTAATACACGGTTGTTAGGAGGCCAAAATAATTGAGTGTAGCTTAAATAAATAAATAAATAAAGCTGACGGCACAAACAAAAATAGCCACAGTCATGGAGTGCATGCCTTGTTGTTGTGATTAAGAGTTTGGCCAGTATTTATTGGCAATCATACCTGCTCCCAGTTCTTGCTCTGTGGTAGTTGCTAAGTAACTTGCCAGCTTATCTTTAGAAATCTGGACATCTCACGATGATCGTACTGTTATATAACTGCATCTAATATGCAGCGGAAGTCAATACAACTCCCACGTATTTCTAAACCCATCACAGTAAGTAGGTGTGTGTCTTCAGCTTATGTTAATGATTATTAAAATCTCCTTTCCCATGTTTGGAATAAAGATTCTTTTGAGGATAGCATTCATTATCTTTTTTTTTTTTTGTTTGGTTTGTATTAAACTTTAGATGCTCCTTCCTCTAAATGGCATGTATGTTCTTGCTCCAGAATAAACACAATATAGCATTTGTGGTTTACAACTCCTCCTTTATCTAGTCTGGCACTGCACCAAGCTCGGAGAAAGTAAATGAGCATCGGCTTGTTTTGAGCCAGAATTCCTTTTCTCTATTCAGATGCTGATCTCCGTGAACAAGCAGGGCTGACTCCCTGATGACTGGATGGCATTCAGCTACACCTCCACCCTGCCCTTTTTTTTTCTCTGCCTTCTCCATTTCACCCCGTGTGTCCTCATTTCTCTCCTCTCAAACCTCAGTCAGTCTCCCAAACATGATGAAACCGTAGTGTAAAAGGAGAGAGCGGGCGCTTTTTAAGTTGAAAATATTCAATCAAGCCAAATGCAAAGTTGTTTTTTTATTTTTTTATTCCTGGATTGGCCTTTGAACATCTGCCTGTGTCCATCTTTCTTTTGCTTTGCCTGTGGCTCTGTGTTCCTCTTCTCTATTACCCGTCTTCTAACTACCTTTTCGCTCCGTATCACAATTCCTCTTGTTATCTGCTATACTGTGTCTCCGTCGCCTCTCTTGATTCAGCCCTGACACACACACACACAATTGTGTTTGCCTCTGTGAGTGATCTCTATCAGCTCCCACCACTGTCCCTAGTTGTCTGATGCCATCTGCTGCACCCTACTGGTCGGGCTGTGTTACTGTGTTAGTGCCACCAGCTGTGCAGCTGTTTGACAGAGAAAAACAATGTGAGCTGGGCCGGTGTGCGCTCACCGGATATAAAAAAAGGATGACAAAGGAAAAGTTTGGAGAATCGAGAGCCTGTGAAAGGTGAATTTGGAGGGCGGGAGGTTAAAGACAGGATGTCGACAGGGCATGGACTTTCCCTTTAGGGGATTCACAAACACGAAATGTAGAATGAAACACATCAAACACTTTGAAAAAAAGGAAGGGGGGAAACAAGACATCATTTTTCAGCTGTGCCTGTTCACCACATTTACTTGACATTTCCTGCAGCTGGTCATGTCTACTGTGTACTTTAGTTCGGTCTGACACATAATCTATCTATGATGATAACGTTACAACGAAAAAATGTACTGATTCAAAAAAAAAGTTTTCAGAGGTTATTTCCTGACAGATTTCCATTTAATCAAGCTGCTGCATTGACATGAAGCAGAAGATAACATAATGCATGCAGCCGCTCACACAAACTCTGATAGGAAAACTCTAATCTCACACACACCCGCAATATGATAAAGATCAATTAGAAAGTTACAAGGCCAGTTATTATATGAAGGAATTATGATAAAACTCTACAGAAGTTACCGCTATTTCCGAGAGGCAACTAGAGGTATTTTAGCACTGATTATACAAGACATGAAATAAAAAATAAAAAAAGACACCACAGTGAGTTGTTTGTATCTGTTAAACATTGTTTGATAAAAATCAATCTTGAATATTACAAATCAGCTCTTACACGTTGTGACACCTCCAGCTGTGCCGCGGTGAAAAAAATAAATCTAAAAATTCCCTCGCAGCGCCTCCATACAGACCAGAATCGTTTCAAATATTTATGAAGCATCTTCACACACGATTTGCCCTCCGGTGCAAAACACTACTCCACCTCTGTACCACTGGAGGGGTAAAACACAAACAAAACTGGTGCACTTTGAGACCACATTTAAAAGACAAACCGTGGGAACATTACAGCAAACAAACAATTATGATTAAAAAGGAAGCACGAGGCACTGAAACGTTGCCTGCTGCATGTATAATAAGGTCATGTGAACAATTTAAAATGTGACTTTAGCTCATATTGGGAGTTGTTTACATCCTAATAATCCTTAATTCAATATCAGTGATCACTTTGTGGCGAATGCTTCAAAGGGGAAGGAAGAAGAGGAGGAGAGAAAGCAGAAGTCATGTTGTGGTTATACCAGTGTTGGTTGATTTCATGTAGACGTTTTTATTAATTATTACCCAGAGACATGAGAGAACCAGTGCGCATAACACAGACAGCATCTGTCTCACATACACTGTGCCCTCTCATCTCCTTGATCCAGTGTAATTAAGGCCCACAGCAGAGAGAGAGAGAGAGATTATTTTCTTTTTCCGAGTCAAAGGGAATGAGAGAGAGAGATTAGGAGAGAAAGAGTGTAAGAGTGAAGTAGATGTAGAGAGAGAGCGAGAGAGAAAGATCACTTCAGATAAAAAAATTTGGCTGGGTGGTTAATAACACTTTCTTCTTTGGTCTGAAAAACTCAGAACACAAATTTATTTTGACTTTACACGGACTTTAAACTTAAAATTTTTTTTACTCTGCATCAGCACAATTTAAGACGGCATCCATCTTTCCCTCCACTTTCTCCATCAATCTGTTCTCACTTCCGTGCTTTCTCCGTCTCTCATCCTGCCAACCCCCCCACCTCTCTAATCTGCTGTCAATTTAACACAGTGTGTATATGTGTGTGTGTGTGTGTGTGTGAAAGTAAGTGATGGTCGTGTCACGGAGCTACCAGAGTGTGTGTCAGGCCCATGCGGCCCATGTGCTTGCCGCACATCAGCGGTCACATTAGTGCTTACATGCGTGTCTTCCCGCTTGTACATGCATGGATCGAGTGTCATGTGTCGCACAGCGTAGCGGTCGTGAGCGTGTGATTTTATGTGTGTGTCAACCAAGCATGGAAGTGAGTAAGTTCAGTTCCTCCTGCAGCGTCAATAAAGCAGCACCATCACCTGTTCCGATAGATGGATGAGCAGAGAGGGAGGTGTGTGTGTGTGTGTGTGTGAGCTGAGATGGAGCGAATGAGGGGAAGAATGATAAAAGATGTTTGGTGGAGGCAATTTAGTCGAAAGTGTGTTGATGGTTCAATCAGGCTCTCAGACAGAAATGATATGAGCCTGAGAGAGAGAGAGAGTTTATCTTTTCTAGTCAGTTCTCATCATGAAGAAAAAACAACCATCTGTCTTAAAAAAACACAGATTATATGTAGAAAAGCAGAATTTTTTTTTTTTTTTGCTTTCCCTGTATAACTCCTGAAGTGACAAACTGATCAGACAAGAGCTGCTCTCGTTGGTTGATGGTTGATTATTTTTCACGAAGCAGAATCTGTGTCAGCAACTGGCAACTTTTAACTGCAATAATTATATGTATGAGGTTTATATAAGAGTTTATAGGAATATAATAATATATAATATTTATATATAAGAGTTAAGAGGAAAGAAATTGAATCCATTTATTTAAACCTTTACAGACGTAGTCACAGGTTTCCCAGCGAAGTCACATTAGACTAACTAACCCTTCAGCTAAGCTGAAGCTACAGAGGAAAACAAAGCGAGGAAGAAAGTGCCGTACGAACGTTTTTAAGAACTTTTTGAAGTCTACTTCAAGTTTACAAAGCTAAGATTTTCTACCTTGCTTAGTTCAGACTAGTTAAACAAGTCTATAGCGATTGTTCACGCTCTTAAAAGAGACTTCAGACATTTTTTTAGACTGCTATTCACATATAGCTAAGCAATCGTTTGACATTTTGTGAAATTAGTTAGTTAAGAAGGTTGATACTACTCATGTCTACACGGTAAAGCTAAAGCCAGCTGCTACTTAGCTTAGTTTAGCTTAGCTTAGCTTAGCACAAAGACTGGAAAACAGGGGGAAACAGGTAGCCTGGCTCTGCCCAAAAGTAACAAAACCTGCCTACCATTCAAAAGGTCACTAGATGCTAAGCTAAACTAACCTGCTGCTAGCTTCATAATTAACAGACATGTTTCATATTTATCAATTAACTCAACTCTCGGGAAGAAAGCAAATAAGTAATGTTAATAAGATTGCTTTTAGGCTGAGGTCAAAACCTTTTGTATACAGCTATAGATCCAGAGAAGAGAAGAAGAGTTAGAGGATGAAGTATGGATAGACTAAGTCAAGAAAAATTGAATAAAAAGAGATGGAGAAAAGAAAGGAGGAGACCTTCTGGATGTTTTATCTCCCAGAGGACTGGGCTGGTCTTATTTCAGCTCCACTGTCTATATGAGAAAATAGAGAAATAAAAAGTTAAATCACCCCCCCCCTCCACCCGCCATAAGCTTTTCCTTCTGTTGTCTGTTTTATCTGCAGTCGCTGCTTGCTCTTTCCCTCTCTCTTTATATTTCTCCTTCTTCCCTCTGTATTTATGTCTCTGTCTCCTCTAAGTCTCTCTCAATTGTGTTATGGTCACTGCACTGTGGTATTAAAGTGTGCCATTGAGCTGTGGTGTGAAACTGGATGACCGGGAAAAACAGACTAAAGCGTTTTTCTTTGGGTTTCCAAAAGTAGTAGCACTTATGAAAAATAAAATGAATTATACACAGAGTTTTTTTTATGGTTTCTACAAAGTTTGGCGATTACATATGTCATTATTAGCGACATTTCCAAACCCACCAGCACCCTTTGTTTATTTATTCATCATAAAAACAACTTTTAACAGTTATAGTTGTTGGATGAGAAGATCAATGCCACTCTCATGTCTTTACACTAAATAAGAAGCTACAGCCAGCAGCTAATTACTTTAGCTTAGCACAGAGTTTGGAAACAGGGAGAGGCACCTAACTCAGCTCTGTCCAAATGTAACGAACATAACAAACATTTTAACTAGTGAGTATGTTTCCAGTCTGTATGCTAAGCTAAGATAAGCTAAACTAATTGTATTCTATAATACGGGCGTGCGAGTGGTGTCAATCCTCTCATCTCAGCATAAGGCCTGGGGTAGATTAAAGCAAGAACTTTAATAACTTAAAGGTCCAGTAGTTGCATTTGGCAGTGAGGTTGCAACTAACTGAATACCCCTCGCTGTGGGAGAACCTAGCCCTGTGATGAACTGGCGACTGACTGGTGTACCCTGCCTCTCGCCCAGTGCCAGCTGGGATAGGCTCCAGGCGCCCCATGACCCTGACAAGGACAAGGTTACAGAAAATGGATGGAGACGCTGCAGTGGCATCGAAACTTGCGAGAGGTCCTATCTAGAGCCAAGTTTGTCCCTTCTGGGCTTCTATAAAAACATGGTGGAGCGACACAGCAGACTCTGCTCCCTTTGTAGATGTAAAAGACTCAATCTAAGGTAACTGAAACACACTGATTCATATTTTCAAGTGATTATACACTAATTAAACATATTTATCAATATTATGTGCATTTATTTATATATTATATAAATCTTGCATAACTTGACTGACTCACTCACTCTTCACTCTGTCGTGGGTTTTTAACATTACTATTATTATTTTTAAACATTTTCTCCACAAGCTTTCATTTGTCCAGCTAAACTCAACTAAAGTATTATATATATATATTTGAGGGTCACTTAGTGTGACATTGTCCCCCTGAATGATGACAAGAGCACTGTGTCACTTTAAGCTCAAAGATGATTATGCAGCTTTAAAATAAGCATAGCCCAAAGGGTCAGTCCCCTTTATGGTTCCTCTTTAGAGACTAACAATGCCCGATGACAAGGAAGCTGAATGAAGAGCTTGATTCAGCACTTGGCTGCATGAGCCATCAGCCTCTGGAAGTATGAGTCAGTGATACCTGAGGCTATGTAAAAAAAAAAAAAGGTCGTATCCAGACTGAAATGCCGCAATGACAAATGTTTGAGTCTGTTACAGTTGGCATGTGCTATCCATAGCAGCCAGTGTGTCACCAGGCAACACGATGCACCTTTAAAGTGCAGTTTGTTGTTCACGATGCACGCAGCAGAGCTCTGTTTTCCCTTTTCACAGTAGGAGATTGGCATTTTGATGAGTCCTTCTACACTCAAGAGCCCTTCTGGGTCAGGAGGAGTTTTACTTTGGCGGAAAATGTTGATTTAAAGTGGACAGAAGGCCAAGAAAATATGTCAGTATATCTGTTTTTATATTATTGTCATCACACTTAAAGCGGTGATAGGAAAGGGCAAGAGGTACTCATTTTTTAACAATATTAATCTCAGGGAAAGACACCTCGATTCAACACTGAATGCATGTGAATACGCTGAACCTGAGCTGTCACATACGCGCGCACACAAAGTTGTTGACAGACGACTGGTTCACACAAACCAAATCAGTAAATTTCTTTTGTTCTACGTGACACAAGACAATGGCCACAGAGAAAACAGAAGTGTGTCTGTGTGTGTGGGTGTGTTTCTGCGAATATAAAATGGGCTGACCACTACTGGATTAAGAAGAATAATGTGTGCAAAGCAGCACCACTGAGCTGTGGTGAAACATCCTTGAGCTCTATCACAAGGCAAGACATCCAGCGATCGAAATGAAAGTGACGTCTGCTCACACACTTTGACTGAAATAAATATACAGTGTATATATTATGGGTAGCACACTCAAGGCCTCGTTGAACAAAACCACAAAGCTGTACAAATAAAAGAATTAAAGGTGAGTTAGCATAGAATATTGTAATTTTCTGGTGCGTCCCTCGAAGTTTGCCTCCGATTCTGATTTCTTAAAGTGTCTTTTGATGACTCACAGAGTCGGCGCACACGTCGCTGCAGTTGTGTGGTTCAGCTGTGAGTTGTACGTGTAGGTGGAAGGACTGTTAGATGTAAAGTCTCACTTCCTTCTTCTTCCCTGCAACTATCACTATCAGTGAGAGAAAGAGTGGCCGACAACAACAAAGCAAAAAAGAGAACTAGGAACCTGCTGCCCTACACTTAATTTTAGCTATATATTTTTAATAAATCTATATCATAGCATTGTGGGCGAGCCAGAAAAACATATCCTCTGGGGGTGAATCTTCTGCCGAGTCAAAGAGCAAAGTGAGCAAAATGGATTCCTCATATCTCTGTGTAAAAGTTTAGGTTGGCGTCACTTAGCTCTACTTTCCAAAAATAAGCTACTAAATAATCCACAGGGACAGTTTCTATAACATAGTCTGAATCTAGTCCCAAGGCACATATTCATTCATAACCACCTTTCAAAAAAGTATCCTGAACAAAAACTATAATAAAAGGCTGACCAACTTAAAGGTCCAAGTCATGTGAGGTCATGTGTTTGGTATTTTTTGGAAAGTTTTAGAGACCTTTGAGGTCTATTTTGGTGGATATTGGTGATATTTTATATCTCAGACACACTGACACCAAATAAATAAATAAAAAAGGTTAACTGAATCACCATCTAATGAAATATATGGATCTTCAAGCGTTCATTTATCCTACTTCTTAGGCAAAATAAACAATTTAAAAACCTGTTCATTGTCTGATTATCTGTGAATTTAATTGGCAGCATGTTGTGGGAAGGTGGCAGTCATGACTTCAGTATTTCTAAAACCCTGTCCCCTCTCTGCTCGATAACGCGCTTTTTGGTGGTTAATTAAATTTTTTTTTCTGGAAATGAAGAATGCAACATCAGAGCGAATTAAAACATGAACCAGATAATGGCGCTGACTTTTAATGACAAATAATTTTGCAGTACTAGAATCAAACTTCCTTTATGGCTCTACTCATGACTGTGAAAGTGGACTGACGTCAAAGGTGACCCGAGCTGATCCAGGACCAAAGTTCTCACAGTTAACTGCCGTGAGGAAGTCTCCTCTGACAGCTCCCCTGTCAACACTGCAAGGACTGCACACACACTAACACCTGACCCGATTTTCAAGCTGCTACGCCGTCCAACAACAACAGCCAAAAAAGAAAAAAAAAACTAGTACCACCAACATCCTTTCTGTTCCCTCAACGCACCACCCTTCTCCTCCTTCAATCTAACTTTCCCTTTTGAGTCCCCTTCATGCAGACAACTTATTCTTCCTTTCCTTTCCTGTGTTAATGCTTCCAAAGTCTTGTCCTAAATCCACTGGGAGAGAGATCATGCCCAGACATTATCACAGCCTACAAAACAACCCACAAATCCATAACTCTTAACCGTTTGACTCGAGGCAATTCAGCCCCAGGAGTCCAGAGAAGAGCCAACTCTTACCTCCAAGCCAAACTTCAGACACCCCCTTCCCCAACCTTACACATCCTGACTCCTCACCTCCAATATCCACACAGGCCCCAGGAGCACAACACCAAGACTCAGCTGCATCCCTGACCATCCCCCCCCCCAGACAAAACAACTGATCTGGCCCCATCAGCGGCTCCAAATGCCGCCGTGTGCCAGACAGGATTAGCTCACATCAGGCCAGAGGGGTTGCAGATCCCTCCCTTTCCCTCCCGTCCCACACCTTATCCTATTTACCCTCCTCCACTGCCCGCTCCTCTGATCCCCTGCCACCAACATAAACACTGCATGCACACACGCTCAAACATTTTATTAATGAGCGAACGAAATGCGCAGGGATGTGTGCATATGTGCATAAATTAGATTACATTAGAAGGGGTGGAATGAAAGTTTAATGATCCCTGTGGAGAAACAGGGATGTTGCAGTAATAAGAGGATACATATGTACATAGATCACAGGGGTCTTAGACGTATGGATGAGGAAAATATGGCTCTTTTGAACAACCTCCTACCTGACAGACATGGAGAACTCTCCAGGGGCGCTCTCGCTCTCTCTGACCAGAAAAGCGCCACACTCCCTGTGTCTGAGTCGACTTTCTGCCACGCCGCGAGATATACGACCGGCAAACCAGCTGAACGGAAGGAAGAAAGAAAAGCAGAAGTGAATGAGACGGACAGAAAGACAGAGATCACTTTGCATACAAGAATTCAGTTTGGGCGTCTAATAACTTCTGAAGTTTGTATTTTTAGAGAGATGAGGAGAATTGAAAAGAAAAGCAGATCACAGCATGCAGCGCAGATCAATGCTGACTGAGATATAAAAGTGAAGTTGATGGTCGGGGTGGAGTAAAATTAGCTCAGTTGTGTAGTTATTTTTAAACACGCTGCACGCAAAACAAATCCCAAAACGCTGCATTTTCAGATTCATTTTTCATTTCTGTTTTTTTTTTTTTGCTCATTAGTCTTGCTTAATAGAGTTTGTCTGGATGCAAGGTTTGCATAAACGGCATTCTGCTCCCATGAACCTGTCCTCTGTCAGTTTGATGACTCAAGTGGGGAGAGAGAGGGAGAAACAGAGAGAGATGTATCCAATATGGAGGCCGCATTATGCATCACATCTCCCCACGGTGCGAGCAATCTTAACTTGGCAGCTCCAACTGGACCATTAATGAGCACAGAGCCGTTCTAATGGCTGTGTTGTTGGTTTTTTGTCACAAAAAAAAAAAGTCGTATCCAGCTGGTGTATGAACCATCTGATGGAGATGCAGGGTGTACCAGAAGCAGCTTCACCGTAAACACACACACACACGGTTGGATCATACGTGATTACGTAAGGCAGCGAGCTAGAGTATCCCTTTGGGTAAGCCGCCTTATGCCGGAGTGCAGATGTCCAAAGCAGAGCAGAAAACGCCCCCGAGCTGCAAACACTCACTGATGAGCTGTTTAGATACACCAGAGCTGGATGTGTGAGTTGAAGATGTGTGTGTGTGTGTGTACTTACGCGTGAGGCCGCAGGTTGATGTAGTTTTTTGGCACAAAGCCTTTTCTGTTGTGGAGCTCAGCTGTGTACCAGTTAGGATCGTCCTCCATGTTAGTGATCTAGGAGCACACACACACACACACACACACACACACACACACAGATGAAATATAGCCCATAATGATGTTGATGCAGTCTATTACTATGAGGTGAAAGGCCATTTTCATTTCTCTGGCTCGCTGTATATCAATCTCCTCGCCAGAGACCTCTCTTCTTCTATTATCCGGTACAGTGGCTTGCATTCATCTTTGCGTGGACTTCGACTCACACAACTTCCAGAGCATTATTGGCAAGTTCAAAATGCCACATAAAGCCCTTCATGATTACACACGAGGGGCCGAGCAAACTCATCTGACCCGAAACTGCATTCATTTTGTCAACCACAGCAGAGGAGCTGAAGAGGAGCAGAAAGGCTGATAACTGCTGATATTAAATGTTTTTTTTCTTCTGACAGACAGTTTGCAAACTCTGGGGTGATAACGGCAGCGGAGGACAGTCTTTAAGTGTGAAAGACACACTGTCACCTGATAGGCTCCATTTGAACTGCTTTAATGTTGATTCTTCTTGTTTCATTGGTCTCATCTCTCCATTTTTCATTCAGCACTCTAATCCAGCTATCACGTTCCTTGTCATTTTGATGCTGTTTTGTTTGCTCTGCTTATTTTGCGGTGACATATTATATAAAGCCCTTATTTTCTTTATGTCTACCTACAGAGAGAGCCGTGGGCATCCTCAGACTTACAGCAGAGGTGGCGCCAAATTATTGTTTGATCATATTTTCACAAATTTTAAATACGCATTAATAAATTATTTGCAAAGATAAATTCTAAATTTAAAAAAGAAACTTTAAATTTAAATTTGTCGATCTGTTTCCCATGAATGCTAATGCAATTATGAGAGCGCTATGCTAAATCACTGAGCAGCACCCATCCATCCCACACTTATTATCTGAAGTATATGGACGTGGATTGTTTGGTAACTTCTTCAGAAAAGAGATATGGCCTCCACCTCACTGGTGAAAGTACGCAAGGTGAGGCTAACACACCTAACGCTAGCCATGCTACAGCTGCTGCTGACTCTGCAGCTAAGGTACAGGTAAGCACAAACGAGAGAAGACCAGATAATATTCAGAGAATCGCCTCAAGTCTGGAGACGGAAGGCAATACGTTATTTTAGCCCTGGTTTAATATGTTGCACAATTTTATTCAGATGTAGGAGGAGGGTCACTACAAGGGTCATCAACAGTTCTGATAGTTGGTTACTTTTTCAATGTTATAAAACAATATGATACTATCATATTATCATATTTATCAGCTAAGGGGTCCTTGACTTGAAAAATAGCTGTGAGCTCCACTTGGTTAAATTCAAATGAAACATGTGACATATAGTTAAAATATATACAACAAGGCGGCCTTTAATGAATCTATATTGGGAACACTCCTTTGGCAATGTTGCCCATCTGCCAAAAAGTTGTCCCGTCCCCTCTGTGCTTTTAGGAACTTCATTTCATGCACCATCTATTTTAATGGTTGCGCTGTGCATTCGTATGAGCGTTTTAAAATGTGTTGCGGGCTACAGTATGATTTACTGTGCATAGCGCCAATTATAGTTCAGTCACAGAACTGAAGGACTGCCCTTTAAATCAGTTGGTGGTTTCAATATCAGGCTCAAACAACATTTTATTAGCGAGGAAGAAAACAACCCTTAAACAACCCCTTTGTTACATTTTAGGCAGTTTAATAAAACATGTTGGAGTGCCCAGTTGGATATTTTCTCTCGCCTGTAATCATTTATTCAGCTCACTGTGCCACAGCCTCAGTTAATTCATCACTTGGTGACTTGCAGATCTAACTTTTCTGACCAAAATTGAAACCGAAGCCCTCCTGAAAATCTCATTTTCCCACCTATCATGACACCAAATCCTTTTACATTTTGCTTCTTCACTCAAATAAAATCTTCAGCTCTTTAATATGCGATAAAATCAGCATTTCCTGCACACATGGCGCCACATCAGTCCCCACATTCAGTTTATGAGTTACGTTAACATCCAACAATGGATAAACTTTGGGAAGTCCCAAGTCATCCCTGTTTTGTTCATATTGCCTCTTGGGAAAGAACAGTCTGTTAGTCTAAGCTCAGTGGAATCCATTAATCATTTATTTCTTTCCTCTTCATGTGTATTTAGGAAATGTATAATTAGGATGTTTATTCGTGATAAGCCCCGCTCATTCAGCTGTGACTCATTCAGCTCCTTCCAGACAATTCCAAAGGATTTAACAATTACATGACTAACCCTTGAAATGGCATAACATAAAGCCAAAACGCATGAAGGAAAAAATACAAAAATTCCAACATGAACATCTGCACTAGACTGTAAATCTCTAAACAAAGCTTTTAATGAGGCTGAAGCAGGTCAGATCAGGCACAGAGAAGGACAGCCTGCTTCGGGGCTTGAATCTTTTTTGTTGTCAAACCAGGATGTGAACAAATGAAGAAGTAGCACTTTTCAGGAATAAAATATTGAAAATAATAAATGTATAATACATTACTATTGAGCGTACTACCTGATTTTAGCTGCTGCCAGTGACAAAGGAGTCTGTCACACGAGCCAGATCCAATTTAAATCCCACGTTCGTGTGTTGGGGTTGGAGAACAAAAGAAAAGTGTGTTTTCGCGCTCTACTTTTGAGTCCCTTGTGTTTGACTTGGCCGCACTGTTTTCTAGCTTTAAACAGAATGTCAGAGCAGCTACTTTTTCATTTAACTATGAGGATATTTCTCTTTTTTTTTATCATTTCATTATGAGGCTACACTCTGCTCAGCCTGATTGATCCGTTCTAAAAGAAAAAGTCTAAAAAAGTCTTCCTGCTTTCATCCGACAAGGTGCGAAAATGAGCAGCTCTGGAACCTGAAGAAAGCTTTTCAGCTACAAACTGGTGTTTTGAAATGGTAAAAGAACAATAAATGAGCGCCACTAAGTAGATTTTTTTTTCTTTTTGCATGTGGTTAAATGAGTTGTTATGGCATTGTAATGCTCGGGCCATCTGGCGCTGCAAACAGGGAAGAACAAATGTAGAGAATTATTTAAAAGTACTGTTTGACCCAAGTCTGACCCGGGAGCAGTTCATCCCAGTGGAAAGCAAGAAAAAGTGGAACATAAGCTCAAACGTGGCCATAAAGCATGAGTTCACTTTGATACTGTTGACCCAGCCATCAACATGAGTACAGCGTGTTGTTGCAGTTCGCTGACCAAAGCCAACAACTTATTACGTTGTGATTCATAGGTACGTTTAAAAGAATGATATCTGCACACAAATCCCGCAGGGGATAGAGAATCACATGTACTTGCTGCAACAAGGCGAAACTAAATGCCATCTCATCGTGGTTGCGTCACTTCCAAGGAAATGAGAAGTTGCTTTGTTCAAGTGTCTGTCCGTGGTGAATAATATACCAGCCTACCGCATACAATTAAAGGTAAATTCCACCCTCGGGCATTATTATCCTGTTAGACATTATCAAATACGTACCGTGGGTTATTTTAAGATGAGCTCTTTCCCTCCACCTGCCTCATCCATTTCTACCTCAAGTGATTCCCAACATTTTCCAGAATGTCCTTCAGAACAGCTAGTAATATATTGTCTGCACAAGTGGTCATAGAAATATTATAATAAGAGGAAGGACATCTAGGGGTGGGGTGGTCCCAATCGAGAAAAAGTTAGAGCTGCGCCTGAAACAAAACTTGTCCCACAGCAGAATTGCACTCTGGTCTGCTGAGGCTTACACCAGTAAAGAAATTGATCTTGGCATGTCTCCTACCAGCTGGTGCCACAGCGTACGTCTAGAGAGAGAAGCTCTTGCTCTTTAAATCTGAGGTTTACTGCCGATGACTTACAGGGACAATTTTCTACTACAATAATTTCCAGCTGTGCAGGAACTATCTCAGGACTGCACTTGGTTTGTTACCCGTCAGAAGAATACAAAAACAGCTGTAGCTTTCAGAAAATGTTTGATTAGGAAAAAATATAGCAAAAAATGAGACTCGTTTAAAAGAGCAGTTAGTCGTTTGGAGGAAAAAAAGAGAGTTAAATGCGAATATTAATCAACTGGCTAAATATAAATTTAAAGTCAAAATACAGTTGGCCTGGTTTAGCTTAAAGGCACTAGGAAACAGCTAATCTTAAGTGTAAATATGTCAAGTTGTATGAGTTTATGTGCTCAACTATTTCTTGTTCAGGACCAGAAAGTCCAGGAAGTTACAAGTCCGAGCCACACAACATACACACACTCCAAGTCATTTTTACACTTTGTCACACAATATTTGGATAAAATGAAACAAATATGCCAATTAGTGAGCTTTAGTTGTGCTAATAATTAAGTTTTGTTAGCTATGGATTGAGCCAAGCTAGTTATTTCCAGGCTTTATGCTAAGCTATGCTAGCCGGCTGCTGGCTCTGGCACGGGAGTGACAAGAATCAATCTTCTCATCAGAAAAATAGTCAAATAATTCCTTTAATATAACCTAATTTTTGCTGTTGTATCCAAACCACACACATACTTTTTAAACTTTGTTTTAATAAGCATGTTTTCATCTGTCAATCACTTTGCCAATTTAAAAATGGTTCAGTTTTTTTGGAACGTTTGATACAAGCTCAAGCTGGCAGGGCTGGTTTCTCATACTGCTCTGTCTCTAGTCAGCACCAGCAGCACCTGGATACAGTGTCAAGAGATGTAGACGTTAAAGTTATAATTGTCGTAATTATCACAGTGGAGGCAGAGAGAGAGAGAGAGAGAGAGAGAGAGAGAGAGAGAGCGATTAATCTGTTGGTCCACTACTCTGTTCTGGTTTAGAAGTATGTGTGTGTGTGTGTGTGCGTAGTGTAGTGTAGTGTGTGTGAGACATGTGCTGTACAGTATGTCTGTGTATACATAGATAGATGGATCTTACCTTGAGCATGTCTCCCTTGTTGAAACTGAGTTCATCACCCTCTGTGGCACGAAACGTATAAAGTGCCACTGCTTCCATGCTGAAACCTCCCAACACACACTCACTCACTCACACACACTCACACACACACACAACTGGGACCCCCCACTAATGCCCCTGGCACCGGGGGCTGGGGGACAGAGAGAGAAATATATATATATATATAAAAAATAATGAAATAAATGAACTAACAGATGGAAAGAGAAGAAGAAGAGCAAGAGAGGAGAGGTTTCTTCTGTCTGCTGAACCGCAGAGCTGAATCAGAGTCGGTCAGAGCAGAGGATGAGAGAGTGAGTGAGCTCGGCGAGGGGAAAAACGCGACTGGCTGCAGCTCAGCAACACACTACCATGAGTAACGCTCAGAGAGAGAGAGAGAGAGAGAGAGAGACAGCAAATGAGTGCAAGAGAGTGGGAGGCACTTCCTGTGTATATATTTATCTCACACAGTTGGTGTGGCTTCTGTGGATTCAATGTGTGTGTGTGTGTGTGTGTGGGGTTTGTCGTTATATATCTTTTATCACCGGCTTTAGTTTCACACCCTTTGGAGTGAAAAGTGAGCTCATGTGTGCTGTTTGATCACCGTTAAAGAATAAAAAACTAAAAAGGTGAAGACAAGACGGGAGGTGAAGAAATACATCCAAAAATGAAACTATAACACCGACAATGAGGGCTTGATTTCCCCTGTGCATGGTGCATTACAATTCTACAGCTTTGGTTCTATTCGAGATTTGTAAGGGTCACAAACGTATACCCGCACCAAGATAAATAAAGGAAGGACAGAGGATGTATCTTTGCTTTTGGATGTGAGCCTGGCAGCAGCAGTTTGGCTGAAGACGGACAGATCATCTACGTCACTCGCCGAGTTAAATCCACATTGCAAAAAGTGCCCTGGAGTAAAGCTGGAAATCATGGACAGTACAGTGAAACTTGCTTTTCAGTCCAATACTGGAGGGACACACTCGGGATGAGAGAAAATCACACTGACACACTGTGGGTGGAACAAAAGCCCAAAATACAACTCTGTTTTTCCTCACTTCACCTGCAAGATTTTAACGCCGAGAGAAATTCCTGTTCAAAAGACAGAGAGCGAGGAGTTATTTTCCACTGAGCAACCAGATTAAAAGACAAATGTGGATCACATTGCCAATTGGCAAGCTGTGTTAAAGAAAAATAACATTAATTAACACTTAACAGTGTCACTTAGTGTCACTTTTCTCAGATGTTGTGAATTAGCCCAGAAAATCGCTGATAAATATCAATCTAATATAACAAATATGTGCATAACATACGCTACCAGGTTAATTATTCTCTCACTAACAAACTTCAGCTAACCACAGTCACAGAATGAGGAAGCGTTCGCCCTTTTGCCTTGTCAAAATATGAGACACGTTGCTGCTGTGTGGTGTGAGACATGTGTTTTTATTTATTCATTATGACCAAAGAAATATTTTAAAAAACCCCCAAACAATTCCCTTTCATTTTGACTTCAAACCGTGCTGGCTAACTCTTTATGTACGTGAGAAAGAGAACAGAAAAACAGAATTAAGTGGAACCAGACAAAGCAGAACAGCAGGAAAACATTGGACTGACTGTGGTTTCAATAGCATGACCTGTCCAGGAAATCCCCAGTCAGCTGGTCGTTTGAGTCAGCCATGAGAAGAAGGACTGCAGGAAGAAGAGTGGAGGGCTGGATGTGTGGAGGTGGTGGTGGAAGAATAGAAGAGGAAGAGGACGAGAGGAAGTGGAACTGCTTTTCAGCTTAAGGGCCAAAGCACAGGCAGTCTTGTCCTTAACTCTTCCCCCCTGTTGTGTTGTGTTGTGATGATTTCTCATGAGTTCCTGCACATGACGACATTTTTGTAAATGTGGAACATGAATGCAAATAAATATTGAATTTCAACATCAAAGCCGTGTTTTCTGGAAATCTGTAATTCAAGCGCAACCTCTACAGCCAAGCCGTCGTCCACCTGTAGCGGCGCATTTCATTTCAATATGCAAATTTGTGTTAATTGGTCGGTGCTGTTGTGTTTCTGCGCGGCCTCACTTGCCAGAACAAACAGCGTGGGCTGCACTTTTGTTCTTTCTTTGGATTCTATGTTTGTCAAAGTTGGATTTTCTGTAGGTGGTTCTGTTCTTTGCAGACTCAGCCACGGCGGAGTTCACTGTTCAGAGACCTTCTTTCCTCTGTTTGGTTCACTCAGCTGATCTAATTACATCACTTCCTGTGTCCATTTTCAGTCACCGGATGTTTTATGAAGTGCTAAACACTGCTGTAAACACTGATTTTATTTGTGTGTGTGAATTGTGTTTTACTGGCATCCTACTGTCTGAAAACATCCAGTGCCCTACGGTTGTGGTGCATTTGTGTTACTAGCATGCAAGAAAGTGTTATTCTGTCCCACTAACACTTCATTCTGTCTTCATCTGTGCCCCCGATGCAGGGGGGATGAAATAGTTGGTAAAGAGGTTTGTGTGCATCTGTGGCAGCGGAAGCAAGTGGGTAACAGCGGAAAAGCAGGTGGGTACAAAGTCTCTCAACTTCCCTTCAAAAAAAAAATTCAACCTCACTTTTTACAATCTGTTTAGTCTGATAGTCTAGTTTGTTCCCATGCTTTCTTTTTTTTTCTCAGGAGAAAAAAATGTCTGTTGTCCCTCATTCTCCTTTGTGTCACACTGTCCCCGTTACACTTTTACTCTCCCAGTTCTCTATTCTCTCTCCGTCTCTCACTGGTTTCACAAGAGATTCAAAATTCAGACTTCACCAGTATCATGCACAGTACTTGAGATCGGTCTTGGTCTCGAGACCGGGCTCAAACCTGGTCTCAAGCATACTTGTTAGCTACCTAGTAGGCTACACAGTGTCTGGTCTTGGTCTTGACTCAGTCTTGCCCTGCCTTGGTCGTGGTCCTTAGTTGAAACTTTATTAATGTTCTTATCTTGACTACAGCACTGCTCGTGCCTATATCAAACAGGCTGTCAGAGGGCCAGACACGCTGCATGTGGTGGAGCACCAACCACAGAAGGTTGTGATAGATTTTTGATGAATCAGTTCCGACCCCTGGTCAAGACTACAATCGTTTTATGATTATGAGTAGTATACACTTCCGTACACAGGGAACCGTTAACTATTTGACTTCCCTAAGAGGCACATAGAAGTCAACTAATTTACTAGCATGTAGGACATTGGTAGGCAATAAAATAGGCAATAGGCTGGTTGGCATATAATAGTTTGGTGACCTCAGTGAGAAACGTTTTGGACTTCTGCTCTTCTCTTCTGCTAAAAATAATAATAAAAAAAAAAGGTGTTGTATGAATGTATTAAAAGCCCACTGTTATGCCCACCATTGCATGTGACCTACAGCACACACAAAAAAAGAATTGCAAACAGCATTATGGTGTGGGATTTTTTTTGTATGCGTGGAAACAATTCATCACAATCTCACAATGAAGTGAGTGCAGTGAAACTGAAACCGTGATGGGTTCAAAACCACAGAGAAGCTTGTAGCTGTGGTTTAAATTTGAAAATAAATCATCATTACATTTACAATTAATTAAACGGATAATAAAATCTAATTTGGCATCAAGTTATGCAGAAAAGCCGGCTGCTGTGGTTTAATTAATGCGGCTCAAATTAACACTGTGTGTTATTAATATTTCCTCTGTAACTGTTCTTTTTTTTGGTGGTATACAGGTCGTATACTCCACTACAGAAAAGTGTCTGCAAACAGAAAGATTCTCGGGTTTCCAGGTGTCAGTTTGTCTTTTTTTCCATGATCAATTACAAGAATAGGAAACAGGAAGAAGCTAAATTCTGTCGCCGATGATGAGGCGAGCTCATCAGGTAAGCTTTAGAAGCTAAAACTGAGTAAATGTCATCTCTTAAAGATGTTTAAGCCCCCTTTTTTTCCCCCCTTCTTGCTCACCTTCTCCAGGTAGAATTTACACCAGCCTCCAGGGAGCATAATACCATTTGCATGTGTGAAAAGATTTAGCTATTAATCTGGCAGGAGTGGCAGGTATTATACATTATCCTGTTTCATGCTTTCTGTCTTCCTCTGCATTTCTGCTGATTTCGTCTCCGCATGGAACCGAATGTTCTACTGCGGGCCAAAGACTGAATCCTGCCAGTCTTTCCCACTTTCCACAATTACATAACTTTGTAGTTTTTTTAAACTTATGCACCAGTTAACCAGTTCTTCATGCCGTGACTATAAGGCCTCTTCGCACGTTTATGAATTTCACACATGCTGCTGAAATATATTCTAATTAATATGACTCACATGTGTGGCTGCCTTTGTAACTGTGATTTACGGCAGGAGGTGCCTGATGAGCTGGTGTGTGACAAACAATGCTCAGTTATATAACGTGGATGTGCTACTGCAAGTCTCTGACAGAGAATAAGGCTTCACCAGGTATTCACTGTGTATTTTCATGTGTTTCTGGTATTTCGACTACATGGATTCATTAATTAAAGCTGATAGATGGACGATAAACTTGTGGTAGCAGTCCACTTGAAAGTCCACTGCTCCTGCTGCACTTCTGGGTCCAGTCTAGTTTTTTTTTTTTAGCAAATGTAGATTTAAAAATGACAAATTATAGAGTTAGAGGTCAGGAAGCTTATGTGATACAGTCAGTAATAAAGATAACATGTCTAAAATATATATTTAACGCTACTGGTCCTATTTTTGGCACTCAACTCATTGATTATATGCAATAACTAGGAATAACCTCGGTTGCTACATTACACCTCAGGCTGCAGCAGGGAAAGCTAAGACCCCAATGAGTCTCTAACAGCATGTGAGTGTTGTGAATAGAGGTAATAATATGAATAGAGGAAGGCTGTAGTGTTTAATTTTAATCAGCTTTAATGACTTTTTAAATGAAGGGTCATTAGTGCTAATCACATATTAAAAAGCAGACATGGCTGCAGGGGATCAGTTAAAGGACCTCCGAAGTCATCTTCACATTGGAATAAAAGCTTCAAGTCTTATAATTTAAAAAGTAAGACACTCCTGACCTCTATTGGCTGAATTTGGACCTGCAGTGGAATGATCTGCTCTTACAGGAGACAGCCACACAGTACCTCACCTTTAACACGTTCACTGACAATATCTTGCCCTCCAGGGAGTAGCAGAGTCCAGGTTTGCACAAGCTTGAATGCACAGAGGCAAATACGATAACACTCTGATACGATAAGAAAGCACTAGGTGATATCAGGCGGTCTTATAAGTCAAGGTGAACTTTTTAAACGTGACTTTATGTATTGTTTGCTAAATAAGTTCTTAAGTCAAAGATCTGACTCACCCTTGAACTTCACACTCAAGGTTAACTTTCATCACGTGCTGCAAGTATTTATCACACTCGTTTCAGCAAACCAGCTGGTTTTATTTAGCATTTTCTAGCATGTTGTAGAGGAATATATATTTATACTGTATATGTAATAGCACAAAGACATAAGCCTTACCTCTGTCACCTCTAGTGTTGTTCAACAAATCAGCTTTGGCACATAATCCTCTTCTGAAGAGGATCATATCTGAGCTAAATATTGACCGTTCCAGTGCGTTCCGGCAGTTTTAAAGTCTAGTGTGATGAGAAAAAAAAAAAGGATGATCCTTTAATAAGTTTGGTTGCCATGATTGGGTTGAAATCAGTTTTTAAAACAGCTTGAGAAAAAAATTAAACATTGCGATAAAATCAGTTTGTGGTAAAAGGTTTTGAGTTTCTGATCAGTAACCACAAAGCAGAACTTCAACGTCTCTTTACTTGAAGTAAGTGGAACATTGTCAAATTCTCATCAACTTCATGCTGAGACCCAGAGTGAATGTGCTTTTTTCTCTTCTTCTTCTTCTTGCATCCTGGCTTGTAAATGTCAGCTCTATTCTGTTCCAACCAATAAAACCACTGTGGTTGATAACGGAAAGGTTTTGTTCACACCAGGACCTCCAGGTCTTCAATCTTTTTCTTTCTCTTTCTCTCACGCTGAGACAAGTAAACACACCTAAATCAGCCTGACTTTGGCTTACCGTGTCCTCTGAACAGAAAGAGCGAAGCACCAAAGAAGAAGAACATCACAGTTATGTAAGACATACAGCATATTAAAAGTAACTATACTTCACGTGTGCCTTCTAGATCAGGTGTTGGCGGCTGTTTTGTCTGTGACTTTTTCATCCCTACGTCTATTTTTAAAGCGCCACGCTCTCCATCTACACATGTTGATGTCTATTCATAGCTCACTGTACACTTTTTCAGGGAACCTTTGGTGTCTATTCATAGAGCTTCATTTGAATAAATGACAGCGTAGTGTTATGCATGTTTGTCTGAACTGAGCGAGGGCTGCTCCTTCTGTTCAAAGACCTGCTTTTGCTAATGAGACGGTTGCAGAGTGGAAAAACCTCTTAGTGATGGAATGCTGTCCTGCAATGATTGTGGCTTGTACTGACACACCTGTAGCACACACACACACACACACACACACACACACACCAAGCTATTCTTTGTATTGACAAATCATGACATGCACTTGCTTGTGTAATAAGCCCAGGCATTTTAACATTCAGCTTTCTTTTGAAAAAAAAAAAAAAAAAGGAAGGAATTACACAAGCCCAGAGAGGAACCTGATTTACCTGAGAGGTCTGTTCAGTCACTAAACTGCTAAAACAAAAGAGACAAGCAGGATTATCTTTGTAGTTTACAATCCTGCACACAAATACTGATGTATTTTATGGTTGTTCTCTCCTAGGCACACTCTGTTGCATGTCATTCCTGTGAAAACTGGGATGAAACACAAGAATTGTCATGATGGGCCACCCACCCCTGTTGGTGTAACGTTGTATTTGTGACTTAAGGGGTAACATGACTATAGTTTTAAAGAGGGGCTTGAAGGGGCTTCTCTGTGCCCCTGGCAAGTCAAGCCGCCTTGGTCACACCCTTCCCAGCTCTTACCCCCGCTCCACCTCCCCACTCTGCCCGCCATGTTCTGGAGGAGGAGGAGGAGGAGATACGTGTAGCCTGGTTTTAGCTTCGGCTTTAGCATTAGCAACACATAGCTTGGTGGAGGCGCAACAAGCACCCCCCTGAACACCGAAATAAGTGCTACATCTTGATCCCCCTTGGAATTGGTGGAAGTTGTTTATGGGTTTATATCCCTGGACTTAAAACTAAGAACCTGACGTAGCCCTAAAGATATGGTAAGTTAACGTCGGCTTTCAAAGACAGTGGAGTTGTTTTGTTTTTCCAGGGTTTGCTCTGGTGATGTCTCCACCAAGCGCCCGTCTTGGTTGCTAACTAGCGTAGCGTGCTAGTTCGGCTATCTTAGCACAGAAAAGACGTTGGGGAGCGGACTACAATGATTGTGTACATAACGTTAGGTGTAGGGTTGACTGGCAATGCAATACATGCTAAGCTCCGTGTTACATTTTGATAGTGAGTGGTTAACGGTTGAATTTTTTTTACCGGAGAGAGGAAATCTGCCGCTGGCTAACCCAGCGTAAGCTCGGCTAGCTTTGATCCAACTTTTTTTCAAAGCCAAGTTTTGGTCGCGTATTTGTTAGAAATGAACGTTGGTCAGCGGTTAGAGGTGTCCAAATGCAAATATTAAAGCCAGCGGGAAAGTAAGATATATAAAGTGAGTAAAAAAACAAACAAACTGTAGTCGGGTTACACACTTTTCAAGGCAACTAACTAAATCAACGTAAGCAACTTAACGCTGCTCGCTAGCTTATTTTGCTAGCTAACGGCAACTACTTGTCGCAAGTTTGCGCTGAAGTTGCTAACGTTAGCGGCAAACGTTAGAGGCGAGTCGGCTCGTTATTTCACCCTGTGCACAAACTTAGATCTCTGCTACACCCACCTACATTATTTCTCAATTCAAACAGGTCTTTTTTTTTTTTTTAAACTTAAATATTCGCAAAACTGATGTTAGCCAAAGCTACTTTAGCTTGTGTGCTATCAATCATATCAGTTCAAGGAGACGCTGTGATTTTTTTTTGTTTGTTTTGTTTTTAAAGAGCGGCTTAATGTTATTTTTTTAAATCTCCTCTATGGATTTAATATGATTTAATAGAGATGTCTGCTAATCCTGCTATTGTGAGTCTTCAGTGAAACTGTTGTTGTCCACATACTTATTGAGATTTTGGGGGAGATTCTTCACGGTGTGGGCGCTGTCTCCGCTTCCAGTCGGCTAAACCTGCTGGTAGGTAGTCAAGCTTGAAATCTTTGCTGAACGACACATGAACACTGGCGGTGTTTGTTTATTTTATAGTCAGACATGATGGTGTTTCGATGTGAGCTTTTTTTTTTTTTAAATTCTGAGTCCACATAAACGTGGCCTGAGAAGAGGGGCAGGGCTTTGTCTATTGTCAGGATGATCAGTCAGTCACAGTGGGTGACAGATGCATCATCACCGTACTCCTCCTCCTCCTCCTCCTCCTCCTCCTCCTCCTCCCTTCCCTGACTTGGCTTTGTCTCTCAGCCGGCCCAGGGAGGACAAAAGGCGGGGTGACGTGACGATCAGAAGGTGGCCTCTCTCTCTCTGTCCCTCTCTTCCTGTCTTCTCCTCCCATCTTCATGCTCATCATACCTCACACATCCCACATCATACACTCCCAGTCACTTTAAGGCTTTTGGAGCACGTGTTAGCGGTTTGATTTTCTTTGGGTTAGACTTGATGCGATTGTAAGTTTGGCTTGTGGGAACTTAATCCTCCAGCAGCTGAGTAGTCGAGGATTAATTACTGTGAACTGAAAAGAGGTGAACGGATTGGGGAAGGAACCGGCTGGATCACTTGTTGTCACATTGTTGCACCCACCTCCTCTCTTTCCTAACACATACTAAGAGACTGACACACACACACACACACACACACACCCTCACACGGAGATACCCGGGTTGTGCAAGCCTTCTATCTCCAGATCAGCTTTACTCTTGCTGTGTGGGCCTGGCAAGGCAGACCTGTTCTCAGTATACTGCGTCTCAATTATGCTAATCACAGTTTACTCGGGTTTTGCGAAGACGCACCCAGACACCGGCGATCGCATGCACATGATAGGTTTGGCTTGTTTGCGGCCCATTTCCAGCGCTCCCTTCTCTCCTCGGTGGACGTTTACTGTAATGTCGGGCTGTCGTTCCTTTCTGCGTCTCCATTACAGACTCTGATAGGATTATTTGTACAGTTTTTGAATGAAACCACTGTTTGAGCGCTCCAGAGTTTACGTGTCGGTCATTCATTCACCATGCAGTGCGGTTCTGGTGTTTTTAATCAAGTGCGATAGGGCAGTTTTGATAGCTGGCAGCAAACAAATGCGACTGTATTTGCCGAGGCAATTAATGAAAAATGCAGCGATTAAGCTCCAATAACAATCCTGCAGATCGGGTCTTGACAACTTCTTCCACCGTAGAAGCTGCTGTCGAAAGGTATTTATTTCATTTCAGCGAGGGAATTTCACCTGTTGATCTGCATCCGCACGGCTACGTCAGCGTGTTCATGAAATGCTTGAACTAATCTGCACTCCACTTTCTGTCAAAGAGTGCGCTGCGAATAAAAATACTTTGAAGATTTAAACGTCAAATTTTGTCACCGTCATTTCTTGTCCAGCCTGAAAAGCTCTCTCCACGTGATAATAAAGTAGCCCGTAAACTCGCTGGGATCTTATTTGGTTAAAGCGGGATTCCACTGTACGCTGTCCGTATTTGCATGGCGCACACCACATTGTCGTCCTTTGTTGTCATTTCTCTTCTCCTACCCAGACTTTGGAGTCGGCCCAACTTGTGGTGACAATGGATACGTACACGTGTGGTCAGTTTTCTGCTGATGCTACAGTTCTGCCCACCTCGAGGCATTAACAGTCAGGGATTTGAAGGCCAAATGTCAGAGTTAATGCAGCACTATGAGAACAAAAACATAAAATGTAGGTAGGTGGATGTATTTCTCCTCAGATTTCACCCATCTTCCCCGTGTGTCAGTCGGATACAGACATGCAGAGAGAGGAGGAAGAAAGTAGTCCCTGCACTGCATTGTTTTTTTTTTTATAGTTATCCTCCTATTCTGGCAATACTGGCAGGTTGACTGTCATTCAGACATAAGGAACCTGCATTCACACATGAATATGTATCTCTGCACACAAGTCCTGTGTGCTGTCTCTTCTGGGCCCGAGTGATCTAAGCACAGAAGGGCTGGAGGAAGGCGGGCCAGCGTTGTCTCGCGGTGGGGGTTGTTCCGGGGTGGGGTGGGGTGGTTGAGGACAAGACAGGCTCTCCTCTCTTCCTCCTGTCTGCTACGGGTGAATAGGTGATTATAACAGCAGATGTGTCATTAGGTCTGAGCTGTATTCATGCGGATGCAGGGTGAGAAGGGAACGCTCGGGGAGGGGAGGGGAGGGGGTGCGTGCCCCACAGGAATCCCGTTTCACTGGCGTTAAGTGAATTTACGGGATGTGCCAAGTTGTTTTCTTAACCCCACCCACCCCCACCCTCTCACCACCTCCTACACTCACACTCCTCCTCGTTTCCTTGTTTCGTTCCCCCCCAGCTGTCTTTCCGTGGCATCGCTAGGCAGGAAGGTCCCTGAAATAAGCGTTCACACTCACACACACGCACACATGCGTAAATGTACACGGCCGCTTTCTACTTGTTGGCAATGCAACGTTCTAAAAAGTCTGCATGGACGGCTAATCACTTTTTAAACACTGGTGAAAGCACTTGCTTGTAGAGCGTGTCAAAGCACGCTCAGGGCAGGGATCACATTACCGAGAAGGATAAGTCATCACGGGTCTCCCTGGATGGTAGTCAGAGGAACGCTGCGCACGAAAAGATCCCAGCAAACCTAAGCTGCTATTTATTAGCGAGAACGATGATTTCCAATTAGATCATCTATTTCACGCGAATGTGTCTCGCTGTGCGGTGCACGACAGCAGCGCAAGAAGTCTTCTCTGGATACTTGAACGTTTGTACTAATCTGGCCAAATACGGCTGCTTGCATTAAAATATTGTGTTTCAGTAAAATAGATTTTTCTTTCCAAGCTGCGCGTCTGGCACGAGGACATTTCTTAGTAAACAGAAAATAAACGGCAAGCCTGCTTTTCATAATCTTAGATGCTAATAAATGAGCTTTTTTTTTTTTTTTTCTTCACACGTTCGTTTGCATACGAAACTTGTAGGTCGTACAGCTGTGAGTCTACACACAATTTCCATGTGTGTCAGTCAGGAAGTGATTAGTAGCCAGGCTGCTGATCTGTTAGAAACAGGACAAGAGGATAAGTCACTCCTCTAGTCATAATCAGACTGGAAATGGTTTATCTCCTCTGCCGCCCACCAAAGGGTGGAAACACATTCTTACTCAGTCATCGGTTTGGCTTCTCTCATGGCAATACACCAAATGGTAATTGGTAATCAATTATTCTTCATGTTTATGTTGCGGGTGTTGCGTTTTTCTCGTAATCTCGTGTTTTCTCTCGAACGTTTTGTACCGTCTGCTCTCTCGCATCCTCCGGGCCCACCCAACGAGCCGCCGACTGGCCTGAAATTATTGCTTTTCAACACCCTCCCTTGTAATTCACAAATTGAGTCAGATTACTGTAAACTCGAGTGACATTACAAAAGTGGAAAAAAACAAAACAATTGTTGGTCACAACACCCTGGTCTTATATGAGGTCATATGGAGGCAGGCTCTCTGCCAGCGCGTGGAAACTGCTTATGTAAGCGCGAAGGTATGAAACGTATTGTTTTGTCTAGTTTCAAAAAGGAAGGCACCGCAGCTGCCCCTATAAATATAAATTTTCTTCACATTCTGATTGTTTAGGTGTTGAAATTGCAATAGCAGTGACACATTCAAGAATTCAAGATCCGATTAGACCAGATGTTTCGTAGCGTCGGATGTTTTTTAGCGTTTATCTAAAGGAAGGTAGGTCGAGTTAAATATTCTGTGCTCGAAGGTGACAACGTTACACAAGTTTAGTTGTCATAGAATAAATACTAAGCTGTTGTAAATTTAGGTTTGGCTAATTAGAAACTAATTCTAACATGTAAATGTTGTGGTTTGGTTGAATCTAGCATGTTTCTTTACTGAATTTCCTTTCTTCTTCTTCTCCGTCTGTCGTAGGTGATGGCGTGGTCATGTGTGCAGCCAGCACTGTGTGTGTGGAGATGGTTTTAACATGCCTGGAGAAGCCTCATAAACAAACACACTTACACACACACACTTACACACACACGCACCGCTGTACACCAAGAAGATTTACAAATACACACGCCACCGCCGTGCCTTGAGAAAGGACACAGGCGCACGGACATAAAACACACACATTTACACCCACTGTGTGTGTGTGCTCTCTTTATCATTATCGGTGTCCTTGCTACTCTCCTGCGTGAGAGTGTACATTGTATTTCTTCCCGTCTGTCCCATCTCCACCGCCACCATGCCAAGCTCGACCATCCGCCGGCAGATGAAGAACATGGTGAATAACTACTCTGACGCAGAGAAAAAAGTCAGAGAGGCCACCTCCAACGACCCCTGGGGCCCGTCGTCTTCCCTCATGTCGGAGATCGCCGACCTCACCTACAACGTGGTGGCCTTCAGCGAGATCATGAGCATGATCTGGAAGCGGCTCAACGACCACGGCAAGAACTGGCGCCACGTCTACAAGGCGCTCACCCTGCTCGACTACCTGATCAAGACGGGCTCGGAGCGAGTGGCCCTGCAGTGCAAAGAGAACATCTTCGCCATCCAGACTCTGAAGGACTTCCAGTACATCGACAGAGACGGCAAAGACCAGGGCATCAACGTCAGGGAGAAGAGCAAACAGCTAGTGGTCCTACTGAAAGACGAGGACCGCCTCAAAGGAGAGAGGTGAGAGCTTTACACGGTAGTTAAAGTAGATTTTGTGATCAACAAATGCTGTCGTGCTATTTTGTCCTTGAATCTAACACAGTCTCTAATCTAACAAGTTTACCAGGTCATGATTTTGTGGGGCGTGGGAAGTGACAGTGATAGAATAGTCTCTGCAACTGTGACTTTGTCCTTGTCCTCTAAAGGCTAAAAGGCAGTGATCAGAATCATCGATTGAAGAGCCGGCGGTTCAAACTGCATCACAAGTTATTCACCCTTTGTTTGTACTCACTGCTTTTCTTTCAGTTTTATTACAGCTGATCGTGAAGCTTTAAAAAATAATCTTTCAGTCAACGAAACAAAAAGCCAGCACTGATAAATTTACAGTTTCTAAACTGTCTAAATCGTACGGTGACGCATTGAGCTGAGCTGCCTGTGCACGGTCAACGCTGCTATTTATCTGAGTTATCTACAAACAGTACACTAGTTGAGACGGTGGCAGTATTTTAATAATTATCTGGCTGATTCACTGTAAACAATCTCAACATGAGAGGTGGGATTTTCCCTCACCGTGTCACACCGCGGTTATCTCACTGGGAGCAGGGGACTTAAGGACTCTCATTGTTTCCACACCTGTTGGTTCAAAACAAAGATTGGTCCACAGGAAGTCTACTGCTACTACTCCAGTGATGCTGATGTGATGTTTTCAATGTAGTGAGTCCTTGAGACCCACAGGTGGTCATTTGAGTGGGTCCCAGGGAGTACTGAGTACTTTCCCAGTTCTCTGTGAGCGAAAGTGAGAAGGTCTGCATCTTGACCTGTTGAACGTTCTCATTCCTTTCTCATATTTAATGCTTTAAATGCATCAACACTGCTACTTCATATCTTTTATACTGTTGTCATTTACAGTGGATATCTACAGCACTACTGCTAAGAAGTACAGGCAGAGTTATTGTACTCAGAGAGTACAGGGTCGTCTCTCACCACTCTAGGCATGAGTTGAGTTTAGATGACGGTCTTCTCTTGTGTCGTTAGTTTCTTTTTTGTTTGTCTGTTTCTGTTTCTTTTTTTATAACGCGCTATCTTAGATGAATGTCGGATTTTGGCTAAATAAGGGCATTGACTCATTTCCAGCGTTACACTAATTGGCCCGAGGGGTTAGGGGTGTTCATCATTTGCTTGGCAGGATTTTTAATTCTAATTAATGGATTTTGCTGTGGCATTTTCTAATTGGAACCATTTGAAACCCCCCGATTCTCAGGGTGGGTTTAGTAATAGATTTCATCTCATTATTTCTTTTGTTCCAGGACTCCAAAGACCAATTGTCCTTTTGTACCTCATGCTTTTGGACGCCGCAGTAAGGATTATAAGGATCTGGACTTGAGTCAGCATGATTGACCATATGCTATTATGTTTGTTTTTTTTATCCTACTAGGTCTCAGGCTTTGAAGACCAAAGAGCGTATGGCCCAGGTGTCCACAGGGAGCAGTCAGATGGGTTTTGGCAGAGGCTCATCTCAGCCCAACCTCTCGACTTCCTACAGCGAAGAGTATGGCAGGTCAGAGGGCTCACCTGCCTCTTACCACGGCTGTGAGTATTAGCTTAACGTTTACATAAGCAACACACGCAATACACGTGCAACACAGAAATTTCCATTATACTGTATTCTGTCCCAGTTGGTGTAACTTTGGCCTACATCCCTGAAACCCGCCCCTCCCCCTGTTCTGTCTCTGGCTCGCAGTCCCACAGTAGGACTGCATTCCTCACACACACACACACACACACACACACACACAGAGCAGAGGAAGTAGCGTCTACCCCCCCCAAGCCTCTGTCATCCAGACAGAGGAATCTGCTCCTCTTTTCAGTGATACCAACTCCTCCAGAGATGCATTGAGTGAGAGATATAGAAAACACTCAGTGACAGATAGCTGAACATAGAGAGCTACGGATAGATGAAGATAGCACTGAGAGATGCATGATGGAAAGAGAAAAAAAAGACTAGAAATCTGATTAGAATAACCGTCTTAATCAAGTCTTTTTTTCTGCAGCCTAATATATGTAACTACTGCATGGTATTAATTGGTGAATAGACGAATAGATCGGTGTCATATCAAAATAGCCTTGATGTATCGCCTGTATGTGGTCAACTGACTGTCAAATCAAAATTTAAAGTCTGTGTAAAGGCAATTCTGAGATTTCTTTCAAAATACATGAAATGTGTTGAAAATAGTTGCTGAAAACATGTGAAAAGACTTTGAACTATATATTACTGAAATGTGGAGTCAGAGGTTAAAACAGTTTTTCACCAGTTTTCAGTCCAGGATTTTGTGGGCGGTCCTTAAAGGGTGGCTCGATGACACGCTGAGGCCACCCTGAGCATACCCCTGCATCCTAGCAGAGAGAGCGATTAATTCATCTCTCTCAGAGTGTTTCTAAGTTAGTCATGTCATTCTCTGAACTCATCTGACACGTTTCAGTCGCTTCAAAATCGCTGCTTGACTGCTCCCACGAGTGGGCGTGGCTTCAGCACATTCATTTTGACACCTAATTTCATAAACTTGTCAATATTTTTAATTATTCAAATTTGGCAGAACACTTTACTTTACGTTAACAGTATTAGCACGTTGTCGGGCAGTGAATCAGTGCCATATTGACTCATTGATCATATGGACTCAGATCATTCTTGATTCTATTTTTCGAGCATGACGTGAAAACACTTTTCTCTGACTCACGTTGTCCCACGTCTCCCCTGTGTGTATATCTTGCTCACCGACTCGACGTGGTGCTTTTCGGAATGCACGGTTCATTTTGATTGGCTGCGTAGCATCACATGATATGATTTACAGCGTATGCAGTTGGTCTGTAGGTTTCCCGCTAAACCAGTGCCGTAAAGGCTAGAATAGCTGTGCCAGTTAAAATAGACTCTAGGCTCTCGGACCTGATGTTTCTCACAGATTGGACCACTTGCACAAACACGACCACGCAACATTTTAACTTTCACACGATCAAAAAACAATGGCTTATGATGTGTGATAAATGGTGATAGGTCATTGTTACTCTTGTTTTTCTATCTCATGCTAACAGAGAATGAGCTGACATTAAAGTGTTTTAACGGATTGAAATACGGATGGAGTGAAAGAGCGAGAGAGTAGAGAAGAAACAGGAATCCCAGTCAGGAAACGGGGTAACGCAGAGAGGGATAGAGAGGAAAGAATGGAGAAGTTGAAATGAAAGAATGAACCTTGGCCCCTTTTCCTTTCATCCTCTGTGCCCCCAGTCCTTTGTACACAGCAGGATGTGTGCGTGTGTGTGTGTGTGTGTGGGTTTGTCTGTTGCCTTGTATGCGGTCGCAGCCTATGTGGATCTTAGAGCATGCTGCGTTTATCTTTTTACTTTGTGGCCCACATTCCTGTACGTTTGTTATATATGTGTGTGTGTGTGTGTGTGTGTGTGTGTGTGTGTGTGTGTGGCGGAAGCTCCAGCTCCAGCAGCTGAGTCATCAGTTGAGAAAACTGAAGGAGAGCCCGACCAATAGGAGTGAGGTTGGGTTGTCGCTGTGGGCGTTGCCGGGCGGGATTTTTGGGATTCCAGTCAAACTTTCCGAGTATTGTTGTCCACACGGGGTGTGAATGAGCGGCCATGCGAGTGTGACTGTTGGTGTTAACCTAGCATGTCAGCCAACCCCTGTAAAACTTTTTAAGATGTGTTCTTCATCATACACCTGTGTGTAGTTTCCCTGAGGTCATCCAACCAATCGTAAATGCAGGTTTTGCTCTTCTTTTTTGGTTTCTAGTTCAGTGATGCCTTTTCACTTCACTTTAATTAGTCCAGTGCTTCTAAAGCTCAGCGTGAGGTTAGTTAGTCGACTTCAGCGCTGGGATCGCATCCAGTGTACACGCTGCATAAAATGCAAATGTAGAACGATGAATGGAGTTTGCTAACTCTGCATCAAGAGTGCTGTGTGTGTATGTGTGTGTATGTGTGTGTGTGTGTGTGTGTGTGTGTGTGTGTGGGTTAATCTCAGTCAAGGCTGCAGGGCTTGTAAAAAGTATAAATACAGGAGATTTATTTAGTTTATCATCCTCTTTGGCTTTCTGACCAGAGCTGCGAGACTCGAGCTGTACACGGTTTCACAATAACTGTGTGATGAAATAATGTTTTGAGAATCTAGGAAGTGCATGAAAGGAGCTGCCTCACTCACGAGGTAAACTCTTTCATCTAGAGAGACGACAGACAGAGTGTCTGCAAATGTGTGGATAGTTAGAGGTTGACACGCCGGGATAAAAACCCCGTGTGCCATTATCACCACATAAATCCACTACACGCGACACTAGTGGTCATCAGCCCGTTTCACTTTCTTCAAAACTCTCCGTTCACAGCTTCAATTGCATGCTGCGCTCAGAGTCTTAACTTTGTTTGATGGGTTTCCTGCTTTCATTTGAGAGTAAGTAGACTAACACAGTGACAAAACCGAAGATTAAAAGCGTTTCTCTGCTGGCGGGCAGAGCTGTGTCTGTGAGGAATGTCAAGAAACTGCCATGATCCATATATGGTCCATTCCCACAGCAGTGGGTTTTAGTTGGATTTGAGTTCTGTTTATTTGTCTTCCTGAGTCGCTACTATCAAGTGTTGTACTGTGTGTTTATTATGTCGCCAGTTTAGTCTCTCTTTAGGCTTGGTGCTAGACAAACTGTTTTTTAAGCCTTCTTGTTGTTTGCAGTTGATTTACTGTAAAAGGGAGCTCAAGGAAAATGATATCTACAGTGTGTCTGTTTTCACTGTCTATTTAAGGGGCAGAAATGTAGCCGATATGAAGTCCCTCCAGCTAACCAAACACACCTTTACCCTTGGTACTTCTGGTCACTTTCCCCACGGAGACACACAGCCTGGAGACGGAGTCAGGGAGACGTGGGTTTGACAGGGAGCGAGCGAGGCAGGAAATGAGCTAAGAGGAGGGAGGAGAGGAATCAGATCTGAGGCTAGAGTTGCACGTGACGGAGGCAGTGAATTAATTACTGAGAAAAAGTATGCGGTCATTATTAGTCATGCAGACGTTAAGTCGTAATGCTGTTACGTAATCAGCATGTAATGGGCTTACTACGTTGTCATACGTGCATATCTTAACAACAGTTCAAGAAAGACGAGACAAAAAATGTTTCATCATGGAAACATTCGACAAATTTACTCTTTAATGTTTATAGAAAAAGCTGCTGATGTGACGTCTACTTCCTGCAGACGTCATGACGGGGCAGGGGACTGTTTGACTTCACAGTGTCAAGCAGTGAAACAAAACGTCAGCGTTTCCTCAACGCACATTTGTGTCAGCGTTGTTGTTTTGTCTGCACTCAGGCCTGGATGTATCTTTGTGTCTTCTGCATTCAGAACATTATACAGGAGATCATCATGGTGTGATGAGTAGTGTGAGGTGTGTGTGTGTGGGAGTGTCCACATCAGAAGCAGAGCATGTTATGACTGAGGGAGGCGGAAGGACAGGGACCGTTTTTATCATTTAAGTCTGAAAGGAATCGTCCAAGTTTGGCCACCAAAATATCACTTTTTTTTCCCCAGGCGTACCGTTACTAATGGATACATGTCTTTGAATGTGAATAATTACACAGAAAACACACGTTTAGTGTACACACACCTTTGTTACACCCACAACATTCACACATGCACAAACTGCACCAAGCTGGACTGCTGAGAAATAATGAAGCAGACACAGTGACATCATATCGAGAACTGTGATGGGGGGGAGATGCGGTGATGTCACTGTCTTACCATCACCTCCCACGGCACGGTTCCCACGAAGAGACTCTCACTGAATTTAAAAAATACATTCTGAGTGTTTGTTTTGACATGGTGACTTTTTTTTTAATCTTTTCTCCCGGCCAAACCTGGTGTGTGTGTCTGCTGTGTGTGTGTGTGTGTGTGTGTGTGTCTGCCATGTTTGTGTGTCTGCCGTGTGTGTTTTCTGTGCTGCCACATGGCCCGAGCTAATCCAATAAGCTGAACGGTCCTGTCGTCCCTTACAGGCTCAACGAAGAAACTTGTAATCACACACACTCTCACAAACATGCGCTGTTGTTTCCATACGGTGAAATGTCATTCAAATGTGACTGATATTGTACATATGATTGTAATTATTACACCTGGGTAATGGTTGGTTTTGGAGGATATTTGCAGGTAGTTATGTATCCTTTTTTTTCTCTGAGTATACGATGTGACGTTAACATACCTTCTGAATGTGTCTGTTAGCCACGTCTCCCAACGCGGGTTCAGAACTGGAGCAGGCCAGACCTCAGACCAGCGGTGAGGAGGAACTACAGCTGCAGCTGGCTCTGGCCATGAGCAGAGAGGCTGCAGAGCAGGTACACATGCTAATACGACGATGCTATGACGACACACGATACTATGCTTGTCGCTACCTTTCCTCACTGTCGACTACTATTTCTACTTCACTACCTGCGTGTGTGAAAAGTTCAGACGGTTTCCGTTGCATCTGTTGAAACTAGCTTATTAAATTTCAAACCAAGACTTTACTGGAAGCGATGCGTAATCATCTTTTATTTCATTTTGCTACGCGTCAATCCTTTTTTCTGACGTGCTGCGAACTCACCTTTCTGAAACCACGTTAATCATTTATATTGCCAGTAATTCTGCTCTTTTATCCGCCATAACCTCGAAAAGCACATTGAGTTTCCACACACAGACATTTCTGAAATCAAACAATGATTTTTGATTGGTTACGTCATTCTGCAAAAGTCATACTGTCCACAATCGCAAGACCAACCTGCCTGATTCTGAAGAAAAACCACACTTATGCTGCTTCATGCTAACTGTGTGTGTGTGTGTGTGTGTGTGTGTGTGTGTGTGTGTGTGTGTGTGTGTGTGTGTGTGACTTCAGGAGGAGCGCATACGCAGAGGAGATGACCTGAGACTACAGATGGCCTTGGAGGAGAGTAAGAAAGGAGGTCCAGACTCATTAAAACTCCCCAAGAAGAAGAAAGAGGTAAAACGCACCATCACTGTAGTGACTCAGTTATTCTCTCCTGAAATAGCCTTGTCTCTCTCCATCCTCTTTTCCTGCCGGACCCTGTCTGCTGCTTCAGTCGCAGTAATGGAACCACTAACTGGCAGCCGACCGCCTAGTTCACTGTTCATTATTCTGCCTGAATAGTTGGCCGACTTGAATCTGAGGGCACGCAGAGCGGAAGCGATGAAGTACGGCTGCGCGGCCGCGCCTCACGTTCTATCTCGGCACATAATGACCTGACCGCCGTCGCTGTGTTTGAATAGCGTTTGCGCTCTGACCAGCAGATGGTCCCTCCTAACGTTTTCCCTCATCTGTTTCCTCTCTGTCTTCAGTCGTCCCATTCTTCTTTTTCCTCTTTTGTCTGCACCCTTCATTCTTCCTCTTTCCTGTCCCCTAATGCTCTTTCTAATCCACTTTCTCCGTCTCTTTGTAGCCACAGTCATCTTTGATGGATCTGATGGTTGTCCCAGAGCCCGGTGCCAGCGCTGACCCCTGGGGCGCAGGGGCCGGGGCAGCTGCTGCATCAGAAGACCCCTGGCAGCCTTATGGTACACACACACACATACAGTATACATACACTCACTGGAAACTACACGCTGGCTTTGGATGTAGAGAAGTATTTGTGTATAGAGTCAGTTCTTTGTGTGTTTGTGTGTGTGTGTGTGTGTGTGTGTGTGTGTGTGTGTCTCTGCTGTCCACCTGCAGCTCCTAAGACTGTGACTCTTTGTTAAATAGGAATGCTGCTCCACTGGCTCAGCAGCATTACTGCACAGAGAGGAGGGGGGTGGTGTTAGAGGAAGATATCATGAAGGAAATGAGTGTGGAGGGAACAGGGCTGTGGGGAGTTAGATATGTAAATGTTGATGAGGACAGACGAGCGATACCAGAGGGGGTGGGGGACTTTTTCACCTCTCTCCATCTCCCGTCCTCTCTCCCTCCTCCTCCTCCTCTTTTCCTAATTGGCTTTACATTTCACATGTTCTCTCCCCCTCACCTCAGGCTCTGCTCCTAAGCCAGCAGCCCCAGTCGACCCATGGGGCGCTTCTTCTGTCCCACCCATGAAGAGCAGCGATCCCTGGGCATCAAACGCCACTCCCGCCTCTGATCCCTGGAGCTCCGCAGCTGCCCGCCCTAAGACTTCCAACGCAGGTGACCATCAGGGAAAAAGTAGTTCTTTCCACAGGCATCAGCTGCCAAGCATTTCTGGACATTTGCACTCTTTATTTTAAGAAATGACAAAGATGGCTGGCTAGTGTCTCAGACAACAGCTGTGTCACAATAACAAAACGCTTATGCACATCTGCATGCTTTCACTTGCTTATTTTGTTCATTTGTCTTTGTTACTTTACCGAAATATCCATACTCATTCATGCTTGTGTTTCCATCTGTCTACGTGTGTGTGTGTCTGCTGTGTGTTTGTGATTTTTTTTTTTTTTTATTTGTCTGTGTGCGCGTGTGTGTATTTGCGGTGTCCCCTTTCAGGTAGCTTTGACCTGTTCAATGCATCCAACGGTACGTCCAAAGAGGACTTCTCAGAGTTTGACAGCCTGCGCTCTTCCTCCTCTGTCCCCACTGGTACTCACCCATGTCTTCGTCTCTCTATTGACCCCGGAGTCTGTGTTGTTTTTTTTCCACTCTGTGTCTAAAATTACGCCCCGTCTGCAGACACGCAACGTTTCTGCGGGGGCACAGACACGCACATGTCTTGTCTTTGTATGTAAATATCACCAGACTTGAGCAAAGACAGAGTTATAACCACCGGAGTCATGTTGATGATTTTTCCATTGCAAATGCAATCAAATGTTGCAGTAATCAGATCAAATGGTGGGGGGAAAAAAAGTGTGTTTGCTCAGATCTGGTCCAATATCAATGTGGAATAATCTGATGCAGCTTTTATGTGTATCGCTAAATACATTATCAGACCTGAGCCATCCTGTTTATGGAACCCTTTTTAGATCCGCTGTGATACTTTAGAAATCTTGTCTGGTGCATCTTAACCGGCAACAAATGTCCCAAAAGGTTTAATTAAAGCCGTTCACACCTCCCATCAGGTTGGTGTGTGTGTGTGTGTGTGTGTGTGAGAAGGTTCCAGCGAACAGCTTGGCACAGGTCCGGAGTATTTTTCTCATGTGGTTTGGCAGTCTGGATGTGGGAGGGTGACATTGGTGTCTGACTTTTGCTTAACACAAACACTTGTGATATAGTCAAGGACAAGGTGAGAGGGAACACAAACACAGGCGCACAAAGTTAAGAAGGAGAAAAAAAAACCCCGTCTCTGTTGAAAACTATGTCACCTTATCACCACACGGTGTGTAGAGGACGCTCAGCCATGTTATGGAAACTCAGCCCCTCGCAGGATGACTGGTGGAAATGTTAGTGTTTGAATCAACTCCGGCTGAAATCTGCAGGATTTATGGGGCGTCAATACACACCGGGCCTGATCTTATCTGCTACGTGTCGGTTTCTGTTCCGAGAAGACATTTTCCGTCTTCGACATTTCGTCGTGGGTGTGTGCAGCAGCTGGCGTGCTGGGTTTGTGCTTGTCCATTAATGAAGGACTGCTGCCGCAAAAAACCCCAAAAAAAAACAGCCAGGCTGTCTGCCCGTGTTTTTTTCTGAACATCTATTAGACCTTTTCAAAGCCAAATTTCAAAGCGCACTTAGCTGGTTCAATCAGTTACATAATCAAGCCATGTCCAATTCAGCACTTCTAGTGCTCCAGGTCAAGGCTAGATCAGAAATATTGTCCTTCTGTATTCATGTCTCAGAGTTTTATGTCTTTGTTCCCTCACAGAGAAGTTCATTAGCAGCCTTTTCATCAGTGAAATACAACTGCTGTTTGTTCCCCAGGTGATGGGGGCGTAGCATCTTCTATCCCCTCCCAAGCCAGTCTCGCTAGCAGCAGCAGCCTGGACCTCTTCGACCCTCTCCCCACCTCCATATCTACTTCGATAAACCCGACCAGAAAGACTCCAGAGTCCTTCCTGGGTCCCAATGCTGCCCTGGTCAATCTGGACTCTCTGGTGTCCAAACCAGCTCAGCCCGCGCCAGTCGTCAACCCGTTCTTGGCTTCAGCAGGTGGGGAAACGAAATGTCCTGTCATATTTTAGAGATGTTTTTTAAGCAGGTACACACACTGATTAATTCATACGGATTAGATAACGCTGCTTAGCCAGGAAGACGCGCACATACACGTGCAGGCCTGAACACACACACACACACACACACACACACACACACACAGGCAGGCAGGCACACCCATCTGCGATATAACAAAACATTTAATGTCACTTCATAATGTCACTGTGTGTGTGTACTCCGTAACATTTCTTTCTTTATCTCTCAATCCGTCTTCATGCAGCCGCTGGAGGCTCTGCTCCAGCAGCCCACGTCAACCCCTTCCAAGTGAGCCAGCCAGCGCCTCCCACCCTCAACCAGATGCGGGTCAGCCCGATGCCCGCAGGCTTCATGGCCGAGCCCATGGCCCTCGCCTCCGTGCCCGCTCAGCCCATCACCATGGTCCCCCTGGCAGGGATGGCCCCCATGGGCCGCGTGATGCCCGGGATGGGGGTAGGCGCCGTCGGAGGCGTGGGGGCGAACGCGGGGATGAGTGCGGGGATCCCGGCTTCCATGTCCATGCCCCAGCCCCTGATGAGCATGCCACCCCAGGCCGGCGCACAGCCCACCGGAACCACCAACCCCTTCCTTTTGTGAGAAAGAAGGGGGGACGACTTGCCCCAGAGTAACCTCCCCCTCTCCCCTCTCACTCTCTCTCACTCTCTCGCTCTCTTCCACTTTGGCTCCTTAAGCTTCAAAATGAACAAGGAGGCGTCTTATCCCATTTATCCTTTTTTTTTTTTATAACCAACTCCAAGCCAGGTCGTAGTCCCAGCCTGGCCTCCTCCTACCTTTAACACACTCCTTCCTCCTCCTCCTCCTCCTCCTCCTGTCTCTTTCTCTCAGTGCTACAAGCTGCCTAGTCCTGTGTGTTCCATACTGATCTGATGATGAGGTTGATGACCACAACGAGTTTGCATCTTTCTACAGACTTACAGAGTAGCAGCGGTGTTTACAGTTTTTCCACAGAGGCAGGACAGAACTCCCAGTCTCTCCTCCCTGTCCTCCTCTCTCACACACTCGCCTCCTCTCCCTTACTTTTTCCTTTTAGGATTGCTCCTTTTCTTCTTCTGTGGTGGAGTGACAGGAGAGTCTGACTGTACTAATGCCAGGATCTTTATCTCTTCACTAGAGCTAATCTTTTATAAGCCCTGTCAGCTGGTGTGAGTGCACATCTCAGTACTTTTACACTGTGTATATTCCAGTGGGTTTTACTTACACACACTGGAGTACGGATGAGAGATGGACAGATGTGTTTATACTCTGTGTGTGTATGTGTGTGTGTGTGTGTGTGTGTGTGTGTGTTACTAAGCAGGGATTTTGCACAATTTTTTTCTCTGTTATTTTTAATTTTTTTTTTTCTTCCCTTTCCGCGACTGTTGGGTTCACCGTTACACCTTAGCTAAGGGAGGGAGGCCCGCCGCGTCACGTCATACACACTGCCGCGGCTCTCGGTACCACTCACAACTCTCGTCTGGTCACTTCCTGTTAACTCAGACCTTTTTTTTTGTTTCCTGGCCCTCCTCATGAACTTTGACCTCCAGGGGGTCCGCGGGATAAAGAACAATGAACACTTCTTCAAAGGAGATGAACCCCTCGCTGTAAAGGGGTTGAAAAGATAAACGCAAACGCTGTTTTTGTTTGTGTGTGTGTGTGTGTGTGTGTGTGTGCTCACGCGCAGGTGTACTGTTAATGCTCGTATACTAACAGCCACATGTCGATGTATTTGTCACTGAGTCTCTCCCCCAGTGTGTGTTTCGAGAAAAAGACATGAACTGTGATGGCATCAGTATTTTGCTATCTGAACATATGGATGCAGTGATGCATTGTGGGACTGTGTTCTTCTTTTTTTTCAAAGTTTGTTTCTAGGGTCAAAGGGAAGAGGGGTGGGTTGTGTGTGTGTGTGAGAGAGAATGTGTGTGTGTGTGGATTTTGCATGAGAGACACATTTAGCTTCCAAGTGTACTTTAATGAGCATTTCTCAGTAAAGTGGAAGTGACTTAGAACTTATGTTAGTTTCTAAAGTCAAAACGGGGGATAAAGTAGACGTCTGCAGCCTTAAGTGTGTGTGAGTGTGTGCGTGTGTGCGCAAGCAACCTAATATCAAGTGTTACTATGGTGACGGGTTGCGAAAGAAAGAAAGCTATGAGTTTAAAGAGCACGTCAGCCACTTGGCACCGTGAAGAGTTTACCTCCCGAGTGGATTTACTGTGGCTAATCTATGTACAAGAACATTACCTGGTAGACACAGACACACACACACTCACACTCACACACACACACACACACACACACACACACACACACACACACACACACACTCATGAGGGGTTATTCCAGGATTGGCCTATTCATAGCACAGGGAAATCCCGCAGCAAACAACGGTGAGACATGTCACGTAAACAAGCAGTTGTTCATTTTGTTGGTTTTGATTTTTGTTGTTATTTACTCGTTAGATGTAAATCCATAGCCAAGCCTTTCAGAGTTCTGGAGCTGTGTACTAGCATGTATCATCTTCATTCTCTCTCTCTCGTCTGTTTCTCTCATTCTAGTTTTTTCTTTCACCCTATGGGTAGGCTATGTAATTCTCTTCTCTTAGAAGCACAACTGTTACCAAAGTCATAGCGACTGTGATTTCTGAGGATGTCATACTTTGAGTAGTTTGAACAGTAGGGTCACACTTCACTGACATTTTGTTAGTTTTTCTGTTAAAGGATGCTCACGATATCAGAGACTCCATTGTTATAATTTTTTTTTTTAAATATTTCAGAGCTATATGTGCAGGAGTTTGTGTAAGAAAGTGTTACTGTTGGCTGAATATCGGCACATTGTACTGACAGCTGAGCGTCTCTGTTGGTTGAGAAAAGCGGGTTGATGAAATACAGCTGTCGTGTATAGACCCCTCTTCTCTTTAGGTCACTGTAATCCCTTCTCTTCAGTTCGGTTTATCACTGCCAATGTTATTACTGTGGAGGGGGTTTTTTTTTTTTTTTCCTTTTGGTGTGAGTTGGTGCCCTCTCCTGGTCTGCTGTGGTATGATAGCTACACCGCAGGACCCTCGTTATTTCCACTAAACGCAGACCTTCATTTCTCTCAGGCAAAAGGAGGGGCAGCTCCAACCCGTGTGTATGATTTTTGGTGACGATGCTGAGGGTGTTGATGATTTTTTTTTGGGGACGTCCTGAATGAATGGATGTGACACTGACACTTGCAGAGACCAGCAAACATTTTTAATCTCAACTAAATATATGCAAAAATTGGAGTTGGAAAAAGTAAAGATCAGAAGATTTAATGCTAATGTGTTTTGCAAAGTTAGTTTTGCTAACAAAACCTCTTTTTTTTTTTTTTTTGGTTTAAAGCTACTATGATATTCTAGCTGAGACGTGTCACTTTCTCACTGGCCTTGATTTCACTGCGGCCTGACCTTTTAACTTCACTCCAGCGATTGGGGGAAAAAAGTTCTTTTATCGACGCGTTGAGAGAGAGAGAGAGAGAGAGAGAGAAAAACTAAAACTTTACTGTCTTGAACAAATTCAGCACTCCCAAACAGTCAGATCACACTGCATTTGAACTCTTTCTCTTGATCCCTGGCAGCAGTTTCACAGTCGTGGCTATGGTGCAGTGAAAATGTGGCCTGTGTGTAGCGAGCTCCTCTGCGTGTTACTATGTATTCACTATGCTTTTATCAAGAGGACTAACTGACCTTACGGACTGTCTGTCTTTATATGCATAAACAGCCTCCTTTTAATCTTTTCCATGTCTGTCTATTTACCCTTCTCATAGTACTGGGAGCAGGCTGCTTTTTTATTGGATACGTGCTCAACCTGTTGGCATTATAACTGTATAATATAATTTATCATTTGTACTATTGTAACATACTGTTCCTCTGTATACCTTATTATTCTGTGTAATGGGTTTTTGTAGGAAAAGTCACCGTGGTATTTTAACGGCATCTAAACAAACGAACGCAGCAGGCCGCACCCTGTTGGATGAGGACAACTGTAGCTGCATTGGTTCAAAATAAAATGTGTATCACTTCAGCTCTGTAACTCCAGCGTCCGTCTTTTTTTTTCTTCTTTTAACCAAATGTGAGTTCAAAACAAATGAGACTTTGTACTTACAGTGATGTGTTGAACACAGTCAGACATGAATGGGTTACTCAGAGGTAAAGTCCACATTTATTTAAAAAAGTAAAAAATATAGTAAAACTGAAAAATTTGAAACATACAAATGTCTGAAACTGCTTATAAGAAAACATCTAGTAAAATTTCATAATTTCTACACACTAAAAAACCCTGGGCATCGGAGTGTTTGTGTGCGTTCTTTCCACTTTGTTTCTGTAGTGACGGTGCCACTGCAGTGTTATTGATTTCCATACTAACTGAGGAAGTAAACAAGTCATTTTATACTTGGCGTGTGTCGTGGTGGGGATCAAATGTCCTTGAGAGCAAACGAAACAAAAAACAAACCCCACCGATCGTCTCTGAAAACAGTCTGTTGTGTTATTTACATTTTGTACGGCTGTTCCTCTGTCGACCAGCCAGATGTGGCCGACTGTGTGTGCGCGGGGCTTGACGGTCCTGTGTCGTAACCCAGTTTCTTCATGTCTTTAGTCATGATGTGAAAGGAGACTGTGACGAAGCCTTGGGACCGAACACGAGTCACTGCAACACACAGATAATAGATGCTTACTGCACTGTAAAACACAAAGTACTTTGTGTATGTGTATGTTACACCTACACAGCTGACAACTTAATTACTGTGAACATGTTAATGTATAAATGTACAAAGATTTGAGCCATATTCAACCTGAAAATGGGTTGGGAATATATTTAGTGACTTATTCAAACATGTCCTACCTATTTAGAGACAAACATTACGTTATCAGTGTGTTATGTTCAGAGTTCCACCCATCCACATGTTGGCAGGAACAGAGTGTCCTGCGTTCAGACCACGAGTCGTCTTCGATCAGGAAGTTCTGTCAGCTTAGACGTAACCCACCTACTTAGAAATGACTATCTCGAGGAGTCTTCTTTTTTTTTTACGGTATTGTTTAACTGAAATATTTCTGTACTGAGGAACTTTGGTGTTACTGTTTACAATGTTACAAAACTAAGAAATCTAAACAAAAATACACAACAAACCTTCTCTGCCTTCGCCCTGGGCCACTACTTTAGGGTCTGTGTACTCGGGCCTCCGTCCCAACAGCCAGCTGAACAAGAGAGGGGGAAAAAAGAAGCCGTCATTACACCTCCAAGAACTAAGCTGCCCTAATACAGTATATATTGTGTACAGGGTACACACAAGCAAGGGTTGTGCTTCAACATGGACGTTGTTTCACTCTTGGTTCCTGATGCAATTTCTGACTCTCAGGGAGCGGCGTGTTAATGTATGTCATGAACAAAGCACTGACCACGTCAGATGGAAAATCAATTTCAATCAAGAGGGGAAACAAAATATGCTTCAGGTATTATTTAAATTCCAAAGTCCAAAGAGGTCCGCACGTGCACCTGTGAACCTCTAATGGCTTACTGTGTTGTGTGTGTTTCCATACACGGATGACAGCAGCTGGCAAACAATACATACTGATGTGGAGTACTCTCACCACAGAGGCCTTAGACTGTACCTCAGTGAGACTCACACAGAAGTAGTAAATATTTAATGATGCTCAGATATAGGCTGCTTCCCCCCCAGCAGGCACAACTCATCAGCCGCAGTAGCAGAGTTGCTGAGACAGAAAACTAAACACACAAACACGAGTGTTCACACATCTCACCTTGTGAATTTCTGAAGTTTCCACGTGGGCTCAGGAACAAACATGGGGATGGTTCGTGTATGTCTGAAAAATAGAAACAAATAACAGGTTGCTCTCCTCTCTTCACGATAAACAAGAAGAATTCAGATCCTACAAGCTCTGTTTTTGTCAGGGGAGCAGGCAGTATCAACATGCTTTAGGCGGGGATGTGAATTTTTAATGGCTACTCTCTTAGATTCAAGCACTAGTCCAACTAAAATTGGTTCCTTCGGTTGGTAGGAAGTAGACGGAGGTATTACTGACTGTCCAGGAGTGAAGGGGATGTGGGTTGCTCCATAGCCTCGGACCACATCGTTGCCAAACACGTCTGGACCGTACACACTCACCACGAGCTGAGGCCCTGGAAAATGAAAACAAAGCCTCTTTTTTTCTACTTCTATATTTCTGGTTCGGCACCATGTCATTTCTGTATAATATGATTTCTGAAGAAGTCAGTTTATGAATGAAGAGAACGAGTACTAAACAACTTTGTGTGGTACGTTTGTGAGTGTGAATGCTTACATCCAGAAGGGTTTGTGCTCTTAAATGTTGTCTCCAGTGGAAAGTTCCAGATTAATTTGTGTGAAGACTGACCGCCTTTACACGTTATTTGGGTGATGCCTTCCTCCAGCCCCTGCAGAGAAACACAAAGACACACATGTAAGATGATAACCAGATATGACTTTAACTCTTCTAACTCTCTTTACATCAGAGTTAACAAACACAGCTTTTCTGAAGGAAATTAAGACACTGCATCACCTTCAAAACATTATCTACAATAGTATAATAAAATGTCAATTAAGCCACCACTATCAGACAGGAATTATAGAGATATCCCAGAACCCAATCCAATCATGTCCATATACTTCTTGTTGTCAAATGTTAACACCTTTATTCTAGATCAGGGGCAGTTATTGTCATAATAATTGGCGTTTACACTCCAAATCAGATGAATTAGTGGACATGGTCTAAAGACACGCAGCTATTGGCATTTAATAACCAATAAACAACTTTTTGTTATCAATCATAAACACATATAGGCTAATAACCCAGCATATAAATAGGTTATGAATAAAATAAATATAAAGATAAATGTGACACCTTTTTAAAAATGGATTACATTACATCTGTTGTCCACTAGCTGTGCTCACATTCTCATAAGATTTCATGCAATCAGTCAAAAGCATGAATGAATGAGACCTGTATGATAGTGACACATTACATAACATGCGTGCATTCTTTGTTATTCCAATATAAATAGTAAGTAAGTTTACATTAGCGTCAAGTAGCCAGCTACTCACCGAGGTGGGAGCCCAGTCATGGCCGTAGACAAAACAATACTTGCAGTACAAGTTGTCATACTCCGGAAACTGAAACACAGCAAAGACATCACCTTTATAAGAAGAAGTAAACGAACACAAACTCACGGTGGAGCAGTCAGTGTCGCTAATGCTGCTAATTAGCTGCTTTGCTAACGTTAGGAGGCAGTACTCACGGTCCCTCCCTCTATTTGTCCGTTCACCGTGAGGAGAAACACCGACGGGTTGGTTGTAGCCATCACGGCTTCGGTTACTAAACTAGAAAAGTATGGTGTCTTTTACTTTTCTAGAGAAATTCAACACAGTTTAGAAGAAGCTTTGATGCTAATCATCGAGCTAAATCTTGTCCGTTGCTAAGGCGACGCTTGCTCCTCCTTACGGCTACCGGCTGAGTCCAAACTGAACGGACGCGGCGAAGCGGAAATAATCACAATGTCCACCAGATGGCGGCGGTGTATCAAACACATATCTACCTTGGTTCAAGTCGTACCTGAAGGGAAGGCCGGGTTCACCTGCACCGGAAGCGAGGTGGAGCCTATATCTAACAAACGTGGGTCCAATTTAACGTGAGATAGCAGGTAAACACAGGTGTTACCAATCATACTAATTGAGGTCCAGTTCCATTCAGGTCAGACAGAGTCAGGGTGCTGCTGTGGTGCATGTTGGCTCACTGGAAAGTCTCTGCTGCACTAAATGAAACAGAACCATAATAAATAAAAAAAATAAAGAAAACACCTGACCCGAGTACTATTACATGTCAAAATGGCTGCGAGTATGACATTGCTAAACTTGTCCAGAGGAAGGCTAAAAGATGGAGTTGAAAACTTCAGAAACAACAAAGTAAGTCATTTGTTTGGTTTGTGTGTTTGTTTTGAGATTTGTTGTCAGGAGTTTATTTTGCTAATGCATATAGCAGCAAAAATAAGCACAAGTTGTCCACATAGTCTCCATCCCACTTCTCTAGAAAATGTAACTTAGCGAAGTTATCATAAAAAGTTCTGAATTTCTGTCTTAACATGTCCCTTTTTGGATGTAGTATATGCAGCTACACTTGCTATAACTCCACGAGAATCAACATTTAGCTTACCGACTTTAATTAAATGTAATTTTTCCTTTTAAACACAAACAAAATAGTAATTTCTCGGTAGCTGCTTTCCAGTAGTTCACATTTCTCCACCAGAGTAGCCTATTATCTGGCATTGCAGAGAAGGACACAGCTTTTAGACCATCAAACCCACAAAGACTACAATTTGACAGTTAAATTGATAAATTGTAGGGGGGTGGGGGGGGGGATGATTTTAGATGGACTTGTTTGGAGAATTTTCACTCAAAAATCATCCCCGACTCAGTTTTGCTTAAGAAGTACATTGTCAGCATTTGTACATGTCAGGATGACCTGCTGTGCTGTAGCAAACAATAATGATGTGATGTACCCCGCAGCACGATGTTGCTGTGAGCAGCGCAGCCTGGTATAAAAGACTTCAGGGCTCAAAATGGTGTATACTTTTGGATGATTATGAGGCGGCGTATCTATTTGCTTTGCCTTTGTTTTGATAATGAACTGTGTTTTAGTTTTAGTGTGGAAAATCAGCAGTTATCAGCTCGGTCACACACCAATAATTTACCTGTCTCTCTGTCTGCCTAATACCCCCACATCTCTGTCTTCCTGTCTGTCTGATAGGTTGCTGTGTGTCCTGCAGCGGGCGCCCTGAGTCTCTGACCTTTTTTTTTATTACTGCCCAAACAGCAGCTCTCTTCCCATCCTCCATCTTTTTACTGCTCTGTGCGTTAGCCCTCATCAAAGCTTCTGTCACACCCCCGCCCATCACCCCATCCACTCTTTCTCCTTCCATAATAAATTCAGGGAAGCATTAACTTGTCATCAGCAAAACAGGCCACTATTACGCAGTCAGCAGACAGCCCGTCAGTGCAACCTGACCATCTCGGAGACGTTCAAGTAAATAGCGCACTCCTTTTCTCTACTGGGTCCCTCCTCTTCCTCTTCCCCATCCCTTCTTCTCATCACCCCACCGCTTTACTGGCCCTCCTTCCTTGCCACTCGCCAATTTTGTGTCTCTTTGTATTTCTCCATCTCTTTCAATCCCTGTGTCCTGATTTCATCTTCAATCATCTCCCCATTGCTTTGTCTCCTCTTTCCAGCATCTCCTGCCTCTTCCTCCCCAATGCCCTGCCTATTTTCCTCTTCTTTTATCCCCTCCTCCTCCTCCTCCTCACTATTGGCTCCATGTTGTTCTCCTCATTTGACATTCCTCTTCTTCTTCAACATCTACTCATTCACCTGCCATGTCTCTGTCCCTCTCTCTCCTCGTCTCCCTTTTTTTTTCTGACCCCCTTTTGTTCCTCCTCCATCTCCCTAGTCCTCCTTCCTCCCTGCCAAATGCCTGATTTAGAGTCAGACAGCCTCACGACTGGCGGCCCATTTAGAGTCGCTGTAGTGTGTCCAGTCCAAAGGGGTCATCTGGCCATATGGGATCTTGTTTTTGCAGAACTGTTTTACCTGATATAACTCTTACAAATTTCATTAGTGTTCTGCACAACTCGCATGCACGCATTTCCATAATCCCACAAATCACACTGCACTACACAACTTAGATGTATTTTTACTGAACACATGAGAACACACTTCATTCTCCACCCGAGCGCCTTTCCCAGCTCGCTTCGTGATTGAAAGTCACACTATGTATGTATATGTTTCTTATTGCTGATTTTTTTTTCATGTCACAGAGCACAAAATGATCTCACACCCAGAGGCTGCAGCGCCCCAATGCCTCACTGAAGTGCCCTTCACAGGTGAGTGTGATTCATCCAGAACAGGGGCGGAAAATGCGGAGGGGACCAGAATGACAGGTAGAGATAGAGAGGTATACCGAGAAAGATTGCTCTCTTATTTCAGCGCCAGCACACATACACAAACCCCTAATACAGGTCGCTAACAAACTGTCACAAAATATTATGTATGACAACCACAATTCAGCGAGTCATAATTTATCAGATTTTCAAATGAGTGCACACACGCAGAATGGACTCACAGAAGTGAGAGATGCTGATAGAGGTTAATGTCTTAAACTGTGTGCGACTAATGGGCCGTGACCACTGGTTCACTGGTTTCGCTCCTAAGAGGAGGCTCTGACACTTCACCTGCTGCCCGGCTCATACACAGGAGGAGAAGATACAAATGTGGGTGATAAGGGGACGACGGGAGGAATATAAATCTATGAAGAGAGAAATTACATGTATGGAAAGTGTGCTTCATGAACTATTAGTCAATCATAAACTGACAGAAGAGTAATTGACAGTTTTGATTATTGAAAAAAAACTCTACTCTCGATGACACATCCTCTCAGGAGGTCTGCTTATGCTCTTACAGGCCGTTATGACATGTCACAATAGGAGAAGCACGGTGCAGGTGAAGACGATAAAATAAATGATGGCTGAATGACATTTAGCTGCTTTAGTTTCAGGGAGCTGGTATTGTGCGTGCTGGCTCGCTGTCACACTGTCATGTATTACAAAGTTAGGTGCAGCCCTGGAAGCAATGAGAGGAAGAGCGAGGAGATGGATTTGGTTTGAAAGGATTAGAAGAAATATTTCCAGAGCATTTTGTCGCTACGGATACCAACATGCCGCCTCTCAGACGATCTAAACCACCTTCATACCTTCACCTACCTAACTACTAACTAACAAGGCAGATTGTGTTGCATTGTTCCTTTTTATTAAAGCTGTCTATTAATTCCACACCAGCCGTTCAACTACTTGTGTAATCATACCTCCGACAGCTGGTACATTCAGTCTGTCTAACAAAAAAAAAAAAACTGTCTGTTGCAACCCTTCACATTCGGTTTAATGAGCTGTTCCTCTGGCTGTCTCAGACGAGCCTCTCTGTCTCTGTCTCTGGCTAAACTGTCTGCAGAAGCTTCTTGTCTGAATCGTCTTCTTGTCTGTCTAACCTGGACTGCTTTCTTGTCTGGCTGAATTCTACTGTGTGTGTGTGTGTGTGTGTGTGTGTGTGTGTGTGTGTGTGTGTGTGTGTGTCCATGCATGTGTCTGTGTGGTGCATGTGTGTGTGTGTGTGTGTGTCCGTCTTTGGCCCAGTTCGAATCTTTTATTCCCTCTGGGAGAGGCACCAAAACTCCACATCATATTTTTAAACTGCTCATCTCCTCCTCCTCCAATGCTGCCTCCCCACTTTCTCTCTCTCCCCAAATGTCTCTCTGCCTCAGTCTCAGAGTCCTTCTTGGCTCTCAAGGGCCCATCTGTCTAGAATCAGGCTGGTTTGTTTAGGCCAAAGGCTTCTTCTGACTGTTATGAACATTAGAGCAGGTTTTCCACTAAAGAACAGACTTCAATCACACTCAAGTCAACAAGTTTAGCCTTAAAGGAATTTTTTTGGACATTTTGGGGGATACACTTACTTACTTCCCTTGCTGAGAGTTGGATGGGAGGATTGATTGCCACTGCAACATCTGCCCACTAAATATAAAGCCAGCAGGAAGATAGCTTAGCTTAGCATAAAGACTGGAAACAGGGCTGGTCTGTCAGAGGGTAACAAAATCTGCCTACGAGAGCTCCCTTATTAACAGGTTAAAACTTATTTATTTAATCCATATCAAAACTGTGTAAACTTTATTTCTAAATATGCTACTTAGAGTTCATCTATAAGCTATCAACATTGTGGCAATTAGTGTTTTACCACTCTGCTGTGCGCATCCATGATTGTCTGAAGGAAGCTAAAGTCATCTGCAGTTCTAAATGCTTTGCGAGTGGATAAAAGCTGCCAATTTTCCAACCACAGTGCTTCCCTACTTTGCCACAAGTGCATTAGGTTGACAGTAAGATCAATTATTAAGGGCTTGGTGACTACACTGCTGGCAAGAGAGGAGCCTAACTGTTTGTGAATGTGGCTCCTTTAGCTAAAATGATGCACGTTGAAGTCGACAGGCCAGAGCTGCAGGTTTCTGCAGGTTGTGTTCACTGAAGAGGCATGTATGGAGTCATATTCTACACAGATTGAACAGCTTTTGAAGAAGGAAACAAGATCTACTTACAGTACAGTGTTATTCCAACAGCAGAGTCCCATGGGGTTTCTGGGAAAACAAGGAACCTACTCTTGCATGAGATAATCTAAAGTTTTGCAAAAAAGTGTTGTGCAATATTAAACAAATGCTCTCTGGACTTGTTGATTAAGGATGAGAACCAAACGCCATAATACATGCTGAATTTGCCACCTTACATCAGGAAATGACTGACAAGAGCTGGGATGCTCTGGATTACAGAGATGATGGAATATACCCATGAAACCCTGATGGCCGTGAGCGACGTCATCTGAGGCACTGAGCACTGACACAGAGTTGTCAAATCTGCGGGGTTTTTTCACATAATTGCTACAAAGAAAACACTGCTGAGAGAGACAAGAAGAGGTAAATTGCTTGAACCAAGTCAACTTTGAGATTTTTGCTTCAGCCTGCCGTGTCTTTGTGAGATGCAAAGAAGGTGAATGGATAGTATCTGCATGTGTGGTTCCCACTGTGAAGCATGGAAGAGGAGGTATGATGATGTGGGAATGTTTTAGTGGGTTTATCATTTGTTTTTTTTCTATATGACAATGACCCAAACAACACCTCCAGGCTATGTAAGGACTTTTAGATCAATAAGGAGAGTGATGGAGTGCTGCATCAGATGACCTGGCCTCCACAATCACCAGACTTGGACCAAACTGAAATTATTTGGGCTGAATTGAAGTGCAGAGTGAAGAAAAAGCAGCCAACGAGTGCTCAGCATACATAAAGGGAACTCCTTCAGAACTGCTGGAATCATTCCAGGTGACTACCTCATGAATCTGATTGAGAGAGGGTTTTGGAAAGTTGTCATCGAAGCAAAAGGCGGCTACTTTGAAGAATCAGATACTTAAAAATGTTGTCCATTGTGGGCTACTGTAGAAACATGGTGTTCAGCATGGTGGACACTGCAACATCTGTAGATATAAAACACTCCCATTCTAACAAAAACATAATTCTTATTTTCAGGTGATTATTCAGTAATGAAAACATAATTAGGCGCGTTATATATGATGTCTGTCTTATTCTGGAAATAGAGCCCCTAAATCTTAATAATGTGACGTATTCATTGTTAATCTAAAGTGTATAAAGAAAAAACACTGAATGAGAAGGCGGGGCCATTTGACCAGTACTGTAAGTCAGTTAAATGAGTAGTGGCACGTCACACGTGACACTAAATACATGGTATACCTGTTAAAATACCCATGTAATTATTTGGGAAAACAAAAGCCCACATCTGTGAACAACACATGTTTTCTATTCATGATCGTGATGATAAATCATTAGTGGCTAGGCATTTTCTTGAGACAGTGAAGCAACGTGGTAATAGGGACAGAATCCATTGTGATCCAATCAGGGCAACTAGCTGCCATTTCTCACTGGAATATGTATAATGTTAGCGGTTCAGTGCCGGCAGATGTCTATCAGAGTGTGGTGTATGAGGAGGGGGGGGGGGTTTTGGAGCCACATGCAAATACAGCTCAACTATATATTCTTCCTGGTTTCCAGCAATCTATCCATATGCTTGCATGATGTTGTGGTAATGAGTACTCTACCACTCTGCTGTGTGCGTCCGTGATTGTTTCTAAACAGGAAATCCATCTACTGTCATGATTGCTTTGTGAGTGGATAAAACCTGTCGATTTTCAAACCACAAGGCTGCCTCGCTTTGCCACAAATGCATTCATCTGACAGTAAAATCAGCTATTAAGTTGTCTATGACCACACGACCACTGCTTAGAGACGAACCTAAATTTCCAGGCAGCATCAGCCTCAGTCTTCACTTCTCTGTTCTGCCCGCAGGCTGCCACACACTCCTCTGTAACCTCTGCTGTCCTTCACTGAGGAGGAGATGGAGAGAGCAAGGCGAGGGGGAGGGAACAAGGTGGTACAAGGGGAAAGTTACCAGGGCAAAAAAAAAAACAAAGAAAAAACAAAGAGGAAGCTATTGGTGGGGGGAAAAATAGCTGCTATAAAATCCTATAAAGGAGTGAGCCATTGGCGGGAAGAGGAGAAAATCAAGCAGTTGATGAGATGGATTTGAAGAACTCGGAGGGGAGGTTATTTAGATATTCATCACCACAGTGAGTCTTTAAGGTCAGCCTGCTCTACTGAGCTCCCCAGTGGTGGAGCAATAAGTCACGACTCTGTTGGCACTGGAAAAAAAAAAAGCTATCAGGAAGAGATTTTTAGATTTTCCAGCCTGTCGGATAGGAGCAGATTTCCTGCGTCTCATTTTCTTTGTTTAACCACCACTGCTACTTGTTCATTCAGGGTCACTTTGTACATCTACTCGACATGGCTCTCAGTCGTCTGAGCTATACTGGTTATACTGTTGATTTCTTGTAATGGTGGTCGATCTATAATGGCAAAGTGAAAGCTGCTCTGTAAGTCAGCTAAACGCCCACAACATGAAAAGTATACGTATAAAACGAGGGGTCAAGTGACAGCCAAGTCACACAATCACATATAGATTGTCACGTCAATAACATTACATCTGCACACTAGTCATGTTGCTATAATGACCTTTAGCAATCACCGGCAAACTCTTTTTCATCTGTAAAAGTTGCACTGCTGTGTGCAATTTCATCATATGTGATCTGACTTTGCTGTATCAACAAGATAAAACACTTTTTTTATTTGGGTCATCATGCACCAGCTGGTTTCTGGGCTCATTTAAACTTCGAGCTTAACTTAGAGTTAGTTGAGTCATTATCAGAATGCAGCCATAACTTCAGGATACTTGGGCAGACCAGGACAGTTTAGTGAAGGTGCACACATGCAGAAAGCCTCCACTGTAATTTCAGAGCATTATTTGCCAATAGGAGGTAGAGCAGGGAAGGCCAGAGGTGCTGTGATCCACTTGTATATTTCTGTCTGCTAATCTCCCACATCTGCTCCAACACCTGGCGATTTACGAAACACAGCTGAATTGCTGATTGAACAGAGATACGCCTGGTAGAGTTGTCAACATGAGGAATACACCAGATGAAAAAGGATTAACCTGAAAGTAATTAACAAGCAATTTAACACGAGCTGAAAATCTAAAGCTTTTGGGGCCTCCGGCGTGATGTAGACGTGTACCTCAGTGCACTGTGACATCACATTTGGGTGTTGTTACAGGTGTAATCGACAACACTTCGAAGCTTCTAATTGGAGAGTTTCAGTTTCATCCTTGTATTAAGTTACTATTTAATTACAGTTATACATCTTAATTTGACACGTGGTTGAATATTGTTTCTCAATAACTGCCAGTTTAAAAGATGTATGTTGTATTGTGGTCAGGATAACAGTGGTTTGTACTGGATGGACTCAGAGGAAAAATACTCTCCGACTAAAGAGCTGATAAGCACACAGGAGAATAATAGAAAAGCATCTAAGAAGAAAATTGCTAGACATAACAAATGACAGATCTCAAAAATTACCATTCACTGAGCCTGATTATTTGAGTCTAGGCTTCACAGTGATGGTATAAATCCCAGAACTGTGTTTAAGCCCACTGCATACTGACATAAAAGTCACCTAGTTGAAGGATAACAAAGCTGCATGCCTGAGCAGTAAGAAAATAAAACCATATTTCCCTGCCGTTGGGCTCTGACCCTGAACGCAAGCAGATTTAGAAAATGCACAGTTGGCTAAAAGGCCTGAATGATCATCTTTCACTGTTTTCCTATATCTGCACAGATGGAGGAAGCCAAATGATTCCTTCAGTTCCCATCTGTTGGACATGTTCTGTGGTGGTTCTCCAACAACCAAGGACTACAAGAACATTTCACGGTACCTGGTGCACTCACAGTCTTCCTAATGATGCTCCCAAAATAATTCCACAAAATACACAGCTAAATTAACACGCGAGTGCTTTCAAATGACTTCAGGTGCTTCCCCACTCACCTGATCTAAACATAATTTAAACTTAATGGGAAATTATGAAGCCTGGAGCACTTTTTGTTGTGTAATTTCTCCGTTCCTCTCATATCTCGACTCTGCTCTGGGACTTGGAAGCTCACGCAGGATTTTTAACCTTCATTTAAACCAGGCAAAGTGTTTTAGGGTCCGTTCTTATTCACAGTAACAGCCTGGGGTGAGAAGTTGCGGAGGGTGGCCAGGTTACACACGGTCAAAGACTCAATCAGTTAGCAGTTAAGTGCTGCATCGGTTTCACAGTTAGGGGTTCTGTAAGCTTTTCCTGCAATGAAAGAGATCTGGAGAAAAGCTTGCACGATAATTTAGTAGACTTTTGGTCAGCCAAAGGCAGCGTTTTGCTAGACTCTGAGTTGAAGACATGATTCTTAAGACAGATGTATGCTGGAAACAGAATAGTTTGCAGCAAAGCGTATGGCCGTTCCAAGTTTTTCAAATGGCCATGCTGGAATGCAGCTGAAGAGCCGACCGTTATGGAGAGGAGCAACATTAGATAAATGTTTATTTTATACAGAATATGGCAGAAATGGACTATAAAAACTAATGTTTTCATTTGTTTATAATCACCTGAAAATCAGAATTTTGTTCCCTTAGCATGAGCCTTTTATATTTACACAGGTTTGTCTTCCATGTCATGTTTTTCTAGTAGCCCAGATAGGAAAAACTAAACACTGGCTCTTGGTAGGATCTTTTGCATTTTTTTCACAGCTACCATAGTTTCTCCTTCACGCTAGGAAAGAGACTGCGAGGCGAGCACCACTACAGTATATGACACTAAATCCTACACACTGGTCCTTCAAATGAGAACAGGACACACATTCTCAGGAGGTCTCTCCTTGTCTAAAAATGTAAAAGGATTTACTTGTTTGCATATCTGAAACAAGACAAATGTGTGAAGAAAGAAACTCGGGTCAGACAAAGTTAGAAATGAAATTGAATAGATTGCTGTATTGTCAGTGCACATATTTGTACCCATGACCATCCAGTTCTGCAACCATGCCTCTGTCCTGAGGTCCTGTATCTGATGAGGTGATTGTTTGATGGTTGATGAACCATCTATAGAATCCCTCCTACAAACTCCAATTCACATAACCTCTGTCTTGAACTGGGGGAGATCATGGATAACAGATATATTTGTTGAGGATTTTACCTGGGTTAAAACACATGTACACACACACACACACACACACACACACACACACACACACACACACACACACACACACACACACACACACAAAGCAGGCAGTACTTGCTGTCTAAGTCCATTTACCCATCCTCTATCCATCTACCTTTAAGTAGAAGCCCCCGATTATTTCTAAGACCAGCTGACCAGTGCTCTTCAAGAAAACACACACACACACACACACACACACACACACTGGCAGACTGACTCTAAACATACAAACACAGTTACTCTTTACTGTTAGCGGTTGGCTTGTTAGCATGCATCCCTTGTAGCATTTCACTGACAGAGCGAAAATCATGATATGACTGATAATGATTTCCATCTGCTCTGTGTACTGCATGTTTGCTTTTGCATGTGGCTGTCTGTGTGTGTGTGTGTGTGTGTGTGTGTGTGTCTGTGTGTGTGTGTGTGTGTGTGTGTGTGTGTGTGTGTGTGTGTGTGTGTGTGTGTCGCAGATCATGTCTATTAAAGCGGGCAGACATCTGCATCTTCTTTGAAGGAGAATAACTGCCCTCATTAAAACTTTAATCAATCGACGATATGACTCAGGTAAACAATGCTCCGTGTCTCCGTCTGCACGATTTTGTCTGTGTGTCAGCATACGAGTAAAAGAAAGCAGGTCAGGTAAAAGTGCCATCGATTTATGACTGGCGTCTGAGGAATGAAGAATCCATTTATTATGGAAGCCCATTAGTAATGTATGCATGTCTGTATGTGTGTGTGAGGAAAAGAAACGAGAGAAAAAGGGTGGAGGGACAGAGCATCATCATTTATACGGCTCCTCCATTAGCCTGAGTGCTTCCGTGACAACATAATGGCCGTCACCCAGACAACAGGGTCACCATAGTTATGAACACACCCGGCAACTGCTGATGTCAATGTAGTAAAGTGGATCCCAAAGTCCCACTTGGCTGGAGGGAACGCTCATACACAAATGCACACTCATACTCAGCTTGAGCAGGACAACTCTTTGGGATCTGAGAGGTTGTTTTGAACTGATCAATAATGAAAGAAGGGATGATGGGAATTGAAAGAAAGAGCTTGAATGAGCGAGTGAAAGAGGAAGACTGGAAGGAAACAGTGAGTGGCTGAAAATGAGAGAGACTGAGAGCGATGGAGAGCCCTCCCATGAGGGTTGTTTCCAATACAGCGCAGTTACAATGGAGTTATACTGGCCCATTTTCCCAAAAAGCTTCTCTGTGGTAAGATTATCTCTTCCATTATAAACCGATGGACTGAGAAGTACTGGAGATGTTTTCGTGATCCAGCTCATATTTACTGTAAGTCGGGTCAAATGGATTCTGAAGTAACAGGAACAAGGCGGAGAGACAAACAGATGTAAGAAAGGAAAAGTAAAGAGCGTGAACACATTTCCCATTAGGACTTGGTGTAGCATTTGTTATTATTTGTTATTCACCAAATAATCTCTGCTGCAAATCATATTCTGTGTTTTATTTCCCCTCTGTGACTTAAATCTGAGAATTTCTGAATCATGTTTGGCTAATTAAAATAAAATGGAGCCTTCCTCTGTTTGAAAACTATAACTAAGAGTATTCCCACTCCATAAAGACAAGCTGCATCCATCTGGCTCGCTTGCTGCCTTTCACTTTGACTTTGCTTGAATTTGTGCCATCGATTTCGTCTTGTGTTTACTCCTCATGCGGGGATCGGCTACATATCCTCCGCTAATTAGTAAAAAGGTAAAAAATTTAGCTTGTTTCTTTTTTGTTGATATTGACTTTGGCTTATTTTGCTTTTTTTACAGTGTGAATGGTGAGAAAGAACAAGTCATAAGTTGGGAGTACCCTAAAAATGATTTAAGTAACGCTAAGTGGAGGGATGGCAATGTCGGTCTGTGTGTCCATACGTCACTTTGGTGCAGACTGAAAAAGCTCAACAAATATCTGATGTACAAGGTCAAAATTTGACTAATGGCGAGGTATCAGCAAAACTAATCACATTCCTATCAGCCATATTAGTGGTAAACACCAAATATTAGTGTGCTAATATATGTCAAACATTATATATTTGCTGTCATTGTGAGCATATTAGCATTTAGGTGATCGGTGATCAGACTGGTGCAACTGGATTTGACTCTTAAGAGTGAAGAAGAGTGATGTCAGCAAACGTTGACAATAAAAACAGACAATTTAATGACACTTTTTTTTGCCACCTCACACCAAACATGATCCACTGTGTTTAATTTGGTTGCTAATATCTGGCGCCACCGCCAGTCAAAACTTTCTAGCTTCAGTGCCGCGTTCCCGCAAGAAAAGACTACATGACTTTGAAGATCAATGATCCTTATGTTTATTCATTTAATCAGATAAATATTATTGATGTTTATTATCTACCCCCTGGCAAAGAAAGTTGAATATCCCTGCTGTAGTCTTGTTTATATCTCACTAGCAAACAGATCAACAACAGTGATGGGTAAGAGACCATATAGAGAAGTGTGGAGGAGCTGAGAAAGATATTAGTAAAGGTTGCTCACTGATCAGCAGCTCATAACATCGAACCACTGCAAGAGTACAAACTTTATTGCAAAAGGGGAGAAATGAAAGATGTTATGTGTCTTTGTGAATGTTACATTCTGAGTCTGTGTGTGTGTGTGTGTGTTAGTGAAACTGCGCGCACAGCAACACATACAGCTGTATCACTGTGTATTTTTGTGTAGGGGATGTACAGAGCAGTAGGCAGAGTCCCACAGGCAATAAAATCCATATTTCAAGAGCTGCAGAGATGCTGTAGACTTCTGCCTGCTGCTTTGAAGACCAGTACCTGTTTCATCTCTTTCCTTACAGTGTAGGGAAAGAGATGAACTGGGGGGGGGGGTTACACGTTTAATGAATAGTGAAGGATGGGAAAGAAAAAATCTGAGCTGATCATAATCACCAGATGTACGCAGCAAGAACAAGTGCTTTAGAAGCAACACTGCCAGATCCAGTGCTGGAAAATAACGCTCCACATGATAGCTGGCACCAGACAGCGCTGCTCAGCAAATTACAGAAGAGATTAAATGGAAATGATGACTCACTTATCTGTTGTCCCTTCATTGTCATTGTCTACAAATACCCCCTCGACATGCTTTGAGCATGTGCGAGGGACACAGATTACAGACAAAAGATATTTTACCACATTCATCCATGACTCTTCATCCATAACTGCAATATATATATATATATGCACACACACATAAAACAGGCTTTCAGATGTCTGACTTCAAAGTCTCAAAGTTTCACCTAATGACTCTGTCCGAGCAGCACAAATAATCGAAGCTTATTGAGTCATGAGACTAAACAAAATATTAGGATTACTGTAGTCTTTGATGTGGTGTTGCGATAGCTGATTCCTTCCTTTTTATGGTCAGCCTAATGCCTCGTGCCTTAGTCAGAACAGAGCAGGATTGTTTTCCATCCTTCCTCCACAGCGAGGCAGTTTTTACTATTACTGAAAAATGGCAAGTAAAAGTAATTTGTCAGTCCAGAGCGTTTAAAGGAAGATGACCTTTTTAACTTTAATGCTTCCCTCAGTGTGTTGATATAACCCACATTATCTGCCAGGCTTAAAAAGACCAATAACATTTTTTTATATGTCTGCTTTTCATTATTTTTATGTTCTTGAACAGCTTTTTTTCCTGACAGATGATCGATCTTTTATCGAGTAACATAACACACTGAAGATTAGTTTAGCTTAGCAGATTTATTAGCGAGAGGACTGTCAAAATATGTATGTTGGCATGTTGTCATAAAATAAATACATACATGAACACCATGACATGGGTAAAAACAATGGCTGGTAGCAACGTTAGCACGTTGCTGGTGTGGATGTACGAGCTGATGTGGGAGGGATGTTCAGACGATCTCCCCACTGACAATGAGACTCTTTGAAACATGCAAATGCAATGTATTGCTATGCCTGCAAGATAACACCATGGGACACCGGGGTTAATATAGAAATGAATAATGAGAGCTATTCATGCATTTGTCCTGGTGGGTCACAGGAGAGCAGAACGACGCGCTGGCTGAATTTTCTATACGCTTTCGGTCATTTTTCTGCACTCTGATCCCTGGAGGGAAACTCTGTCACGTCAAGGAGAGGAGAATTATTCCGACTGCTTCCAGAAGAGACCCGATCTGTGCTAACCAATCAGTAAACCAGTCACTGAACGTCAAAAATATGCATATGTATGAGAGAGGGAGAGAGAGAGGGACATGAGCGTGATGCGAACATACACGTCCAATATTTGAATGTGTCTGAACACTCGGTGGGTATCAGCCATGGGAGTGTTTGTTCCTGTCTGTGCGGAGCCCTACACTTTCCGCATGTGCGTGGGTGCATGCGTGTGTGTGTGTGTGAGTGTGTATGCGCGCAGGCATGCATTAACTCATTGCAGAGTGGATGGTGATGCTCTCAAACAGCACCGTCTGGTTGCATAGCAACAAACTCACCCCGCTCCCCCCTCCATCCCCTCTCCTCCCTCTTCTTCTTCTTCTTCTCCTCTTCTGCGTGAGCGTTTGAACTTGCAGTGCACTTACCTGAAAACATTCTCAACGCTGGCACGCACTCACCTGTGAGCGCCCCGCTTCGCTTAAATGACATCACGACGTGTGTGTGTGTGTGTGTTTTATGTATGGATTCCACAGAGCCGTACACATGAAAGAGGAAGAGGGAGAAAGAAGTCCTCCTCCCAGCTCTGCAGTATCACCGACAGAGAGAGAGAGAGAGAGAGGGAGCTGGAATCAAGCCTGTACTTCAGATTTATGCTGTGGCTGAATATTGATGTTTTTATTCGGATATCAGTGAGGGCTTTAAAGTCTTCTCTGCTCTTATACAGCAGATTACTTTCCCCATATTTGGCTTTCTTTCTCTTCTTTCATCCTCTCTTTTCCCCTTCTCTTTCTCTCTCTCTCTCTCTCACACACACACACACACACACACACACACACACACACACACACACACACACACACTCAGCTTCCACAGCAAATTGGGAATTCTGTGTGCCTTGACAATCACATTACCCCCTTTCCTCAACCGCCCTCTTCCCGCTCCCAATCTTCCCTGTGGCCTAGATAGAGAAATATGCATAACTTCTTCATTTACCCCTGCAGCTAAAGTAGCACACTAGATAATTCACAGTACTAACAGATGCGGCAAAACCGAGTTTTATCATCCACTTGAGTGCTGTAATACCCCCCCATGTCTCACTTTTGCCGCCATCATCGGATAAAACGCCGCTCCGATGTTATTGATGTGTGTGACGCGCGCAGCCTCGAGGCGTCGTCTCTATATTGAACACTAATCATGACACCGAACATAATCTTGCACTCAGAGTTCAGAGCAGCAAACCCACACAACTATAGCTCCAGATTAGGTTCATCTGTGGCGTAATTGTGTGCATAAAGACGCGTCACTATGTGTTGCCCTGTGTTGGCTGTGGCAGTACGTTGTGCAGTGCATTGAACAATATGAGAGGATTGGATTTGGATAAACACGACTGTAATGTGGCATCTCACTGTGCAGCCAGCACAGAGCTTGTTATGGCCCAGTAATCCAAACATTAATAAAAAGTTAAATCCTGCCAGACACAGCCAAAACAAAGCAGGATTGGTGAAACGCTAATACCGTCAGCTACATCGCTCTGCAGAAAGGCAGGCACTCCAGAAAAAAAGCACTTCGTCTTCACATCCATAATAAAATGAATGTTGTTGTTTTAATAGCTCAACAAGTTGCCTGCTGTACCTAACATGGTGGCTTACAGTTGGTTGTTATGATTATATGTGGTTATGTTTGTGTTAAGCCTTTCCCACCGTGATGGTATAATAACATGATGACAAATGGCCATTGTGATGTCTTAAAAGTGCTTATTTTGTCTGACTAACTGTCAGCATATTAAATGAATGATGGTAAGAAATGAAGAAAAGCAACCAAATGTTAGTTTAAATATTTCCAATGAGCAGCATGTTTGGTGTTTGTACTTGATGAGTGACATTAAAGCAACTCTCATCAATATATTTTTACGAACAATGGATTAAGTAACTACTTTTACGTGAAAGTCGTGATGAACCCACAGAGAATTATCGCCCATAAATTTTATAGCCTTTTTTAGAATCTTCCAACTCATGATTTTGGTTATCTGGCCTTCCTCAACTTTACTGTTTTTGGCTCATTTTCACAGCTCTCACGCCAGCAACAGAGCTCTGAAAAACAACTGTGTGCTACCCGGCCAGCGCCAAATGCCAAACAAAGTTAGCAACGAGCCGGAGAACATACTGATGCATTTAATCATAAAAAACAAACTGGCTCTTGACCTTTTTAAAGCTGCAACAATTAATAGTTTTGTTGCCAATGAGTAACAAATTAAAAGGTGTCCACACAGAGCCACACATAATTAAATCCCACTCCAGTTCCCTTCAGTCCTGTGTTGCATTTTAGCTTCTTTCAGCTAATGTTTTAGTTTCAGGTCCAGCTAGTCGCTAACAGGTTTGTCATATTAACTTTATTAGCCGATAATATGCATTTACAGCTTGTTGTGCCCTAAAAATCAACCAGCGCACTTTTAATGTGCTTTACCGCCTGTCTTATGGTTCGTTTTTTGGTGCTCCAAACCACCATGAACAGTTTATTTCCTTGTATTTTTACGTGTTTGATTTGATTATGTTCACTCTGCAAAATTACAAACCAACCAGAGCTTCTTTCCATGTTTTTTTATGGTGAGGGTTGAATTAAAACAAACGCGATTACAGCTGCCATAAATTTAGCAAACCGTGAAGAAGCTGCCGGCCTCCATGATATCCAGTTTATCTCCCTCCTCAGTTAAGTACACAAGAAGAGAGGAAATGAGAATGAGTCCAGGTGGAAGTTTCGACCACTGTTCAGCTTTCAGAAAATAAGGAACTGTTCGCTAGTATAGGCTAACCAGACCTTGTCTGTAGAGTCTGTTTGCAGGAGGTGAAACAGCTCACACTAACACAAGATATGCCATCTCCACCAGGTTAATGATGCCCCACACAATCCTGTGGAGCTGGAGCTTTATGATCTCATTTTATATGGCTCATATCGCCAGGGTACAACCACCATTAGCATGAACACACGTCATTTGGACTCACTTGTTCTTCTTGGCTGTAAATCTGAGGGAGGTTTAGATGGCTGTTTTTATAACCCTTTCACTGGTGAGTGTGACTTTAAACCACTCGTCACCTTGCTAACAGCATCCCTGCTCTGTGGCAGGTATGGAAAAGGGGGACAGTGGAAAGAAAGTGAGGGAAGGAAGCAAGAATGATGTAACAGGAGGAGGAGGAAGGGTCACTCGTGCATCTAAACTTAAACATTATTTGGCCTGGCTGACAGGAGAGGTTGTCTTTCTGTGTCCCCTCTCTGTCTCTGTCTGCAGCCACTCACCGCTAATAACAAAAGCCACCTTGCAAACAACCTGCGCTGAAATTACCAGACAGTTTTGGGGCTGGAGCGTTTTTGTGCTGCATTTTGCAGAGATCATTTGTCAAACACTGTCCGCCATTTTTGGCTTGACTGTCTGAAGGCGGCAATCTTTTATTCGCCTGTCCAGCTGTCCATGCTTATGGCTGCTAATGCTTCTCACCCGGGTTTGTTTGTTTCTTGCTACTGTAGCCATCTCTAAGCTTCTCGAAAGTCAGAGGAGATCAGATGGTGATATTTTAGTCCAATATGCAAACAAATAATAAGCTAGCATGATCATTTTGACTCTCATTGGAAGGAAAATCTAATAATTATAGACAAAGTCCAACACAAGAGTGCGCATCAAGGAATGGCTTACTGTACACTGAGCTGATATTCTGTTTAAAAGTAGAAGTTAGTAGATTATTAAAGGTAAAAGCAGTGGAGCAAGAAGGGCGAGTTGATGTTGTTGACAGGTTTCCATGACAGGTAATAAGTCTACACGAGGGTACTCTTGGTGTCTCGCCTACGGAACCAAAAAAAAAAGGCAGAAACTGCCTTGGTTGTTGCTGCCAGAAATGCAAACTGTCTCATTTTCTGTGATTCACAGGAACACCCACCTGACGTGAATAAAAAAAAAAAGGGTAAATGCTGTCTTGAAAAGTCTCTCAACAGGGCAGTTAGTGTCAGGAAGGTTTCTAATACCTGTAGTTATTGAGTCGTGCTTGGTTTCAGTTGTGTGTGTGTGTGCGTGTGTGTGTAGAAGTGCGTTGATACATATTCATTAGCCACTGTCTAGTCCTGACACAGTGACGGTGACTCATGAATTAAACATAATCAAACTGGGACTTGTTCAAGGCAGCTAAATGTTAGCCAGTGTGTTAGCTCAGATCATGCACATTAACCACAGAGACTAATTGATATTCGGACATCAATGAAACCGATCAGTGAATTATCAAAGAAGAAGTTACAGATACAGAGAGGCTGAGGTTTATGTTAACAGTGTGAGTCACTGATGTAACTGCTTTAAAATCCAAACTATTGTAAGTGTCACTATATCTGAAATCTGTTTGTATGTTATGTTCAGTTATAATCCGAACTGTAGACTTTGACGTGTCAAACATACGGCAGAATAATAAAATATAAATGAATATATAAATATGACTATAAATAATTTAAGTATATATATACCAGGTGGACTTGGTTTGGCTCTTTGCTCTAAGTGAATCAGAAAACAAGCTGACTGATTTTAATGTAGTTTACTGAGATAAATACATTCTGTCATGTTGATATTTACTAATAACATGATGTCATTTTAAATATAAAATCATGCTGAGGACATTTTAGGATACTTTTTTCAGTTGTGTATGACAGCATTTAATACAGGAAATTGAAAGTCTGCCACTCCACTGGTAATGGGTTATTTAACCCGGCCTGTCGTATTGATTCTTACTTCCCTCCAGCTACTTGTTGGTGCAATCATTCAGTTGTTCTCTAATGTGTGTGATTGTGTGCAAGCTCTCAATTTATTCAGTTTGCAAATGTGAGGGGACATCAGGTTTCTGTCTTCATTGATTTTAGCAGTCATTCTAATTGATCTCATTCAAAGATATTTGTATTAAAAAGACCTGAAATCCTTTTTTTATTTTATTTTTTTTAAGGTCGTAAACCTGCCTCTGGAACGAGAAAATCTCAACCCTGTTGTGGGTATAATGTGACTATACGTCTGTCAGACCGCCTGTGCATTATGCGCCACTGTCTGCGTGTATAGCATTTGCAGCTGTTAGACTAAAGAATTCAGGGCTGGTCAGCAGACAGAGGGATGGATGTGTGTGTGTGTATGTGTGTGTGTGTGTGGGGCGAATTAGTATCCATTACTGCGAGGAGCCAGGCTCTTTTACCACAACACCACTCAAATTATACAAGTGTGTGTGCGTGTGTGTCTGCGCCTGTGTGTGTGTGTGTTCAACAAAGTTATGTTAGACACTTTTTTTATTTTATGTTTGGACATTTCTGCAAAGTGAGAACATTTCGTCTGGTCCAGGGCTGAGTCTGCATAAGTCTGTATGTTTGCGTATTTGTCTCACCATCAGGTCGCTGCACCTGTTCTGTTCAACAGGTGAACACCAGAGAGACAAAATATAGAGAAGGAAAGATGATTTTATATTCACCGCCACACACACACACACACACAACGTGACTTTTCTTTCTCTCTCACTATTCCATCCCTTTCCAAATGATCGTTGCATGCATGTATAAATTTCATACAGCAGCTGCTTATTTGCTTTAGCGACGTCACCTCATCTCTGTGTGTTAGCAAACATACGTCTGTGTATGACTTACGCAGCACAAAGGCAGGAAGAGATAATGGGTGGATGGCTTGATAGACAGAGACACATTAGATAACTGTGTGTATTTAGTGTATTTTTCATGGGACAAATAAGGTTAATGCCGCCATATCTAAATGTAGCGACAGCAATCACTATAAAGTGTCTTCAGTTAATGTTACTGTTTTCCCAAGCTGAGCACAACAGGATGAAATGTAATACACATTCACATGCTGGTGGGTCTATATGGGGGGCGGTACACTGACCCATATTGCAAGGGATTGGTGCATGATAGCAGGAGTGAGCAGGCATTGTCTCTCTCTCTTAGACACACACACACACACACACACACACCCTCTTTTCCTGCACCTCTCCTCCCCGCTATCTCCATCACTACCTCACCCTCTCCCGAGAAGTCGCTGCATCCTGTCTCCCTTTAGTCCATCGCTCATCTCACTTCAGTTTAGCTCCATTTGCTAGCACTAAGTACACATCAGAATGCATCGCGAGGCTTTTTGTATTCACAGTCGATGCTGACATAAGTTATGATGATTAAAACACGAAGGCCAGTCATAATTCACTTAAATATAATTGTGCATGCTCTGTTTGCTTTCTTGCTCACATCCCCTCCGTGCAAACTGCAAAACAATGATATTATGCATAATATGAAACGATTTAAACATTTTCCATATCACTTGCATTTAAATTGAATCAGGGAAACAATAAATTGTCAATTATTTTTAATGTTTTTCACTCAGAAATTGAGAATATAGGCATATATCCACACTCAACCATTTCTCCGCATTTTGACTGTGGATTTTGTCCCGAATCTTTTTACAGTGTAAAATATCATAGTAGACTTAAGGTTTCATTCATACTTGATTTATTTTTCTTGAGGGATTTTTTTGTGGTCAATGTGTAAGGGAGCTTGAAAGAAGAAAAGAAAAGTGACAAACTGAACCCAGAAGTGAAGAAACAGATTCCTTTCTTCTTTCCACTTAACGCATGAACTCCCCTGTAAAGCTCTAGTAAAGGATAAAGAGATACAGAGAGAAAGAAACAAAGCCTTAAGCCACTGGGATGACTGCCTCACACTTCCACGTAGAAATATTCTCTTCTTCTTCCTCTGTTGTTTCCCTCTGCATCTTTTTGACTCTGAGGTTAACCATTCAAGGACTAAATCCAGGCTGTTTGGTTCGCTGGCTGATACTTTGTCCAATCAGACGAGGCCTTGATGCTCCAGTAAAGACACAAGCATTTTAGATATTTAAAAAAAAAAAACAGTGTTTGATGGTTCATTACCTATACCTGACCGTGTGGTCTGATAACATGGATGGGATTCATGGTTGTGCAAGAAAGGAGCGCTACGAATTGAAGCAGAGTTTTTATTCAGTAAGATATATAAAGGGAGAGATTGACGGCGTGAGAATGAGCCACATCCCACAATCCCAATTCACAAATCCCCACTGCAAGAGCCCCTCAGGAGGGATTTTTGCTAGAGAATTGAGTTTGAGAACTCCCAAACCTGAACAAAATGAGAGCAGAAAGCAGATTATTGGGGCTATAGTGACAGACGCCTTTTCCCTTTTTCACCCCCTGACAATTGGAACACGCTATTCCAATTAAAGAAAACCGTACATGACTGAAAATACATTAATTGTAAGTGTGCCAAATGGTTTATATGGATTGTTCAGTTTGAAGTGGAAGGATTTTCACCATTATACATTAACATAAACATGTACTTTGCCTTGAACTGATAAGTACGACTCAATGTTAATCTTATTCAGTGGGTGAATCCTCCAAAGAGCTCAATTTTATGTGATGTGGAATGAAATATACACGTTAATATTTGATGTTTGGAAAAAGATGGCAGAGCAGACATACCCCAAATCACTTTACATTCCATCTGTTTGAATTAATAGCCTTCTGTATTCTTACACGCCTGCCAGGTTGACCTAGTTGTGGCTTTAAATGTAATTGTTACCACTTTATGGTGTCAGTGCACTTTGGGGGAGCAGAATTAAATAATTTGACATGCAAATACAAACTGTCTCGGGCCTCAGAGTTTTGGCCATAATGTTCTCCGCACCAGCTGGTCATTTCTAAGCCTTGGCAAGGTTGCTGAGAAGTGGCAACTGACTTGGACTGACATGTGTGAATCTGCACAATTTGATTCCTTCGGTCCGAGAACTGTGTTGCCAGTGCCGTCAGCGTTCGACGGTGGTACAGTGAATCAGATCAAATCAGAGTTAAAGTGGTGAAGGGTGGAAACACTAGAGATTCATCATCTTATGGCATGCACGAAAACTGATAGAAACTCTGCACATCCATGCATTTACAGCATTTTTACTTCCTATTGCGCTGACCCGCTCGCACAAGTATATCTTACACTATGTGGGACAAATAAATAATTTCTGTATCAGCGCCTCCCAGCCCTGCTGTGTAAAGATGGTCTCTAGCATTGCAGATTTCACTATTTCTGTTATGAATCTAGGCCACCAGGAGTGCAGGCCTGAATTTTTTTTTTTTTTTAATGCATTTTAACAGTTTGAAATTTTACTGCTGACTAATGACACTTATGTAAGGGAGGGCATGGTTATGTAATCACTGTCACAGACAGCAGGAAGAACAAAGAACAGATTTCCTGGTGTCCTGTGTTTGGTCCTAATGTGGTTCCCTACAGTTAAATAGAGAAGAGTAATGTCATAAAGTTGTATAGGACTAATGATCAACAACTAACCTATAGGATCATTGGTTGGATAAATTGGCTAAATACATGGCTGAATCAACCATCATCATCGGTAGATCACTAAAATGTCCATATTATCTCAACATATCAACACATTCAGAGATTTTTCCTTCTTCTTCATGTGGTTGTGCACCAATGAGGTTTAGTGCATTGTTCATGTAAAGAGGCCCCTCCTCCAAGCTGGAGGTTGATCACTTCATCAGTATTCCACGTCCAGACCTGACCTCTCTTCGTGACCCCGGCATGTGAACATACAGTTCACAACAGGAAGCGCGGTCGCCTGCTGTATTTGAAAATTAAGTTTGACAGCCTGAGAGCAGTCATGTGCTTCCTTCACTGTTAGATGGCTGACAACGTGAGAGCAAATGTGTTTAATGGCAGACTCCTCGGCGTTTGATGAAGTGATCACTGTGGACTGCAATAATCTGACTCTAGGCCTCATTTTGAACAGTGTTTTGATTAAGCTGAATCGGTGGGTTGAATATATAACTATAACATTTAAATGTTTACCTGTGGTTCATCCTCATTCATGGAGTCTTTTTCGAAGTATGTAAAGAGTCGATTGAGATAGTCGAGCTTGTGTAAAGATGGTTCCCCTGGAAATTGCACTCCACTCGGGCAAATGGAAACAGAACATTGGTTTATACTTTATTTGTGGTCTGAAAAGTCTGTAAATGATAAAAACCTGCGAGGAAGTGTGCGGCATGTTCTTTTTTCAAGCAGTGGGACATAGATCAGTGCTAGTCTTGAGTCTGTGTGGTAAACATGAAGCTAATGCTAGCAGTCAGTTATCTTAAACTAGCGCAAAGCGTGGAAGCTGGGAGAAAATGGTGGACTGGCTCTGTCCCAACAAAATCTGCTAACCACCGCCAATTAATGTGTTGCATCCCATTTGTTTAACTGTACAAAAAGCAGTGTGAGAACTACACATTCATTCATGTTAACTCCAGAAACGAGCAGAAAGGACGCTACGTGTCATTTTTAAACTTTGATTTTTGTACAGTTATATCAGACGAGATATAAAGTGTTAATTGGTGAGCTTCATGGCTAGGCTAAGACGTCACTATACCCATTTCCACTCTTTGTGCTAAGCTAAGCTAAGCTAACTAGCTCCTGGCTGCAGCTACGTATTTACATGAGCGTGGTATCAGTTTTCTCACTGAACTCTGGGAAAGAAAGAAAAAATACAGATTAAAAAAAAATATATATATATATATATATACTGGACTGTTTATGCATTAACCCTTTAAGGACAAAATCATTCACAGTGACCACTAGCTCTGACTGCTTCTGTACATTCACCACACACATGCGCACACACACACGCTTTAATTTAGGTAATCTATGAGGTGATGTGGCCTCGTAAGGTAAACAATTTCTGAGTGAATTTACTGTCCCACTGTGCAAAGGGCTGTTTCACACACACAATAAACCTTGAGCTCTAATTACCCCAGAGCCTTTAAACTCACACATTTGCAATCACGCATACACTCACAGGAAGTGTATTCCCCTTCCTTTTTTGTGCACTTAACTGTATATAACCTGTTTACACACCAACACACACCATTAGCTACACTTCATTCATTATTGACAGCTGAGTGACCACATCTTTCTAGTTCTACTGTAACCAGAGGCCCGAGGGTTCAGTGACAGGTCGCCTAGAAACTCTAATGACATCACCCACCTCTGTTTCTTGGGTGTGTGTGCGTGTGAGAGAGAGCAAATAAGTGAGTGATTGATTTTATTTGACACTGTGTAAGAAACATAAATAAAAAGACTGCAGGCGGGGAGGCGTGTCAGTGAGAGCAGGGATAGTTGTCAGAACTCACTCTTAAAATCCCTTAAATCCCAACTCACAAAGCGCAACTTTGAAGCTTCACTTTAGTGCCGAGTCTCCCGGTGGTGTCACACTGCAAATTCATTGAACAGTCGGTAACACACCTGCACAGGCATTCGTGTTTTTTAATAGGCAACCTAGGTTTCTGTGGGACTAACAGCAGATTTGGTGTGTAGAGTTTTTTTGTGTTTCCATCAGTAATCTTTAAGTATCCATGATAGCTGCCATGAAAGAAGTTATCAGGTGGAGAAAATAGACTATGACAGATAAAGGAGAGAGAGCTTATTGGCATCAATTAAGAATGAACAGTTAGATTAGTCTGAGGCCACCCTGAGCATACCCCTGTACCCCTAGCAGAGAGATAGAGATTAATTCATCTCTCTCAGTGTTTCAAAGTTAGTCATGAAATTTTCTGAACTCATCTGACACGTTTCAGTCGCTTCAAAATGGCTGCTTGACTGCTCCCACGAGTGGGCGTGGCTTCAGGGCATTCAGCGGACACGCCCCCACAGTCCTGGAGCTGAGAATACTGCTCATTTTTACCCGATTCTGACACCTAATTTCATAAACTTGTTGATATTTTTAATCATTCAAATTCGTCTGGGTGGTTAATAACACTTTCTTCTTTGGTCAGACAAACTCAGAACACATATTTATTCGTACTTTACACAGACTTTAACAACCTTTTCAGCAAGAATGTATCCAACTGAATGAAAAATTCTACATCCTTTAGGCTATGTATTCAGTTTTATACGTCTTTAACAAGCCCAGTAATGAGTTTTTTTTTTTTTTTAATCTTTTATTGTTCTTCAATGCCTCAAGACTCGGGCTGAATGAATGACGATGCAGTTAAATTAAACCCAAAATCACATCACTTGTTCTGCCTGTGGGCAGAGCGGTGGTCGGCACCTTTCATGTGTTACATTACAGTAATCCCTGAAAAGGCTTGAGGGGAGTCACAAACACCAACCTGATTATTGTGGCGGTTTGCGACTCTAAAAGGTTGAGAATCACTGTACTAGAACACAATAGACTCTGGTCTTTTTCATAACGCTGTCGGCTGTAACATGAGAGATACAGTTGGGGGTAATGGTCTAGTTCAGAGTGGTATTTTATATGTATTATATTATTGACAGTTGATCCCAGACTGGCTCTTAATGGGGCATAGAGCTGTTGTGGGAAGAGTGTGTGTGTGTATGACCAGGGGAGAATCATGGAGCAGAGCAAAAGCTGAATAAATCTGAATAAATAGGAACAAACAAGAATGCTGGGACGCTGGCGAGGCTATCAAGATTCATTTTACACTTTACCCTACATGTTTCCATCCAAAATTAGTACAAATTTTAACCAAACTTGGACAAAAATGATTGCATGATTCTGTCCACAATTGTTATATGACTGGTTTGTCAAGATAAACAGTTGGTAGCGCCAGTTGTCCAGTCGGGGGCCGTTAAACCATTGCAGAAGAAGAGGATGCAACAAGTTGATGTGATTAAAAGAGGGCCATCAAATCTCAGATGGTGGAAAACAATTTATCTTTTTTCATTTCCAGCATTTCCACTTCCAGGCATGAACAGGTAGATGGAAACCTACCAATTTAGTGACACCAAGTTGAAGACCACACAATCACATTATTCCTGGTTTGAATCCAGCCAAAATTATTCTTCAATTAATCCTAAATTCTCAAATATTGAGGTCAGTTTCAGTCTTTTGCGTCTAAAACTCAGCCAGTTAGGGAGAAACTTAACTTGAATTTTACATTTGTACAGCAGAAACCTATGAGACAAAAAGAACCAAAAGTTCATGCTGATAATATTTAAATCAAATTCAACTTGTCTCTCTTTGGTGCTAGTGTCCATATCATTATTACCGTTTGATAAAATAGGTTTTGCATCAGAAAAAGGGGTAAACCATTACTGGGTTATTATTAAATTCAATATATGATTAAATTATTAATGCCTAAGCAGAATTGTTAAGACTTAACTACTTTATTGCTTTATTGTTATTACTTTGTTTAATAATATGTTATAAACCGGTAAAAGAATACTTCTTTTAATATTTAAAAACATATAGTGGCATTAAATGAAGTTTAAAAACCTAAAATTGCACTGATCACTTGATGCACTTCACAGTTTAATTCACACGCTCTTACATTAAGACACTAATTATTGCTTAATCAATAAAGACCAGACGATGATTACTGAAGTCTGAAAATTGTGACAACATGCTGAACTCAGCACAGATGATCTCTTGGCTCAGTGTGTTACAATGGAGTCTGGAGGACACGCATCACTTTTCTGAATTCTGCTCGGCGGAGCTTATCACATCACAGTGACACAGTAGTGGAGCATTTTGAATGGCAGAGATTTGTTTTCCATTGTGGCCCTGTGCAGCGTCGTGTTTCCCCTCATCTGTTTTCTCCATCTTGACAGGATGGGAGCTCACACGCTAAATACATTCTGACCGTACAATAACACGTAAACACACAGTGGATAAAAGGGTGAGCCTGTGAGTATTTGAACATTTCATTGTGTGTGTGTGTGTGATTCAAAGAGCCCTGCATCGGAGCAGACTGAAGGCTAAAAAGAAAAACTTTGCTGATTTCCAAGCCGCTGTTAAGACTGTCACACTTTATCTAGCAGCAGCTTGGAGCTTGACTCACCTTCTCACTTTCATTCATGAAGCATCTTTAGAAGCTTCCTGTAGTATCAGTTGTTATTTTTGCTTCATTTTAAGGGTCCTAGTTAAGTGTCATGGAGTTATTGAGTGGAATATAAATCTATGAGAGCTCAAGCACCACAGCGGGGAACGACATTCAGCTCCCAGCAGCAGAGCCTCGAGCCTGGTTGGTGGCTCCACTGAACTCAGCTGGCAGTAGGTAGTTTGAGGAAGGCGCACGAACGTTTCGTGATTACTGCCCCGGTGATTTATACTGGTTGGTCAGCATTTCTCTCCAGTGATTGAGTAGGGTGGGATAGAGGGCCTGAGGGAGGGATACCGTGTCCTAGTGAACGTCCTTGTTGTCCTAAGAAAAGATATAAAAGTGCTTATTTCTCATAATAGATGTGGCTGTGGAGCAGAATCTCATCAGGGCTGTAAGCGTAGAGGACATGCATGTGTAGACACAGGGATGAGGGAAAATAAATGGTCTTTAACCCTCCAAAGCACCCGTTCTATATTTCATGATAACACCCAGGAGTGTCCATCATTTTAAAATCGTTCCCTGTGAAAGTCCTGAGCTGGAGTTTAAGTTGTCATCAAAAACTAGAAATATAGATACCTACCCAGCTTCCAACAAGCTGGTTGTAAATCTAGAAGCTCCGCCGACAATGCAGCTCTGTTTTTACATTCTTATGGAATCCGTAAAATCCCGCGTGCATAGTGGACAGCAACAAAGACATTGTAAGTTCAAGTGTTTTGCTCACATCCACATCACTTAATCACCAAACAGCAGAACTTACACGACTCTCACTGACGGAGATCTGGGGGACAATTCACCGAAGAGTCGACAAGGAGGACTGACCAGGTCGCGCCAACTTTTCCACATAAACTCCAAAATCTTTTCTCACATAAGTTGCCAAAGAATGTTGTGGGTTGCTCGAAAATTTCATCACATAATCACAGCAGATGAACAACAGGAGTTTCTTTGATTTCACTGTCGAGACAGGGTCTGTTTTCTGGAGGATAGTTCGCAGAGAGAGTTGACCGGAAGGTTACGTAGCTGTATGTTTGTTCTTATAAAGGAAATAGCTCTTCCCCAAAGTTTTTGTGCCATTTTTTTCTTTGTTTTCTTTTTTAATAAAGATACAAATGCTACATGTTGGTATCAAATTAAAGATTAAGATGAGTTATTCCTGTTTTTCAGAGCTTTTTGTTTGAGTAGAAAAGAAATGCTCATTTGAATTTCCAAATGTCTGGAGTTTATTTTTTCAAATTTTTCTCGAATTTTGATCACTCTCAATAAGAGGAATACAGTCGTTTTGGGGAAATACACATATTCACTTGCTTGCCAGGACTCGGATGAGAAGACTGATACCACTGGTACCACACATTACATTTTTAACATTTAGTACCACCATGAGATGCAAGTTCGGATGATTTACGTTAGCAAAAAGCTCACTGGGAACATAATTTTTCGGACACCAGGTTTGATCTGCACGTTTCCAGCGTCGCTATGCTTCTGTCCCTGTTGGAGAAATACAATCCCGAGCTGTGCGCTGAATCCCAATCACCTTATTTAACGGAGAGCGTTTATATGTTGGAGGAAATTGTCCTAACAGTTTGGTGCCAGACAGAAAGAACATGAGCAATAAATAAAAATTGCGAGCAACATATGAAAGCACAGTTTCTGCTCTCTTAATGGCACCACCCACTCACACACACAAACACACACAAACACACACATATCTAACCCTTTCAGTCTTTCTTTAACTTCCTCTCTCTGACACACACACACACACACACCTGTCAGAAAGCAGTGTTTACCCATAGCGTCATCTGCCTGGAGGAGTATTTTTCCTGGTAATTGGACCTGACCATCAGTTGTCCTGCAGTCCTGCCTCTGTCCCTGTAGCCGCTCATGACAGTTTCTGTTTCCGTCGTTTGGTTGCTGCCTTGCACATTATATATATGAGTCAGACTCATTTCATGTCACGCTGGTTATTAAATTAAATTCATCCCATTTGTCTTAAAGGATTTCTTTAAGCTCCTGCTGCTGCACTTCTTTTTTACTGAGGCAATTTAAACATCTAAAGGACCATGACAAATTTAAATTCACAAAGCAACAAACCCTAACGTGGAATGTGTGAGAGTATGTCTGCTGGTCATTATCATATCTTTTGGGATCATCTGAATATGTCATCATACTGGGAAGATCAGAAAATCAGCCAACCAAACTTGAAACATTACACAGGATGTAAGTATGTAAGTATGTAAAGTATCTGCTGTCCCGGCCCCTCTGACTTTCCAAGTAGTTTTATCTTTATCTAGTAGTGCCAGGAACTATTTCCTCTCAGTATCTTTTCTAAGCTTGTCTGTAAACACCTCCTCGTCTCCCCCATTACCCCGCACTCCCCTCCTCCTCTGACTCATCCTCTTTTCGCTGACCACAACTTATCCCACTTCTGTTTTTTTCGACAGCCCACCCCTGACTTGGCACCCGCCCGTCTCTCCTTTCCTCCCCCTTCCTGTCCTGTCCTGTCCCCCCCTCCCTCCTGGATCATCCATTGTCAAGTCTTGCACTTGACATATTCTTGTCTTGCTCTGCTCTTTCCATCCTATCTTGTTTTTTTTTTTCCCCTGCATGATCACTTCCTCTGATATTTTTAAACTCTGTATTACTGTTATGTGCCAAGTATTTGTGGGTAAACTTTTCACAGAGATCCCGTACAACACGGCCTCAAGCTAACAACAGAGATATTTTATTCAACACACTACTATCAGCTTACTATCATGAAGGCTGCCAAGTTCAAACCATGAAGAAGAAAAAGATGACACACTTGAGTTTCCTCGGTATGTACTATTGTCCCGTAATGCATTGCACAAAGAGCCACTCACAGCTGCGTTTTCTAATTGTATGCACAGTTTACAATGAATGTACCACTCTGTATCCAGTCTGCCAGTTCCTAGTTTCAATTATTACTAATTACATTGCCAGAGGTCTTACATAATCATACAAACAATAACAATGTTCTGATTGCTTTTTTTACAAATTTACTACGATTACACTACTACTGTAGTGCTGTGCACATAAAATTCATTACAACAATGAAAAAAGGGAAGGAAGGAAGGAAGGAAAGGACGAAATGACTTGGAACTCATTTGCTTTATGATTATAATACTTCTCAAGTAAAATAAACAACCGAGGAATAAATAACATTCTTATCAGTCCTGTTCTCAAAATAAAACGACCTGGAATAAACACAGAGGGGGGGAGATGGTTTCCTTTTCTACTCAACAACAACAACAAAAAACACAACCGTTATCCAATTTAAAATCTTGATGTACAGCTGTAAAACAAATTTGATGTGGCGCTACAGGAAACCTCAAGCAATAATAAAAAAAAAAGACTAAACGTGAGTTTTAATTAAGTTGAATTGGAAGTGACTGTTTTGTGCGGCTCGTATGGTGCTTGTTTCTAAGGTAGACTATGAACAAAACCATAGAAATAAACAAAACACTTCTCTCTATCCGGTCCACTCAGGTGAAAAACGGGCAGAGCAATGGAGAACTCAGACAGTGGGGCAGCTGTGGCTCAGGGTAGAGCGGGTCGTCCATTAGTCAGATGATTGACAGTTCGATCCCCGGCTCCTCCAGCCTGCATGTCGATGCGTCCTTGGGCAAGATACTGAACCCCAAATTGCTCCTGAAGGCTGCGCCATCGGTGTGTGAATGCGTATGAATGGTTAGCTCCTAAAACTGATGAGCAGTTGGCACCTTGGATGGCAGCTAATGCCATCAGTGTATGAATGGGTGACGACTACCTTTTTAAAATATGAATCACTACTGTGTTGTAATGTAGGAGTCTCCGTCTCGTATTTCCTGAGCAAAATGTATTTTAGATACAAAAGGGCATGAATCTTCAGCTCGGTTTGATTGCTGAAGTAGTGTTTTAGTCTTTTGGCTTCAAACAGTCGATGCAGCAGTCCACTGATTAATGTTCGCTGTGGACACAAGCAGCGACTTTGTGTGACAGCTCAGAAAAACTGATTTAAAAGCTCCACTGATTTTCCTCCAGACTGTATCTTTTTTTTTTCTTCTACTTTTTGTCTCCTTGTTGCCTTCATAAAAGTCGAATTAACCACTCGAGCTGAAACAGTTTGAGCTCCGTCAGGTTTTTCATCACTTCCATTCGCAGCATCGTAAACAAATCTGCTTCAGTTTTGACTCTGTTGGCATTTGTGCTACCTCCACACTTATCGCTGTAAGATGCAACTGCAGCATTCACCACGTTTACTTTGAAAAACTTTGAAAAGTTTATAACATTTGTTCTTCATATATCAACGATTATCTTTTATTTGATTTAATATGATATTTTTGGCATTTGGCTCCAAAAGTTTTGTGTAAAACGAAAAATCTTAATAGATAGATATTCGTTTTCCGCTTTCAGTCAAACTTTTAAATTGTCATGAATAAATCAAACTAAATTCAGAGCATATTATATCTTTACACCTCTAACAGTACCAGTAAGTTCCATAACTCCTATATATAGAGCAGATTTTAATGCCTAGACTCGCAGTAACTCTCTCTCTGTCGAGAAAAATAATTTCTCTTGTGGTAAATGTCCCAGCTGATAAACTATTTATTGTATGAGTTAACTCCGGTGTCCTGCGGGGTGATTTTTAATGCCATCTGGATTGACGTCTGCTGTTTTGCAGAATTAACGACTGACGCACCAATTGGATTACAAGGGCTACATGACCAGCAGCAGCAGCAGGGTAGAGCAGCATCACTCCGCAGATTACATTAGATGATTAATGATCATCGTGAAAATAATAAGCTGTTGCAGAAAATACAATATAGCTCAGGAAGAAAAATAAAAATGGAATATCTATAGACGCAAATGCAATATACGCTCACAAACTGATTACAGGTATCAGGTAATGAAAACATGAACACAGTTGTGTTTGATGTTCTACACTGTTTCTCTGCCAATACCAGTGCAGTTCAGAAATGGCTGCTAGCCACGCCGTCATTTACTACATCATGCCGTATCCCATTTATCTCCAACTGCAAGCTCAATGCATTCGGCTTTTTTTTCCTTTTTTATTGATTACATGGGTGGTCCCAGCCTAATCCTTTCAGTGTTGGTTTAATTCGGAGCCGCAGTGGGGTTTTCTGACCGTCTGATCAGCTAAACACCGCGAGGTCTGAAGGGTCTAACCTCATCACTCTTTCATTGCAAAAGCGTCTTCTGAAGTTCACCGACTCAAAACCAGCTGACATCAGTGCGGCGGGCTTCATTAAGTTCTCGTCACCGCGTCAACCTCTCCCCTCCTTCTCCATCCAACATGTCCTCTCATCCCCCCTCTCCCTCTCCCTCTCGCTCCACCTCCCAGCCTGTCTAGGAATCCCCTTTGATCTGTGGTATGACAGCAGCTGCACCGTGCAGCTTCCCAGAAGCCTATAAATGAACTGACAAGTGCTCGTTCACTACACACACACACACACACACGCTGGTTACAGATGTCACAAGAATGCACCAAGTTTTGAGGAGAGCCGGTTGGTCAGTTTATAGCATAGGAGATGTTCACATAAATAACAGTGGAAGTTCATACAAAGTGAGTGGAAAGCTCCAGACATTTAAGAACAGTGGTGTCGGGTAGATTTATGACCTGTTTACTCTTCTCCATGTCTGGCTTACATTTACCCAATCACTTTACAATGCATGTGGCGGCTGTGGCTCAGGTGCTGGAGCGGGTTGTCCATTAGTGGTTGTGTTTGTGGTTTAAAGTGTCCTCGAGGATCTTGAGCAAGACGCTGAACCTCAGTAGAGCTTTGTTCTGCTCTCAGGTTAAAAGTGCCACATGAGTGCAGCCCACACTAGAGTCAACTACAGTGTGAGGTACAATAAAATGATTTAACTGAATGTTTGAGAGAGCTTTTCAGCTGAACTAGTTCACCTGGGTCTTACAGGCTATAAAAGCTGGCCCACGTACTCACTCTGTCTCCATCCTTTGCAACTTCACCAGCTCCACAGCACACATCCATCCATGCATGCCACAGGAGAAGTGCAAAAATGGATTCAGCTGTTTATATTTGTGGGTTATATTTTTGTAAATTAATCTGCAACCTATGCTACCTATGGTTCTCTCCCTCAGAAAACTCATGGAGCAAAAGATATTTGGCCAGCACTGCATTTCGTTGTCTCCGTTATTGTACTTTTTGCAATGACACTAAAGTTGAATCTAATCTAAAAAATAGCTACCTACAATAAAAAGCTAGCAACAGCTGTCATTTCAAACAACAGGACTGACGGTCTACAGATAGAAGTCAATGACAGTATAAAGAATGGACAGAGTACGAGTATGACGTCACCCGTAGGTTTCCGAAGAGCTGGTTGGAAGCTGAAAATATGCGCCTACCTGCTAATCTAAATATCGACAAAGACGCGGCTCATTGGCGGACCTAAAGGTGGGCCGAACGACGCCTGGGTGCTCAAATAAGCCATCTTCAAACATGTTTATTTGTGCTGTGAAGTTGGGCATTTGAATACAGAGACTGACTCACTTCTGGAGCCTGTCTCAAGCGCTCAGCGGCTCGAGGAATTACAGTTTTTAGCACTTCATTTCCCAGAACTGGAGGTTGCCGCTTGATAGAAATAAGAACCCTGGATTTGTCTGTAAAAACTAAAGCAGAAAGAAGAATATCAAGCAGTGAATCTGTCCCCTGTTATCACTGTAAACTGTAAGTGAGAATGAAAAGTTTGACAGGCGTAGCAACAAGGGACGCGAAGCTTTAGCGAACAATTGACAAGCGTCGGACTCGAGGGTTCATGTTTACGGTGTTGGATTGTCCACCTTCAGCCAGTTTCCACTAGTTGCTCAGGGCGTCTAAAACTGAATGGCATGAGATTCCTGTTATGTCCCTGCCAGCTACAACTTCTGCAAACACCACACAACAATGAAAGGCAATGCATATGACACAAATATATTCCTCAAGGCAACATATCAAAGCTCAAATCACACCCCGAGATTACAGAGGCCATCTGTTCTTAGAAGGAGCGCTCTGATTGGTTAGTTGGATGGGAGGATGATTATCATTGGGTGTAGAGAGTAGGTCCAGTGACCCAGCGTAGCCAACGTCATAACCTCTGTAGGTCAGGACTGTGTGTGTGTGTGTGTGTGTAAGATCAGCATCAGCAGGTTGTTTTCCTGCGAGGGTGATATTCAGATTAGATCCCACCACCACTGGGCAGTAATCCTTCTTTGATGAACATACGTTTTAATCCTGCAGCCACACACGTCCACACACAGATATATCCATGCTGTATACTGTGTAAAAGATAAATAAATAAAAGAAAAATAACCATTAACCATGAGAAGCTGCAGGGACAAGGACCTTTTGGCCTCTTTCTCTCTCTAACACACACACACACACACACACATACATACGCACACCCACACACACACTTACAGTCCAGGAAATGGATTAGTGAGTGGGGTTGTTTGGAGGCAGGCAGTTCGGATGAAATGGTGATTCACTGTGTCTGTTCAGAGTTTTAGTCTCTGTGTGTGTGTGTGTGTGTGTGTGTGTGTGTGTGTGTGTGTGTGTGTGTGTGTGTGTGGCTGTCTCATTACTGAGAGCAGTCAAGCTAGCCCCATGGAAGCGATATCGCCACAGACCTTGTTAGGATCTTCTCCTCTAACCTCATGATACACAGTCACACACACACACACACACACGTTCACATGTACCCCCTCACATACACACAACAACACACACACATGCTGTGTGTCGTAACCGCTTAAAATTTAACTCTCAGATCTAATAAGCCATATTTACTGGGCTTTAGGTCGTCCACACTTGTGTGTTTATGCCTGTGTGTGTGTGTGTGTGTGTGTGTGTGTGTGTGCGCGTGCGCTCTTCTTTGTGAACAGAAAGGCGGATGATGAAATTTAGCTGAAAGTCTTGTGAAGATGGAGCAACCGAGGTAAAAATGTGATAGCAAATGAGATGGAGCATTTCCTGTTAGTACACAGTAGTTTTAAACTTTTAGCTTAGCACTGACTTTTTAATTGTTATCTCTGCTTTCTGTAACTCATTACATGAGTCTGTTTCAACTACTGCGTCGACAACTTTGTTAACAACAACAACAACCAAACATGAAGCAGGTGTAACACTTGGGACATAGCAGCCAGCTTTCATCAACAAGAACCTGAGCTCGGCGTCTGTCTTTCAGCCTTTTAGTTCAAGTTCTCGCCAACGACTAAAAGTGAGTCCCAGATTTACTTTTGTCTGTCTGTGTTTAGCTTCCTCCATTGTCCTCTTTGGGCCTCTACCATTAAGCCGCCGAGGCCAGTTACATTGCCTGCTTGCCCAGCTCTGGTTCTGGCACAATACTGGGTGATCGTACTCAGCATGGGCATACCAAGACACCGTTCATCTGATTATACATCATCAAAATGATTTCAAATCTGTTATTTTTATGGTAGAAAAGTTACACAATGACGATTTAATGGAGGTTTGTTTTGGATCTACATGAAGATTGAAAACTCAGTCGATCCTTAAAACATAAAATAAAATAAAATATTCGAGGCAGCTCCTTCAAGTGACAGTTTCACTCTGTAAAATGAAAGGGTTGCTCCTACAACCAATTATATTGTGAACTGACTGTAGCTCATAACCTGTACAGTAGGTTAAAGGGTGAGAGGTGGACAAAATGGACAGACATGACGTAAGTGTATTATATCAGTTAAATGACAGCTACAACCGTCAGGAGCAAATCTGACCAGTAAACATTGTTAGTAGCTGTTTGGTGTGAAAAATTTCAGAACATTCTTGACAGCATCTGTGTCTCTGCAGGAGCATAAAGTAACATAAGGCAGTCAGTTCAAGGATGCTGCTTTTAATTATCATCATTCTTTGTTTTGCAGGTTTATGTTAGGATAGCAGTCAGCATAAAGCAGCTAATTCTTTCTGTGAATGTGAGACATGAGGCTGGAGACAGACACACACACACACACACACACACACACACACACACACACACACACACACACACACACACACATATAGTGACTGGTAGCAGTGACTGGTCCAGATGGCGGGACAGCAGAGAGGGTATTAGTGGATAATGTGAGGGAGATGGAGAAGGGGGGAGGCGGGGGTGGGGCTCTCAGCGGGGGCGAGAGGGTTAAATCTCTCTGATTGGAATGCACAGCTGCACCAGCACACACACACACACACACACACACGAACACACAAACGCACGCGCATATCGTCACACAGCTGAGTATGCGAGGACTGCACAGAAGTTTCTGGAAGTGTAGCGAGGCTTCACGGAGCTGTATGACTCAGCAGTGGAAGCCTGCTTCCTCCTCCTGTCTGTCTGCCCCTCTATTTACTTTATCTCTGCCTCGTTCCATCTCATTCTCTCTTTCGTCCCTCCTTCACCGTCTCACCTTTTATTAGTGCTCACTCTCAACACACACAGTTTTTTTTTTTATTTACCGTCTTTGTCTCACTCCGTGTCTGTCTCTCTGCTGGAGCTCATAATGAGACAGACAGCGAAGACTCGTATCACAGCTGTTTGAGACACACTCAGTGGAGTGGAAAGTCAATTTGCGTACTTTTACTCGCTATTTGGGATAAATGAGTGCGATTACACTGTCAGTTATGGCAAAATGCAATGTACTGTGAGCGGCCTGATGGTCAAAAAGCTCAGTGTGGAACGCTGGACACTTCTCGCCCTCAGTGGTCGCGTCCCCTCAGTGGAGGGACCACTGGCAATGTGAAAATGACGGTTGGGGGGAAACTGGTGAAGCTGAAGCAGTTAAAATACACAAATATAAGTTGTACATATATTTTATGTTTATATTTTGGCAGTCAAATGTTGGCGCTGATGCTCTACCCAGTTGCATTTTGGCAAAGAAGAATAAGGAGAACTAAATACATAACATGGACCATAACGAACCATGAGCTGCTCGCCGTTTAAGCTTGTTTTCCCTCACATAGCACTCTGATCTACTCCATGCCATGTGAACAGGAAAAAGTTGCATGTTACATTTTAAAATATGGACTTAACTGGTTCAAACATTCATAGTATTTTCTTAGCGTTTGATCTAAGTTGTGTATTTTTAGTGCAGAGTGTGTCAATATGTGTCATGCAGTACCTGAGTTGATCCCAGTGGACCCTAACAGCTTCAATCACATGGTGCGTCATATATCATCAGAGACTTTTCAGGGATGGTCTAATTCAAATTTGGTTCAGGTCCAAAAATCTGTGGCTGCACATCATTTGTACAACAATTAGATTAAGATTTGTAAAAACCAAATAACACAACGTACCAGGATGTACATGTTCTGTTTATGGTTGTGCATGCACGTAATGTGTTAATATAATGTCATGCAAAAGGCTGCCAGACACTCTTATACAACACCAGATTATAATCCAGATGTTACTATCATTACTGCTGCCATCACGCTCCATTCTCTCTCCCTCTCCACGTCTATGTATTCAGTGCCGTCTCTCTTTACCTCTCTTCATCCATCTCACTTTCTCTTTGTATACCTTTATTCCGCGCTATTCTTTCTCTTCCCCCGTTGGTTCGGGTCTCAGCCTCTCTGTCTCTCTCCGAGCTGGTTTGAAGTCTACCAGTAGGGGGGTGTGTGTGTGGGTGAGGACGCCATGCAGCCTGCAGGTCTTTGTATTGAAAATGAGTTTTATATTTTTCAAGAGGCCAGCAGGCAGTCAGTGCCTGTGTGTGTGTGTGTGTGTGTGTGTGTGTGTGTGTGTGGGTATTTACTTTTTTATTTTCAATAGATGAAAGCAGACAGAGTGCAGACACAACAGAAACGCGCCACAGAAGATAACAGCCACCAGGAATCAGATCCACATGTACATTTGCACATTCCTACAACAGCTTCATCGCAGTCTCAGCTATTCAAATGCCATGACACAGATTATTTGGTATTTGGTGATCCAATAAACAAACTAAATTATTTATCGATTACACACAGCATCCTGGCAGGATTGCATATTGAGATTAATTCCATTTACCTATGTATGTATTAATTTAACAGAGACAACACAAGAGGCATTTAGCTAAAAGTAATTTACAGTGCCTGTCCCTTGCAAACAAATGGACCGTGTGATGTGTATGTGCATGTGTATTCACTGACATATATGTGCGAGAGTGTGTGTGTTTTGTGTAATATCAGATAAATGTGAGATGTGAACAACTCGTGGACACAAACCAAAAAAACAACTGTAAACCACTGATTTAATCTTCAACTTTTTCAACCGTTTTGTATTTATAACCTTTTCATGTAAGATCTAAGTGGAGGAGGTAAAAAAAAAAGGGCAGTATTTCCCTCTGAGATATAGTCGAGTAATAGAAGTATAACAAAGCATAAAAAGGACAAACACAAGTGCAAGTATCTCAAAATCGGACTGAAGTACAATACTTGAGTAAATGTACTCTGTTTATATTCCGCCACTGGGCCTGGCATTGTACACAAAGATGGATATGAACATCAGCGTCAACCCAGAGCAAATATTTTATCACTCAGTGCAGAAAGTCAACATCTGAGATCACAAAAATACCTTTGAAGCTCTTCTGTAGGTAAAAATAACACTTTGACTTTGCCCCGGAGGTCAGTCGAGGCGGCGACGTGCAGTAGAGCATCATACAGAGCGCTGCGCTCTCACTTTCTCTGTCCGATTTATAAACTGAATGTGCATGGTTGCATCTCGATCGTGAAATTATTCTGATTGCCATAAATGGATGCGGCGTTTCCTTTAATCAACCCATTTGAATCCAAACACCTTTACCCACTCATTGTTGAGCAGTTACAGATGTTCGTGCTTTGGGGTGCAGTGAAAAGGGGTGTACATTTATTAAATTGAGGATCTTGGCCAGGTTGGCGCGGACTGAGCACAGAAACCAGCGAGTTCATAAGGGTTTGAGGTAAATGACGTTGCCTGAACTCTATATTGAGATCAAGATTGAGATCTGCTGTTAATCTAACTTCTATGTGCTGCTATAAATCTAATATGGCAGGACTGCTGGCAAAGTCAGCTGCATGCTGAAAGTCATAAAACAGACCCTTTATTTGTGGCTGCTCTGCATTAAATTCCCGTCACTCCAATACTGGTAATGGTAAACCGTGTTGACAGTGCTGAGCTCTGATGGAAAAAATAGAGGAAGTTATCATATGGGCTGCCTCGCATCATTCATTTTTTTTTTACTACATCTGGGCAACCAAACTAGCTTGAAACTTCGGAGAGGCGTTATGGTTGGCTAGCACGATCACACTAACAGCTAGGTGGTATGCTACCTGTTAGCTCTCCAGCTGCAGTAGTTCACCAACTAAAGCAGCTCTTCGGGAAGTCATTATATCACCACTAGCAGCACCTACTATAGCACAAACACACGCTAACACACAAACATGCTTAAAGATAATTACATATTTACATGCAAGTGAATGAACACATGATGCGTGTACACAGGCTGTATCTAATGCTTTTATGCCTCACACACACACGCGTGCAGTGAAAGAAGGATGCATTCCTCTTTCTTTCTAACTGTGCCATCCTCCTTTTCACTGTCACATGTATGTCCGTGTACTTTTCTCATCCGAATTTTAATAATACATCAAGTGTATGCATATTTCAGTGCAATACGCCTGTGACGCACGGCACATGTACAGTATAGAAGGGGCCCGTGCTTGCTGCTGCCGGGGGAAGCCCCCCTGAAGAAAGAGATGCAGGGTCTCCCTCCTCCTCACGTACGTCAGCACGCCTCATAATAAGACTCCACCCTCAAGAGACAGCGGGGGAGAGAGAAATGGGGACGGACGAGAAATACGTCAAACTAGATCGGAGAATGAGGAGAGAGAGAAAGCTAGATAACGCTGAAACCTTTGAAGAACAACTCCTCGACTTTGTTGTTTTTATTCACTGCTTTGGAGACATCTTTGACGTCTTTGTTGTGTTTCTGTCCTGCACATCTCAAGAGATTACGTGTCAATCAAACAAGTGCAGGCAGGAGGCAGAGACGACTTTCCATGCAGCTTCTGTCAAAGAACTTTATTTTTATAGGTGTTGTGCTTTTCTTTGTCTGTCCAGCCATTTTTTCTCTGGCTGCTCATACAACCATTTACCATTATGATATGCAATATAAATTTTCTAGGATTTATTGAAGGTGAAAACAAAGAATTCTCTCCAGGCAAGGGCAGTGTAAAATATTAAAGACCTTTTATTAAAATTATGATCTGAACTGATTTTCACGTATCCAGTCTTGATCTTGCCATGCTTCTTACATCAGTCTTCCAAACATTCAAATAGGTTATCCCGGTTTACATGTTCCTCCCATCAAATGGGTTTTATTGGGTCACTCCAACCTAAAGGTACCCTTAACCCATGGAGTAAACGTCTTGTGTCTGTGAAGGCTGTCTGATAGTTTTTTAATGTCTATGTTTACAGTAAGGTGGGCAGAGCAGAAGTTTACCTGCGTGCTATTCGCTACTCAGAAATATCCAAAAGCGGTAGGTGATTGACATCAGTAAAAAGATATCTTCTGGGTATTTAAAAGTACTTCAGTACCATTCTGGTTTTCCACCACAATGGTACACCTGATATCATGAAGATTTACTTTCTAGCGTGCACGGTGTGTCGGTGTGAAGGAAAGCTTCTTTCTTCTTTAATCAAATCTTTCACTCTCATCAGATGCCTCGTTTTTTTCAGATACAGAATTTGAAATGAAGACCCATTACTCTGTGTGTGTGTGTGTCTATCCAATGGCTTTCCTCTTTCCTGCGCTGTAGCCGGTAGGATCAAGTGATGGTCACTGATGAGAAGGAGATGAGAAAATCAGGAAGAAAAGGCTGGATGATGAAAGCGTGGGAGTCAGAGTGGAGATGGGAGGAGGGAGGATGGAGGATGGAGGATGGAGGATGGAGGATGATGGGATGGGGGGGATGGGGCAGTGGTCGGGAAAAGTCAGGGAGAGGAAGGCAGAGAGCACGGGCTGACGGAGGACTATTGATTATCTGTGGGATGCACACAGATTCATATTGATTTAGATTGGTGGCAATACGTATTGTATAAATGGATTAAAGACCGTGTGTGAAGAGAGATGTTTACTTAGAGATATAACACAGTTTGTGTTGGGGAATTTGTGTCTGAATGTACTTTTGTAATTGTTTTGGTATCAGCAGTTAAGTTGCAAGTTCAGGAGTGATTTTTTTTTTTTTATTGTGTACGAAAAAGAGAAGCGAGCCATGGAAAATCAGATATTTTTACCTCCATGAGGCAGAATGTGCTGCTAGGTTGGTATCGGGACAGCGATTTCGTAAGAGATGCCTTGAGCAAATTCAAACCAGGCTTTCAGGCTTTGTACACACAGCTGAGAGTGCAGTGAAACTGGAGCCAACATTAGCAAAAGCCTCATGGGAGACATTTTAGGGCCAAGCCTACGGTAATGAGGATATGAGCTCCAACTCTGTGCATGATGGAAAAGGCAGTATGGGGGCAGACAGGTGGGAGAGAAAGACAGGTGTCAGAGGGGTGTGTGTGCCGTCAGCTCGCTGCTGGTTTTGCACACAGCTGAGAATGAATGGACACACACACACACAAACACACACTCACAGAGCGTTTAACTCCTGTAATTACTCCAGTAAGTCCTGATGGGTATTACTTTAGATAATGTAATGTCCCATTTCACAGACACATAACGGCAAAACTGTGATTCAGCCCGTCTGGGGAGGCTCAAGTAAAAAACCGTGTCTGTATTAATCAATGCCGCGTGAGCTAAAATGGAAGCCATCTCCATTACCAATACTACACAACCACGAAAATGCAAGCTTTCCTCCTTTTTAACATTGAACTTCATCGTTTTTTTTTTTTTTTAAATAAAACGTATGAGCGTCTCTACTTCAAACGATTCCTTAATTGGCTTTCGAGGACATGGCTCCACTGCCAGGGGGCTCTGAAGGAGAACATCAACCTTTTGGCAAATTATTATTTTGATCATCTTAGCCTAGTGTGACGAGAAGGTTGGCAGCAGCCTCACATCGGCGCGCCCAGCGTTTATTCCAGTTTGTTCCAGCGTAGCTGATGCATCAGAGTGATCTGTGAAGTCCGCAAGATCGCTCCGGGGGGCAATGCTCTTCAATAAAACACTGAATTACTGGCAGTGTTGTTATAACAAATCTCATTGTAACATGTTGCATTAATCAGCGAGCGCAGCTGCCAAAAGGTTGGTTGACTAAACTAAACATTTTGTAAGCCGGCTGAGAGTTCGTCATCCTAAAGATCTCTGTAGAAATGACTGCTGCTTTTGTTATGCGGGCTCTTAATTGATTGGAGGTTTTGAGCTATTTGGTGTCCTGACAAGGTGTTTAAGAAACTCACTGCAGGCATTTCAAATTAGGGACGATGGATTTGTGGCTTGGAAAGCACTGAAGTTTCACATCCGCTCTGATTTAGCTAACAGTGCTACTTTGCCTTCGGTTTTAGTCGTGACAAGCAAGTAGAATAAGTCATCCTGTGTTTTCTTCAGCTGGCAAAGCAGCTTTCTGATCTCAAGGTGAATGAGTTTAGTGTGAAACTAAATCTAAATATTTAGTCTGTTCACACTATTGATCCAGTCTAATACATCCCCATAGTTACCAATGACACAAACAGCCAAAGAAGATGTCTACTACTACTACATACAGACATGAGGACGTGGAAATGGGTGTGTAGATTATTGTTTCATATGCCTCTGTGTGTAAACACACAAAGATTAAAGGATTACGTCAGGTTGTTGGGAGATTGGCCTGCTGCCCTACGCATCCATTATGAGATATGAGCATTAACACCAATGCGTTCACTCTATGCCTTCCCTCCCCTGAGTAGAGCTTATGCCAACTATGTGACATAATGTAGTAAAGGATGAGATCTAAAGTGACTTATCTGATATCTTCTGTAGTATATTGATAAAAAATATGTAATTTAACACAGCCTCTAGCCTTATCCTTAAAGAAACTTAACCAAGACGAACTGATCTCCGTGTTTCACCACTTTTTTTTTTTTTTTTCAAACGAGTGGCTCATATTTCTTCTCTGCAGCGACTTTTAGCTGCAGTCTTCCACGTTCCCCTCTCCTGAGTGAGAACAAAAGCAGCACTGGTAGTTCACAACGGTTTTATTGGTTTTCCTGTGTTAGTGTGGAGCGCCGGAGTGAGCGATCCACCAGGAACACATGGACAACTTTTCTGACTTTGTTTCTCTGCCCAAGTCTCCCACGCGCTTGGTGTGTCTGAATGACGTGCTACTTTTTCTGTGACCACGTTTGACTGATGTTATTCTCATCCCATCAGCTGTCACATCCAACTGAACCCTGAGGGATTTGATTCCAGACAGGAGCTTTGCTTTCAGTCTCCCTAAACCTGATGTCAATTACTGTCATGTTTCTGGCAGGTCTTTCTTCTAGTGTGCAGAGTTGGCCTTTACAGTACGACACTAAACTTTACTGGAGTGTAAAGCTCCATCCAACAGCCTCGTCTCTCTCTTCCCTCTCCCTGCATCTCTCGGTTTATCACACTGAAACACTCTTCATTAAATATACTGTATGTGTTTGTGATCGATCACCCAGGCAGCATGGGAGTTTAAATTGATTGTCGAATCAAATTGCCTATGAAGACGTGAAGACGCGGCACAGGAGCAGCAGTTGCCTGATTGAATACAAATATAGCTGAACAAAACATGGATGATAACGATGATGAGAAAACGCATAAACAAACAACAACCAAAAAAAAAAGCTGAGTTTCTCATTACTCAGGCTTCAGTTTCACATCTTGACTAGAAAATAAGGGACGAAAAACATCTTTCTTCACAAAGATTGGTTGTTTTTCCAATGTTGGAAGTCATATTTATAAATAAAACTGGCATTTATTAATACAATATTCCACATTAATGGCAGCACAGTTATCATCCTGGGAAAATTAAATAAAAATATATAGTATAACACAGGAAGGAGGCATGTTCCAAAATGGCTGCCCATTCAAGGCTCACACAGTCCTTTTCTGGCTGAGCCAGGTGACCTCCCGTTGACCTCACACATGGATCCCTGATAGCATAAACTGACTCTGGTCAGCTCTGGAGATATCATAAGCTATACGGACAAAACAGGTCCAGTTTGGAGTCCTCTGGCACAGCAGACTGGCTCCCGAACGTAAAAAGATTAGGAATCCAGATCCGATCCGGCTAACTCAAATCTGGTAAGATAAGTTCAAATAAAATGGATCTGGATCCAGCCCTGTGATGAACTGGCGACTTGTCCGAGGTGTACCCTGCCTCTCGTCCAATGCCAGCTGGGCTCCAGCCGCCCCGTAAACCTGATAAGAATAAAGTGGTTAGAGAAAATGGATGGATGGCTCATCTGGACATGCAGATCTATGCAGGACTGGCTGTCAAAGTTTTTATGGCCTAAATATTCCAAAATATACATAAACCCAACTCAGCTGTGTCACAGAAAAATAATTTATGAATATAGCTCTTTGAGACATTTTTATTATAATTGAATTAATTATATAAAGAGACATTTTGAGTTTTGGTCGCTCAGCAAAAAAATGGTTCTTCATTAGCAGATTTATGTATTTGTGTCTTTTTGGAACTCGTGGACGTAAAGTGTCCTGCAGTCACATCTGTGACCACCGTGACTGTGAAGTCCAGCTTGGAGAAGTCTGTGGACGGCTATCTGCAGCCCATCAGATATCAGCTATTAACCTCAGCAGAAATATTTATAATATTTTTTTTAAACTGAAAGAGGAGATATGGACACCTAACCTAACTAACCTTATAGTAGTAATGTTTCTTTATAAAGGCACTTTATGTTACTGTTAGCTAAATATTAGGAATATTGTGGACGATATGGAGTAGTAATAATAATAATAATAATAATAATAATAATAATAATAATAATAATAATGAACAGTAATGGTTCCTTGTGTTTCTGTCACACCCACACAAGATATATGCTAATATAAGATTCATACCGTTTCCATCACTGCCGCTGTCGTGCAGTAGTGATGCATGAAACATCGCGGGGCGTGCGCGCCCAGCTTGGCTCTCTCCGTGGCTCTTCCGCGCGCATGTGTGTCTCTCCCACTGTGCGCTACGTCCCTGTGGCCTGGGCATCACGTCACGTGTCAGGGCTCCCGGGTCCTGGGCCAAGTTTTTTTTTTTTTTTTTTTTTTTTTTTCTCTTCCCCTCCTCGTGTCAGATCAACCACGGCGGAGCTTTGAAGCACGGTGTCCGACCCGCACGGTCCGACCCTCACAGCGCGCATCTCCGCTCCACGCTGCGTAAACCAACACCTCAGCGAGGATGGACGGATGGATGGATGGATGCGTGGATGTGGATAGATGTTCCCGTTTAAACAAATGAAGACCACTTCAAGTGATTCTTTGATTACTTCCTGTGATATTTCTTTCGTAAAGAGAACGGCTCTCGGATTACATTTTGATCTGTGAGAAACAAAAGAAGTGAGGAGGTGTTTTTTTTTTCTGTTGTTGAGGAGGGAAAGAAAGAAAGAAAGAAAGAGAAGGAAGGAAAGCTCCGGGTTGCTGAGAAAGGCTGGGTGCGCTAGAAACACGGAAAGTCACGGATCATGCTTATGGGAACTTCCGATTCCGTCTCGATAAGGTATTTAAAAAAGAGTAAAGTTGTTCTGTGTGCCTGTGATGTTTTAACATCCATCGAGTCCAGGATTGAGTCCACTTTTTAATGACGAAAACACACAAAAACACAGGTGATGGTTCTCCAATTCCCTTAGGCGGGTTTTATTTCCTTTGACAGCCTTTTAAAATGTAAGTACTCTTCCACAGCTATTCTGCAGAGAGATGTTTAACAATTTCTTTCTTTGTTTTTTTTTTTTCTTTCTTACAATCCCCTGAGGAGAGCACAGAACTGCCTCAACCGTGAGATGCGCTTTTCTCATTTAACGGCAAACGATGGACAATAAAGACCATTTAAAAATAAATAATAATAATAAAAAACCTTAAAAGAGAAAAGTCTGTTAGCTGGATTATGATGAGTAATGTTTCGATGTTATTCCACTTATGATAATAATCAGGATTAGTGTGGCATTTATTGTGTTTTTTTCCTCTCTCTCTCTCTCTCTCTCTCTCTCTCTCTCTCTCTCTCTCTCTCTCTCTTTTTGCGCATTCCCTGCCCACCATTGCGTGGTGTGGGCTAAAAAACCTCCAGTAGACCAGAGACAGAGCAGTCCATCTGTTCAATCACATAGCAACAGGAAGAGCGAGGAGACAGAGTGAAAAAAAAAAAAAACTCCACTATTAGCAGCATATCACAGTATAATACTGTGGCACTCATACAGTTTATTATCATATTGTAATGACTTTCTAACTATATGGAGTCCCCAAAAAAGCAGATATTAGCCCCTCTACTTTACTGTATTATTGTATCTCTGTATATTTGATGTTCCAGGAGAGATTTCTTCATCGTTTTCTTTTCAATGTAGCGATCGGTTTATTGTCAAGTGTTAGAGAGAGACACAGAAAGAGGAAGTGTTTGAACTGACAAAGAGCTTTGTGAAATAAATGCTCATGAAAAGCCTCGAGCGCTGCCAGGTTAGTAAACGAATATTGAAAATCTGCGTCTAGATTGATTGGAAGCAAGTAGTTTTGTTGCTGAGCGAACAGAGGAGGAAACCGTCTGAGTGTTTATTTGGCTCATTGTGTGACTGCTCTTTGCTGAGTTGATCGTCTCTTTCGCTGCTTCCTTTTCTGTCACTGTCTCTCTGCATCCTCCTCTATACCTCTGTCTCTGCTGTCCATGTAGCCACCCCTCCCACTTTCCACCTCTCTCTAACCTCTCTCCCTCTGACCTCCCTTCAGAGTGGCTCTGCCTGACGCTCTATCATGACTGATGGCGAGGGGAGAGCGCGCTTTCAGTACGCAGAGTGCCCGGAGGGGCAGGAGCAACAAGAGGAGGTACAGGAGGAGGTGAGGCTCGCTATACCTACAGCCTACAGGAAGGACAACCCGGGTCATGATGTTGATCCTGGAGGAGGCCATGATGATGTGGAGGAAGAAGAGGAGGAGGAGGACGTGCAGGGTGGTCAGGGCGAAGGAATAGAATGGAGTCCTGAGGTTCAGGAGCATGAAAACCAGGAACCAGAGCTGGAAGTGGAAGTTGGACCAACATTGGGAGTTCGCATCACAGCTCCTATTCGTGATCCAGACTGTGTCTCTGAGGAGGAGGAGCAGCAGCCGTACCCGGCGCTCTCCCCTGTGGCCTTCTTCTGCTTAAAGCAAACAACGAGGCCTCGCAACTGGTGTCTTCGCGTCGTTTGTAACCCATATCCTTTCATATGATGGAAACCTAACTGACACCTGGTAAGACCAAATATGTCCTCACTCCCCGTGTGCGTGAGTACTGCCAAGCTCGCGCACATCACTCGATTAAAAGGTTTGTCATCCATATGCTGTTAAGTCCAAAACACGTCAGGCTACATGATGAGGTAGTCAGCTGTGCCTCAAATTAATGTCATTTAAATGTAGCAACTGGCTTGTTCCTTTGAGACTAAACAAGCACCAGTAGTTGGCTCCACACTGGTGAAACATGACAGGTCATTTGTCCAACCACCGGGGTTAGGATGCCATTGTTTGGCCATATAAGATGACTAATGAATATGGGATGACTAATGAAGTGTGCAGCTGTATATGTAGAAATAACTGGAATTGCTGCCGTTGCCTTGAACCCGTCCTCACTGGGAAGATGAAGGATGTTTCTCTCCTGCCCTGGCTTGAGATTTGGATGGTTTCCATCTTGTTTCCTGGTCTGTGCTTTTCTGTACGTCTAAAAGAAGTTATTAGTCACCAAATCCAGTGAGTTGCTCATTCGCTCGGTCAGGCCAAACCACGTTGGTACTGTTGGGTTATATATAAAGTGTGGCCTCAACAGGAGCCACTGACGGCGCATTTAGGCTATGAAAATGAGCTTTAACTGGGTAATTTTTGTATTTTGGCCACCTCCATGTAAAGGCATAAAATGTCTGCTGTTTGCTGTGTAAATACTTACAGTACGTCACATGTTTGCATTGAGGCATCATCAACGTTAATGTACGACAAAGTGCAAAGTGAGAGCTCTTTGTCCGTATTGATGTTTCCAGAGTCTGCAGGGAGTCTCAGTGCAGGAAATGATGCTTCTTCTCTGATTATGTTTGCATCGTTTCTGGGTGTCTGTTCTTGTTTTGGTGTGTCTTTACCCGGGTTCATCTCAAGTTGTTTTTTGGATCAATTAATTCCTTCACTGCATGTTTGAAGAAGCCCGTCTTTTCATCACTCGTAGCTGTACAGGTTAAATACTATATTTGAGGTTATCGCAGGTTTTCCGGCAGCCATTTTGTGCTAAATCATTCATTTTCATTTGAATGCAGGGATGCCGAATAGTCCAAATAAAACAAGTTTTCAGCTGCTCGCTTTTGTTTCAGTGGCTATTATTACCCCTGAGTTGAACGTCCTTCCTGGATAATTTTCATCTGTGGGATGTTTTAACACACAGGCGCATAGACAAAAAAGAACATAATGTGCATCCAAATTCAAGTACTATGAAAAGAACTTGAAGATGAACCACTGCAATGTTTTTTCATCCCTGATGCGGAAGGTGGGTGGCGTTGAAAAAAAAAACAAAATCAGGACTGGAGTCATATTTATTTTCTAAGTACATTTCTGTGTTCCTGGAATCTAATCTGCAGGGTATTGAAAGTGTAAAAATACAAGCAAAAATCATAAAGCGCAAGCTCGTTCTTTGTCCTAATGTATTCCATTTGTCTTCTTGTGTTGTGGGAAGGTTATAGCTGCTATAGATGCTGGCTGACTGCTGTAGACACTGACAGGCTCCATCCACAGATGATTTGTAACAGCACGGCATGATGTTTTTTTTGGTATCTTGTGTGTGTTTGTACAGGCCTATGGTCGAGGCAGCCTGGAATCTTTTTGGAGATGAATCTTGACAATGTGTGTGAAGTCTGAGAGGAAATGGATACTGTCGACAGGTAGATGAACAGCTAAGTGTGCGCAGTTATTTCATAGCTGTAAAGCTTCTTGTAAAGATTTATTTACTTCTCCTTCCTCGCAAAAGATTGTCACCTCGAGGAAGGGGAGTTGATGATTCATATCTGAGTCAGACAGACACAGTGGCACGGTCAAACCCACGTCAATTGGCTGTCTGAATGGGTCAATGCACAAAAGCTAACTCACTCTAACGACTCTGTTCGTGACAAGGTTTGAATATGGATCTTATGCTACCTGGCTTTGGTGAAATGCTGTTTCGATCAGGGATGGAAATTGACCTATTGATATGTGCGTCTCTGGTATGAGAGGGAGCGTATTTTGTGCAATCTTCTGTGATGTCCACTTAACTGTGCAGGAAAAGACACATGCATTTAGCGGGATAGAGCCAAAAAGTTACAAGATGACAGGAGAGGATGGGGATTAGGAATTCCTCAACGTTAGTTACATTAAAGGGGTGTAATGAGCTAATATCGGCTGATATGTTGGTTTAGCTCCACTACACATGTGACTAAATAGCATCTTTCATTAGACCGTTTCTGTCTGTTTAATGCCCTTATCTTTCAAACTTCATGCCCCTAGTTTATCTCTAATTTAAAGCAACACTGATGAAGTAATTAGAAAAGCTCCCTCCAGAGACACGGAGGACATTATGCATCTGTTTTTACACACTAAATAAAAGTCTAAAAATGTAAAATGGTTTTTAAGGTTTGCGTCGTGGGCTAACGGGGAGACTGTGATATTGGTGGAACAGCCTAACAGGTTACAAAGATCTTAAAACTAGTGGACCTGGAGGCAAACATGCCTGGATGCCATATCAGCCCATCGTCTGCACCATCAAGTATCCATGACAAGTAAAAAAACATGTCTACCAGCTCCAAGGTTTCTGTTTCCACCTCCGTGTAGGCACTGACGAACCGGCGGGAATGAAAGGCACGTTACGCCCGCTTAAACAACAGACGTACTTTAACGAAATTAAAATATTACACAATAAGGGAGGCTGCCCCTGCAGTATGAGCGGTTGCATCCAAGTTAGTTAGGAACTAATTTAAAGGGGAGATTGAATTGGCAGACCTGTGCGGGCATTTTTGGAAATCTTACAAAGGCACATCTTGTTGGCCGTTTTTAAATGAATACAGCATAAAGTGGTAAGGAGTGCCAAGTGTATTACATCTTATGCTTCTATCAGGCAGATCAAGAACAGAGGGTGTATTTAGATATTTCAAAGTCTGGACGCAGAATTTGCAGAAATGGCATTTTTTTGTTTTCACATTTAAAAAAAAGAAAAAGAAATGTTTGAGTTGTATAAATCCTTCGAGATGGAAGCAAAGAGCGAGCAGGTGAGTCTAAAAAATGATCCATCCTGTTGGACATGCAGGCTTAAACACATAGGGCATATTTATTCCTGCTGTTTGGCAGATGTTGATGTTGCATTACATGATGTCTGTTTTGTTCACAGCACTGTAGCAGGAATAATACTGCAGTGGCTGCTGTGGTATACTACTATAACGCAGATGCTCCTATGGTCGGCACATGTGCCTTTTCCTGCTTATGTCCTGATTTCTAGCTGATAATATAAGATGTGTTATTGTTTGGGGACAGCGAGGACTGTTTGTACCATGATAGCATGGCTAATGAGTAAAGGCGCACACTAGCTGATGTCTCCGGACAACTCTTTGTGTTTTATTCCTCAGTGTCTGTGTGTGTGTGTGTGTGTGCAGGAGCCACTGTATAAGCATTGCAGGGTTGGTGGTCCACCGTGGGTTATGTAAATATTATTCGCAGCGTAAATGCTCTGCCACTCAACCACACAAAGGCATGCACATATTTTAAAGTGTGAGACCAGAGAGGAGAGACAAAGAGATAAAGAAAGTTAAATGGTTGTCTGCTTTTTCGTTCTTTTTTTTTCCATTTCTTGAAACACGCCGTACCTTTTCTCATCCAGTTCTACCTGCTGCAAGAAATCGATTCTGTATTTGGGCAGCTTCTTCATTATCTGTGACCCATTCGTTATGTTTATTATTGGCCCCATCATTAATCAGCTGACCTGCTCTCTTGTCTGCACACAAACGTCTCGTGACGTGCAGAAAAATGTCTTTGCTCAAGCTGCAGCGGCGACCTATTGAAGCTGTTTATTTAATTTATTGCTTCTGACTTCTCTGCAATGAAAAGGTGAAGCCAGCATGGATTTCTCTTTATTGGCTTTCATTTTAAACGAGACACAAAGACCAGTGACTACCTTTAGATGAAAGCCACACTTTTGAGAAGGGAAGCTTTGGATTTGTGCGCCCATGTTGAGATACTTTCCTATTGATGTGTTCAAGCTCTGAGATTGTCATCTGCTGAATAACAACGTTCTTTAGCGCCAGAGATTTTTTTTTTGCGTTGGCTGTTAACAAACCACAAAAAAAGACGGAGGAGCAGTGACAGAAACATAGCGTAGACGGAAAAAGAAAAAAAATAGTGCTGACTTGTTGTTTACTGTTAATCTTCTGAAGTCGAGGGCCGAAACGATTAGTTGATTAGTTGAGCCGTTGATTGATGGACGCAAAATTAGTATAATTAATGTTGCGGATGCTGGTTGCTGCCCTTCGAATGTGAAGGTTTTTAACTTTAGCTTGTCTGATATGATGTATGAATTCTGTCTTTTTGGGGGTTTTTATAAACTGTTGTTCAGAGCCATTTGAAAATATCACCTTTTTACGGGCATTTAACATAAGTGTATCAATAGATAAAGCATTCAGCACATTCATTCAAACTGCAATATCATTAATATACTTCTAAAGTCTACAGAAATGAATAGAAAACCAGTGGCAGGTAGTAATCCACATGTTAAACCAGTGGTGTGGTCCTTTTAAAGAAAACCCTATGGACCCTATGTCCAGTCTATAATGTAGTGCAGTCCATTATACCTGAATCGACTCCTGCTAATACCTCATGCAGTGCTGTCACAAGACTGAATGTTTAATAGCTGCTGGTTTGATGGCGTGATAGGATAACAAGATGATTCAAGCTGATTAGATCAGATTCGGGGGCCAGACAAGGTTAATCTATTACAGATGAGTGGATTCATCATGCTATCTGTCTGCATTAGTCATCCTATACTCTAAACATGTTGAGAGGGCCTCTTGCACTTCCTTAATAAATGAATACAGCTGAGGCACAGTGCAGCGGTCGGTGTCGGCTTGTTTGAAGGATCAGAGATCATTTGCAGAATTTTATTTAACCCTCTTTTTTTTTCTCTCTTGGCATTTGAGGTTTTGGCAGGTTGGACTATCAACCAGTTGTAGGTAATTGGAGGCAGATTTAAAGCTTTCCGATAAGACGGATAACCAATCAAAGTTCAAATCTCCAGCATGAAGGATCTCATCAAAATGCAGACTGGGATAAGCGTCGACTTGTGGATGATAAGAGGGCCTCACTGTTTGCTGAGGGGGGTCCTACAGCACAGCAGTGATAAAATGACCCATAATAAGCTCTGTCTCCAGGGCAAGACGTTTGAATTGTCCACTTCCTCTACACAGTGATACCATTTCAAAGGTCTCTTTCTCATAGTGTGTGTGTGTGTGTGTGTGTGTGTGTGTGTGTGTGTGTGTTTTATGTCTCAAAATGACTTCATCGCTGCAGTGTGAGGGATGAAGAGAGTCGGCCTTGATGTCAGCTGGTTGTCCTTCTCCCACTGCCACTCAGACAGGCATCCTGAGGTGTTGTGTGTGTGTGTGTGTGTGTGTGTGTGTGTGTGTGTGTGTGTATGTGTGTGTTTGTAGAAGCACGCAGACAGGCTTCTGTGCATCTCTCCCTCTCTGCCAGTCTCAGTGCTCGTCTTGCTGTATTTATACTGATCAGTGCATCTGTGTGTGTGTGTGTGTGTGTGTGTGTGTGTGAGAGAGAGTTTGGTGACTCATTTTATTTGGCCTGTGCTCATGATAACAGCAGATTGGAGGTCATGAGGTGTGTATTGCTGCAGAGACAGAGGGATCCTGTCTGACGTATGAAGTCCTGGCACACCCGGCACACTGTGTGTGTGTGTTTGTGTGTATCTTCTATCTTGTGTATTTGTAGTTTAACTCTGCGTTGTGCTCCATAACAGAGGAACAAACTTCCAGTTTAGCTGTTGCCATGCCATATACTCACATCCGTAGAAACAAAGCATTCACATTCACATTCACAGGCTCTCTGCTTGTGTGATACCATGAGCAGTCACAAAATGCTCCACGCTAGCCAACATGGAGTCAGCCGTACGCCAACAATAATAGTGCTGCAAGCTACGCAGCAGGCCTGCGGCACACATGCCTCCACAAACTTCTTTTCTGATTAGCAGATTTCTACACAGAATTAAATCCAACTTCACCCCAAAGTATTCATAGGTGTCATTAAATTCTCTTTACACTTGCTTAAAGTGTGAACTAAAAGTAAATACCGCGTCTGTAAATCTCCAGAACAAAAAGCAGAAGTTATAAACCTGCTTTCCATTTATAGAAGAGTACAAGTTTGACACATATTGACATCATTGACATCAAACAGAAGACGGCGTTTTGTAGCCAACATAGTTTCTACTTCACCCCCAAAATTCCACGTTTCAGAAGCGCTCCGCTCAGCTCCGCGTTTAATCCGCGGCTGTGTGAGCAGCCCGCGTCAATCTACACAGCTGGCGGAAGACACAGAGACGGCAGAGAGATTTAACTAGGTATGATGTTTACACGTGTAGAAGCACATAAACCAAGAAAATGACCAAATCTGAGCAAAGTCTGGCAGGCTAAACGCTCTGCTTCTGAAACGCTCCCGGTAGGGCTTGAAGTCGCGTAGAGGATAGACCAAAACAGTGTTTTCGGCCATGACGTGACAGAGATGTGCCCGCTGGGGTTTCAGGGTCACACTAGTAAGAAGATGGTGAGGCGAGAGGATGCAATAAGCAAGTAGCGTGTGCTGAATACACATTTTATAGGAATTTGTAATAGTCTATTCATAACTAGCACAGATTGCTGAAAAGTGTCAAGCAGTGAAAGCTGGTATGAAATGCTTATTCAGAATCATAGATTCATTATTTATTATTATTATTTAAGCAGACTTCAGCAGCTTTGTTTGCAGAAAATATGTTTACAGAAAAAAAAAAGCATTGCTTTAGTACTGAAACTCAGCCCTATGTGGATCATTACTGTTGCTCAGAAAGTCACTGCAGTATTTAGCCAAACATAATAAGTAAACAAATATGCATTTCAGTGTAATATTCGGCCCTCCAGGTGGTTTTTTAATGTTCATATTTGTGTGTGTGTATGTGTTAGTGGTTGAGTAGGTGTATGTGTCCACAGGGTGTTAAGCTGTGTGTGTCGTGGGATTACTTCCAGTACAGTAGGATCTTTGTTTATCCCCAGGCTCGCTGTCTACAGGCTGCTTCGCAAAATGATCTGGAACTAATAGCTGACTTTCATGTGTGTAAACGCAGGGTGTGCACGCACATACGAGGAGCGTGTATGTGTATGCCCAACGGTATGTTGTGTGTGTGTGTGTGTTTGCGCGCAATCACCCACACCACGTATTTAAGTAGTGACCCTCTCCTGCCTCAGGCTCTGAACGTCTGACTCCACAAAGCACTTCAGAGTGTCTGTGTGTGTTTCAACTTTGGCGTGTTTGTGCTGCCGCAGAGATGATAGCTGCTGAATGTGAGATTATGATACCACCTGGGTTATGGACAGAAACAATGTAATCGGCCTGCCATGGTTGGTTTGAGTTCATTTAACAGATTCGTTTGTCTACAGCAACATACAGTAAGTTGTAGGTAAAGGTTTTGGTGTTAAGATTAAAGCCATAGTTCTCAACTAGATTGGAAGATTGACATCCCTCAGTACAGTAAATATTAAACTACATCCAGCAGCTGATTATCCTAGCTTAGCATAAAGACTGGAAACAGACAAATGGCTAGTTTGACTAGTCCAAACATAACAAAATCCACCTAACGGCACTAATATATCTCACTAATTAACATGTTATATCTTGTTTGTTGTAGGCAATACAAAGACATGACGTGTCTGACATGACGTGACACTTTCCCCATGATGTTGCCAGGCAACCTGTGGGAATTCTTACATAATTAAACAAACAATGGTATAACGTCTTAAATTAACAAGCTTTAAATGTTCCCTTTTTTCATTGTGTTACCTTTGGATAGAGTCTTTCATTCTTTTCTGGAAGCTAAGCTAACCAGTTGCTATGCTATACAGGCTTAAGAGTAGTATTTGTCTAACTCTAGATGCCAAAATGTCACATGATTACATCGAGGGTGAATGAGCGAGGGTTAAAGTCGCTGATAACTACAGCGAGACACATACAAAGGCATTGTGTGGACATGTGTTTCAGCCAGCCGGCTAGGTTGTGCTGCAGTCCGTTGTGTCAAAGGTTAAAGGTCGATCTGAGTGAATCTGGTGGCTGCTGGTGTTCAGGGTCACAGCGTTAATCTGTTGAGGAGTACACCATCGAGTGAACATCCCTCGGCTGTCTGAACACAGCAATAGAGGTCATATCTGTCCTGGGTGTTTTAAATATATCGTAAAAAAAATCCAAATCTTATCTGTATGCACTGCAGTCTTTGTCACTGCTAACTGCACAGTTGGCCTGGGGAGAGCTGCAGACAGACACGTGTCACCTCTGTGACACATGGTGCTGCCAGACACTTCTTTCCACCTGCCAGTGATGAGCTTCACCGAGAGGACAAGCGTCCTGATACTATCAGACAATCCAAGAATAGCTGGTTAGCCATTTCACATTACGTTACTGCTCTTATGCAGCATTTAAAATATTAAATTCCAGTATGTGATAATATAAAAACATTGACTGCAGACAGGAAATGATAGGGCTGAATAATATGGAGGAGATACCAACAGTATCTCAGATTTGTCTTTTCACAGCTGTCAGTCAAGTTCCCTGTTTTGGCACTGCCACACTGATTGGCCATCCTCTATCATGGGAGGGTTTTTTTTCAGCAGCTGTTGCCATGGCTACGCATCGTGTTGATGATGGTCTCAAAGTGTATTCTGTGTTACCACTGATCAACCCACCACCCAAAACCTGCTCTGTCACTCTCATCACGGGAAATCTACGCAGAAAATGTGGTGCAGTCTCTCTTCATCAAAACCCACATCAGACTCAGAATGATGACGGGAAATGACTGTGTGTGTGTGTGTGTGTGTGTGTGCGTGCAGCAGGTGGTAGGTAAAAGACAGAGGACAGGCGTGACAAAGACTTTAGGAGAAAGGGAGACAATGATGGATGGATGACACTAAAGGGAAACAAAAGTCAAGAAATGGAGGAAAAAGAGGAAGCGAATGAAGTCTGGGATAGAAGACAGACGGGGGGTCAAAGAGAGAGGACAGGAGGTAGGAGAGCAGGATGTTGGAAAAAGGTGGGAGTTAAAAGTCAAGAGAAGGAAAGGATGAAAGGGATAAAAAAGAATCAGGACACAGAGAGAGAGAGAGAGGGATGATGGAAGAGGAGAGCTGCACAAGACAAACAGGAACACGGCGAGAAGTGAAAAGGACAGAAATTGGTCATTTAAATCCAATCTATTCTGCCCGCCGCACGCACTTTGCCGCGGCGCTGTTGTCTGACAGTTTAACACAATGTTAAGACAATCACAAGTGTGAGTGACGAGCACGTACCTCTCTGCCCTCTCAGGCTTTGTTGTGTGTGTGTGTTTTTTTTTGTCTTTATCTGCTACTTGACGGCTGCTGCAGTGAAGATGCAGTGGCTTTTTCGTCCTCAAGACACAACTCCTCTCTCAAACCAAGCCCTCCTCCCCACCCTCGCCCTGTCTCTCTCCAAAAAAAGCTGCAGCTGAATAATGGGCGCTCTTTCTTTGTTTCTCCTTCTTTCGCCTCACATTCCTTTGTCTTTCCTTGCTGCTTAAAACGTGTGTGAATCCTGACTGCAAATGCACCGAAGCACTTTTTAAAAAAAAATCTACTTTTTTCTACTGGATGCAGGGATCAGTTATGCATGTTCTTTTTTTTTTTTTTTCAGTGTACCGCAGTATGAAATATGCATTTGCACGCACACATACACATACAAAGGGATGTTTTTTTTAATATTGAGACACTTGCTGAGATAAACTGTCATGGTGTTTCTTTTGCTCTCATCATTCCTCTCATTGTCTCAGGATTTGACATGGACTCTCAGGGTGTATTGATTTATAAGCGTGCGTGTGTGTGTGATGTTGGCCAATGGGTTGAGCTGGAGGGGAATAGACTTCAGTAAAAGTGGATTTATCCAGGCTATAAAAAATAGGAGATGGAAAGACAGAGAAGGTGTAATTGAAAACTGAGCTACCACAGATTCAGAGGGACCACTCAACCTCCATAGTGCATCTCCAAACAACACACACACACACACACTTGCTAATACACACCTCAAGATGCAAGACCTAACGTGAAAAGGCGATAATGTATTTCTTTTTCTGGAGGAGGAGCTGTGAAGGGGAGGTCAGCACAGTGCTCCCCAGGGGCCGTGCATCGTGCTGGGGTTGGGATCGTCAGTGTACCCCTCACAGATGGCTGGAGCTCCTTCTCTTCATCCTGTGCTTAGTATGCAGTTATGTTTTTAGGTCATGTGGCCTTGTTGCATTTGTTGTTTAGTAGCTACACTGCTGTTCCTAATGAGCTTTTTTTGTTGTTGTTTTTGGTGTGTGTGTGTGTGTGTGTGTGTGTGTTTGCTGCATGTGTGTTCCTGCTATTCTGAGCCTTTTCCCCCCCACAGTCAAGCTCCATGTGAATAACACAGCAGCCCTCACATTTTTGCTGATCACATTACTGTCTGAAAGATGGCTGGAATGACAGACACACACACACACACACACGCATGCATTTGTAATGGCCTACTTTGTATGGGCAGCTTTTCATTTCACACAGCAGTGTTTTGGAGGCAATGAAAAAAAAAATTGCTCACACCAACACGACAGATACAGAATTCGTCTGTGATACAAACTCCGTTGATCAAACCAGCTTGTAAATGAGGGACTATGTATGTTAAGAAGCGTGATGGGAGAGCATGCATGGATGCACATCCATGTGTGTGTGTGAGTGTGTGAGTGCGCGTGTGGTAGTATGAAACAGTGATGTAGAGATGGATGAATAAATAAAAGATCTGGGAAACCCATCAGCATCTTGCACTAGGTTGTCATGGCAATGCGGACAGCACAGCAGTGTGTGTGAGCGAGAAAGCAATGGAGATCATATCACTGCAATGTGTTCAGCATGTATGTAACTTTGTCTTAGCTCAGGCTTCCTAACAATCAATCACAAAAATCAAATAACGGTTTTCCACTCATGAAGAAAAAAACTGAGTGGAGTGATTTGTTTGGCGTTGTAGGCTGATATTTATGCATGTTAGGCTCTTTTTATGCATTTTGGAAGTACTCAGTAGTTCGTGTTATGTTTTTGCAGTTAAATGTAAAGAGTTAAAAGAGATCTTGTTTGTTTTTAAGGCTGCTTCTTGTAAGAAATATGTGGCTCTATGCCAGTTGGGCGTCCGTTTTTTGTGTCTTTATGTTTGTGTGTGTGTAAGTATAAGAGATGCTTTTACAGCAGCGGTGTATAATGGATACAGCCTGATACTTAAGTGCATCCCCGTAGAGACTTAACTGCAGCTCCGCAGCACGTGTCTCTGCTTTGTCTACAAAAATGGTCCTGCATGTACGGGGTGTAAGTGTGTGTGTGTGTGTGTGTGTGTGTGGGTGTTAGAGAGAGATAGACAGTGTGCATGAGAGTGTAGATAAGAGACAAACGGCAACCTAGTTTTGCGGCGGAGTGGTGATTGAAGGTTGATGGTGAAGAAAAGTGCCGGGTGAATTTAAAGTGCATGTGCAGAGTTTAATGAAAGCAACTTCAAACGGCACACGTCTGTGTGTGTGTGTGTGTGTGTGTGTGTGTGTGTGTGTGTGTGTGTGTGTGTGTGCGTGTGTGTGTGCGTGTGCGTGTGTGTGCATGAGAGAGAGCGAGAGAGTGGTAGTGGGTAAGATAGGTAGAGCGAGAAGTCTAGGACAGGGGTTCTCTCGACAGCCTCTTACTAGAAACTCTACCTGGTTACTAGGCAACAGAATAGCTCTGCTGCACATTGGAGCATTGGGTAGGGGGGTGTGTGTGAGAGTCCATGTTTGAGTGCTGAGTCAATAACTATATAATTTATGATCATTTTATAGAAGGAGTGTGTTTGGTGTGACAGAACGAGGAGGGAGAGGAAATAAAGGGTAAATTAAGTCTGTGGGTGTATATCAGTGTGTGTGTGTGTGTGTGAGTGAGTCTCAGAGATTGTATTGTACTTTGGTGTCATACTGTAAACATCTAAAAGGATATTGGAACAGCTTTGGCAGCAGCTAAAAAGGCAGTGAGGTATTTACTGCACGACAGAGGAGCTGTTGAATCTAAGCAGAGCTTTCAAAGCTTCAGACCGGGTGGTTTTCGAACACGTCAGACGCTGAACTCACTTCGAAATAGTCGGCGTTGTAGACAACAGTGGAGCGATCTAGCATCAGCCTGACTATATAAAACAAAGAAAAGGAGAGAGGAGGTGAATAAAACAAAAATAAAAGCCTAAGCTAAGTTGACCTAGTGCTGCTCAAATCTGTTTTCTTTTGGGTGACTTCCTATCTGTTCGAGGGTGTAACCAACACTGAATTGAACTGACAGTGACCTCACAAAGAGACGATCAGAGGAGATGTCGCATCCGCTTGCTTTGTCGCTTGATTGAATTTAGGCATCTGACCAAATACATGCCAAGTGAGTTATCCAAGAAATTCAAGGTGCAGGTAGTCACGTAACTAGAACATAATAAGAAGCTTTAAAGTCTGCGTAAAGTAAGAATAAATTTATGTTCTGAGTTTGTCTGACCCAAGAAGAAAGTGTTATTAACCACCCAGCCAAATTTGAATAATTAAAAATATCAACAAGTTTATGAAATAAGGTGTCAAAATAAAAATGAGCAGTGTTCTCAGCTCCAGGACTGTGGGGGCGTGTCCGCTGAATGTGCTGAAGCCACGCCCACTCGTGGGAGCAGTCAAGCAGCCATTTTGAAGCAACTGAAACCTGTCAGATGAGTTCAGAAAATGACATGACTAACTCTGAAACACTCTGAGAGAGATGAATTCATCTCTATCTCTCTGCTAGGGGTGCAGGGGTATGCTCAGGGTGGCCTCAGCGTGTCATCGAGCCACCCTTTAAGGACCGCCCACAAAATCCTGGACTGAAAACAGGTGAAAAACAGTTTTAACCTCTGACTCCACATTTCAGTAATATATATCGTTCAAAGTCTTTTCACGTGTTTTCAGCAACAATTTTCCAACATATTTAATGTATTTTGAAAGAAATCTCCTTGTCTTGCCTTTACATGGACTAAAAGAAAGACTAATGTGCAAAATAAACGTGGACAGCCTCGGCGAGAGTGTCTTTAATATAAGAGTCGGATGGTGAACCATCTATTCTGCTGCACAGAAAAAATATAATCAATATATATCAATAAATCTATTTGTCTGTTGGTCCTGGTACTGTAGTAAACGAGGAGACTTTTCTTTTCTTCTTTTGGGAGGGTGCACCTCTGGGACCATTATGAACCAGGAACTAGACTTCTCCACGTCAGTATGATTAAACCAAAACCCAATGAACCGCCCTCCCTGTATGTGATCTATTGTTCTCTGAATTGAACTTGGCATTGTTAGTCTCAACTCATAGAGGTTACCCACACACACGTACAGCCAGTGGGTCAGTGTGGATGGATTAATCTTTCACAGACAGTTCAGATGATCATTAATTGTCTCTTGGAGGAATGGCAGCTTTATCAAAAGCCTTTCTTATTTGCTGTTTGCGTGTGTGTGTGTATGAGACTTGTGTTTAATGTCCATTAGGCTGTAATGAAGGAATTCTGCTCTCCTTGGCCCCCTGTCTGCTTCCTAATGGACCTCTATTATCACAGTTCAAACACACATGGAAACTGCACGACACCATTGCATTTCCCTCGACAGACACTCTCTCTCTCACGCACACACACGCCGCCTGTGCGTGCGATGAAAGGGCATCATGAAGCAGCTGACCCAGCTGAAGTGCAGGCAGCCTGGTGTGTGTTAAACAGCCTGATTTTAGCTGAAGTGGCTCTATAATGGTGCCGTTATATACTTGTCTGGAGAGCAAAGAGCCATACGTCACAGAGCAAAACGCTGTTACGCTGAATGGAGAGCCAACAAACAGCTGGGACCTCATATTTCTCAGCGCAATTATGAAAACAAAAGTGTAGAAGTTGAGAAAAAAAAACTCCAGAAGAATTATTACAAAAGTTTAATGAAAAAACTCTGACCAGCCGTGTATTCATCTTTAACAATGTACTGTGGCTGTTATAAGTGTGATTGAACTAAGGCGTCTCTTCATAAAACAAACAGCTTCTAATAAAACAACAAAGCCACTTAAATTCTACTTCTGCAAAGAGATTGGGCTCTTCATCTTCTGCGCGGGACTCCACATACTGAGTCGTGTTTACACAGTTTGACTGCAGAATGCACGCTAACTTAATTGTTCCACTCGGCGACACTTTAATTGCACAGAGAAAGAAACGTGATGAAAGAAAACACTACACCTAAATCCGATTCTGTGCAGGTAGACTCTGGGAGGATTCTTGGCAACACATCACTTCGAGATCAACTTAGATTTAGAGGATAAGACTTCTCGTCTGCATCTGGACTCCTGCAGCCGTGTAATCACTTTCCTATGCACGGCTACCTCTCTGTTCTGTGATGAATGTGCAGGTCAGGGGTCAGTGACATAAAACTAGCGAGCACTGTCAGCTATAAAAACACAGTAGGAAGCCTATGGGAAATGAAGCTGTCACAGAAAGAGCGGCCATGATCTGTAATAGGTTTTAGTACCTTTTACTCTCTGCTCACATGTACGTCTCTCTCTCTCTCTGCTGTCGTAATGACCTAATTTCCTGCTGGGAATCAATAAAGTTAAGCTTACTGTATCGTTTTAGAGGTTTAAAGTCAATCTCGTTCAAGTGGTAAATATCAAGATTTTACTGCGAAGTCGTCTTTTATGTTTGATGCTCTCTGATGGTTGACATTGAATTGTGCGGTTTCAAAGCGCCCCGTGTATCCAGAAAGTGACTCACTCATATATAATTAATTAATTCTTTACCTTGCTTGTTCATTTACCCATTAAAAGTCGGTGGCTATTAGGAAAGGATGCTGCAACCATTTTGATTAAAGATTAGCTACTCGCTTACTCTCCGTTCATCCATAATGAATGGATGAACGTGGTCCGATTTGCTTTCCGCGTCCGTGAGGTTCTTTGCAAGAAAAAAGCGGAACGTAGACGCTAGACCTCCAGCGGTAAATGCGTGCAGCTTACAGACAGCTAATTGGGGAACAGCATCATCTGATTCCCCTCCAGCCATTTAGAGGCAGACTGAAAATGCCAAACTTTCTGGTGCAACATTGTTCAGGCAGTTTAACCCGCAATTAACCCAGCAAGGAGAACAATCCAGTGTTTCACCTTAAAAAACACCAAATAAAGATGTAATTAAGAGGCATCGGTTGTTCCTCTAGGGTGTGATAGTGTGCGCGTGGTTGTTGGCATGTGTGTGTGTACATGTGCACATGTAGTGCGCGTCTGTGGGTGTTCATGCATAATGCAGCAGGAGGACAGTTGTCATGAGCCCGTGCGGTAGTTGGCATTTGTGTCCTCATGTGTGTCACTGTGCGTCTAATAGCACTCTGCCATGAGTTCCAATGGTGTGTGTGTGTGTGTGTGTGTGCGCGCCATAGCACACTGCAGGCAGAGCGATAACATGAGTGTGTATGACAGACCTCCTACGCACCGAGCTCTGATCTGGTTTGCTCCAGTTGGCGGCCTTGTGTCGACATGGCGATGGACGCCGGACAGAGCCTCCTTTGGTTAGCTGAGCACCAGGCGCAGCGACTTAACGAGATGCTGTGCTAATAAACAGATCAGAGAGCTGTGGACTGGAGTGTGTGTATGTATGTGTGGGCATGTGTGTGAGAGAGAGAGGATGTGTGCTCATGCTGGCGTGTGTGTGTGTGTGTGTGTGTGTGATGGGAGCGTCATCTGTCAGCCCGGCTCAGGACAGCGAAACTGAAGCCCATATTGGCCTGCTATCCTCCACTCCATCAGACGCTGATGCAGAGAAAAAAAGATTTAAAAGCCCAAACTTTAACTGAAAAGCAAACACAATGTAACACCCAACAGAATATCTCATCCTCAGTGTCATGACCCAGCCATCTTCATCAAAAAAAACTCGTTAGCTTCGGAGATGATTCCTGGAATACGTCAGGCAAAAATTTCTGATTTGAGTTTTAGAGCTGTAAACTAGGCCGGTAACAGCCCACTTTTCACTCACGTGGAAGAAAATCTCCAATTAATCACGCACTTGATCATCGCACAGGCCGATTTTTGGTGTACCATAAATTCACAGTGGACTATGACAGTGTGTATAGTCTGTGTCAACAATTTAGAGGCGTCAGTCACACCTCAGCACAGGGTTGTGAATTTTTTCCGACCCACTACACCACCCTGCTCTGCCTGCCGTGGCTTTCTGTCACAGTCAATATCGGTACAGATTATTTCTAGTTATCCTCTAATTGGGGTTTATCATTTCTGCTGAACTGCACTTAAATGTTATCTCAAAGGTTCAGTCCCCATGTTGATGTAAATGCGTCCAATTTGGATCGGGCAGATTTGTTAAATTCACAAACCTTTCATCTCTGCTCCCTCCTTTTTAATTTGCCTTTGCTGCTTACCGTGACGCGGCGGATCTAGACCGACTGTAGCCAATGACTGCATAACACTAATATTAATAATGACCACAGCACACCTGTGTCGTAGTGCTGCTGTTTCATCTGCATTTTGACCAGCCGTCAGGTGGATAGATGATCTCGGTAAAGGAAAAGCGATCACTAACAGATTTTAATAATCTGGTGAGAAAGTGGAGAGAAATAAATCTTTCGTGTGCACAGAAGAGGTCTTTCACTTCAAAAATGAAAGCCAAAACAGTGTTGTGTTTATATTTTTGTTGAGCGTATGTCTGATATTGATGTATCAATATTAGATACTACCCTTCCTACACAGTAGAGAGCCTCAATCTATTCTATAAAACTAGATATTTAGACTGCAGTTTACTCATAATTATATGTAAATAGGGTTGTTTGGTGAAAAATGTCCAAAAGCCCAAAGTGACATCTGCAAATGTCTTGCTTTGTCCACAACCTAAAGATATTCCTGCCAAAGAAGACAGAGACTAGAAAACATTCACATGTGAGAAGCTGAAAAACTGGCTCAAAACATAAATCCATTATCAAACTTATCAATTAATCGACTAATCGTTGCAGCTCTGTGTGCAGCAGTTCATAACAACTAAATATGTCTGGTACCCTGGAAGCACCACCCACCTGTATCTGTGTCTGTGTGTTTTTTCCCGACCGAGCAGAACATGATGTTTGTGCGACCTTGCATATTATTTCCTAATTTGGTAACTGACATGGTGAGCTATGCTGTGTGTGTGTGTGAGAGAGAGAGAGGGAGAATGAGAGAGAGAGAGTGTGTGTATACTTACAAGAATCTAATGTTTTTCTGAATGATTACTCTCAGGTGGAGTAGATGCTGTGTGTGTGTGTGTGAGTGTTATTGTTTAGAGGCAATCCTGCTTCCTGTGTTACAGCAAAGAGGGAGAGAGAGAGAAAGGTGAAGCAACAAGAAAGCATAAAGCCATTTGAGAGTGGGAGAAAAATTCGGCCATGAAGATGTCAGCAGAAGAGGAGGAGAGAAAAACAACAAATCACACAATATGATTTTTACTTTTAAAACCAGGCTGTGTCCGACCATTGGTGATATAACTTTAGCATGCCGGGATTTTACATGAGTAGACCTCCACCTCAAAATGTGTCTGCCTTTTGTTTAAGCATTTGATACTAACCCATTGAGATTGGATAAAACAATGCTGGTCGTGGGAGGAGGGATGTGGCATTAACAGCCCAGCGTGGATAGCTGCTAATTTTACACTCATCCTAGCCCACCTAGCTTCGTGTCTGTACTCGTTTGAAGTGCGCACTTATCTGAAGAGGAAGCTGTCATCCAGGGCTTGGACTGAAAGAAGGGATGGATGGACTCAATTTTGCACATTCAACATTCATGGTCCCCAGAGGATGAATCGTACTGATAGACGGATAGAGGACAGGAGGAGATGTGTAGAGGTTGAGCTAAACTCTCTCATCTTGGTGACTGTACTCTCACTGACTGCTGTCTGGGCAAACTTTTGAAAATGATGGATTGATGGACTCTAAGTGCTCGGCTCCATCAATTTCATGCTGTGCTTTCCACTTTTTCTGAATATACCACTCAGTTGAACCACCTGCAGCACTCTATGATTCAGACCCTTGTGGAAATGAGTAAACATCACTAAAGCACAGATTATTCCCCCGGGAAGACTTTTAAAAAAGACCATTAATGAGAAAGTGAGCTTGTAAATGATGCAGCAGTAGAAGAGTCATCTGCCCTCCTAAGAAAACTTTATTCAAGTGACCGACCAGAAGTGCCAATAACGGGAACGAGACTTGCATATCAAATCGTTATCTGTCAGATCAATGAGCATCTTGTTTTGATCGAGGCGGTTAAATGAGGCATTCATATTCTGATTGGACTGTAATTCTGTTTGTTAATGGAAGCACGGGCTCCATGTAAACACAGCTAATACGAGTTCGGCGGACGATGATGCAGCGAGAAGGATGAGAACCGAGAAGAGGAAAACTTCAAACGCGACAGCGCTACAGAGTAAACAGCACACACGCAGAGGGGAGAAGAAAGAGAATTTTAAAAAAAAGGAGCGAAAATCGAGGGGGAGTAACAAAAGAGAGGAGGAGAGGGGCAGAAGACGGGGTCAGAGACGAGGAGAAGCGATGAAAGTCAAGTGGATGAAAGGAAGAATAAAATGAGGATGGTAAAGAGAGAGGAGGAGGAGGAGGAGGAGGAGGAGGAGGAGGAGGATGGGTGATCGAGTTTCCTGCAGTAAAGCACAAAGCCAAAAGATGTTTCACTCTGAGGTTTTAACTGCATACAGCTAAGATATAGAAAATAACTGCACGTGTCTCAGCTGTGATGCACCAATATACATTGAAACTTTTTTTGTGTATCACAGTGGCTATGGTTTCTTGTTTATGTGTGTGTGTGTGTGTGTTCGGTCTCTGAGGTGATTTACAAAGCCTCTAGAAGTGAACAGCCTCTCCCGCTTGGTTTGATCAGCTGCTAATTGAATCTGAGAGAATAATGAGAGGGTCAGGGAGATTGTTCATTGTTTTAAGGCCATCTGGAGCTTTGCCTTGGGGGGCATAAACACACACACACACACACACACACACACACACACTTACTTTGTATGCAGTTATGTGCTCACAGATATACAGAAGCACCCAGGCATGCAGAAACATAAAAATGCCAAGAGCTAACGCAGAAAGAGACACACATGCAGGCGAAGGCGAGATGAGGGGACAGATAGAGAGAAAGCGAGAGACAAAAAGGGCGGGGCTAGACCGGGAATGAAAGCAGAGGAGGACATGGGAAACAATAAAAGATGGATAACTCCAGATAGATAGCTAATAGCGCCTCAAAGCCCTTCCAGATAAAGAATTGGATTGTGGAGCAGAATGTAAAAACAGTTTGGAGCCCTGGAGTTGCTCACACAGACGAGAACGTACAGTAAAAGTTAAAAATAGGTGCTTAATTTTATCCCGTTGGGCCTCGACTCCGTGTTGCCAGAGCATACCACCTCAGGACTGAAGCCATTTGTTACAATGACAAACACCATCTGTGTTCTTTATGTTTAAATACGTCTATACCCCGAAGGTGCAACTGCTCAGCAGGTTAAAACGTTTGCGTCTGCGCTTGCATCCTTTTCTGTTTATGATTGCACCAAATGGCTGGTTTAAGGTTAGGATTCATTTCCGAACTCTCAGCTGCGGCTTAAACATAAAGGTGGAGGAAGAGTGAGTCACGCATGTCACTCAAAACGCGACATGTCATGTGGCTGCACTGCATCCCGGTCTCTTAAGGCTACTGTCAGTTCTTATCCGCTCGCTTTCGCAACGGATTTCTGTACGTTGAATCATCAAGTCTCATCTGTGCCGTGAGTCAAGGAAGGAACTGTTTGCTATTTTTGAAGAGCGTTAACATTTTAGCCCCCAGTGATCCGCAGGTGGATCAGTCATCGCAGACTCACGGCGTGCTGCCAAACCTTGTCCAAACCCACAGAGCATTATTTTAAATTCTAGCCGAGAGACTAAAGTTTCCAAATATACCAAATATGTCACACAGAATTTTGGGAAATTGTGTGTAAAATGGTGCGTGAGACATTTAGTGACAATATTTCTATTTTAAAGGAGCGGCGCAGCTATAATAAGACACGAGGAACTCAGTTTGAATGTTTTACTCGGTATTAATCATCATATAACTTCAATGAAAAGCTGGAAGAGTTGATACAGAATATATGATCACGTCAGACTGTGTGGGATAAGAGGAAATTTAAAAATGTAAGTCAAGTGTTTTTGTTGGATTTTGAGGCGGTCGTCATCTTTTTGTACTCCGTGTGTGTGTGTGTGTGCGTGTCTCTCTGTCTTTTGAACTCGTGTCAAAGAGTTCAACGCCATCATTCACAGATGACCGCACTGCAGATCATTATTTCTGTAAATGCAAGCACATGTGCACATGAATGTGAGCATCAGTCCTGTGCTACAGAGAGAGAGAGAGAGAGAGAATGATGCTGATGAGGTTAATGGAATGACAGGCCTCTCTCTCATTAAGAGTAATGGAGGGCCTCTGTAAGTAGCCTCAAACACACACACACACACACGCACACATGCACACACCTGACACGACGAGAGGAAGTTGGCAGGGCAAAGATTTGACAACATTTACTTTTAGGGAGATGAAGACCAGTGTGAGCAGAAATTGAGAGAAATGAGGATTTTAGGTAGAGTCTGGAATAGTCCGATATTTGTAGGCTCATTTAAGAGTCTCCCGGCTGGCCTTTAAATCTGTCAGTTCAACTAAAATACTGTCAGTATGGGCTGTAAATTTGGCTCGCTGTGCTGCTATCTCTGCACACTTACTGCTACATTATCTGAGCTAATAATTGGCCTTTTAATAAATTTAATTTAATTGAATAAACTTCATTCTGTCCGGTCAGTATCATCGACCACTGATGTAATGGCGATGATATATTTTGTGGGATTGCGTTTTTACGCACTGATCAATCTAACAGTGTGTGTGTGTGTGTGTGTGTTTATGGAGAGTTCTTAATAAGAACTGATTATAATGCATTATTTTAATTGGAGTCGATAGGAACGCGTCGGTTTGTCCTCGCCCTCTTCGGTTCAGTCAGTGTAATGGCTTTTTCATGGACTTTTACAAGAGGAAAATCATTTTAGCACGAAAGCTGAAATCTTTTTGTCTTTTGGAGCGCTCACCTTCAGAAATATCCCCGAACAAGTCGGCGACTCCCTACCAGCTCTACCGGGAGAGAGTGCAAATGAAAAGCGTTTCCCTGCTGGGGTCAGTTAGACTATCACCAAACACAGATCTGTCCAACAGAAACGTGCAGCATGAAAGAGCTCGGTTTCAGTGTTTCATTCTGTTTACACAGTCGTACTCGTAAGTGTGCGTATCAGTGTGCAGACTGCATGAAGGATTCTGCGTCGTTATTGCTCACTGCTACAGAAATGTCCAAAGATTGTTATATCATTGTTCATCTCTGACATGTTCAGTCGTTATGATTTTAGTTGTTCTTTTAAGAAGGACTCTGCAATCGATTATCATTTATTGTGTCTCTATTTTCTCTATTTAGTGCCAAAATTACATCATTAATAGAAAGTTTCCAAGGAAATGTGAAAAGTGTTAACATCAGAAACACCAGTATGCTTTGGAAAAATGGTCAAACTATTGGTTAATAGCATTCAAAATCATTTTTCATTTGGGGATGGACACGCATCGGCGTAGATCTACTTATGTACAGTATCAAGCTAAAAGGGCAAGCTAAGGAGACGTTAAGGTGGAAATACAGAATAAGGGAGGTGTGTGAGAGACCAGATAGAAATGAAGCAAAAGAAACAGAAGAAGACAGAAGCAGTGCAGTCTGGGTAAACAGCAGAGGCAGTGATGTCAGGTTAATTACATTAAGAACGAACTGGGGTTGGGTGAGGAGGATGAAGGAGAGACGCTGAAGAGAGAGATGGAGAGAGAGCAGAGACGTAATGGGTTTTGAAGGTTGAATGAGTGCCGTCAGGAGAGAGTATCAATCTGTGCCTCGTCTCTTTCTGTCCATAAAATACACGCCTAGGGCTAACAAGCATGCACACGCGTACACACACGCGCATGCTAACACACACACACAGCTGTTAATGTTGTGTGGAAGCAGCAGGGACGTATCTGGTTCTACTGGTGCACAGTAACAGAGCGGAGAACACGCTGGCTTCCATCGTACAATCAAAACCACTTAATCCTCTACATGCGCCTTCCTCTGTCTGTCTCTACATATATTTCATCCTAATACTCCCAACCACCACCCTTTCACACTTTTTAATGTTTTCGCTCTTCATGGGGTAAGCCAGTGTTGTAGTACTCGAGACTGTCTGTCTCATCATCTCATCTCACAGTCTATAGAGCAGACACCTGCGTGGCACAGACAGCTGAAGAGGACAGGGGAGGTCAGGTCGAGGTTTAAACACAAGACCACGAGCCAACAGGTGCAATGTTCTTCCAACAAATTAAACTCAGTATTTCATGCATCAGGTCATTAAAAAAAAAGAAACTTCCTGCTTTGAATGACACCAATAACTTGACTCATTGCTAATTTAAAATGTTTGTCACTGTTAAGGGCTGATTGTTTTCGCTGCCCTCCTTCACACGCACTGCGAGAAAGTGAGCCAAGCCTCCTGTAATAAAATTTGACTTTCTAAACGTCAAAGAGAAAATCTGCAAAACAGCGTCCAGAAGAAAAAACACACACACACACAGCAGTCTGTAAATCCTGCAATACGCTTACTGGGAAGGCTGCGAGGCGTGTACCTCACCCTCGTCCTGCCCTGTTCTTGGTCTTGACTTGGTCTCGACCCCTCAAAGTCTTAGTCTTGACTTGGTCTTGATACATTCTGGTCTTGACTGCAAATCTGTGAGATGACTGGCAGAGTCAGTGCAAAGGGTGTTACGTTCAAACGATTCCCCGGCACTAGCTAACAACAGCCATTCTAACTTTTCAGAGCAATGAGCACAGCGATAATCTTTGGCGCCATAAAACGCAGTGTGTCCTTTATTCACTCTGCAGAGAGAGAGCGATCAACACAGAGGGAGGACAGAGTGTGCAAAAGCAATCCAGTTTATTCAGCAATAAATGCCTGTGACAGAGAAGATAAATGTGACATTAAAACTCCTCGTGCTGCTACAGCTTTAAACAACTAGCTCTGTGCATATGTGTATGTGTGTGTGTGTACCTATGAGAATGTGAGCCAGGAGCTTCATGGAAGTGACTCTCTTTATCATGTTCAGTGTGATTTTTTTTTTTTTTTCAGTGAATGCCACTCCTGTCAGAGGGTGTGTGTGTGTGTGTGTGTGTGTGTGTGTGTGTGTGTGTGTGTGTGTGTGTTTTCTGGTTTAGGCAACAACAAACAAAAAAAAAGAGGTGTACACAGTGATGTGATGGGACTTGATTCATCTCCAAGGAGGAGACGGGTTTGACCTTTAACTTCACTGGGAGGAGGGAAGGATGAGAGAAATCATGGGGAGAGAAAAGGATGAAGAATGAAGGAGGGAGGAGAGGAGGGTGGAAAGAGCTGATAGTGGGAGGAAGAAAGTCTGTCACTTGGGGTGTGTGTTGCTGTTTATGACAGTAGTTCTCTGCCTTTTTTATTCTGTTCAAGCTGTTGCCATTGTTGCTGAGAAACGCATCCGTAAAAGAGCTGTCGCTACGATATATTAATAATATGAAGGATCAAAATATACATTTATACAGATTACCTTCTAAAACTTACTTTATTGTTATCCTGTACTAAATCTGCTGTACATATATGAATACCAAATGAACGATAAATGATTAAATAGTTTCTGGAGTGGACATAAGTGGCACTAATATCACGTTTGCAAAGTGCAGTCAAGTCTTCCGACAGTGCAACAGCCTGGTGCTGGTGGAGCAGGATTCAGCGGGTAACCACAGAGGATCTGGCATGCTCCATCGCACTTTGATAATGTGCACCACCCATATTGGAGACTACAGATGGAAGTCGTACCTGCTCACCCTCAGATGGCTGTTAAAGGAGTTAATCTTCATCAGTTTGAAGGCCTTAAATACACGCAAGCTGTTGTGGATGATAGTACGTGGTAAGAATCAGGCATTAATCTCTGCAGCCTGCCTCCCTGGCATCGCTGCCATCATCATGAATAAAACTTTCAGAGTGGAATACCATTGTCGTGAATATAGGCAGCTGTACACATGTATTGTTATGATTACATTACTTACGATCGAATCACTTTTTTAAAATGTGAAAATGAAGCGTCTCCGGACAGAATCAGAAAATCAGCAGCACCATTTACATTTCTTCAGACAGTATCTTGTGAATAATATCTCCCACATGGGGTAGTCTTAACATGTTTGTGTCTTTGAAAAGTCCTTTTTTTTATAAAAACAGGTGTTGGAAGTCATCTCATGTTCGAGCCAATACAGTAAATGGGATTTGTGTGCGTGCATAACGTGTTGTCACCAAAATACTGAACAGGCAAAGAAAGACTACCCCTTTAGAAAAACACTCTTTCGCCTGCACGAAAGCAGAGCCTGAGAGTTCACTGTTCAGTCATCTGACTGGCTCAGTATGGGTTAAATAAAACAGACTAATTACGTGGATGAGTGTTTCCGTTTTTCGGCGATGTGTGTGAGCAAGAGCGAGTATGTGTAAGGAACAAAGTGAGTGTCTGTGTGTATAAAGGCTTTAGGCTAATCCTGTTGTATTCAACTGGATCAAAGATGGTTTTTAAGCTCTATTTGTAAAAAGTGTGATCCAGCTAATGGACTAAAGTTTCAACACACACTCTAACACACACACACACACACACACACACACACACACACACACACACACACACACACACTATCGCACAACTGGACCTTAAACGATTTTACATCACGACACACTGTGTTTATGTGTGTGTCTTTTTGTGTGTATTCCCACATGACCAAAAATGACAAAAAGGAATCATCCAGCCTGGAGGTTGGAGTGGGGGTGGTTGTGTACTGACATGCTTCACTGTACACACCACCAATAATCTCTCTCCTCACACACACACACATACACGCATCGAATACAAACACACACACGCGCACACACACGCACACTTACGCACGTATACACGCGTACAGCAGGAGGCTGTCAAGTAGGGCCGTAGTGTTCTGTTCGGTTTTCTCAAGCATGTGACAGCTCCTCGACAGGAGGAGAGCGATAAGGACGGATGGGAGGAGGGAGAAGGTGGAGAGATGGTGGATGGAGAGGAAAGCTGCCTGAGAGCAGAAAAAGAGAGAGTCAAAGAGAAAAGAGCCGTAAAAAAGGCGGAGAGGAGGTTAAAGACAGAAGACGATGGCAGCTGAATTTACTCATTTGCCTGACCTTCTATATCAGTCCTTCTCAAATAGTTTTCTTCTTTTTTTAATGTACAAGAGGCTGCATAATTCAACAAGTTATATTTTGATTTTCAAATCTAAAGTGGCTCATAGAATATGTTCTAATCTAGCAAATCTCTAACTCTTCTAATCTTCACTCCTGCTAGGCAAGCAACATAGATATTTTTAAAACAACAGTCTAACAGTCTAATATCTTTCTGGTACATTTCTCTTGTGTCGTTCTTTCTGTAGAAGCGCAAAATATCAAATTAATCCATAAATTTTGGGACACACATGACGGGCATCGCTGATCGCTGTTTTTATCCTGTAAGGGGTCTTTGGCTGTGAATTAACATACATCGAAATGTGAGACAGAGGAGAGAAATCCACTCTGGGATGACTGGAAAGTACCTGAGATGTGCCCTCACGTATGAGTGAGGACGATCATGCAAAGCAGTCTCTGAGATTTAGCTTTTGAGATGATTTAAGAAGAATTAAGACGTGTTCACCACTGGTTTCTTGTCTTCATGTTGATGTTATATTAAACTCTGTGTAAAGTAAGAATAAATATGTGTTCTGAGTTTGTCAGAAAGTGGACAAGTTTATAAAATTAAGTGTCAAAATCGAGCAGTATTCTCAGCTCCAGGGCTTAATGTGCTAAAGCCACGCTCACTCGTGGGAGCAGTCGAGCAGACATTTTGAAGTGACTGAAATGTGTCAGATGAGTTCAGAAAATGACATGACTAACTTAGAAACACTCCGAGCGAGATGAGTTAATCTCTATCTCTCTGCTAGGGGTGCAGGGGTATGCTCAGGGTGGCCTCAGCGTGTCATCGAGCCACCCTTTAGGACCGCCCACAAAATCCTGGACTGAAAACTGGTGAAAACCTGTTTTAACCTCTGACTCCACATTTCAGTAATATATCGTTCAAAGTCGTTTCACATGTTTTCTGCAACTATTTTCCAACATATTTAATGTATTTTGAAATAAATCGCAGAACTGCCATTACTGTACATGGACTTCAAGGGTAAAAACTAACTGGCTATAAAGATTGCACTTGAAATCTTGACAGGAGAAAGGTCAGGACAGGCATGTTGTGAGTGGAGGAAGACTGCAGTGGAGGGTCTTCACAAGTATGATCAGATAAACAGAAGGTGTGTGTGTCTGTAAACATCAGGATGACAGAAGAGTGAATCAGTGTTTGGAATTTTTTTTTTTTTGTCCGCCCACACACACTGAGCATTTTGCAGCATACTGGTCAAAGACTCATCCAAGTCCTCCGGTCAACGCAACCTTAGCCAAAGGGAGCTTTTATGGTCAATTAGCTTCCCTGAGGACTAAAATATCCTGCACCGCACTGGGCTGCATAAATCTCTCTGTTGACACCGATGTAATAGCACCATATAGAAGAGCAGGAAGGTTTGAATTTTGGCCTCAGTTTAATGGTGCCTGAAAGGGTTCAGCTCTTCACACCAACAGTAGTGTTTTCTTTGGCCAAAAGTGCAGCAGAAAGGTTTACTTTAGTGCATTTTGTCGCTGGGTTATTTAGGTTCACTCTGCCAAGCTATAAGCAAACCAGGTCCTTTAAACAGAAGTCACGTGGACTCAAATGTAACTTTGAGTTTTCTGGGAAACTTGTCATCACAACCTGAGAGAGCCCGAAAGCTGCACTGGTAGTCTTTTTAAATTATAGATAAGCATGATGATACCAATCAAGAATACTTGAAGAAATAGATTACTTGGCAGCAGAAGCACCACTGCGGTTTGCCCCCATTTTTTTGTTTTTTTTGTTTTGTTATGATTCCAAACTAGAGTAATTGCCGGCTGTCTGCAGAGGTCAAATCCTGTGTCCTCATTCCCATCAAACCTTCTTTTGGACTGTTTTGTGTTCAGCTTGGGCGATCACGTCTAACTGCATGAGAGATTCTTGGGAGCAGGACCAAGACTTGATTTATTAGCCCGAATGCTTATGTGTTGGAGTGTTTTTAAGCAACGCTTTTTGTTTAAAGACAAAAGTACAGATGAACTTTCTACAGGAAGCAAGAGCCTTTCACTTTGAGTGCATTTATATACTAATTTCATTTCACAAGTGATTTCTTAATGTTTATAAACTATTAATAACCACTTAAAAAACCATTGCAGGCTGATGGGCATATGAAAGCTAATGTTATTTAGCCATTGCTGCTCGATCTTCAGTGATCGATTGCGCTTCTTTAATGAATCATTTTTACTTTTGTGTTCGTCAAACAGTTTAATTGAGAAATTAGCCGATGATTGTGCTGTATATCTACCGGCAGTGTCTCTGTCTGGGACAGTAAATGACATCAAGCAGCATTGTAATGGTTATGGGAAGCCTTTCTGCTGTAGCGCCTGACCTACAGTTAACATTCATTAGTGAGTCAACAACTGCTGTTACTGAAACAGAGACATAAACATTTAGCCTGAATTAAACAATATGACTGTGATATTTCATGGTTTTTTTATTGCTTACGATAAATCTCGTAAGAAGACCACAACCTGCAGGACGTTTCTTTGCTTACATTCGACGTGTCTTTCTGTTGCTGTTTTAAATAAGAAAGGTTAACAGCATTAAACCTCTTCAGTTAATGGCTGCATTGGAATAGTCTACTTTAAATAGCTTGCGCCAAAAATAGTTGAGTCTTTCTGTGGGAAGTGTTGGTGATTAAAATGCTTTTTTTTGGGGGGGGGGTATCTTAATTTTGAACGTTTCTATTTCTCATCACGAAAATAAAAAAAAAAAAATAAATAAATAAACATACTGAGCTCTGACAGTGAATGTCAGCTATCTGCCGCTCCAGTACTAGAATATATTTGGTGTGCGCTTTCCAGTATGTTTGAACCAAATACAAGAAAAAAAAAGCAGCAATATGCAGACAGAGCTCTGTGCTACACTGCGAAAAGACTCCTGCAGTCGGTGCTTGTCCACCCATACCAGTTTTGAGTATTATGGTATGGCTCATTCACACAAATAGAGAGGCCGCTGTATGTACTTTATCTGTTTCTATGGCAACTTGAGTCAGCTACGAAATCAATAACGTTTACCTGCATCTTAGTCAGTATTTTATGTGTAGATAAAACAGCATGTATGTGTGCAGTTAACACTGAAAAAAAAATAAACACACAGTGTGTGTGTGTGTGTGTGTGTGTGTGTGTGTGTGTGTGTGTTTTTACTCACCATCAGTGTATTTTGCTAGACGAATCTGGTGCAGCAGTGCAGTCTGGTCTTGTCTCATCTCAGAGGCAGAGCAGTCAACAGTATTTGAGCAATCTGCTCCACATTATAGACATTGTTTTCTTTGTGTTGGTAACGAGGCAAAAGAAATCATGTTAAAATTAGGGGATACATATTTTTCCAGTTGGTTCATTTGCTACAGACAGTTGAACTAAGGAGGAAAACCATTTCTTCTGCTTCTGATTTGCTTTGGAAATGCATCTGCATACGTTTTCCTATGCAACTAGCTCCGTCAGTCAAGCAAGAATCTGTGGTTGTGTAACACAGGAGTGAATAAAAAGCACTTTTAATCAGTCGATAAGCAGCTATCAAAAGAGACACTCACCTGGACCTCTATAAATTAGAGTTTGGTGTTGGATTTTTAATTCAGAAAGTCAAAAAAGGGAAGATTTATGGATGTGCAGTATAAAGTATAAGTGAATAAGATAACAGGCTGTGTGCCAAGATCCATTTTGAACACACTGTCAAGACATTCAGCATGATGCTGATCTTGGTGTAGGTCTGCACTCACAGTGAAGTTCACTTGTCAGTCTGTGAGTGTCCACTTGTTGCCGCCTATTTGTTTTTCTGTGTTTGTTGGAGAGATTGCATGCATAGTCGACGATTGCTCCTTTGGTGATTTGGAAAGCTGGTAAAATGGTCCTAGTTTCCCTGTTGCCCTTGATTAGAGAGCCTGTTCACAGTATGCATCCTGCAAGGAGACGAGAGGTGGACTGTGTGTGTGTGTGTGTGTGTGTGTGGACTGTGTGTGTGTGTGTGTGTGTTGGTAGAAGCAGGGGTGAGAGGAAGTAAGAGTGTGGGCATAAGTAATGAATGTATTGTCACTTTCTATTTGCCACACTAAAGCATTGCTGCACTCGTCTCCCGTGGGAGGAAACACTACCTACCTCGTTTAGCTGTGATGTTAGATTGGAAGAACGTGGGAAAGAGGGAGCAGGCGAAGTGATGGAAAAGTAGCATAAAGAGCAGAATAAGTGGAAGAGGAGAGGAGTGGAGAAGGAAGGGGCGGCACAAAGGGCTGAGAGATGGACATTTTTCATGTGTGCAAACATTTTAGGCTTTAACAATCACTGCTGCTGTTCTTAACCTTTTTTTTTTTTTTTAATCAATTGCTGTTATTATATCAAGTGTGTGTGTTGGTGTGCTGCCATGCTGTGTAGTAGAGAAATTCTCTGCCGCAGAAGGCGATAGCTTTTACCTTGTAACTGTTCCCATGGAAATGATTTGTGTTTGGGGAAATATTTGATGTGTGTGTGTGTGTGTGTGTGTGTGTGTGTGTGTGTGTGTGTGTGTGTGTGTCAGTTTGTAGCAGTTGGGCCAAAATGATCAGTTGTTTTACTAGGCTGTAGAAAAATCGTGTTTACACTGTTAATCCTTCAGCTATGGTGCTATTAAACACACACACACACACACACACACACACACACACACACACAATCACGAGCGCACAGATTTTTAGTGTCGTAACCACAAATGGTTGCTCTGGTGATGTTGACATCTTACTGAATCTCGTCGTGCACAGATGTCAAATTGTTTGTGCCAGTTATTGGATTTCAGTGTAAAGTCCCTCTGTTATATCGGCTGAATTAGAATGAAAATACATTTTGTTAGGCACACCTGTACAATCTGTTGCAGTCTGTGGCTGCACAGCGTCACAGTGGTTAGCACCCACAGCAACAAGGTTCCTGGTTCGAACTTGGCTGTGTGGCTTGCTTGGGTTTTCTCCGGGTACTCCGGCTTCCTCCTAAAGACATGCAGGTTAATAGGTGAACTGGTTATTAGGTGTGATGTGAGCTTGAATGGTTATGTCTCAGTCCTGTGATGAACTGGCGACTTGTCCAGCGTGTACTCCGCCTCTCGCCCAGTGCCGGTTGGCATCGGGACCTTTAGTTAGTGATGTTTGAATGAAATGGTTACTGCTGATCGGACTAACAATTACATATTTCTGCTCTGGTGTTGGAAAAAAAAAAAGTAGATCTTCATGAAATGGCCTTAATTAAATTAATCAGATTAGAACAAAGATCAATAATAGTCCTTAATGAACAGTCAACCACAGGCGGTTAACAGAAGAGCCAATTCTGTAAATGTCAGGCTTTACATACAGCACACTCACGCAGACAGCCGTGTTATTGTGCTATGTATATGCTTATTGTGTATTGAGGTGCTGACTATGAACAGCGTCTCCATAGGAAATGATATTCATGCATATTCATATAGAAAAAGCAAAAGAGAATAAATGTTAGGGGCTCTGATACTGAAATGTCTTTTCCTCCTTCTTGCGCTCCATGTAAGCTCTGTTTCCATGGTAATTTTCAGTAGGCTTGTAGTCTGCTGGTTAATATACAGTCTATTGGGATGTTTGTGATATGGACACATTTAATCAGCCCATTCTGAATATGATCTGCACGAGGTAAGTCACTGAGTAACCCGTGAACACGTTCTCCAAATGTCTGCGTAGCATATTTACACTAGTTAATATTAACCCCTGTACTTCCGCCGCCCCCCCTCCATGACAGCGTGTTGCTATGGTAATTTGTGGTACCTGCTCCAGGTGCATCCCTTGTTGTCGGCTGTTGCCACGGTTACAGCAAATACAGTTTTACTATTGTTTACGGATTACCGTGGGCCGGTAAGCCTTGAGCGATGATGAGATATGAAATAATTTATTTTTTCCCTCACCCTGGAAAGTGTTGAGTCACAGCTCAGAGTGAAATATCTCTAACGCTGAGATGGTGAGGGTCCAGTGTGATTAATCGTTTAAGACAAGCACATCCGGGGGCATGGCTCCACCTTGTTTTTTATGCTTTCCTCAGTCCATTTCAAATTCTGATTTAGAATATTACGTGTAATGTGGTGCAGCACGGATGCAGACATTGTATTTGAGTAAAAAAATATTGCAATTTATCACAGAACAACAGCAACTCATACTCACTGCCCTTGTAAGCAAACTGTTAAGGTAATTATGAGATGAAGGGTGATTATGTCAGATACATACAGGGTTCACCCAAATAAAGCCTGCAATTAATTTAGGATTAAACAGGAATAAAATCTATCCAAATGCCTAAAGAGCGAAATTGATATTTCAACTCTATTTGGGCCTCAGGATTTATCTATTTTCTCGGTATTGAACATAAACTGAGGCATATGTGGTGTGTAAAATTTAAACAGTTGAAACACCTTTAGCTTTCAGCTTCATAATGCAATATTTAAAGGTCCGTTAAAGTGAATTTCTTTGATGTAAAATGTGAGATCAACTGTGATTTTGTTATCTTGATGAAACCTTCACAGGAACAACAGATTAAGATGTTATGGTTGTTCTGTGGGGACGGTTTGAATGTGCATGAACCTCCGCTTTCTTTGGATCAAATCCCACTGAAGCCAGTCTCCTGTGTCTCCTGCTGTCTCAGCTAATAATAAAACACAGTGAAATATCCTGCCCACTCTTCTGTGGCCGTGCTGTAAAAAGGTTGAGGACCTCTGGTCGGATGGCTAGCCGGTCATGCACGGACTCTGCATCTCCCTCTCTGTGATGTCACAGAATCAGCCTGTGCTGAAGAGAGAAAAAAGGGGAAACTATATGAGCAGACATAAACATTTCATTTGTAGAGTAAATAAATGAAAGCGCGGTAATCATATAGTGCTACACCTTGTTCTTCAGCCTGTAGACCAGCGCTCTCGGAGGGCAGGTCATGCAGATCAAAATCAACGAGTGGTGGAGCCCAGGGGGAAACTTGAGCACACTCGTTCTTTAATTGCATTAATTGCACCTAATAAATAACAATTACTAGACGAGCCGTGCGCTCCAGTTTCCTCCTCCACTCTCTGTGGACTGTGATCAACATTTTTCTGTAATCCAACACCCCCTGGATTGTCGGAGGGGGCAAATCTTGGACTCTGCGGGAAAAAAGAAGAAAATGCGTGTGTGTGTGTCCTCTGAGGAGTTTGCTACACAGAAATGCGGTTACTATGGTTACGCGACCTGAAAATATGGAAACAAATTCAATTACTCTTTCTCCCGATTTTTTTTTGCCCTCCGCCGTCTCTGATCTCCATTTTGTGTCCCTCTCTCTGTCTCCACGTCGCAGCCGCTCGATCTTCCGTCTGGCAGTCAGTAAAAAAAAAGAGGAGATTTGGAGGAAGGAAGTTGTTGTAAGTGGCGCAGATTTAGGCTTTAAATGAAAGAAAGCGGGGAAACGACACATTCACCAATCTGTCAGATGTCAGATTTTGGCGGTCCGTGTGTGTGTGTAGGTGTGTGTGTTTGTTTGTTTATGTTTGTGCATGGCTGGCTGTGCTTGGGGATGAGCGCAGTGAAGAGGAGTTATTTTACAGCTCCGAGGCAATAAGCAGAAAATTTTGTAGAGCGCGCCAAACCGTGGTCAGTGTGTGTGCGCGTCTGTGTGTGTGTGTGTGTGTGTGTGTAAGACAAGGCATTACAGAGTTAGCATGTTGGAATCCTTAAAACACAGTCTTGGGTTGCAGTTTTTTCCTCTCTCCTTCTGTCCTCTAGTCTATACTGTTTTTTTTAAGAATCCCTCTTCCTCCTCTCCCTTTCGGGGTCTTCCAACTCCTCTGCAGGAGTGATCTTTTCTGTTCCCAAATGAAAAACGAGGCGCTCTGACAGAAAAGTTTTATGAAGGGAAGACAAATGTCATCTTTTAGTAGCCCTGAGTTGTTCTGCTGCTGGAATAATCCGTTCAGTGCGCTTGTGATAAAAGAGACTTCATTAAACCCGAAGAGTTGTTCTTCATAATAAAGGGAGAGGTGGAGGTGGAGGGTTGCACACGTACAGTCTGCACACACACAGATGTGATCTGTGGTTGCATATCGTTTCACCGGTTTGTGGATATTTCATGACTCAGCTGCAGGACACAGACAAAATATGAGGATGACTGTCTGAACTAAATATACTGTTCGAGACCGGCATTGTGCTTATAAAGGCCAGAGCGGAGCCCAGTCAAGTGTTTACTGTCGTGCTCAGCGTCTTCGCCGTAATGGCTGTGAAGCAATTGCCAGAAGTCCTTAATGCTCTGTCAGATTCTGGCACTTTTTTTATTAGCTTCCACAAATTTTTCTATTTGCTTCTAATACTAATCGATTTCTGCCTAATGTTTTTACACCATCAGCTTATCGAAAGTTAATAAATCTGTTTACGGTTGTGCAGCATTCAGTGGGGGAATGCTTATTTCAGTGATTTAACTGTTTTTAAATGCATGTTTCACAGTGCAGTTGTCGGAGAAGTCCTAAACTACTGTGGAAATGCATCAAACCTCTCTGTTTTAGTCACTGAAGACTGCTGATATCTGGTTAATGCAAGGAGGTGCTTTCAAAATCAGACTACAACAGTCTATAAAGTGCGTCTTTTCAACACCGGTATCTGCGTGACCCACCTCAGTACATAAACTCTTCTCTTCCTCGGAGACAACAAAGTTGACAGCACCTCCTCAGTTCTTGGCAGATTCGCTTGGCTCGCTGTGTTCTTTAAAGCTGCAAGGTGTTAGCTCAGGACAGTGCTGTAGTACTCGAGATCAGTCTTGGTCTCAAGACCACTTTTTGAAGGTCTCTGTGTCGTCTCAGGATCGACTGTATTTTTAGTCGGTTTTGTCTCGGTCTCTGACAAAGACGACTCATTTTCATAATTGACTGAAAAGTTGTTCTACAGTCTACAGGTATAGAGCAAACACCTGCATGGCACAGAAAACTAAAGAGAGGTTAGGTCGAGGTTTAAACACAAGACCTTGAGCCAACAGTATTATATTTATATTTATTTATATTTTCTGAATCAGGTCATTAAAAAAAGAAATGATTATGAACTAGGTGAAACTGCTTGAAATGGCACCAATAACTTGACTCATTTTCAATTTTTTTGTAGAAAGTGACTTCCTAAACGTCAAAGAGGATATTTGCTAGCTGTTTTTGATGACAACACTGGCTCAGGGTGAAATCGGCTATAATATAAACTCAACAAACGTTAATCCACAGTGCACTTTTAACTCTAGCTGACACTTTAGCAAATTATCACCGTTAGTAAGCTATAATTTTGTGCATGGTGCGAGCTCCTGTTCGTGCTGAATTGTCCACATTGCGATGCTTTTTAATACCTCTAACTCACAATACAAAAACCCTTTAAATCCGCTACCTTAGCACAAACCTATTCTTTTCTACAGCTGCTTTTACACTGAAGTGGACCACATGCTGTTCCTCACACTGCCTTTCATGACTTGTTCCTGAATCTAACCAGCAGGCCAGACAAACTAATAAGCTGGACTTCATGCTCTTTTCTTTTGAAGTCATTTTACATAAAAGCATTGGATAAAAGCCAAACATGAAGCTAATACTAATTCGGTCTCGCTGTATGATGTTCCACAGTGATTATCTTCGGCGCTAATGCAGCGTGGAAGCGAGATAAAAACCTGAAGGGGGGCTTATATAATAGTTACCCATGAAGGTAATGTGCCCGGTCGTTAGAGGCTGTCGCCTGCAAGTGAATCAGGTGAGCTCATAAAGAAAGCTGCCAAGATTCACCGCTCACACATGGCTACACGCTCATACGCGAGGCCACACACACACTCATAGACACACAAATGTCCCCATGGATGTACACACAGATGCAACACGGGTTAAATTCACTAATGGGTCCATATCCTGTGCATTTGTATGTGTGTGTGTGAGAGATATATTGTAACAATAGATGTTAAAATGTTTACGTGTTTCTCTACATGTGTAAGCATATGTGTGTGGGTATGTGTGTGTGCATGTGTGCGCACAGCTCATTCCTTGGTTTGTGTCCAGATGTCCATATGCTGCCAGGCAGGGCAGGGCATATGGCCATCTGGTGGAGATAGAAATACAACCAATAGGCTTTGACCTTTTGATTTGGTTTGGTAACAGGGCCCTGTATGTGTAATGCTGATCTGATGCGGAGCGTCACATATTTGCAGCAGGTGAAGTCATTCCAGAAGTTTTTTTTTTTGTGTGTGTGTTACTTTTCCGTGTTTTCAGCATGTTTTCTCTCTCTTGAGGAAAACAACAACAAAACCACTTCTATTTTTCCTTCTTTTCAGACGTGTGATATCTCAGCGGATTGCACCTCGTTATGTTTTCACTTTTAAAAGAGCTAAGGCTGCATTTAAAAGTAGTAATCCGGGACAGATGCGCGATGGGAGACTTGGGTAATCCACTGATGTATAGTATTGTAAACAACATGATGAAAGTCAGGAAGCAGTCCTGCCATTACTCTCTCATTGCTAGTCTCTTTAAAGCCGGTTTGACATTCAGGTTTCTGCCATGATTTGTCAACGAACGCAGAATATCCTGCACGACTGCAGAACGACCTGCCGCCACTTGCACTAACACCGTGCAATCGTTGCCATTGATTGCTTCATGTACAGTATGTGCACGGTAGTTCACTGTTTGTTTTCACTTCATTAAAAGCCCCGGGAAATATTTCCTATCTATTTTATGAATTCTGTTTCACAGATTATTTCTCTCTTTCTGTCTCTTACTTGATATTTCTCTTCAGTTGTTAGTATTTGAAGAATTCACGCTTCCCAAAGGAGTGTTTTCCTAAAAAATTCTCATGAACTAACATCAACTAGACTCTTTTGTTAGATAAGGTTTTTAAGTTTTTGATAGGTCACCATAAAGTTAAGTTGTAGTTTAATGTATAAATCCTGAATAACATCTGCAGGTACAGTAGAGCTCTGTCTCTGTTATTATAGAGTATGTGGCCATATAACCCAGCAAACAATGAAGCAGTCAGCAGGAGTGATCTATACAACACACTAAAGCAGTAAAAACAATACTGTGGGGTCAGCACTATGGTCCTCTGAGGAGCCATGAAGCTCCCAAACAAACAGTTGACTCGAGCACTGAAACACTGCCACACATTTCCTGGACATTTACAGCAGCCCGTTTTCAATTTATTATGAAGTGACCGGCTTTTTGTGTGATTTATGTAAGATTTAGCCTAAACACTGTGGATGTGGTTGTGATAAAAGGTCCTTTGGAAGTTTAACATAACAGTTTAACAGGATTAAGAGAGAGAGAGACAGGATTACAATGTGTGTGTGTGTGTGAGGAGATGGCTCGTATGTAATGGATTATATTTGGATTATATGACATGTATTGTTGATGTGCATTTGGCATGCAGAGGCAGAAAAGAGAAGGGAAATGAGAGGGAGGTGATCTTATTTTTTTTCCTCCCCTCTCCCTTGACAATATGGAGCGTGAGACTCGTTGAGGGGGAGGAGGAAAGAGGAGGGGACAGGAGGGTGGAGTGGAGGGTGAAGACTGTGAAAAGAGGAGAAAATACGGAGGAAACAATCTGAGAAAAATGTAAACACGGCGACCAAAATGCAGACAAAAGACACAAAACACCTTCCTGTCCTTAACTCTCCCTCTCTCTCTCTCTCTCTCTCTCTCTCTCTCTCTCTCTCTCTCTCTGTGGACAGCTCTCTGGAATCCTCGGACTGCGGTCGGTTACTAAGCAACCAGAATCCTGTCGAAACTGTGTCAAAGAGACGGAGAGAGAAATGCACGCATGATAAAAGTGGCCCTCCTAATCGCTTTAATCAGTCAGGATGTTTCTATCTCACAGTCTTTCGCTGTACATGCAACAGAGTCGTTACATGTTACAGGATGAGGCTGATGGTATGTTGTAGTCTCTTTACTGTACAGCAGTACCATGAAAAGACCCCAAACAACAATGCATTAGTCTGGGTCTTAATGCTTTCTGACTTCCCGATCTTGTCTGTGGCTCTGAGTCCCCGAAAGTGAAGTCACAAATATACTACTTCACTGTTTTACTTTGTTTTTAAAGGTTAAAGGAGCACCTTATTTATTTCAGGCATGAAGATCAGGTGACTCGTCACAAGGAGTGCTGCTCAGGCTATAGAGAACAGTTGTATAATATCTCCTGGAGCTCCGTCAAGTCTCTGAAAATAACTCTGATGATGTCGTAGTGATGTCATGAGTGTTATCTTAGCTTGGACTCGAGCACTTGGACAGAGCGGTGTCATGAAGGCTCAAAGATGAGGACATGTACCTGCTATGGATGGTCTAAATTCAAATGCCCTTGTGTTGCATTGTGGGAAATGTAGGATCTGAGGTTTTTGGTGGAGTAAATACTGCATTTGTACTTTCAGCCACAGGTTTATATGCATGTTAATTGAGTGACTGATTAAAATACATTTGGCAGTTCTTGTGATGATTGTAATGAACAGCTCACTGATGTGTTTTCTAGTTTTTGGACAACAATGCAGCTCCGTGGCACAGAGGAATAAGGCAGGCCCATGCAGACATTGATTGTGGTCGTAGACGATTCTTTAGTAGTTGTGTTTTTTTGCTTGTTTATAGTGAGAAAAATCCAAAATGTCACAAACATAATGCATTAGGCAAGAGGTGATATCAACCTGCCTGTGTGGCAAGTGTCTGCATGGTACATGTAGAGGAGCCAATACTTCAAGGTCGAGCTGAACGGGTGAACCATTTCAGGCATGTTCGGTAGCCTACGGTGTGTTTGTGTGTCTGTGTGTGTGTGTGTGAGAGTTGAGGGTTTAAGGCCAGGCCCCAAAAGATGCAGCTGCTCTATTTAGGGCTCTCTGTATCTTTTTCGCCTCTCTTTTTCTCCTCCCTTTTCCTCTTTGACACACCGTGACACACACACACACACCTGTGCGCGCACACTGTGCACGCACATGATGAGACAGATGCCACAGGAAAGAGAATCTCACCTTGGGATGCCTTTTTGTTCAGGTGTGTTGTATGTCAGGAATGTTTCAGCCGAGTACATATTTTGCACATTGCAGCGCTGCACAGAACAAACACTCGTCCCGAACTGTTTCTGTTTTGTTGTGCTGGATGGAAAAATGTCCGATTTTTTCCTTGTTGCACACCCAGATTTCTCTCACTGTTTTCAAATGGACAAAATAGATTATACATTTTACATAATCTGTGCTGATGGTTGACGTAAAGTCGCTCAGAAAACTGTTTCACTGTGGATGAAAAAGTGCCATCAGCGTAGAAGATTAAAAAGGCAGTGGAAGTAAGTGGGAGATGAGAGTGTGCAGCAGAGAGACAGAGGGAATCCTGGTGTAACTGCGTCACTGCTGCCTCAGCCTCCTCTCAGGGGTGTTGGTGGAGGAGGAGGAGGAGGCGGAGGAGGAAGGATGGAGGGATGCAGGAATGGATAGATGAAAGAGAGAAAGAGGAGACGAGGGAGAGAGGAGAGAGTTCAGGGACAGGCTGATTTATGAGTTTCTGTTTCTGAATCGTGACGTCTTTAGGGACTTCACTGAGATGAACTGAGTTCACACACACACACACACACACACACACACACACGCAGTAGATACACGAGACATGCGATCTGCATCTAGTCATTCTGTTGGCAAAATCTTTAAAGTAGTGATCACGGAGTTCTTTACGTCTGAGGTAATGGTATCGAGAGCGTGTGCGTTTGTTTTTTCTGTGACAGATGGTGAAATAAATGAACAATCATCCCAATCAAACAAATCTTGGAATCTGGACTGGAAGCACTCCACTGCCACATCGACAGAGTGAGACGGATCACTAGCAGGCAAAGAGGAGGAGGAAATTGATGGAGAGCGCAGAGCAGTTAGGAAAGCGATGAGAGAATAGGGAGGAATAGACTAACGGGGGTGAGATGAGTAGGCTTTGGTCGGAGCAGAGATTCACAATAAAGTTTCTAGATGAGCTATGGAGGGTAAAAAAGAGAAGAGAGGACAACAGAGGGGGAACAGAGCTCATTAACGGAGAATGGAGTGATGAAGAAAGGAGGACAAACGGCCTCTGATGGTCTGTAAGGCGATGCCAGCATTCAGAGAAGCTCTGAACCCAGCAGCACTCTTCATCGCTGCTGTTTGCTTGGAGCAGAAATGAGTTCCTCTGAGATTTGCTCTCCAAGAAATCAGTGAAAGGTGTTTAAATAGTGTCTCCAAGTGACAAGTGAGACCACAAATGCAGAAAGAAAGTTGAATTATTGGCAAATCAGGACCACATTAGAGCCAAATTACCGATATTTCGAAGGTTCTTCTGACGTACATTTTTAATCTAATCAATTTGCATATTTTAATATGTTCCACTCAGGTCTAAACCCACTGCGTCATCATCTATTGGTGTGTGGAAAAGTATTTTGAAGCCTCGAGTTTGGCTTTATGGACGTTGCCAGAAGTGACCATATTTGAACAAGAGTGTGGAGGTGGTGGGTTGGGCTGCACTTTGGGTTTTTTTTTACCCAAGGATAAAAACCGAGGGTTTAAGGGCGGATGGTGTAATATGTTGTAAAGAAAGAGACAAAAAAAATGTGATTTTTATCAGCTATAAAAAATAAAATGGATTTGAATAACACGGTAAAATACTCCCCCGAATCTCAAAACAGCGATGATATCAGTTGATAGTGTAATAAGTCATTTATCCATGAGGTTTGTATCATTTTGTCACAACCTTCTCGCACACTGTTCGCTGCCAACACAAAATGCTAATACTGAGCTTATCTGCAAAGAAAAATGTCCCCACGATATGTATGCTGCTCCTAGCAACTAAGGCATGATTTACAGTATGTTTCTTTTATGGTTTAGACAGATAAAAGCACTTGGTTTCTGTCAGACTGTGGATGAATACGCCAAAGCCAATTCGAAGAAACCATAATTTTTCCAGATTTGTGTTTAACTAGCCTAAACCAGGGCATGAACCCAAGTCCTGTTCTTTGTTCATCCAACCATTCAATGCAGTATTCTGGCCTTTGGCAAGGTGTATTACACTGTCAGGCACTAAACCACTTGGTACAAAGTAATAATATACAAAGATATGGGCCTTGGATATGGCAGAGGACACTGCAAGTTGGTATGCTGGTTATAAAAGGCAACGCAAATATACACACACACACACACAATGCTGTCCTGACTGACCTGAGTAAAGAGTCTGATTAGGTTATTACATCTGATGGGATTGAGTTTGCTCTCCTTAAATGAAAGAGGGTTGGGCTGCTGGGTTGGTTCAGAGGGTGGGTGATGGAGAAGAAGAGAGAGAGAGAGAGAGAAGAGGTGAAGGTGAGAGTCAAGGAGCTGAGGAATGAGGGATTGAAGGGGGGAGGGTGTTGAGGAGGAAAGAAGGGGGGGAAAGGGGGAGTTAACCTAGTTTTGAGCAAGACTGAGTTAAAATTCCTGCAATTTTTTTATATTATAAAATGAAAAAAAAACCCAAAAAAACTACACGTTAAAGTAATTAAAAGTCGTTTTTCTTTGATGCCTGTGTAGACATAAACAGATACAGGGACAGAGCTGTTGGAAGTCTGGCACAGTTGCGTTGATGAATCATTAGCATGCGTGGAAGAATGTGTGCAAGTAAACTGTCTGCATGGAGACCAAACAAGGAAGGAATCGGTCAGATATCTTAAATTTTGCAACTAAAACTTTGTCAGACAGAACAAATGCTCGTGTTGGAATATACAAATCTAATTTACAAGACTCTGTCACACACATCTCGAATAATAAACTCACTGGAACATCTATTTTCATCCAGATATGCAATGCTTTTTTTCACATACAGTACTACATAAAGAAGTAAATGCAGCTTTGTCTTCTCTCTCCATTTCCTGCTTCCTCAGTGTAACTGCAGTCCACTTTAAGAATGTGCATTAGTGTTGCAGACAAGTCTGTCTCTTTCTCTACCTCTCTACTTTTGTGTGCATGGATGCATAGATTTGTCCACCCCCCCTTTCCAAGCCATCTGTCTCCATGTCACACAAAGTGCTGTGCGACTGGTCACCGATCTGAACCTCTCACACTAATTACCTCTCCTTTAGCTCTAAATTCAGGGGAATGAGGCGAACGAAGCAAAACAGACAGGTTGAATTCCATCCACTTGGCTGAGAGATTTCACCTGACACAAGAGAGTGACAGCCGATAAGCTGCAGGCAAAGAGCTGCAAGGCTCTGTGAATCGTGAGCACTGACTGTGACCGGTGACATCTGCACAGAACATTTATTTATTTATTTATTTTATTTTTTTACAGCTAGATTCCCCGTGGTTGCGCAGGCTGCCTCACTTTACTGTAACACGAAAGAATCAAATGAAGGAATGATGCTCGTGCTCGCTCTCGCTTTAATTGGTGTGCGAACATGCCGTCAGACAGGAAACTTTGTTGTGCTGAAGCACAAACAAGTTTGAGAGCTGATAATCAGACGGGTCAGGCTAAATTTGTAGTTTATCTCAGAACAAAGAGCGCTAAGCCGTGCAGCAGATAGGGATAAATTCTGTATAGCTCATGTTTAACGCATATAGAGAACCCTGGTAAGATGGAGGAAAGAAGGGAGGAGGTAGAAACCTAACTAAGGTTTTGTCATTTTCTCACGACTGTGGGTGGACTACAGTGATGGGAGACAACCGGACATGCTGTCTTTGTCTGTAGTGCTTCTGTGATCCTTCATTGTTCACCCTCCCTCTCTGCTCTCTCTGCATCCACTGGCACCGACCTGACAGCTCAACTGGAGTGGGCTTGACATTGTGTATGCATTGTGGAGTGGTCCTCTCCAGCATATTCATGCTTGTGTGCATCCATGTATGCCTAAGAGGTTGTGCTGGGGAATTGCTGTCTTGCATCAGCGCCGCTTGTGTCTAAATATGTGTGTGTGTGTGTGTGTGTGTGTGTGTGTGTTTGTGTGTGTACCTATACAGTGCTACTGTGCTTTTCATGTCCAGTTGAGACAAAAAGGAAAAAAACACAAACCATGCTTCGCTCCGAGTGTACATGTGCATACACAAGTGCTATGCATTTGTGTGTGTGTGTGTATTCAGTTAATGAATGTGTGTAAGTGTTATCACAGTTGCTTGTAGGTGTGAGACTTTGCTATGACAGAGTGTGGTGCAGATTTAACAGGCTCTTACAAATGCTTAATATCGTGCATTGTGATATTCGTGTCTTGTTTACCTTGGAAGGTTCGTATTGTTACATATCTGCACAGCAGATGCTAAAGATAAACACCGACTCGCACCATACTCATTATATAGTAACACTTTGAAACTGATGCTGTCTGTTTTCTCTTTTTTTGCAAGCTTCCCAGCATCGTCTAAACTTCCTTTCTAATGAACACATTTGCTTGCATGTGTTTGTCTACCTTTGCATCCTGACATCTCATTCAGTCGTACAAAGCAATTTACTCTTGCCCTTGAGCAAGACACCAAATTGCTCCCATTGCGTCCACTGACTGGTTATAGGAGCTAAGATATTGATACAGCCATTAACTAATTCAATAATGGTCTGGCTGAAGAATACTCGAGTTGTCCATCGCTCGCTGTGTAGGACATTTCAGTTAGCAGTTAGCAGTCATTCACTAAAATCTTCCTGCGTCGGCCTCACAATTAAAGCCTTCATGAATAAATCAACAAGTTACTCTGCAAGAAGACAATACACAGATTTATTTTTCTATTTTTCTGTGTCTTTGGTTCAAACACTGATCAGCAATCCTCAATACTAAGAAACTACCAATCTGCCTGAAACTGCCCTACTTTTATGAACCTTTCAGCAGATCCGTCTCTTGTTATGTCCATCACACTTGATTATGGCTACACCCAGTACCTTCATTCCGGGTGGCAACAGCTATAGGATAGAGTATAGTCTCCCAATCGTGTTGCTCAGGCAGTCAGTAGGTGCAGTGTGTGAGGATGGCATTGTTGTAGCAAGTTTCTTTGGTTATGTTGACACTCTCACTCTGAAACTTTGTCTGTAAATACATAATTTGAGCTTCTCCTCTTGCTCTTTTTCTCCAGATCTCAGAAATTGGCAGTATTAAAAAAAATATGCAATCCCTGGCTTAAAGATGACCTAAAACTGAATCAACTGGATTAACTTAATCCTGTACCCCCGTTATTTTGAAGCAGAAAAGTTACACAAGGCTGCTTTAGACGTGGTATGGTTAGCTATTTTCAAACCTACATGTTTGTGTGTACTGGTTTGTAATTATGTCTGTATTCTGCGCAGTTTTTAGTGTCATATGTGGGTAAACAACCCAAAAGTTATATAAAAATAAACACATTCATGCTGGTAAAAGTAACAAAGTATTACATCTGTTTTATCTTGACCCAAACTGGGTCAATCTTTCATTTCTAGTGCATATGGGTCCCCATTACTATTACGAACAGGTGATTTATGGTAATGTTGAACTATCGCCCAGAGCTAGACTTATGAATACCAACAATCCCCCACTTCCTGTGCGACACGACACAGACCCATTTTTTCTCAGACTGCTGAGGCATGAATCGACCTTAACAAGTGAGACCAGGGGCATTGTGTGGCGTGCTTTGGTTTGTCTCTGCCACAGGGGGAAAGCCAACCAATGTACGCTTTATTTGATCTAGTGCATAGCAACATAGGGAAGACATAACTATACTTCTGAAATTGAGTGTGTTGTGTGTGTGTGTGTGTGTAAGAAAGAGACAGAAGTCAAACAAAATTTGAAAAAACACACCCAGATCTTTGTTGTTTGCTGTAAAACTGCAAATCAGCGTGAATGCTGCGCTCTCTTAGCAATGTCAGCGTGGCTTGACTTTGATGACTTACACATTAATGCTCGTGTGTGTTTATGCATGCATGCATCTGCGTGTGTGTGTGTGTGTGTGGGAGAGCTGAAGACAGAAGGGGGCTCAGGAGGTGTTGACTGTGGAGATTAAAGAGGAATTAGAGAGAGCGGAGCAGAGGGAGGCACAGAGCAACGAGAGAGATCCTCTGAATATTCAAATCGCATTTTAATTCTGCTGCAGATTACTGAATTTTTCATCTCTGAAGGAAGGATCGACCTTAGGTTGTTTGACCTAGTGTGTGTGTGTGTGTGCGTCTATCTGTCTCTTTGAAGCATGTATAGTGACAGACTGGCCCAAGGCGTTTTCCATGTGATTGAAAACGTGGTTTTTCCTCTTTCTCTGTATTAATGCTCAGAACAACACATTGTAATGTTATCTGCAACGTTTTATTGCTACTCCCCTGAGGCCACTGATGTTTTACACTGGTATAATGGCTAAATGCTCATCTAACACACTTGTAGACTGCGTACATACAACACAAACAACAGCCATAATGCCTCAAAAGCTGTAGTTGCTTCTGAATGTAATACGTCGCTCCCTGTGTGAACGTGACCTCTGAACTGGACTTCCCATACCACTCACATCTCACGCTATTTGCCATAATTCTCCCTTTTTATATCCTTTTTTTAAAAATGTTAAAACTTCTTCGATGCCCCTAGTTTATTTCTCCCTTTCATTCTTTTTAAATGTGCCTCCGGAGGATAAGCGGCGGGGTTTGCATTCTTCCTGCCTCCCACAGTAGTTCTGCTACTGTTAACTTGAATATCCAGCTGCTGCATACCACAGCAATGGGAGCCTGGCACATTGACAGTCCAGTTACCCTCGGTATCACGACTTGTGAGAAATGAGAGATAAGCAAATAAGCCGTGTGAGCATATGAGATTGTTTAACACTCAGATGGACATCAGGACAGACGTGATCTGCGACTAAAATAGCATAATAAAGCGAGCCTTTAATTGATCCAGAGATCTCATATTTCAGGAAATCCATATCTTTAACATCCCTCAAAGTGAACCGAGGGAAGCCTTTGTCAGCTGGGAGAATGAAGACGTGGCATTCTGGCAGAGCACATTGCAGATATGTCAGGTTTGATTAATTAAGCGTCCTGACAGAGGTGAGTCGTGGAAGCCAGGACTCAGGAAATCCTCCGTCAGATGTGAAAATGGGACGGCATACAGATGATGTGTTGGCGCGAGCAAAGCGAAGACTGTTTTTATTACATGTTTGTTCAAAAATGTAAAATGCAGATTCAGGAAATTGTGGGTTGCTGCTGCGAACTGATTGAGATAAATAACTATATGTTAAAAAGAATAGAACATAATCTACCGTTGAGCCCAAGATGTAGGAGAGAGTCCTGTAGTGTGTATAACACAGTCTTTTTGCTGTGTCCCCCTTAGATTTGCACATGACCCCTCATTACTCTGAAAACTGCGTGTGCAGTACCTCCTTCCCTTTAATATCCTTTATATTTATAATAATGTATTCAGCCTTCATTTCCTAATTGCTCTTTGGGTCGATTTCCACTCACTTCTACAGGAGCTACAGACACGTTGAACTGCATTTTCAGCGTGTAGTTGCATTGTATAGACCTTTTTTTTTTACATCCATAACTGATCACAGGGGAGTTAAATTTCCCCCCCAGAAGCAAGTCTTGTGGTTTTCTCGTGGGTTTCTTGATATAGACATGTTTAGTCTAAGAAGTTCAATATTAACATTGTGTGCCGTGCACTGTGCACCGGGGTGTTGAGCAATGTGATGTCTAAGCAAAGTATTCAGCCCGTGAGACTGGGAAAAAACCTGCAGTTGTTAGTACAGCATAGGATAAATTAAAGGCTGTGGCCATGGCTGTAGGAGGCCGTAATTAATCCATACTGTAACAGCCACCGGAGGAAAAAAGGGCGCTCATGCAAGCTTCTGTCTTGGCCTCTGATCACACCAGTGAATCTGGATTGTCATTGTGTGTGTGTGTGTGTGTGTGTGACGTACTCTTCATGTAATCTGCCTAAAATATGCATGCCATCCTTTGTGAGTACGTGTGTAATGTAGAAGACAGTGGTCGCTATTTGTTTAACCTTTTCTAATTAGCAGTTCTTCCTCCTGGGTATACTTCAATGCCGCAAATCAGTCACACATCAGACCACTGCATGTGTGTGTTTGGTTTTTGTCCCCCACACACACACACACACACACTCAAACTAAAGTAGAAAAACAGCACTGTCTGTGTAGACATGATTTAAAGCCATTTCTTGCTCTTGTTCAACTCAGCAATCATTCTGTCCCTCAGCCATGCTCTCTTTGTCAAACTCTTTGATTACTTGATGTATATTATTTTTTCTCATTATGATGGGACATCTCCAAACTGACATACTGTCCATGTACAGTATATTAAATTACTTTTTATAGGCTGGTTTGATTTATGCTATCACACCATGCAGCAGCATGTTGTCAGTGTGAATGTGACTGATTTATGAATTTGAAGAGTAAAAGTGTAAAAACACTGATCCATATCATCTGTTGTTGGTGCTCGAGATGAATATCTCTTTGTTGTACGTCGCTGCACAATCTCTACCAGATTTTTATCTGTTTCAAGGAAAAAAGAGACAGACGTTGTGATTTTTCGGCTTTTCAGATCTGCCGTCTTTAATTTAGTTGACACAAATGATGGTGTAATTTTAGTTGCCACCCATGTTGCTGCACTTAAGCTACATCAATGGAATTCCTAAACAAACCCAGACAGATAAAACTTTCTGTCTGTCTATGCAGCGAGGGACCAATATTAACCTTTTATGATGTGAATATAAAAGACACCGAAACGAAAAAAAACAAAGTGGATGTTGTTTTTTGACTGTGACTGTACCTGCCTCACTGCTTTGTCAGTAAATAGATGAGGCCATTGGTAGGCCAAAAAAAGGATAAAGATAACACAAGCAAGAAGAAATCAACAAAAGATTATTCACAGGTGCTATTTCAGTCAGGTCAGAGGTGACGTTCCTCCTTGTGACGAGAAAGTAGGACTTTATTCAGAGACACACCAAAGTTTTGCAAATAATAACTGTCGTACTTTTTAGATATTGAAATCAGATTCCATAAATATGTGAAATCTCCGCTCCTGGTTGTGGTAGAATAGCGTCTTTTCTTAGTGAGTTAGTCACTTCCTGTCATTGATATATTAGCAAATGGTGCAACAGGATATAGAGGAGACATGGAGCCATTAAAACATTTCTTTGAGAAATTGTGAAAAGGCCTGTAAGCAGATTAACAGCCAAACAGCCAGGCCCACTGGGTCATTATTAGACCCATTATGTGCATTAGGCTCGCACAAAACTTCTTATTGGCATCCGGTTCCAGTGTGTTGGCGGGGTGTTTGTTTACTCGCATTCTCTTATGCTGGATTCCCATTTTCATGCTCTTTATGTATGCTTATACAGTCCATTATGTTTCATATTATATCAGTGTCTTTTCTGGACTGGAGCTCTGATTCTTTTTTTTTTTTGTCAACCCCTGGGCTGTCTTTCCTGATTGCCGAGGGACTGTGCCATAATGAATAATGGTCTCCAGAATCAAGTCTAACATTTCAGTCATTTAGCCCAGTGACCTCTGTCAGGTTGAGCTGGAGTCTCCCAGTCAGGGTGCCCCCTCCTGCCCTAGAGACGGCTCACTCATACGAACAATTTGAGCCTTGTGTTGAATTTTAGGCAGCGGTAGTGAAAACTAAGACGAGGGGCCTCTCTTTTCCGTTTCAGCTCGTCTCACTCTGCAACAGGTCACCAGGCCATGTTGCTCCTGTCTGTGGTTTGCACCTGATCACGCCTTCTGTGAAGCACATCGTGTCCTCCCTGCAATGAACGCTGCATACAATAAGCTGTCCCTGCCTCCTCTTTCTTCCTACAATGTTAAGTGTGTAATTCAAAACACCCCGTGTTGTTAATTATTTAAAAAAAACGACATCCTATGTGTTTTGACCTTAACCTCTTCCTGCACGTGGTTCGAGCACATATCCATGCTGGTGATCCTGCTCAACTGTGTCACTCTGGGGATGTTCCAGCCTTGTGAAGATGTCGACTGCCGTTCAGAGTGGTGCCGCATCCTACAGGTCAGTGTAACACCCTCCACCTTGTAACCGGAGCCTGGGAGCAAGTTTTGCACGCTTCCTTACGTTACATCTCATTAACACGCCAGTTACCTCTACACTGTCTATGACGACAGCTTTAAATAAGGCTAGAGAACTGTGAAATGTTTCCATGGGAAATAAATGGCATGGGAAAAGGTGTTGCTTACCTTGATGTTCTCATATAAGCGCCTGTCACAGTTTTTATTTTTACCACCTGAATCAGTGTTTAAGCGAATAATCATGAGGCCAAATCTAAGAAACATAACAGACTAATGCTGCTTAACTGTGAATAAAATGTTCATTTTACACCAAGGATTGCTCTCACATTCTCCTTTAAGGTGAAGTGATTGTAAGAGCAGTAACAATAATCAGTACAATTCTTAAAATAAATGCTAATGAAAGCGTCTTTCCTTCTTTCTCTTGTCTCAGCTGCGCTCGCTGTGGAGCGATGTTGGTTCTTCTCATTATATCCTAATACAGACGTTCTTTTTGCTGTGGTAGATGTCTAATTAATTGAGACACAGCCATAACCATGCCAAGCCAGAGCTATTCCCTACTGGGATGAAACTAACTAATGGAGACAAGATTTTCTTTTCCTCCACTGGCACTTCTGCAGCTTTTCTTCAAATGTGTCACCATATTGATGAGGACCATTCTCTGTTGTCAAGAAGTCAGTTTCTTTTACTTATTGTGTGTTAAATATGAATTCTGTTCATGTTTGTTGTCTTTCAACGTGCTCCTTCAGGTACTGGACGACTGTATCTTTGCTTTCTTCGCTGTGGAAATGGTCATCAAGATGGTGGCTCTGGGAATCTTTGGCGCCAATTGTTACCTTGGTGACAAGTGGAACCAACTCGACTTTGTCATCGTCATGGCAGGGTTAGTATCCCACAATCCTTTTTGTTCATCGCCGCAAATTGCTCAATTTTCTCTGTCAGTCTGCTCAGAATAAAATAACACTTCGCTGGACTCGATGTAAACAGTCGGGCAAGTATAACAAGCATGCACACACACACACACACACACACACACACACCAGTTTTTTGCCTTAGGCGTGAATATGGTTTACACGGTACAGGTGCATGTGTCTGTCTGTGGGTGTGTTTACGTATCTGCGTGTCCTCATAATGTCCTGTCATTACCAAAATAGACGTGTCCTTTCCATCGCTGTGCCGCGCTTTTCTCTGCGTCTGTTTGAACCCGTCTAAGGCAATGAGGGTGCAGCGATGTGCATATGTGTATTAGGCCTCACCACATTATAATGCTCCAGACAAACTATTCATCGTATTTGTCTTAAATGGCACCTTTTATAGAAAGCTTTTACCTTCAGGTTGATATGCTGCAACAAACAAAAGCCTGCAGTTCTTTTTAAAAACTGAACCTGGCGAAAATAAACAGACACGATAGAAGAAAAGATGTTCAAACGAGATATTCAGTATAAGTCTGAGCAGCCTCAAAATGCTCATACCAATAACTGAGACTTGATGTGAGCTGCACTAAAGGCTGAGGTCACTATATGCTGTAGGTTGAGGCGAGGCCAGCACCCAATCAGCAGCAGACATTCCTTTAGATACTCCCACGCTCCAAGGGCTGAGTTGGTATGACCACACACAGTTTCCTCACAAAGCCAGCACAGTCACAGACCATAACTGTCCGTCTCTGCCCACTTGTCACATTTATGTTTGGGTGCCGCAGCACAGACTATACAGAGGGGAAAAAAAAGAGCTTGTGACTCTATGTAATTACATGTCACATGTACAGTAATTATGTGGGTAGCTGCCATTATTAGCATTATTGTATTTCTGGTGCTCTTAGTATTCTTGTTGTTACTTCGTGTAGGTAGATATGGGTGCAAAAACATATTTTTAAATCCAGAACATGAAGTTAAAGTCTCTTTTCTTGCCTTTCTCTGACTATGTCTTCAGGGTGATGGAGTATTCTCTGGATGGTCATAATGCCAGTCTGTCAGCCATCCGTACCGTCCGAGTACTCAGGCCACTGCGGGCCATCAACAGAGTGCCAAGTAAGTCCATGTCTGAACCTTTTCAAGGCTTATTCTTTCATAAACGTCTTGATGGTTTACTTTCCTCATATAGCGATAATCACAACTAATCTACCTGCTGTCATTAGGTCTTATGACAGCACCACCATGGTGGTCCTCTGAACTTGCATTTCGCCTAAGATTTCAACGCTACTGTGCTGCGAAATGTTAGCCACAGTGGTGTGTTTGCAGTACCGATGCAAAACTACATGGACAAAAAAAAAAAAAAACGTTATATATGCCCGCCTATACTGTCGCTACTTAACAGTAAGTTGACCGATGCTCCAGGGCTTGCTGTTTGCTTTAATCTCACTTCCAAAGAGGGGTGTACAGTACAGCACCAGTGCTGAGTGAGAACTTGCACATAATTTTTCATTTCCTTAAAAGCTCTGTGACAGAAGCGGCCATGAATCTACAGCTAAAGAGGATCGCTAGACAATGGTGTCATAACAACGTACAAGATTATTAACCAGCATACATTAGGCAGGCGGCCAAGCTGTTTTTCAGGTTCAGGCTGCCAGTGTCGGTAGCCATTTTGATCAATACACCTCCCTTATGAAGGTTTATAGACCGGGTTTTTACCATTTCTTTCTTTCTCGGTAGTTTTAAACAGATTTTAGGAGTATTAACGGTACATGTATGTCGTCAAGGCTGCAGCAAGCTAAAAGCTAAAAGACTGTTGTGTGTGTGTGTGTGTGTGTGTGTGTGTGTGTGTGTGTATTTGAATGATGACCCTACTTTCCTAAAATAAGTCACAGGTTGACCTGAGATCCTCTGATGTAAATGATGACGTTATATGTTTGTACAAGTGTGTGTGTGTGTGTTTCAGTTTGTGTGTGTGCGTGAGTGCTTTAGGCACCGCAGATAAGCCAAACACAATTCTAAAGCATGGCAGGTTGTCTGTTTCTCTCAAGCTATCATCACGGACAGTGTCACACACGGTGACACACACGCACACACACACACATTTGTTGTGTTGTTCTACCTCTGCAAGGACTCAAAATGTAATATTAATCTTATCGTGAAGCTAACAGTAGCCCTGAGAAAGCATCTTTACAGGCATGGTGAAGTAAAACAGGTTTTCACTTGCTCCCTGAAGGGTCTGACACAGGGAGGTAGAATGAGAGAAGAAAAAGGGAGAGGATTGCAATAAGGGTGTCAGTGAGAGGTATTACTTGGGCTGGAAACTCAAGGTCAGTGACAGAGAGAGGCACAAACATACCCCAAAGCCCACACACTCATAGTCACAGGTACACACAATCCGAGACACCCTGGGGATGTTAAACACCAACTGACTTCTTTCATTTTTCATCTTTGTTTTTTTTCTTAAATCTCTTTTTGACTTCATCTTTTCTTTTCTTTTCTTTTTTTTTTATTTGATTTGTGATCAGAGATGAAGTATTTGTGGGTTCAAGCCAGCCAGGCTAGCAGCCAGGTTAAACTTTTTCTACTTATCGTCTTTGTTTGTCTCTGATGTTCTGCTATCACTCTGTCTCTCGGGTTTTCTTTCTTCCTAAGTGGATGGGAAGTATCCATTGTTAGACAGATGTCAAATGTGTTTTTGTACTGTAGCCTAGATACAGTAAACAGCGCTCTCTGGTCGCTGTTTTTGTGGCGGTATGACGACCAGCGCGGAGCAAATGCACGGAAAGGCGAAACAATGCTTCAAATGTAAATAAATCATTTTAATTAAGCACTCTCCAATTAGATATGTTTCTAACGAATATCAGCCGCTCTTGCTGTGCGCAGCTGCTTTACACAGTGTGAACATCTGAAGGCAGCAGGACAGATATGTTGATAAATCTGCAGCATGAGATTTTAGAAGTTCTGCGCCAGAACACGGTGCCATTACGCATGGCTGTCCACCGTGTTTACCTTCATTAAATCATGTGCAAATGACATCAAGCTGCTGCAAACCAACAACACACACACACACACAAACACACACACACCTCTGCACACATCTGACATCAAGTCTGCTACATCTCTGTACAGTGTTGTTTTATGTGGGAGACATCATGTTCCCGGGATTCATTAATCATGTGTGTCATTTTTTTTTGCCTTCCCAACTTTCTTTTTTAGTAAAAATGGTGTTTGGTATTTATTTCTTGGAAAGCAGAGCGGTGAAGATGCTGCACTTCACCGTGATAAACGTTTGCTCTTAAGCACAGAAAAAAAAAAAGAAAGTGGCAGCCCAGGTACTTAAGCTCTCTTCTAATGTTGTTCTTTCAGCTCTTTAGTTGTAATATTTCTGACCTTTCATAATAGCCCTTTACTTGTTATTATTATTTTAGATTTATTTCCATGCACATATTATCCTTGAACTTGACTCATGTTTCCCCGGTCTGTGTGGTTTTAAAAAAAGCTATTTGTTTCAGTTGCCTGTCTACTATTTCATTAACATATTAAGAAAATCTTCAGATTTTTTAATTTTCTCTTCATCCTTTCTCCATCATTCTTTACTGGCTAAAATAACATTTATTGCCTGGCAATATGAAAGTAAATATTTGTTTCTTTTGTTAAAAAAGGCTTCAAGAAACTTAATTTATCCCGGTGGCATGACTATCTGGATAGATTGCCCTTCTCTGTTTCTGATGCTCTCATGGAGTCTGTCTCTTGTGCACCATTGGATTGCATCATTTTAATTATACCTACCTTAACAGGGTGGATTATAACTCTGGGAGTGAGCGCAGCGTCAATCCAATTTTAAATCTCTTTGTATTTTCTGCCCACCTCTGTATTGTTCAGAGCAATTAAAATTCAGTATATTGCTCAAATCACATCTCCATACCCGGAATGACGTATGGAGAAAATATTCTAGATCTAAATATAGAGCATGTCAGTGCTGTCAAATGTTTGTGTTTGCTAAGCAGATTTCACCGCACACAGATGCCTCCATAGTAAGGCATCTGTGTACTGTTTACTCAGTGTGTGCATGCACATATTTCCATGTGCTGTATGAAGTGCTCTAGTTTCTCTAGAGTATTGCTGTCTATTTCAGGCGTGCATACTGACATGCTCTTTTCTCCATAAGATTTTGATGAGAAACGTGCATCGTAAGAGTGTGTGTGTGGTTTTGTCCCCGTGTATAACCTCTATTTGGTGAGAAACAGCCAAATGACAGATATAAAAAGGCAATATGTTAAAAGTTAAAGATCATATGAGACAGATTGGTGATCACACAACGATTTAAAATGGGTATTTAATCGATTTATGAACATGATTGTAACTCCTCCATGTGTGTCTCACAGACCATCTTGTTAGAGCTCTGTTCTAATGGATTGACCCTCACCTGTCACATGAAAGCACATGTACTGTAACTCTACTACTGGTTCTGCAGCTGAATTGTTGCTGAATCATTAAGAAAGGATAGATGGTCGACTGAATTGGATTGATGAGCGATAGATGGACTTTTAATAGTGAACTTTTTCTTAATACTGTCATGAAGGACGAGAAAACCAAACCAAAAATCAGTTTTAGGAGATTTATGTTTAGAATACAGAGAAGACTTCTGCTGTCAGGACCCTTTCTATACTTCTAAAGAGGAAGGGGGAGTTGAGATTAAGTTAAAAAGCAATTTTGTTTCCATTGTTTACCTAATTTTTCTCCACAGGTCTTTGTTATTCCAAATATACTGTAATATTATGTGTCATAACCTTTAAAAGTGTGATTTAATGAAAGCATTAACCGTGCTCAAATGGGAGAATGTAGTAACAGGTAGTAATCTTGTTTTGTGTGTGTGTGTGTCAAAAGGATTATTAGTTTTGACCTAAAGAAGAAAAATAATATTTTGCATGAATAATTAATGATTATCTTCTGGGCAATAATGTGAGTTTAATTTTATTCAGACTCAGTGAAAAGGGACTTCTGATAATATTTAGCTTCTGGCACAAAACTGAATTAGAGTATATAATTAACTGCTGAGCTTAGTGCAGTTTAGTCCCATCCTGATTACTGTAAAACTCGCAAACAAACCAGGGAATGTTTTTGTTTTTCACCCGTCACCAAATGCTAATGCATTCAGGCAGAACTTTGCCATGCAGTGGCGCAGCACAAACAGTCTGGAGATTTTGGAAACTCAAGGAGATTTCGATTTAAATAGCATTGCCACTGTCAAAAGTAGCAGAAAAACTATGCCATACTGTAAGTGTGGTCATTGTGACAAAGCTGTGATATAAGTGAAAGGGGACAGAACACATAGTCAGGGCCTCAGGGACTAGATCCCTGACTTTGCTGACGCTAAACACGTCTGACAACTGGAGATGGATGCTGAATGCATGTGGTTAGATAATACTAGCTACAGGGAAGCTGAGAGTTCAATTCCCAGAGGATAAAATTGCATCAAACTGTCACTTTCAGTATTGTCATCACTTATAATTATATTGGCTGCTAGGGATGAAGTTGTGGGTTCAGAGCTCAGAGGATCAATAGAGGTTGTCATGGTAACTAGAGTGTTAGTAAAAAGGCTAGCTGCTGCACCGCATGGAAAACTCAGTCGTCAATCATGCATGTATATGTTTGCACATGTCATCCAGTACAGTGATCAGTTCTGATGGCATTTGTACTTTTTGTGTTCCACTGTGTAGGTATGCGGATCTTGGTGACGCTGCTGTTGGACACCCTGCCCATGCTTGGAAATGTCCTTCTCCTCTGCTTCTTTGTCTTTTTCATCTTTGGCATTGTGGGAGTCCAGCTGTGGGCGGGGCTACTTCGCAACCGCTGCTTCCTGGGAGAGGACATCAGAACGTAAGTCTTGTGAAAGACCTTGCATTTCCTCCTTTTCTCCTGGGCTGGAAGTAGCACAAATGGCTGCAGAAAATTGACTCACGCTCACTTAACTAAACATGATCTTTCCTTCTCTCCGCCTTTCTCCCTCTCTTTTTCTGTCTTCCCTCTTTTCTCTTTTGCTCTGGAGTTTGTGTTGAGATGTCATAGGATGTAACAGTCAGCTGCTGCTGCTGCCTGCAGCAAGAATACAGAAAATTGTTACTTGTTGGAGTACACGAACTGCGTAGCGCCCTTAGGATGTAAACCTGAGCCTCACACACATACAAGGAGAAGCAAGGAGAGAAAGATAAAGAGAGAAATGTGGAGTGAAATGAGGCCCTTAAATTAGAACAGTCCAATGCACCAGTTCTAAAACTCCTACCTGGATAAATAAAACTCCTCCTCTTTGCAGATGATGTGATTCTCGTGTCTTAAGATGAAGATAAAGTAAAACCTGATCATATTACAAAGACTTGTCAGACGTGGCCTTGTGGAATGTGAATGTGAATCCAAAGAAATATTATATTCCAGAAAAGGCCCACATATGTCCCAAGAAAAAAATCATTTCAATTTGTGGACATGATATTTTGAGAGGCACAAGTTTACTGTGGTAGACATTTCAAAATCTTTGGAAAGAAATGATAAAATTTCCAAATAGATTTAAATCTTATCTGGGATTTACCAAAATTACATTGTGACTGACCCAAAATGGAGAAAACTCTGACAGGATGCAGGATGAATGAGACAGACAAAGCTGCATTTCTTTCTACACTGCGCACATAATGAAAATATTAAAGAAACCTGTTCCCCCGGACTGAACTTGTGATAAATAAGATAAAATTAATCTTTTGAGAGAACAGCAACAGACAGACAACCACTATCTCCTAAAGAAACACACAAAGGACCACATACGCATGCACATACAGAGAAAAGATCAGAATCACCAATTCAGCCGCAGGCATTGAAATTATATGAAAGAGAAAGAAAATCTGCTTTAATGTCCACAACCTCAGAACCAAAAATGTCCCATAGACATCCTTGAACCAGTGCTGTTTTTGATGTAATGGTACAAATTGTACCAGAGTTAATGTTTCTGAATATTTCTTGTGTGAAAGAAAGAAAGACAGAAAGAGAACAGAGCTTTAATATTTCATAGCCAAGGCTGCTGTGTTTTCTCTCACAGAAGAAATGTTTGTCTGACCTTCAGTACAATATGAATCTCAACTATACTATGCAGTACAACGTATGCACAATCTCAGCTTTATGCATTTCTGAAGTTTGTTTTTAAGTATGCTAATATGATCTATATGATTCAGGTCACAGGACAGTAACGGCTGAAACATAAAGAGAGTTTTAACCACCAGGCACTAGACAAACAGTACGATCCTTTCCCAAACTGGTCCCTTCCCACTAGTAGTTCAAGAGTGAATGTCACTCTGAATAAAGGCACACTCACTGTCATGGAGGGCTCTCCACCTTCAAAGGGGAAGGTAGACATAAGCACGTAAACTGTGGGATGCACTCACCACTTTTTTTTTTTTTTTTTTTTTTTACCATGAGTAGGAAACAGCTGTCACCATGGATACCGATAGATGCCTTGCTCCCTCAGCTCTTGAGTTATTATTTGCTGCTTCAATATGCTATTAACCAGGTGATATTTTCTCTTTTTAATTGAAGTGTGCACAAGTGCACACTTCAAGTGTGTAAGTACAATGATATTCGTCTAAACCCACCTTGAAAGGGAGAATGTGGCATTAAGTAGAGAGATTTTCTGTTTTATTATTTTTAGTTCGAGCACCACATGCTCATTGTCGGAGGGTTTGGTAGTCCACATCCACCCCTGTTGGGACTTTGGGATGATTCTTGATTTGGCAAAGCCTACATGTGAATGCACAAGCACAGGTGGGCCAGATAGGATGAGGATGCTGTAGCCAAAATGAGATAGAGCCTTCCTGTGAAGTCCCTCTATAAAGTAAAACTGAGAATGAACTGACTAGAGAGGAAAATGAGAAAATATTAGTTGTTAAGAGATTTGTTTCCAGGGACTACGAGACGCAAAGGTTACTGTTAAATAATAAGATGCAGTTTAGGCTACAATGAGGGCATCAACCATTCAACTACATTTATACTGTCCACCTCCAAAGATGTTTGACATGCTCTATTGTTTGCAGCTGTATCTTGTTTTTTTTTGCGTGTGTGAGCAAGACAGAAGGTTCAACTACCCCATTAGTTTGTTCAAATGACTGAATGAAATGCTGTGGAAGAAGAGAATATGTCGATACAGTGTGAAAAACGTGTGTGTGTGTGTGTGTGTGTGTGTGTGTGTGGGAGTAGTCGATAGTTGGCCGTTGGAGGTGTTTTGTGGGAAATTTTAAAGATAACATCCGCGATCAGGTGTGTGGCTACTCACTAAGATCCATGCTATATCCACTCATTTAGAAAGCTGAATGTATCCAGAATATCCTGTTTAATTCGTTTTTGTTTTTGTCACTCTTTTTTCCATTCAGAATGTACAACTTGTCCATAAGTCCTTACTACATGTCTGAGGAAGGGGAGGACAGCCCATTTATCTGCTCGGCTGCCCGCGAGAACGGGATGCGGCGCTGCCACGATGTGCCGGCCTACAACGATGGCAGGGAAGACTGCTCGTTGGCCGCCCACCAAAGTACAGCTCTGATTGGATCAGCCCCTGTCGTGGGTGGGGCCAGCGTTAACGGTTGCATTAACTGGAACCAGTACTATAATGTGTGTAGCCCCGGGGACCTCAACCCTCACAAAGGAGCTGTTAACTTTGACAATATCGGCTACGCCTGGATAGCCATATTCCAGGTAAGAAGGGGGGTAATGTGCAGATCTAGATGTGGAAGCACAAACAGGGAGAGCAGGGTGTTAAGAATTTATTACTGTTACTAAACTTTGGAGGAGTTTTTAGTTGACTTGAGTTGGGTGTGGTCAAAAATTATGCCTTTAACCACACCCAACTGTGATGTCGAAGGGTCCTGGAGAGCATCTGTACATCACTGTCATGAGCAAAAGACAAAGATTTTACTCTTTGCATTTAGTTTTTAGCTTGAATTCATCATTTCATCAGCTTGATGCAGCTTAAGTTATCTAGCGGACTCATTTTGCTAGTTTTATGTGTCTTCCTCTAAAATCCGGTATAGTCATCTCACTGAGAGAAGTCACACTCACAATTTACTGACTCTTTCTCAGTGAGCCACATTTGGTTACAGTCAACGAGAAAGACACGCAAATGAATTAACTCCAAGAGAAAGCATGGTTCATTAACCTTGTTTTTAGCTAAACAAAATATGTCTGTCTAGACTGTGACTCACGGTTCACTTAAAGTGAGAAAAGTTGTTATGGTTTGTGGAGGCCCCACTGGACTTTTAAGGTCCATTGTGTAAGATTCAGGGGCAAAAAGCAATATAATATGCAATAATTTATGTTCTCATTGGTGTTTAATGACCTGGAAATGAAAGTTTTTTTTATCAAGAAGTCATCCTTTAAAACTTCCTTATAATCTCCTTAAAGGATAAAATAAATTCCTCTGCTCTATCAGTGGACATGTATCGTGAACTGAAAGCCATTTCTCCTCTTCTCACTGGATGTAAAAAGTATTTTTCTTTTTCCGTTGCTGGTTCAACAGCAGCAGCAACAGGATTTTCCCAGTCGTAGTCTTTGTGCTAGCACTGTGCTGTTGTGATGATGAATTCGAGCCCTTTTCAATAGATCTGTCCAGGACCCGCTGATAGACTTGCACAACATGACTTTGGGCAAAGAGAGTCTTACCTTCAAATTACTCCAAAAAGGTCAAATACACAGACACACACACACAGACAAACAGACAAACAAACTGATCCCTGTTTGGTACAGACAACCTTCTCAGCTCACAGTCAGAGGCTTTAAAGATTAGATTTTGTTTCTTTTGTAATGGTCACTTTAAGTCTTAAATGTGATTCGTTTTTTTAGCCAGGTGTATGATGATATATGTATGACGTGTGTGTGTGTGTGTGTGTGTGTGATTGAGATATTTGAATATGCATATCAACGAAAGAGAGCCCAGTTTGTCTTCAAATGTTACAATGTACGCAATATTAAGTTAGAAATTCCCGATTTGAGGACAACTCTGCAAGAAAACTCGCATAAAATGGTATGACTTTCCAGTAAAGGCCTTGTAGTAATGTCAATCACAATGACGCTTCATTTATCACTTGCCAGAACAAAACAACTGAAACATTTCAAGCACCCACCGGTCAATTATTTGTTAAATAGAAATGATGAGTATAAGAGAGAAAAGTGAGACAGAAAAATAGAAGTGGTTGAGATACACTTAGAAAGGAGGAGGCTACAGTATATTGAATATTAAGTGACTTGCCTGTCTTGTTATCCGTGTCTACAGCCTTATTCCCTCAGTATCTATATATATAAAGAACATGAATTATACATCTCAGCGCACGGCTTCGAAAACATTTCAGCCCATGGCTCCAAACTGAGTTAATTCAGGGTTATTCTGGGACTCCTGCAGAGTACAACAAGCTGTTAACAAGTCACATTAGTTACCCTCCACAGCCAAGCCTGTTGCTTGATTTGGTCCCACCCAGGGTTTGGCCATACCAGCAAATATAGCATGATGGCTTCCTGTGTTGTTTCATGTGTTTATTGTAGACGTATCTTCAATTTTGGTAATTGGAAATGTAAACCAGCATATTTAGAGAACAGATAAAAAAAAATGGGAATATTACAAGTGAGGAAAAAAAGAAGAGATAATGTATAAAGAGGTGCAGGAGGTACAGTACAGCGGAGAGATAAAGGATGACTAGAGGAGCAAGGCATCTAAGGGTTATCAGGCCAATGTTAACACCTACCTACAGGTTAATAACTATTGACCGTGTACACACACACACACAGCTGCTCTGCCAGACTGTCCATTAGGGTTCAAGAACAATGTCGTCGTTTAGTGATTCACCACTGACAGGTGAAAACATGCTCTTTGACCCACATGTATGTGATCAGAATTCATTTTCTAGCTATCTCTCATTTGACGGGGATGGCCTCCGTTGTGGAGAATCTCATGCCTCAGCCAGTGGACGCTGTCTTATGCCGAAAGGTTGATTGTAGCTTTATCCAGGAGAATGGAGGATTTGTGAATCAATGTGCTTGTCGTTGCTGTCCTCTCTGGCTCTGTGCCACAACTACTTTATGTCCATAAATGGTCATAATCTATGCATCTACAATATAAGGGATTTGCTAACCCTTAGTTGTCTGACATTGTTATCTGACTCTGTAGAGTTTTCGACATGACTTACCTATCTGATGTGTCTATGGAGTGAGACAGCCCTATCCTCTGACCTCCGTTAACCACAGTAATGATGAGAATGGCGCCTGCTTTCCTCAACACAAACATACAGCTGCTCTGTATCTCAAAGAGAAGAAGTCAGTGTCCCTAACATCCAAAGATTTAACACTATCCCAACAGTGATCTCAAGACATAACTCCCATATGTGGCATGCTAGAACAGAAAATTCCCTCACAGCCTGGGGGCGGTCAGCCAGTGATTTATTCACGTTATCGCGCTTATTGCTTCTCTTAAATAATCGGCAAACGCTGAGAACATTTCCCTTCCTGTGATGCATATCATTGACCTTAACATAATCGCTTGGCACAAGATGAAGATTTACAGCGAGAGAATTATATGAATGAGGGTCAGTCTGTTCCAGTCTGTATTGTCTGTCTCCAAATTGCTCTACATGGCCTGGCTGGACTTGGTTGCTTTCCAGTTGTTTCTTTTAGTTTGGCTGAGGAAATATATAACTGGTCGGATGGCTGTTTGTGTATTTTGTCATTTTCCATGAAAAAAAAAGGTGCACAGTTACATTTTACAAGTGTGTGTTTAGCTCAGAAATGAGAATCCTCGCCTCTGTTTGTTAATCTGCTGCAAGGAGAGCATTCCAGTAGAGAGCGGATTAGTCTCCTCTGGGTCTGTGTGTGTGTGTGTGTGTGTGTGTGTGTGTGCGTGTGCATAATATGCATTTGTGGTGTCTGTTTATGTTAGGTCAGTGTATGATTCTTTATGAATACACAAGCATGCATGCACGCGCTTGCCTCTTGGCGCGTGTGTTCAGACGCTTGTTTAGCGTGCGTTCGCACGTGCCATTGTTGCGTGCGCGCCTGGCAGCTGTAACGTGTTATGCCAGCTGAGGTGTAAATGTTGAGGTGTGAGTGTATTATCGGCTTTGGCTGGGCTGAGCCACCGCTTTCAGGTCTCAGCATCTCCACTGCTCATTAGCATAGTGGCCACATGAAAGAGCTGCGTCAGTCCCCTGGCACACACACACACACACACACTTATCCACCCACACGCACATGTATGAGAAGTTGGAGGGACACCACAGGCTTTCTCCTGAGGAATAGCCATTTAAAAACAGAATTGGAATCGCGTCTGACTGCTGTGTGCTTTGGGTGTCTGTGTGCACAGTTTTGTGCGTCCATGCGTGGGTGTGTTTGTCATATCATAGCATAGCTATGGAGGGAATGTTCATTATAATAAAGTGTCTCCCTCTGTGTCTCTCTGTCTTTTTGTCTCCACCAGGTCATCACACTGGAAGGATGGGTAGATATCATGTACTATGTCATGGATGCTCACTCCTTCTACAATTTTATATATTTTATACTGCTCATTATCGTAAGTACCCCTCTGTATTTTCATTTTAGTAAACAACCTTTTTCCTGTGCTGCTTGGAAGCTCCAAAATAGCAACAAAAATGAATTAGGAAATTAACTTTTGAAAATATCTGGCACAGATCTGCATAGAACAACATGGGTCCTGTTTGAACCCGACCCAAAGCAAAAACCACTCCAGCATTTAATGAGACCAAACCAAGTAAAGCTCAAATATTTCACTTGCTATAGTGTTCTAAAAAAACCTTAGCAGCATCTGCAAAGTTTAGCACATAAATTACAAGTGGAAAGTGGTTCTGGATATAAATGTATGTATGCCATATTTAAATATACTCCTCACTTAATACACTGCGGTGTGCATTCTGATTTAGAAAAAAGACATTCATTTAGATTTAGAAACTGGTTACTGGTTACTCATCTGCTCCTCTTCAAACAGCTGTATCCAGTCTGCAGTATTGTTAGTTTGAATCCTCAACACATTTGCATATGTATAACATGTTGCTCCTGAAAGATATTTGTGTGTACTTGCCTTTCAGCCCTGCTTTAGAAAACCCAGAATAACCTTTCTAACGTAAACCACCAAACTCTGCTTGCAGCATAGCTCCCCTCTGTTGAACCTTACAATCATGTATAATTTCACTCTTATCATGCTGTTGTGGGGGTCTTCAAAGAATCCAGCTTTGGCTGTATTTTACAATGCGATATGAGCTCCCGGCCTGTCTGTTATTTGAGTGCTTATTATGCATTCAGAAAGAGAGAGAGAGAGAGAGAGAGAGAGATGGGGTAGAGAAAAGGAACTGGTGGAAGGGCTGAAAGAAAATCAAAGTGAATCATGTAGAAAGTGAGGGAGACAAATTAAGATAGCTTAAAATGTCAGAAAAAAAAAGGTGGAGAAAGTGCTCGCCTAATTTCCTATCGCTCTTTCAGTAACGGCATGTCAAATATGTCTTTAAAGACTTGATAGATGTTTCTAACTTCCTGCAAAGGCCGCCTGATCAAAGTCAGTTTTATCGTCCCATGATTTGGCCAAACAGGCTGCATGTTTATAATATATAAGCCCTAATATGGCCTCTTACTGACACTGTTTTATTACACCTTTAACACCTTGAGGAGGGATGAAATATTGATGATCAGCCACTGTTTGGGTTGAGCAAGGTGAGAGATTTCGCTCATATATAATAATAGTACAATACAGTAGGTTTGTAGGATGACTGCTAACATAACTGCTCCTATGTCATTACAAAAAGCTGTTTCATCACTCCAGCCGTTTCTTTACCTCCTCAACCAGGTGGGCTCTTTCTTCATGATCAACTTGTGCCTCGTGGTCATCGCCACCCAGTTCTCCGAGACAAAGCAAAGAGAGAACGCCCTGATGAGGGAGCAGCGTGCTCGCTACATGTCCAACGACTCCACGCTCGCCAGTTACAGCGAACCGGGCTCATGCTACGAGGAGATGCTGCGCTACATCAGTCACCTTTATCGGAAGCTAACCCGCAGACTGCAGAGGATATACTCTGGGTGGCACAGGTTAGATATGGGCTGTTTGTTTTCGTATGTGCAGGAATATCCAGTCGACATGAAATAGTTAGGATTTCTCTCCAGGTATTACATTTTGCACCGTTGTACAGTAATCAACCAGGATGGAGTAATGTATCATATTAGGTGCAGTAAGAAAGCAGGAAGAAACAACCGAACCCATTAGTGCCTGAGATAACAAGCATTTAGCGCCTGTGCTGGACTCATTTCACGCCTGCTTGAAGATTTTCTGCGATATTTTGAGGATGACAGTAAAAAAATATTGTGGGAAAAAATCCTTTATTGAAATTCTGATCACACTTAGGTGCTTTTTCCCCGAGTTAAATGAATCATGGCTTTCCCCGGCAGTTCATAGTCTTTGCTGCTCCTCCTGTCTCTATTTGCAACATTGTATGAGTCATTTGGGGCGACTAAAATGTGTTTTGTTACAAGCACTTAATAATTGTGTGAGTGCGCTTTGGTAATTTTGAATCTCACAGAATTACCGTGTGCACAGCCCCCAAAACTGCTGAGAGCCACATCCCAGGAGATGCACTCAGACACTAACACATAAATATTAGAACTTTTTCTAAAGCTGGTAATAATGCCTCCTCTGTCCATTTCAAACCAGTAAAAGGCGTAAAAAGGTGAATCCTAATGGCAGTGGCGGAGGCAGTAACGGCGGGGGTAATGGACACGGCCATGGATCCAGCAGGGGCTGCGGAGGCTTAGGCCCGGGTAGCTCATTATGGCTGAGACCGATCCATAACCTCCTGCAGCACCATCAGCACCAGCACTGTCGCCTCAGCAACGGGGGGCAGCACACCATCAGCGTGACAACCGCCGAGCACATGGACGGAGAAGGCGGGGAGGAGCTGGAGATGAAGTCGCTTCCTGTCCGGAGAGGAAGCACAAATGGGAATAGCGGCGGTGGTGGCGGCGGGAACCCGTCTGTTGTCACCCAGGGCATGGGGGCGTTGCTGGGACGGCTGAACGGGGGGATGAACTATCCGACCATTCTGCCGTCGTTCGTGTGCAGCTACAGCAGTAAGACGCCGCCCCCCCACTCCCAGCAGTGTGGGCACAGTCCAGAGCAGCACCCACCAAACCACCCGGCGTCTGAACACACAGAGACGCTGAACAAGCTCTACCAGCTCATGGGACAGCACAGTAAGAGGACACACACACACACACTGTTGCATCACCTGTAGGCTTCTGAAGGGACTTTTCTTATTTTGGAGTTTACTGGTTGACATCATATTTTTCCTAGCCAGAAAATTGCAATTTATGTAACCTAGTGGAGTCTGAATCAGCTGAAGGAAGCAGAAACTAACTTGTTGTTACACTTAATCTTCTTAATGAAACAGCATTCTCCTTTTTTTTCTATTTCTAATGTGTTTCACTGTCCTTTAATTCCCCTTCACAGTCTGTGCTTGATGCTTTGGATTTCCCCTGAGCTCCATTATGTTTTTGTCATCACACTTACTTTCATCTTATGTTTTCATCTTCATTTCTTGCTCTTTCCTTGAGCAAATACCCCTTTCCTCTTTCCAAGCTTGACCTGAGGTATTCTCTAGGCTACATCTGCCGTGTGTGTGTGTGCACGCGCGTCTCAAGCAGCACTTAGAGAGGGTCCTGACAGGAAATCCATGTCTCAAGTGTTACAGTCATCAGTGCAGAGAGGTGGATAAAGGGGGAGATTGAGGGAATCAACATGGAGAGAGGAGAAGTAGACGGTGTTGAGTGACATAAACAAAATCGCAGGTACACAGTGTAATTTTTGAAAAATGCAGAACATGAGAGAAGAAACAGATGGAGTCAAGACGAGAGGCATAAAGTATGAAAGACTCCAGAGGGGAAAGGGCTGGGATAGAGAAACATAGAGAGAAAAATAAATGAGTTCAGTCGAGAGAAAAGAGAGAGGAGGGAAAGGAAGGGTTGGCTGGAGGGATGGCATGAGGCAGAGAGAGAGGAGACAGAGAGGAGACAACACAAAACTGTATGTTACGAAGGAAAACGAAAAAGCTGCAGCGCTATGCCTGTTCTGAACTTGCCTGTTGTGTCCTGACAGAGCGAGGCCGCCAACAAGCACGCACGCACTTTTACACACTTAATGGCTGCCGACACTGCAAACCTAATTAAGCGCACATGAATTAGCTCCTCGCTGAAGTGAGGAGTCGCCGAGTGACACGTGATAAATACAGAAAAAGACAGCGATGAGGAAAAAGTGCTGAAAAAGAAAAACACCGACAGCGAGTTCAACGTGTTTAACGCTCGATACACCTCTGGTCTGCTCACGGTCAATACGATCCCTCTGGACGGGCGAGTAACACTTCACCTCTGCTACTAATGTGTGTTAAAGATCACACATTTGAACGTTAACAGAACATGTTTCAGCTTTGTCTGATGACTCGAATCTCGGCTAATCCTTTAAATATAATTGAATTGAAGTTTGTACTGTAAGAGCACCAATATTTTTGGGAATGTTTTCCAAGAAAAAAATTAATCTAATCTAGCCTAATGTAATATAAGGCAATGCTATTAATCACAAATATTTTGTCCCCAAGAAGGAATTTGCTTAAAGTATTTGTGAGAACACAAACAGTCTGTCAAGACGATGAAATCCGATGACAACTCCCGCAGCCCTTTTATTATAGCTGGAGGTATTAGATAGAGTTGTAAACAACATAGCGTGCTGCTGAAGCTGCGTTTGAAGAGCAGAATTTTCCAGAAGTCATGGTTTGCTTCTGTTCGCTGTGCTTTGCTGTTCCTCCGTACAGATTTTTTATTTTTATTTTTTTAAAGGATGTAGTCAGAGAACAGAGGGTGAGAGGAGTCAGCCAGGAACTCGTACAGTACTGTGGGTGAGCTTGCAGTACTCACTGCGGAAACCAGCTTGTTTTGGCTATCTCCTGAGACAGGACATCCCTGCAGCGCTGCGCTGATACATTTCACTTTAGATTCTTCCAGCTTTTTTCTTTATGTATTATCCCATAATGTCTCACTGTCTTTGACTCTCTCTTGTCCTGTTGTGCTCTTTTTTTTAAATGTAGCATTACACAGTCACATAAACAAGTGTTTTACCTCAGTGACAATCAAAACTAAGAACATGCACTGATGTCATTTCAACTGGGGATGACGGGGATGATGTCCTCCTTTACTTTTCAAGCCCCTATTTTTGTCACTTTTATTGTTTGGCATTGGTTTTCTGAATATATTGTGTTCTGGCTGTCTGGCTGCCGTAATCAAAATGAGACGAGACAGAAGTTGATAAAAATGTTTATTTACCCATCTGAGTCACCTTCAATTATCCGGCGCTCACGGCAATAAGCCTGACGAGCAGCAGCGAGTCCTTTGCCGATTTTATTTTGTCCTGTGTTCCGCCTCTCAGCCCACTACTGTACCTTGTTGGCTGAGGTTATTGACTTACTTTTGAAAAGAAAAGTTTAATCCTAATTATTTTCCTAAACATACAAATTAAATATCAATCCAATACACTGAGATAAAGGCCAGTGTCCCTTTGTAGGAAATATGCAAACATAACCTTTGATATGATGAAACTCTTACCGCCCCAAAAACAGAATAAAATGCTTGGATTGGCAATATTTGCATTTAGTTTTTCACAATAGAAAATGGTGCAGCAGGCTGATGTAAATTCATTTTTAACGTGTTTGTCTTAGCTAAAGACATAACAAACTCTGCCCCCTCTCCCCTCTATTCAGGACGCCAGCGGCTGCTGTACCAGCTGGCAGGCGTGGTGCCCAGCCCTCTGCTCTTGGAGCTGCTCAGCTGCCCTCTGTGTGCCCGCAGCCTGGAAACCTTGGAGCTGGAACTGGGAGACCTGGAGGGAGAGGCTGATGGACTGCACGACTTCCCCCAGGTCAGAATGCATGCGGGTGCACTGGTGATGATGGCAAGGATGAAGGTTGTGGTGGAAATGGTGGCCAAATAAAGTCACAGCTTGTTTGCACAGTTATGATGATATCTGATTTTTTTAAAAAAGATATTTTCTGAAATGATGGAAATGACTTATTTTTTTCTCTAGAGTGGGGATCTGAGAGGCGGGCGAGGTCGCTGCAGACGGCGGGGGGTTGTGGAGTACAAAAACGGAGTGGTGCGTGCCTGGATAGGCTTCAGGGAAAAACTGAAGAGGATTGTGGAAAGTAAATACTTCAACCGAGGGATCATGATCGCTATCCTAGTCAATACTCTCAGCATGGGGATAGAGTACCACGAGCAGGTAAGAATAAGAAGCTGTAGGGTGAGTGAAAGCCCAGAGAAGTTCAAATCGATGCTTCAAAACGAAAAAATGACCTATGAATGACCTTCAAAGAGAAACAAGTAGTTTGATGTCGGCTGTCAGACATGACATTTGTGTGTGGAAATGGCATTTGGTTGTCTGAGAGTCTAAATGAGAGGAAATGAGGGTATAGCAAGGGGAGGTGGCGCGGTGGACAGCGAATGAAGGAAGAGAGGGGAGGAGTGGTATAGCGGTGCCTATGCTCTCTCTCTTTCTCACACACACACACACACACACAAAGGCATCAAGGCACTGTCACACACACTCCAGGATTATGTTTCTAGTTTACGCTGTGTGGCCAACATCTGGGAAGTATCCACTTAATAATACAGCTCCTGCTTCCCTCGATCCACCGTCACACACTCAAAACATGTGTGGTTGCACAGACGCATTTTCACACCCAGGTTAAGTATATTATGTATGCACACACACACACACACACACACACACACACACACACACACACACACACAACCTTTTCATTTCCCACCAGTGCTGCAAATGAAAAACCCAAAGATTGTTGTGTCCATTCCCTCTTTTCCCTTCTGCGTCTCTAATTCCCCCTCAAGGGGATGTGTGTGTGTGTGTGTGTGTGTGTGTGTGTGTTTTGTGGTATAAAAATAAGGAGCGACTGGGAGAGCCATGGCCTTATTGGGCCAATAACACACACATGTAGACACAGACACACACACATACACACACAGACTGACGTGTTATGTAAGAGTTCCTCCTCCCCTCAGTACTCATCATCCCCCTTATGTGACACTTAGCCAAACTTTATGAGACTATGAGTGTATATGTGTGTGTGAAGAGGTGTATAAATGTAGGTGGCATAGTGTAGACCGTGTGTGTGTGTGTGCACGCGTGCATAATATTCAGAGAGAGGTTTAGAAAGAGGAAGATGTTTTAGCTGTTTACATGGCCGTTATGGAAGAAAAGGTAAGCTTTAAGGTAACTGTGTGTTATGCACAACTAAAAGATACGATTAACTTTTCTACTGACGTAACCTTCACGAACACTCATTACAAAGTCACAGGAACAAAACAGGTTTTAAGTTTCTTTGTTTGACACAGCGAGTGTGTGTGTGTTTTGAGTTGAAGGCTCATTCTGTTGAAGGTCTATGCATCACGTCCCTAATTCTAAATAAAAATATGCTAATGTATGCTAAGATATGCTGTATGATTTTGTGCGCATTATTACATTTTGCGTTTTCAGGATTTTATTTTTGTCAGTGTCCTGCTTTAATCAACTCCTCTACCCTGCTCTGCCAAAGAAGCTGCATTTGTGTCTGTGTGTGTGTGTGTGTTATCTGCGTGTGTGTGGGTGTGTTGTGCTTTTGTTCCTCATATTTTTAAGGCCAAGGTCGCATGTATTTAAATAAACCAAAAACACTCACTCGAAATGTCTTCTTGCAGCCACTGACGCTGAGTTAAGTTCTGATTGATCACCTGGTCTGTAAAACATAATGATGGTAGTGGAAAGCACCGTGTAAAGCAATAGTTCTGAATGCTCATTTGGGACCAGAGTAGATTACATAAAATATATTGACATATGGTTTAGAAAGTCTAATTATTTTTAAACCACTTAGTTACTAATGATCATGGCAATCTAGAACTGCTATAAAATAGTATAAAGTACGTCATGGGATAAATCTGACAACTCAAGGGCACCTTAAAGGGATTTATTAATAGAGGGAAGACTGTTTCTTTTAATTTTACCCACCCACATTCTTCTAGCTGGGCACAGGACTTAATTAGAACCCGCTTCTCTAACATTTACTCCTCAATTTTTGCTTCCTTCCACTGTTCCTCCGCGATGTTGCCATCAGCCAGGACAGAAACCACGATTCGGTGTGCTGCGTTGATATTGTTTTACGTCATATGTTGGAGCACAAAAACCAGAAGAGAAGACACTGACCTACGCTCATGCAAATTCCATGAGCTTGCTAGCTCGTAAAATGCTCAGCACTCAGCTTTGAGCCACTTATATGTTGGTTCTGAGAGCTCGACTAAAGAAAACACATGCAAATAAACAAAAAAAACAACGCAAATGAAGAAACCATCTCAACTCATTTGCCAGCACGTGCGCAGCATTTAGAAAGAAGACACAACCTGGTACAGAAACACTGCAAGTAGCACAAAGTACACGACAATGGAAACAGTTTCCAGGGGACACTAAAAAGCTAAAAAAGGGGACACAGCTGGGCTTGTTGTCCCACCAAAAAAGAACTTTAGAACATTTTCCAACACCGCCTACAGATAAGCGACTTCAAACCTCATGAGTCACAAACCATGGGATCGACAGCCATGTGCATCACTTTTTAATGTCCCCTGTTTCTGTATTTGCTGTGTTTTTTTTTTTTCTCAGCGATGCACATAATTGTTCATGTTTTCCTAATTTGCTTGCGTTTTGTCTATTTGCATGTGTTTTCTTAAAGGGACAGTTCACCTTAACACTCGCAATCAACCATATCACCTCACAGAAGGAGGCGTGCATCTGCTCGTGGCTTTGTGGCTAATGTTACAGTTCTGCCGAGGAGAACCGCATTCATTTTCCATCCTGCAGTGTCACAAGCAAGAGCCACTTGTCCATAAGGAAAATACACGCTTCCTTCTGCGCGGTGAAACAGTTGGCAGGTGTAGTTCGTAGAAAGAGTAACCAGGTCATGATTTGCCACAAGTTGGGTGCTATCTAGTTCTTTTATATTAAAGAGAAGACAGACATCTCTAGGACTAATGTCTCCCAAACTCTGGATAATACTGCAGCTATTACTGTATTGAATGTGTAATGTTCTGTGTCAGCCATACTGTATTCTCACCTCTAAACACACTGTAAATCAGTAAGTTAAGATACATTTGTATATGCTTATTCATTGAAGTTTTTATGTGTTGGCTGGACAGTGAAAGACAATTTGAACAAACAGCCAGGGCAGCTTACAGTCTTCTCTATTGTCTGTCCAGCTCTTTGAAAAAAAAAAAAAAAAAAAACTCACAATGTTTCTCTCACCACGCAGCACACCGAGTCCCTTGACATTACTTCTGCACCCTTTAATTTTTGCACAGGCGTTTCTGCTTTGGTTTCCAAGCTTCCACGACTGTCCCAATTAAATCAATAGCTTATCATCCGAAAATAGTAAAGACAAAAGAAGAGAGATTACGCAAGCCTGCGCTGCACTGTAGGTATACCGCACATACAGCAACCCACTTGTGCAGTGTAATGTAAGTAATGGATAAGTACATTGGCATGGCCCACATACACACACATGCACACACCTTTTCCTGCAGTTGATAAGGTCGGTAAAGAAATGCATTAAGACAGGCTGTGTTTCAGAATGTCCAAAAGGCTGTCTGTGGTTTGTCTTTAACAGTCACAGCATAAAATTGAAACACTTATCAACACAACAAATGCTCACATATACTTGAAATTGAAAAAGATACAAACGCCTCACTTTCTTACACAGATCCTGGATCCAGGATGCTCACTCAAAACAAAACCTTTTCCAGTGAGAGAAGGAGTCAGATCATGTATTCACTAAAAGGAGCAACACCGCACTAAGTGTCAAGTAAAGGTACAGGAGTGGTAGCCGTAAAGTGAAGTCCATTAATTTAAAGTAAAAGGACCTTGACAGATTGGGTCATTAACATTCAAGCGTTACTCAAATGCTGGTTGAGGTGGAGCAAGTCATAACTACTTCATCATAAACTTCTGGGAAGGTTATAAACTATATGTTCTGTATGAAGGCATAGATGACAGATAAATGTAGTGGATTATTATTTCCCTCTGACATGAGATGTTTAAATGGCATCAAAAGGCAAGAACCTGAAAAATGTACTAAAATACTGCACTTGAGTAAAAATACTTGCTTTCCACTCCTGATCCTCTCAATTCGAAACATTCTCCCCTTCCAGTTTTGAAAGGCGGCTGTAGAAAGTTTGTAGTTCTTCTTCACAGTCGACACTGATGTGATGCTGCGTTTCTGTTAAGTGCTGTGTAGTATGGCGCCCTCTATCTGTGATTATGCTCCTCAGTTGTACTTCAGTAGAAGCATCAGTGGCTTGAATTGGTTATAAAATGTGCTGTAAAATACCTGTTTATAATACTATAAGTGTGGTTTACTATGCTCATTATGTAAATCATCATTATTTAGACAGGATAAAACCTAATTTACCTGCTTGATTCCAGCTTTGTCACACATATTTACATGCTTAACATACTATATTTAATATATTTTCCAACAATAGTAAAAACCAAACAAAACACTGGATGCTTCTGCAGGGTGCTGATAGTGGAGAGTAACCCAGGCTGAAGGTTAACTCCTCTCTCTGGTATTAGGAGGACGTCTGGGATTTTCTATATTAATCTTGTCTCCGTGTTGATTAGTCCAGAACACACTCTGCCTGCTTTTATACGCCATGGGCCAGGGCACAAAATGGGCTCTGGGTCAATTGCTCGATGATCCCCACATGAAAAGAATCTCAATTAGTGTTAATAAGTATGACATGAGAATAAAGTTCACAGGCTGAAGGGTTTTACAAACTGCAAGGCTCACTGCAGAGTGTGAGAATTTATGGTTTAGGATGGTTCAGTTGTCTGGGGATCATAATTATTCAGCATTTGTGAATGCACAACGCTTGTCAGCATGAATCATGATACGAGCTGGGGAAAGTGAAACAGATGAATACTAGAGAGCACTACGTTTATGACAAGAGGTCATCAAAATAATAAGCTCTTGCTAATTTAATTGAGTCTTTTTAGCCTCGTAGACGAGCATCAAACCTAATATGTTCTTATTTAATGTGTTGACTTAGTTGACCAGGTGCAAAACACACCATATTAACAGTGCATCACAGTGACATAGCAAGTCTCAGTGCAGTGATCTATAGGTTAGAGCCCAATCCTTTTGATCAGAATCAGCGCCTTTAGATCACTGCAGACCATTTACATAAAGAAAAGTTGAAGATATGGCCCCATAATGCATTTACCCGAGCAGAAGACAGCTGTGTTTTCCATAAAATACTTGACCACATGCTTTATGAGCAGGCCTCAGTTACAACGTGCTGGATCAGTGACTGTACTATGAGGTAAGTGGAGTAGATCAGCGGTGATGGATTTGCACTGTTGGTCCCATTTGATTGATTGGGTCTGACTGCGGCTCTGAACTTGATTGATAATGTCTCAGCTCAGGGCACTAAGACCAAAATGGTTTTACTACTGTGGATATTACTACTACTAGAGTGGAGATATTGTAGATATGGACTAACTGCTTCTTTTCTTTTCTTTTCTTTTCTTTTCTTTTCTTTTCTTTTCTTTTCTTTTCTTTTCTTTTCCTTTCCTTCTTGCTTTGCCTCCCTCTTCTCCCCAGCCTGAGGAGTTGACTGATGTGTTAGAGATCAGTAACATCGTTTTCACCAGTATGTTTGTCCTGGAGATGGGCTTCATGCTGCTGGCCTTTGGCTTGTTTGGATACATCAGGAACCCGTACAACATATTCGACAGCATCATTGTTATCATCAGGTAATATTAATCCATTCAGCTCGGCCTGTATTATTTATAATTCATCACAAAGGCTGTAAACAACGGCTCCATGTAGATTGAAACTAGACAACTGATAAGCTCGGATTTAGGGGCCAGCCCCCATTCTTATTTCTTTCCCAGCTTGTCAGTCATTAGGTTTCGAGTGTCGGGTTCACTGCCGCAGCATCCATCTTTACAATAGCTCAGATTGACACACTTGTGATGGATCGCACAGAACCGGCTTTACTTGCTGCAGCAGCAGATTTTTGATCCTGCTGGGAGTCTAGATTTGCTGTGTGGCTGTCATTTAGCTTGATAGAACTCATATTAGATCAGGGGGCCTTTTTGATATATGTGGTTACTCCACATTTACTCAAACTGAATCCCTTCAAAACAAAATGTGTGTAACATATCGTAATGTCATTTTTTTTATAGATCTCTGCTCATGTACGCTGTTTATTTTAGACAGAAAGACAACCTCTACACTTTCAGTTGTCCAGCAGTATTTTAAAACAAATCTGTCTGTCTGTTGTTCTCAGTGTGTGGGAGATAATCGGTCAAGCAGACGGCGGTTTGTCAGTCCTGCGAACATTTCGTCTGCTGCGGGTTCTTAAGCTGGTTCGCTTCCTGCCTGCCCTGAGGAGACAACTGGTGGTGCTGATGAAAACTATGGACAATGTGGCCACATTCTGCATGCTGCTGATGCTTTTCATCTTCACTTTCAGGTACGCGCGCATACACCGTGCAACGTACGCACATGCATATGAAAATGCATAGAGTGAAATGATGGTGACAGTGTTTTCTTATTTTCTGCAGCATACTGGGTATGCATCTGTTTGGGTGTAAGTTCAGTCTTAAGATGGAGAATGGAGACACCATCCCTGACCGCAAGAACTTTGACTCTCTACTCTGGGCCATCGTCACTGTATTCCAGGTCAGTTTTCAACCAGACCTACAGGTTGACTCCTGCGTGCTACTACTTTGTGCATTTTTACTGATGATTAGCATCATCCACATAGCTTACCGTTGCTAACTGTGAGAAATGTTCTCCCAAATTGGCCTGTTTGAACTCGCAGACACCTACACAGCCATTTTTTAGGCTGCCAGTCACGTGTGTATCATTTGAAAAAATTGACACTGTGTCACTGTAACTCGCTTCCCTTCAAAACAAGATGCTCCTTACTGGCTCTTCTTACAACAAAGTAAACCCTGACATAGGCAGAAATGTATGACAGTAAGAAAAAAAAAAATGGCAGCTGCAGTGTGTTAGCGTGTGTGCATTTCCATCCCAACAAATACTCTGTGTGTGCTACTTTGCCATCCAAAATCAAAATGTCAAATTCACCCTTGAGTGTTGTTGTGTTTATGTGTGTGTGTGTGTAAGTCATTAGTCAAAAGCTGTGAAATGAGAAATTCTGCTTATGCACACCCTCCTTTCACTATTATTTCTATTTTTTGCTCTCCTTATGTGAGAGATATTGTTCAATCGCTCCAGAGAGATTGTCCTCTTTTCTATACCGGATGCGTCAGCAGAAAGGTAGAACACAGAAAGCAGTGGACTGTCTCACTTTGGACTGTGTGTGTGTGTGTGGAGGAGGAGGAGGATGCTGAAAAAGCATTTCACCCAGAACTGACTGTCATGTGAAGGCGTTACACACACTATAGTTTTCTAGGGAGTAGCTACAATCCACATAAATCTGTGCACACATGCGTACACACAGACAATGCAGTGAATCGCCTTCCTGCCACAGCGTTTTACGAGTGGGCAGAGACGGAGTGAGCTTTCATGCTGCATCATGAACGCCGTCCTACTTTTAAATGCTTTCATCATTCACATTGATTTATGCGCGCACAAACACACACGCACGCCCACATACGCTTGTCAACTTATAGTAATCCTGTGTGTATGAGGTTGAGGTAGTGTGGCAGAATGCTAATAAAATTAGCTCACTCAGGTTTTCTAAAGCGTATCGAACCAACAAGAGCTGGATAGGCTAATATTGCACCGTTGCCTGCCTTCCCTTCACATCTGTGTCACATTCTCCTCATTTTCTTTAACCTCTGGGCCTTTCCCTTCCTCTCCCTCCTTGTGGACCCTTACTCTTTCCCTTGTTTTTTAAGTTATACATCACTAAACCTGACATCCCTTCCATCCTTGTCTACTTTTGCCTCCATCCATCTCTCCCCCCCATCCACTCCTTCTTTATATATACCTAAATCTCTGCCTGTGTTTCATTCAATATATAGATTCTTACCCAGGAGGACTGGAACGTGGTGTTGTATAATGGCATGGCCTCCACCTCCCCGTGGGCGGCTCTATACTTTGTTGCTCTCATGACATTTGGCAACTACGTGCTCTTCAATTTGCTTGTGGCCATCTTGGTCGAGGGCTTCCAGGCTGAGGTGAGAACAACAGTGTTTTTTTTTTTTATATTTTATTCAGTGTCTTTGATTTTAATGAGTTCTGAATGTAAATAATATAAACATAAGAAGATGGGATGTGGGTCCTGTGGCGGTGCTGCACAGAATTTGATGATTCGGTATTTCTGGGGAGCCACTCTTGATGAAGTAGTTTTGCACATTCATTGCCCCACTGTAGGCATCTGTTCAACACTGCATATGTAATTCTCTGTGCTTTAGTCATAACTTTGGTTATGGTACACTCCCGTAGAAATTTCCTAAAAAAAACAAAACTCATCTTTTGCATGTCTGTTTCACTTTTATTTATAATCCTCCAACCATTAGACACACACTTGGACAGAAAAGTTGGTATATTACAATTTAGAGCAGTAATGCCAGGAGAACGTTGTAAAGATTAATGTCTAATTTTTAACAGCATCTCTCATCCACAACTGTGTGAATGCAGCATGAGTGCCTTCTCCTACTAATTAACTCCCAATGGAGCCATCTATGGTGCGCAGGTCCGGACTCTCAATTATCAAACTGTCACATCATGCAAGGCACCACTGCTTTTTAAAGAGGATAAGGAGAATGAAGATCATAACCAGTGCCTAACAAACCCACTGATGACTGTTTCAGATCATCAATTCTTCTTCCTTATCCAACCATGTTATCGTGTGCATCCCACGAGCACAGCGAGCCTTCGGCCACAGAAATATCCTCTGAGCATAGTGCTGAAGTGCTAGTAAACTCATACAGACGCTAATACATAAAAAAAATGCTTAATGTGTGTGTGTGTGTGTTGTAGGGTGATGCAAATCGGTCGGAGTCAGACGATGAGAAAAAATCAGACAACTTTGAGGAGGACGAGAAGGTAGAACAGCTCCGAGATACTGGTAGGCTGAAGAACGGAAGACGTTCAGTTCAGTTCAAGTTGTGCTGTTTTTCTTCCTGTTCTGATTATTCACAACTGACTAATTACAAAATTGTGTCTGGCAAAATAACTGAATAAATAAATGATTTCTCCTCCTCTTCCTCCACAGAGCTAAAAATGTACTCTCTGATGATGACTGCCAACGGCCACGTTGACCCTCGCGGCTCCATGGCTCCTCCTATAATCATGCGCACGGCGGCGACACCCATGCCCACTCCGAAGGGCTCTCTGGGACCCGATTCCATCCTCGGAGATGACCTCATATACAGAGAGGGGGTGTCTCAATATGGCGAGGTGGGACTGGGCTTCTCCGAGGCAGGAATCAGTCACATAGACTCTCGCCGTGGGAGCTCCACCTCCATGGAACCGTTAGCCTATGACCAACATTCTCTGGTATGTTATATCAAACGTGCTATGGAAAAATGGACCCCCAGGTGTAATAATAATAATAATAAAAATTGCAAAATGATGGATTCAAATACAAAGTATGGCTATAAACCACTTGGAAGAAGCCGAGGCACGACAAATTTCAAACAAACACGCCCAGTGGTACCAAATCAGAAACCACAAAAAGCCTGGATATCCAGATAAGCTGCTAACAACTGCTCCAAAGATCGAAACTTTGTTTTAGCTCCAGGCTATGGAGTTATGATGAACTGTCCATAGCAGGGCACTTTTAGCCAGGTAGACAGTGATTTATTCCACAAGGAAATAATGGATGCCTGAAACAAAATCTGTGAATATAGGGAGCCAATAACTGTATTTGCTTAGGGGAAAGGAAAAATCCTTTGAACCTAACATATTCAATAAAGGTGAGCATGTGGGCATAAAATTTGATCCAGTAGCCAACTAGCAGCTTTGAGACAAAATTATGGAAAATGCAGCAATCAATCACTGAAGTTCTTACCCATATCTTGCCCACGTTTAATTTCTCTCTGGACAATGTGAAACCCCTGTGGAGACTAGCACCAAAAGTTTCACGGCAGAATGAGCCGAGAATCCTGAAACTTCTATCAAACACACACTCACACACACACACTGCTTACCCTTTCTGTTTCCTGTCTCTCCAGAGCCTGTCAAGTCCTGGCCGGCGCTCCCCTCTTCCTCCCCGGTCATGGGGAAGCCGTCGCTCCAGCTGGAACAGCCTGGGAAGAGCGCCGAGCCTCAAAAGGCGAGACACCAGCGGAGAGAGGGAGAGCCTGTTGTCCGGGGAGGGAGGCGAGGAGGAGGATAGCGGGGAAGACAAGGGGGAGGCTGGGGCCAACAACAGACTACGCCCGGAGCCCTTGGAGCTGCTGCAGGCGTCTACGCTCTGCCCTTCCATAATAGCGGAGTACAGCGACTGTAATGGGAGGACCCTGACCTATGACCCCACCGTGAACTCCGACCCCAAGGAAGACTCCTCGCCCGAGGATGACACGGACGATGACGTAAGTTATCATGAGTCATAACTTTCAAGATAACATTAAGAGCATTTTAGCAGTTTTTAAAGTCATCCTGGTATGTATCGCCTCCTTTTTATTTACACGGTGGCTTGTTTTTTTTACAGTTACGTACACACGCCTGCGCAAGAAATTTGGTAAATTGAGCCTCAGTTGTTTTTTAATCTCTTATTTACATTCTATATATATTTTAGTGTGTGTTTTGTGTTCAAACTGCAAGGTCCATAGAGACTGTCATGATGAAATAGATTGGTTTGGGTAGTAATTGTTTTCTCAGTAGGTACAAAACAACTTGTATATGCACAAACAGCGTGTGTGTGTGTGTGTGTGTAGTGTAGAAGAGTGTCCTCCGTGGCGGTTTTGGATGACCTCTGTTACGACTGTCTTGATGGTTTTATTGGCTCCAAATTGAGTTTATAAAACCATGAAATCCACTAAACGAAAGGCCTCTCCCTGGACACACTGAGTACAGGAGGCCTACCCGTTTATGCACGTACAAGTGCGTGTGTGTGTGGGTGTGTGACGTGCTAGGTAAGATGTGTATGTGCACGGGTTCTCTGTGTCTGTGTGTGTCTATGGCAGGGATTATGGATTGCAACTTTAAGGATATCTGAGCAGCAGATTCTTCTTAGCCAGTACACACACATAGAGAAGGGGACACACACTCACACCAGCGGCATTCTGCCAAGTGAGCAGCGTCTTGGCTTGACTTTGGGCTGTTTTTAATTAGAAATCCTCAAGTACAGAAGCTGCACACCTAAGCTTTCTAATGTTTGTTTAAATAGAAACTTTAATGAGTTGCACAACACTTTTCTACTGACCAAGTTAGGAGTCCGTTTGTTCTGGTCCAGTTACCTCCATCTTTACTTATGCAAGAAGACACTTGTTTATGTGTCCCCTGTAGATTTAAATGTAGGAGAGCTAGCATCAGCAACACTGTGAAGATTCAGATTGAACTACTGGGTTTTTTTGTGGCTGCAGCTGCATGAAAAAGGAAGACTGACCATCTGAATATTGAAATTAGATTTCAACTAATATCTTAGCTAGGGTACCTCCAGGTTTGGAGAGGATTTAGCAGCGCTGCTAATCATCCCATAGACAGTTTTATCATTCTACGTACATACGTATGCAATTGCCTAAAAAAACTAAACAGTTCCTTGTAAACATGTTTTGCTATGCTCCGCTGTCAGTAAAAATGTGTATGTTGATGTTTGACCTCTCACTTCTGCAGAGTTCTATGTGCTCCTGGATCAAAAAGGAGCTCCGTAACATGAAGCCCCGCTGGTGCAAAGAGCATGAAGACTGGACGCTGTATTTGTTCTCTCCAGAGAGCCTGTGAGTCTCTCAAACACACACACACGCACACACACACACACACACACACACACACACACGCGTAACACAAAATGCCAATATCAATCTGTACGGTTCTAGTTTCTTTTCCACTTCTTTATTTAATTATCATGCTTCTGCTGTCTCGTGTTTTTCTCTCCTGCTGCTTTCTCACTGCTAATTGTTTGGTCGATAACTTTAACCGACATTGACATTTTATAGATGACTCTGTGCGCGTGTGTGTGTGTGTGTGTGTGTGTTTAGGTTACGTGCGTGGTGCCAAAGTGTGATCTCTCACAAAATGTTCGACCATGTGGTTCTGGTTTTCATCTTCCTCAACTGCATCACCATCGCTCTGGAAAGACCTGAAATACAGCCTCAGAGCACTGTAAGACACACACACACACACGCACACACACACACACACACACACCCTCGCTCATCTGTCTTTTACTCTTTACTGCTACCTCATTATTGGTAACTTTTATTTGTTGTTGTTGGCTGCTTTACTACGGTGAACAGACACAGATAGACACTCACTAGCCTAGCACCATCGAGGCTAAATGCTACCCACAATACATCACTCTCCTAAAATGACTAATTTATAAAGCAAGCTGCCCATTGCTCCACTCAAAGAGAACATGTATTGTTGTGAATACAATACGCCTAGTCCTCAGCAGTGTCTTTATATGTCTTCATCTCACTCTCTCCTTCAGGAGCGAGTGTTTCTGAGTGTGTCCAACTACGTTTTCACTGTGATTTTCCTGGCAGAGATGGCCATTAAGGTAAACATCTGTTTTTTGTTTTACCAGTTGTCAGGTGACAAGGTGTAGTTTGCGGTACGTGTTGTTTAATTAAGATGAAATGTGTTGACGACGCTCTAATTTACAGTTCAAGTGATTTAATTAATTCCAAAAATGCTTTCACCAGGTTGTAGCTCTTGGTTTCTGCTTTGGAAAGCAGACCTACCTCCAGTCCAGCTGGAACGTTCTGGATGGCGTGTTAGTGTTTGTGTCTCTCGTCGACATTCTGGTTTCTCTGGCCTACACTGGCGGAAACAGGATCCTGGGCATCCTCAGAGTCCTACGCCTGCTACGAACACTACGCCCACTGAGGTACAAAGTGTATTTATGTGTGTGCGCATGTGTTGGTGTCGATAATGGTTTGTGTTGATGCATATATACTCTATGTCTGTAAACACCATGCACATACAGGAAGAATCCCACCTTATTTGATATTTCTATGACTTGCATCTGTGTCTGTAAGTACTGGACTATATGTGCTGCTTCTAATAAACATCTTTTTGTCTTTATTTGTGTTCCCAGGGTGATCAGCCGAGCCCCGGGATTGAAGCTTGTTGTGGAAACGCTCATCACCTCTCTTAGACCCATCGGGAACATTGTCCTTATCTGCTGCGCCTTCTTCATTGTCTTTGGCATCTTGGGGGTGCAGGTAGTTTGCATTGACACACACACACACACAAACTGGCACAGTTTCAGACATGCAAAATAGATGGAGGTCCAACGCTGACGATAATGCTTTGTCATCTGTTTTTTTTATGAGATTGAAGACAAAGCTTTTTACCCTTTGTAGCTTAAATGTCGGTCCTGTTGAGCAGCTGCATATGTGATCTTGGCTTCAGGGAGATAGGAAGTGTCTGGAATATCCAATAGACAAAAGGCTTTTGTTCCTTACGAGTGTGAGTTTTAAAAGAAAGACAATTAGGTTTAGCGTAAAAAGGGACAACGTGGCCCTCGGGCCAGCTTTTAGCTGAGCGCTCAGGAAAAAAAACTTTGATAAGAATGTGATCCATGAAACATCCTTTTATTCCTGGCATTAATAGCCGGTTGTTGAAAAAGCCGCAAGCTCCCATGCAATTGAGATAATTTGTAAATGGCAGCCAAATAGCCCTGAAGACATCTCTTTCTGTGTGTGTGTGTGTGTGTGTGTGTGTGTCTAGCTGTTCAAAGGGAAGTTCTACCACTGTGAAGGTCTGGACACAAAAAACATCACCAACAAGTCTGACTGTCTGCAGGCCAACTACCGCTGGATACGGAGGAAGTACAACTTTGACAACTTGATTCAGGTGCGGGTTAATGGACTGAGTGTGAGAAGAGGAGAGGAGAGGAAAGCAAGGGAGAAGATTCGTGTTCAGCTCGACACAATCTGCACAAACTACTAAATAAAAGTCACTTATTTTGTCAGGGGAGCGGTGTACATCTCAGCTTTTTACAAGAGCTCATTAGTTGTATTGTAACCTGCTGTGCAACATTGCATTGACTGTGGTAAGTACATTTGTGGTGACAGGAGTGGAACAATGCAGTAGACAATGTGTTTAACCGCTGTCTCGCTTATGAGATGATTTTGTTTCTAAAATTGCATTCGACCGAGTTGAATTGCAATCTAGTACAAACAAGTCACTTAAAGAATGTGATTATTTTCATCGATTGTCGTTGTTTTATTAAAATCCCGACCCCGACTGTGCCAATTATCAAAAGAATTGTGTTTAAAAAGGCCAGTCTTACAAATAATATCTCATAATAATGTTTCCTCTGCATGGATGGATGGAAGATGGAAAATCCCGTGTTTTGACTTATTTCTCTGCGTCTGCTCTCCAGGCTCTGATGTCTTTGTTTGTGCTGTCCTGTAAGGATGGCTGGGTCAACATCATGTATGACGGTCTGGATGCGGTGGGAGTGGACCAACAGGTAATGATGCGAGGAACGTACTGAGCACATTATACGCCACTCTACAAAATATTGTTTCACTTGACATGTTTTGATCTGTAGTGCATGTTAGAAAACAGCGATGCTGTAATCTCCGTTGGGAGTTTTGACATCGAAATGTGCAAATGCCAGCCTTAACCACAGGTTATAAGTAGTATAATTATCAAATACACTTTGGAGTATAAAGTATAAAAGAGACAGAGTGGTTGTGAGCAAAAAGAAAGTGCATTTGAATGACAGCGGTGTAGTGAGAACAGATTTTAAGCAAGCAGAAACTTCAAAGCTTCAAATGATGAGATCCTGGACTACCTGCGCGGTGTAATGTGCTGAAATATTGTCACATTGTTCTGCTATGTGAGGGTTCACACTGGCAGTGTGGCATTTAGGATTTGTTGTACTTTCTTGTGTCTTAACTGAACAGCGCACACACACACACACACACACAAGAAAAGCTGTTCAAACTCTTCTTTACTCTCCTCTTCTCCTCTCCTCTCAGCCTGTAAGGAACCACAACCCCTGGATGCTGCTCTACTTCATCTCGTTCCTCCTCATCGTCAGCTTCTTTGTCCTCAATATGTTCGTCGGTGTCGTCGTGGAGAACTTCCACAAGTGCCGGCAGGATCAGGAAGAGGAGGAGGCGCGCTTGCGAGAAGAGAAGAGGCTCAAAATGATAGAGAAAAAGCGCAGGAGTAAGGAGAATGGAGGGGCTGGTCGGTAGTCTATTTTTCTGAGCACTGCCTGCTTTCAGAGCCTGAAAAAAAGAAAAAGAGAATGACACAGAGAGAGAGAGAGAGAGAGAGAAAACAGGGAAATATATTCAGACTTTAACATAAAAAAAGAGGGAGAGTTTGAAAGACTGGCTAGCTCACGCAAACAGTGATTGATCACTGACAGAAGGCGTAGGCTGCGCCAGTCTGATGCATGTAACTGCATGACTGCAGCCCTCCCCCATCCCCCGTCTAACACTGCATGGAAAACTCGAAACCGGGACAACCTAACCAACCTCTCAACTCTACATTAGTGTGATCCTACCTCATGATTTGTACGCTCACTCTTGAAACATCAGACCTGCCGCCACTGTCGTATAAAAATGACAAGAGCAAAAAAAATCTCAATTTCTTTCTTACAATGTTTAAATCATATCCTTCGAACACCAAATTCTGTTTTAATACCATCCCTAATGCTAAATATTTTGGTGGATTTCATTACTGTCAAAGAAATCCTTTGCAGCACCTCTCTGCATGTGAAGCTGATCGAGGTTGATCCTTTCCTTCATGTGTCTCGGGAAATTTTGCTAGCAAAATTTTGATTGGAAAAAAAAAGCCCCTTTCCTTCCGTGTGCATGTACAACCCTGAGGCGTCTCTCATCACGGCTAGAAGAAGGACATTTCCTCTTAACGCGCTTTGACGGGCAGACTCAGAAACATAGCAGACGTTTTGGCTGCTATACCTGCAAATACTTTGGGTAACGGAGCTGTTAGAAGATGTTAAGGCACAGGCTGGCGGAGAAGTCAGAAAGACACGCCACCTGTTGAAAGAACAAGTCAGAATGGTCTCTTCACGAACCATTTTGTGAGGACTTGTTCTTTTATTGTGGTAACATGTTGAGCTGAATAAAATACATTGGTAGAAGCACATGGTTTCCATTAGCTATCTCAGAAACATCAAAGAGCACCATCATTTGGCAACAACACCAAATTATATCCAACTGCCCAAAACATCAATCATAGAATGACACTAGAAGGCAGTATATGGTGTGAGTAGAGCGCCGCTCTCTTCATCTTGTGTTAGTAACACGTCTCACTGGTCTAAAACTGATAAAGGTCCAGACAAATGTAATCTAATCAGCTGCCTCAGAGAAAAACTCCAAACTCCAAGGTTTGGCCGTACTATCAGTCAAACTCATCGTTTAAAAAAAAAAGAAGAAAGTTTTAGACTATTGAGATTTTTCTGATGGGTTATAAACAACTGTAGTGATGCCATTGAAGAGAAGAGCGGCTCCAGTGTGTGTTCAACATCAGTCGCGTTCTGCTACAGCTTTGGATTAATTAGGAACTTAAGTAGCGTAGCAGTATGGATGTATAGAGTCTAGTCATCTAGTCGATAGTCATTCATTCAAAGAGTATCACAGAAACATGTAATTTATTAAATGTGAAAAATGATGCTGTTGAACGTACCCTGCGCAGCCCCTCTCAACCACATTACCCTTTACATCAAAAGCATGTAAGCATGATGTGCTTTGGAGGGTGACATAAACACACACACACACACACACATACAATCATCAACCGTCAAATATGGACATGTGAGTGCACAGTCTATCAAAACGTAGTTACATACTATATTTTGGGTGCTAAGCCTCTTAAAGGACGTCAGATATTACTTCCCTTTGTTTACCTCTGAGCTTTATCCGTGATAACAGCTTCACTTAAAATGCGCTTATTATTCAAAGGCAGTAATGTGTCTCACAGCTTCCTTCTCGCAGACTCTCTTAGTTACACCTGGTTTGCTCTTGAAATCAGAAATGAAAAATCAAGTTAGATTAAGATATTTCACATGTTCAGGTGCCGTGCTTGCATGTTTCATCTGAATCATGTTCAGATAAGCTGGAGTAATCATAATTTACCATACATAAAACCAGGTGACTTGGATTTCATGTTGAGGAGACGTTATCATACATACATAGAATGAATTATCTTAACAAGAACTGCCATCTGCCTCAACATTGAATCCATTTAAACTAAGCTAAGATCGTGAATTATGAAATGAATAACGTAGCCTGTCTGTGACTCTCATGTCCTCTCTTATTTCAACATACCACACAGGCAGTGGTGAGCACAGGCTGTCTGCAGGGCAGGGGTGATAATTAAAAAAAAAGGGAGACCGTCACAGTGAGCAGATTTACAGCTTATTCAGTGCCAAGAATAGTGGAATCCCATTAACATACACGCATATCTTGGTTTAATGAAGATGTAAGAAGGGAACTTTTGCAGCCTGAGGAAAAAGTTCAGTGGCCGTTCCCCTCCGATGGCCCCTGCACCTTCCTGTGCACACCACTGGACACGTGTAAAATTAAAATTTCAGAGCACAGTTCCTCACAGCTGCACTCTCTCTTTCTGTCTTTGTCTTATGTTTGTCCCTCTTTGTGTCGTTTTCTGCATATATTTGTTTGTGTGTGTGTGTTTGTGTGCTCCAGAGGCCAAGCAGAGGCCTTACTACGCCGACTACTCTCCACTGCGTCTGTCCATCCACACACTGTGTACCAGCCACTACCTGGACCTCTTCATCACCTTCATCATCTGCATCAATGTCTTCACCATGAGCATTGAGCACTACAATCAGCCACAGGTATTGTCTCTGCACAAACATACACAAACATTAAAGTTACCCAGAGGTACAAAATATCTGTTTTGATTATTTACACCAAAAGTAAATATTGTTTTCAGAACTCGTTCCGTGTTTACAATATTAAACCCCGTGTGAGATGAAATAATTCTTGTCTGTGTGTTCAGTATTTAGAGGAGGTCCTGAAGTACTGCAACTACGTGTTTACCTGCATCTTCATCATCGAGGCCCTGCTCAAACTCGCAGCATTTGGCATACACAGGTTCTTCAAAGACAGGTAACACAGTAGGATGTGATTATGCACACGACCTAATACCCACCAACAGTTGAGGAAGCCTCGGTCAAGAACCTTGGTCAGTATTCTCCTTTCATGTACTTAAATATGCAAGTCACTTACAGTACAGTATAAAGTCACAGATGTAATTGTCTGTAAGATACAGTACAGTAAAAACAGACTGAGATTCTCTCCGAGACTTGTTCGACTGTTATTAGAATATAGAAAAAAAAAGGGTCTGGATTTGGGAAGGGTCCATTGAAATTACGAACGCCTGTTAATCCCTTGAACAGTTGAGGTCAAGGGATTAGGTGGTGAAGTCTCTTGTACTTTGTAATACTGAATAAAACACTGCACTGCACTGTGTTTCTTCGTGTGTTTAGGTGGAATCAGCTGGACATAGCTATAGTGGCGCTGTCCATCATGGGCATCACCTTGGAGGAGCTGAAAATGAGCGCAGCACTGCCCATAAATCCTACCATCATCCGAATCATGAGAGTACTCAGAATTGCACGAGGTAACAACACACACACAATCACGCACACACAAACACACAAGGGTCTGCAACTGTTTATTTGGCTGACTCACTACAGACAGACACACACAATACACTGTATGTTATTTATAATGTGAAGAACTTTTAACTTTTGCATTGTTCTTGTAAATTCAGCATTAAAAGTATTATGGCACAGATGCTGGCTTCTAGAAATAACCACAGTACAAATCTGAGTGCCTCCATGCCACTGTAAGTTCTGCAGCAAACGGGGCCAACTGAAAACGGCAACAACAAGCAGGTAAATACGGCCTCCTCTGTCTCTCTGCAGTGCTGAAACTTCTGAAGATGGCCACGGGGATGAGAGCTCTGCTGGATACGGTTATGCAAGCGCTGCCGCAGGTAAACACAGACCGTCTACTGTCTCGAAACACCAGACGGTGATTTTATTGTTTGTTTTATTTATGAATATAGGGTAAATATGAAGCTTCAGACAGCTCTCTGAAAGATTTATGCTCGCTGATGAATATTTAACTCAAGTCCGTCCACATTAAAGAATTTGTTCTAAAATATCTCATTTTGTACATTCCCTCGCCTGCCTGTCTGTGCGTGATTTATTTGCTAAATATATGAAACAATAAATTCCACACACATCACACAGGACAGCATTTGTTGCTATCACAAAAACTCAAAGGAAACAAAACCCCATTATTGAGCAGCTATTAAAAATAATTGACCACTCTCAACAGCTAAGCCGTAATGATCTGTTTTGTTACTGACGTGCTCCGATGTGTGGTGCAGCTCAGGACAGGGGGGCTTCAAAGAAATCAGTTAAATTAGAGATTCATACAGCGTTTTCTCAACCTTCATTGCTGCACTGCATCTTAAAAAAAAACAACTTAAAGAGCCAGACTGTACAGCCGACTTCGATCTGCTTTTTCTATCCAGTCAAAGTATATCCACGGATGTTGTGGGAGTATCTCAGGCCTCTCTCCTGCTACCTGCCGCATTTCTCAGAGGCAAAGAGCAGCTGCACCATAGACTGTGATGCACATACAGCGACAGACTCCATTGTTCTGCTGTTTTCTAAATGTCAAGAGTACACATATAACCGTCAGGGCGCAGAGTGCACGAGAACAGATTTTAAGCACTCGAATAAAAGACAACATGCTGGGAACTTTCTGACAGTGTGATGCAGGTGTAGTTGTAGGAAGTCCGTAAAGTTCACAGGGTCCGCGCTGAAGCCCTTCATGATGACTTTTTTTTTTTTATATAGCACTCCGGGTTCACCTGCAGATCTCTCAGCATACTGCGTAGAAAGCTGTAGTCAATAACTCAGATTTTGACAGGAAATGCCAAAGCTTTCAGTGATTTCCTACAGGCAAAACACAGAAGGCATAATAAAGCATAAATAAAAGCAACGTCGTGCAGGCAGCTGACTAATTTACAGAACAGCTCTGCTGTGTTTGAATAGGAGCATGTATAACCTAACGCAGTCGTATTGGGTCTGTTTTTAATATGTCAGCCTATTATCTCATAAAGCAAACTTCACTTGGATGTGAAATATTATTGTAAATATGCTCTTTCCATGTATAATGCATGGCTAAGTTAGTGTGAGATAGAATAAATACAATACATCTATAATATGGACTATACCCTGCAGCTTATTTACACTGTAGTGTTTGGTGTGCAGAGGGGGGATCTAACATGCGTGTCGCTTCCAGGTGGGAAATCTTGGTCTCCTCTTCATGCTGCTCTTCTTCATCTATGCTGCGCTGGGAGTGGAGCTCTTTGGCAAACTGGGTCAGTCACACTATTGGCAGTAAACGCATACACACACACACACACACACACACACACACGTACCATGGTCGACAATCTTCAGCATAAAAGGGTTTTGAATCCACTCAATTACTACGACAGTCACGACTTACAGCAAATTTCCCTGCCTGAGCTGTCTCTGCTGAATCCTCACTCTGTCTGTGTGTGTGTGTGTGTGTGTGTGTGTGTGTTTCTCCACCGCTCTTATATCAGAGGCCTGTTTCCAACAAGAAGAGATCACATTTGCATGATCACATTTATTTACATGCTTCCTTCCTCAATAGGCCCGCTCCATCCAACTTATTTTCTCCAAGAGCGCAGCAAAGTGTTAGGGAAGAGGATTAGCAAAAAAAAAAAAAAAAAAAGAAGAAGAAGAAGAAAGGCATCTGAGGGGACAAAATGAAAACAACTTTGTGATGAAGAGGTTCCTTTTCTGTGAAATGTTATTATTCTTCCGCTCGACTCGTTGGGAAAACGAATGGATGTCTGTTTTATAAAGTAAAAATCCGTCTCCATTTTGTGCTCTGATTTATTTATTTTTTTTGCCTTTGTCGAGCTGCTGACAAAAGATTTGGGATGTGCTGAATGCCTTCTTTTTCCTGTCGGTGCCTCAATTTAAACGCTCATTTAAAACTCACAAAGCTGGAGGAGCCGTTCATATTTTGGTACAGGCTTGTAGAGAAGTTTGATGGAGAATATTGCAGCTTAGCGAGGATCAGGAAACATTACTGTTACTTAAGATCCCCAGTCGTGTTAATGACGTGTCATTTGCCACGTTTTCACTGCATGATACGGCTCGGCTCAACTCTACTCGCTTTTTGTGGTATTCCGCTGTTAGAAGTTGTGGATAGCACCTGATACATGGTGCGTCTTTGAGTGGAAACACTGTAGACACTGATTCATCAACTACAATCATCACTTATGTGACATTGTGACTGCAAATTCAGTCAAACTTTTTAATAATGGCAGCCCACGAAGCCATACCATTGTCAACTGATGAAGTGCAGCCGTTCCTCTGTTCGTAGATGTTCTCCATTGTTCCTTGGAGTTTATGTTGCATTTAAGTTTCAGTTTCACCTGCCGTCATTTTTGGCCATCAGCTAAATAATCACACTTATATTTAGGGGGTACAAGATGCTGGGGAAGACGTTGGAAAAAGTGTGTTGGGTCAAGTTGGGCCAAGCCGTGCCATGCAGTAGGAATGTGACAATATTGTGTTGAATCAGTTTCTTCCCCACTCACAAATATGCACATTGTGGATGTTAAACAACATTCCAAACATCTGTCTTTCCTGCTTTTAATGCTGTAGATTTCACACGAAAGGTTTTTCAATAAATGATCCTCACTTTTTTTTTTTTTTCATCAGAGGGCTATTATGTGTAAGCTGACAAAGAATACAAAGCAAGCTTTTGGGGGGATTAGTGTGGGTGCACACTCCACACAGTGTTGCGAAAATAACTGTCCACCAATTACTAGCTTAAGTGGCTCATGAAATCGTTCTTCTTCAGAAAGGAACAAAGACTTTGTAAGATCTGAACTTTCTTTGGGAGACCAAAGACATAAGTGATGCTGCACTGTAGCACTCCGGGAGTCTGAACTCTGCGACTGTGGCATCTGCAGAAGGCTAAGCAGATAAGAGAAGGTCATTAGCAAGGGAAATATGAAAGGCGTGGGCTGGTTTAAATGATAATAGTCACAGCTTTGGATTCAAGCTGAGCATAGATGATATTGAATGTGTTTTAGTTTGAATCTAAATCTAAATCAAATCACCAATCTCCCAAACCTAATGTCCATGACTCAGACTTAGACGTTATTTCTGCCTACTGGAGACACACATTGAAATACCTAATCACACTGGCTTCATTGTATTCTATAAAATCTATGCTGTTATTATTGCTTCGCCTCTGAATGACATAACTGCAGTCTTGTTTTTGCACTTCAGTCTTGCATGAAAAGAGCTTTATGAGTAAAGTTTGATCCCATTTATTATTCTGGAAAGTTATTTCCATTTATTCAGTTCCTGAGCTACACGCTCATTGTGAAAACCTCTCATTTTTCTGCTGCTGGTTGATCCTCAGAATAAAAAAACAAGCTGCATAATTCTCCGAGGACTTCCTCGTTCGTCTCTAGCTTCCTGCTAATGTGACCGGGGCTTCGAAAACAAAGTAGGGTATCTTCTGGTGGCTGTTATGATTCTGTTAACAGGCTCCTGAGGGCTTTCCGTCAAATTGACCCCGAGATTGATAGAGACTTTGTCTGTTTAGAAAACAGCTAGCTCCTCTCCTCTGTCAGGTCCGTAGAGACACATGCTTAGCAGCTGTTCACCGCACACTGCTTTCGCTGACTTTCTGACACTTATATGATCATTTATGCACACTTTCATCCCTGTTATATTGCTTTTTATTTTTTTCAGCCACCATGTCTATAGTGTAATGTAATTAATGTCTGTCTCTGTTTGTGTGTTAAATAGACTGCAATGACAACAACCCATGTGAGGGTCTGAGTCGCCACGCAACCTTCAAAAACTTTGGGATGGCCTTCCTCACGCTGTTTCGAGTGTCAACCGGAGACAACTGGAATGGGATTATGAAAGTATGAACACACACCTACACACACACACACACACACACACACACACACACACACACACACACACACACACACACACACACACATAAATGATGCCTAGATTATCTCATAACTACAGACAGAGCAATGACCTCTAAAACCAATTATGAAATAATGGAGTGGCTTAGAGCTGAGCAATGTCAACGCTTTCACATCTTGACTTTTACTCGTTTAAAAATTGTAAGGTGTCATATAACCATCCTTAGCTAGTTCATTTATTGCACCTCATGCATGAGGATCCTTAAACATTTTATAATTATTCCTTATTGTCTGAGGCGAGACAAACACACAGAGGAATTATTGGAAAGAATTAACCAGTGGGATGTCATACAGGGTAAACAGAAGTGTAATTTGGCAGGAGTGGTGGAGGGTAAGGGTTGTCTGAGTTTTATTTACTTCAAGGCACATTGTTTTACAGAAATGTCCTTATTTCCCCTGTTACGTAAACGTTCTGTGCAAACTTTCTGTGAGTTGAGATCTTTCAAGTTTAAAATTCACATTTTCCAAAATGTTGTTTTGTCATCACTTACGTTTAGCGAGCTGCAGATGCCCCACATCGGAGAGCTGCTCAGTTATTGTTAGATCAGCTCTACACATGCTGACCTGCACTGCATAAAGTGGAGTGTTACATCAGCTACAGTTTCAACACACGCGCTGCTGCCCTACATCATTCCCACTGTCCTTGTTTCTCCTCAAATTCAAATTCAGAGGTTTTTAAAGGTCCTAATGTGTCTCTGTGTCATATAACCATGCTTTGTGATTCCAAAGCTTTTGTAACATAGCCTCTGGAGTATTTGACTGACAGTTGTTCAGCTGAGCATATCCACCTGTAATAACTGGTGATGTGTGAGTCTGTTTCACGCTCTCTCTGTTCTCTCTCTCTCTCTCCGCTCTAACTCCTGAATCTTTCTCTGTGTCTTTTAAGGACACGTTAAGAGATTGTCAACCAGAGGACCAGCACTGTCTCACCTACCTGCCTTTGGTTTCTCCAATTTACTTTGTCACCTTTGTGCTCATGGCCCAGTTTGTGCTGGTCAATGTGGTAGTGGCCGTTCTGATGAAACATCTAGAGGAAAGCAACAAGGTACAGTAACTACAAAGGCTAAGCTATGGACATGCTGTAGATCCACATGTATTGGTTACTGTCTCATTATAGTTTTGCCGTTCACTGTCAAATACGTGTACTTTTGCAGGAGGCTAAAGAGGACGCAGAGATGGATGCAGAGATCGCCTTGGAAATGGCTATGGAGAGGCAACGCAAATTAAGCACAACCTCCAGCAACAGTTCTGTGGGAGGGACCTATGTCGGGCCATGTCCACACTCACCTGGACAGGTAGAGAGGACGTGACTTTACTTATCAGTCTAAACTTGACTAACAGTGTAAACAGGGTCTGCGTGCACAGAGACAGAGTCAGTGCTCGAGCTGTGTGGTCTCTGTCTCCCCCTGTAGGAGGAAGAGGTGCAGTACGGCGACCAGGACCTGCTGTCTCCAAGGAAGATGTCTGTATCCAGGATGCACTCTCTGCCTAACGACAGCTACATGTTCCGTCCTGTACGGCCTGCCAGCGCCCCCTACCCTTTGGAGGAGGTAGATCACAGTCCCCATCACCAGCATTCAGGTAATTTGTCTGCTCTGGATTTAAATATTAGACATGAGATCAGCATGGATTTGGTTTGGTGCTCTTATCTTCTGATGTTAACAGACACAGTTGCTAATCTTTTTCAATAAACTTCACAAGATTATTCCACGATGCATGCGTCAGATTTAACTATCTGGTAGTCTTTGCTCCGGTAGATTCAAGCTCAGCCAAGAATGTCAAGAGAAATGTTCACTGAACTCACTGCTGCTGGGAAGCTGAAGGAGTCTTAATCAAGTGGGAAGTAGTACAATGGCACACTTGGTTCAGAGCAACAGTAGCTGAATTTGTCAGCAGAACAGCATGAGTCATTTCTTGTAACCTTATACTGATTAGTTTAGCTCGTTCTTTTGTCTTCATGATGTAGTCTTTGTAAAACACATTTACGAAATAGCAATTAGACGCTGGAGAGGTCAAAACAAGACGCAGGACAACTTAACGTCAGGATAAACTTTCTGAGAAAACGATTCTAAGCACTGACAAGCACTGTTTTATCTGCAGTCAGATTCTAATGGCATGTTGTGGCCAGGCTGTGGACAGGCCCAGCTCTGTCCCAAGGTACTGACTGCAGTGGATGAGCTGACACATGTGAATCTCCGCAACCTTCACACAGGCTCATCTGCTCAGCTGTGGAATGGCTGAATACATCAATGAGAATGACGGTTAACTTAATGGCCAAGCTGCAAAGTCCGAAAACTGTAAAACATAAAAACAAATATATCATCACCATCATCATCATCACAGGCTGTGGTGCTTTCTCTATTAGTTTGCTTTTGTGGATGTAGAACGGCGTGGCTTTACAGCTTGGCCTGAAAGTACCAACTGAAAATGAACTCTAACTCTGACTCTGCTGCCATGTTTTTAACCTTTTCTACTGTGATCACGTCTGAACTCACAGGTGTACTGGACCTGTGCGTGCAGAATGCCTAAGACCCTGGTTACACTATCTCACGGCAGTAATCGAAGCACAGATTGAACTTTTGATGCAGCTGCTTCGTCTCTTTGCAATCACGCTTGTATGAGTTCAGACTTCATGATCCACTTTAAGTGGCCCTGATGTTATCAGGCTCTCTGGTACGACTAGTCACGTGGAAGTGTTAACGTAACCAGGATCTAATGCAGAATCTTATATTATATGACTCTATCCCTGACCATCAGCTCAGTGCTGCTACTTTCCTGATAACGTTTCTGTTTTGACGAGGAGCCTACTATATGTGCTCATTTTCTTATTCATTTTAACCTTTTATTTTGATAGGAAATTTGAAGCAATTGTAAATGAATTTGATTCAATTCTTCCAAATCCAAATATTCTATCAAAATAAAGTGTTAGTGATTTTGCATTGCTCAAATATAATGATTTTAAAAATGATCCCAGAGTGATAGGAAATAGTGAGTATGATATATATGCATGTCTTTTCTGGGAAAAATGCATGTGTTTGCATTAGAGATGTTCCGATACAACTACAGTATATTTCTCTCTCACAATGGCAGCAGAGCACACATGAGCTGCCCTAATCTGACTCTGATTGGCTAGAACTTGTTGCCTTTCTTGGTTTGTGTCCGAGCCATCATCAGGGAGAGCCACAGTCAGAGTAAGGTGTGTCACGGCTGTCCCCTGCAGGGTTGGTCAGCATTTGAGGCTGTATTGTATTTGTGATACCGGTATCGGAACAACTCTAGTTTGCATTGAGAGTTAGTACATGTGGTTGCGTCACGCGTGATTCAAACGCTTCACGTCTGTCCGTTCAGGCTCAGTGACGTCGGTCCACTCCCAGCCATGTGACAGTCGCGCACTGCTGCAGGTTCCAGACATTTCCCCAGTTCATCCCCGATCACCTCCCACCCTCACTCTGCCCCGCATCGCCCCTCCAACACCGAGCCCCTCTCCGTGGGCCCTGCGCAGACAGGTGAGAGACCCCGTTTCAGCTGCCTACATTGCTTCCATTACAATGTTAATTCAGACTTATTGATGAAAAGTGTACGGTGTGTCTTTATGTTGCAGGTGGCAGTTAAACTGGATTCAATGGAGTCCCAGGGTTGTGAGCAACAGGAGAGGCCCAACCCGATCCATCTGCCTCCTCCCTCCCCTTCTCCTCTCTCTCCTCATACCTCCTCACCATCTCCCCTGCCGCCTCCTCCTCCCTCCTCGCCCTCAGCCCTCTCTCTCCCACCCTGCTCCCCTACCGCCTTCCCACTCCCACCACCGTCTCCTTTGCCCCCTCTGCTGTCCTCCCACTCTCCCCTCCCTCCTCCGCCATCCTCTCCCTCGCTTCTCCTTCCTCCACCTCCCTCCCCGCGTCTCCCCCTGCGCCCTCCCAGCCTCCGGAGACCCAGACCGCCCTCTGCTGCATCCTTCTGTGACCCCGCAGATGAGGAGGTGTATCACATCACCAGCTCAGCCTGCCACAGGTGGAGAGACGGGGAGGGAGGAGGGCAGGAGTGCAGGGGGAAGGCCGGCCGCAGCCACTCCCTCTCCCCCTACTGCACCCCGCTCTCTCTCGACTCCACCTCCTCCCCTCCTCCTCCGCTGCCGCCTTCCTCCTCGAGGAGCGCGCTCAGTCTGCTTGGGGTCGGATTGAAGGACCGTGACTTCAGAAAGGGTTTAAGCATTGACAACCAGGGCTTCCTGGACAAGCCGCCATCATTGTCTGCTAGTTACTCTGACGACCAGCGGCGCCATTCTATCGAGGTCTGTCTGCCACAGGCTGTCACCGGTGACGACCCACACTTTACACGTGAAGCCCACCGGTCAGAAAAAGGTGGTCAGGCATTTCCTGTGAGGGTGCAGTCCTTCGGAGGCGGGCACAGAAAGAAGAAGATGAGTCCACCTTGTATATCCATCCACCCGCCGTCAGAGAGGGAACACCCTGAAATTGCCTCACCCCCAAAACTGGCTGATTGCAGTATGATGCTGAGACGCAGGACACCGTCCTATGACTTGACCCCACACACACAGTCGAACACCCAAGACGTCTCGGCAGATTCACATATGCGCGCACAAATGCACTCCCCGATGCACACCGTGCTCACACCCATCCACGTACCTCTGCAAGCACACTCGCCGACACACACTCAGACGTACACCCCACCACACGCATCCACACCCACACCCCCACACATCCCGATCAGCCCGAACATCTTCATCCAGCCTCACGCACCTCTTCTCCCAAACACAATGCCTTTCTCTCAGACACACTCCCTCTCCCCCACCGCCGCAAGGCACTCCCCTCTCACGGGGGAATACATCCCCCTGCCCCAGTTCACCTTCGACCAACCACAGTCCAGATTCATGAGCGGCCTGTCAGCTGGCCTATCAGACGCTGATTCAGCCACATGCTCTTCCCCTTTCGACAACAGACTGGGAAGCGGTGCGGGGTTCAGTGCAAAGAATAGGAGGACCGCCCAATGAACAACGAGCATTGCCTTCAGGAAGTGAATTAATTGGTCCAAAATCTCTGAAGTTGGAGTAGAGGGGCCTTGGCTGACCTCAGCAGAGATTGGTGCTGGGGAGAAAATGAGAGAAAGAAGTTTACTGGGAGAGGGATTTTAGTTTTTTTGTTTTGTTTTTGTTAAGACGAATACTGAAAAGACATTAATTATTCTTTCCAGAGAGACGCTGGTACAGTCCCGTCCTAGAGGAACAGACATTGGATCCATTTTCCTAATCCCAGCTTGAAGGACAGCAGATCCACTGAGGCTGTACCAGTCAAACAGTACCCACTGTACATGGTGTGCTTAGGACTTAAACTGATAACACACCAGGACTAAAGCCACCTAACTCCGTAGCCAAAGTTTTTTTGACACGCTGTCCCCACCCACGCAAGCCAATCAGGAAGCAGCGTCTGGCTGATAACCTCTGACCTTTTCCAGGAAGTGGTTTGTGAAATGCGAGCGTGGGGGGAATTGTGGGATATGCAACTTCAGGTTTTCTACAGAAGTTCTGCTTGCCCCTCCTCTGCTCCTCGATCACATTGATCCGAGCAGAAGTGTGTGTGTGAGTGAGCGTGTCTGCGTTTTTCCTACGTGCGAGTATTGTCAAATCTGTTGTCATGGAAGTTGGCCATGTTATTCTTAACGCCTGCAACGACAGAGAGGGGGAGCAGGGCAGAGCTGTAGTGTATGTTTATCTGTGTATCTGTGCAGTGTAAATAAAGGAAAATACTGTATTTGGTGAGATTAAAAATAGCTCTATCCATATGCACATATTTTTATAGAGATCTAAAATGTTTTTGCACACAAATTTGAATTTCAAGTTGCTTGTTTTTCCTCTGTTGTCCTCTTGTGAATGTATGTTTCTTTTGAAAACGGAGAGAGCGGTGAAGGAGACCGGCCCTCCTCTCAACAGGCTAGCTGAGATTTGAGGAGTGGGATTTTATTTTTCTATTTTGAAAAGGAGAAAGACGAGAACAGGGGTGTGACGTGTTTCTGTAGCTTTGTCTCAGATTTCTATGTATTTGATGTCTATATAACAGTCCTAAGAAGTGGGCTCAGTGATGCAAGCCAAAAAAAATAAATCATTTTCAAGGTGTTTTTCCACACCTGCAGAGAGTGCAGTTTATGATTTTGTGTAAACCTGTTGAGACTACTGGCTAAACCTGTGTGATGTCTCGTCACAAATTCAGACCTAGATATGGCTATCAACTATATACAACACAAAAAAATCTACTGTACCTCCATTTATTTGTCCAGATAATTATAAAATTAAATTAAAACTAAATATACAGTATGAACAAAATCCAGTATTATCCTCATGGAAAAACTATGACCTGCCATCACTGAGCCCGTCTTCTACAGCTGTTCAAGCTGGATCAGCTCTGACACCACTTCGTGTTCTGTACATCTAAAGACAACCAAACTAACTAACTTACTAAATATGTGTAGCCAGAGTGCAATAATAATATATACTTGTGAAAAAATATAGTTAACATCTACACCGCATAAAACAACCACATTCTTGTGTTCGTACATACTGTAGAACTTCTATATATGATATAAACCCATTTTTATATGATGATTGAGAGTATTTCTATTGCTAGTGTTTATGATACTATAGGTACTTGCCCCCTGCATGTGGCTGTGGTGGCATGGGTGTGGCTGGAAGCAGGTAGTGTAGATTTCTCTAAGAGCTCAGGCCCACCCTCTAGTGTTACTGTAAGCCGAAGAGTGACATGCATCTCTGCTGAGGACTTAATAACCCATTTATCACTCCTCAATTTTAATTTGAGCCCACCACATTATAAAACAAGTTATGCTAAATTAAGCATCCACAATTGGAATCATGCACCCCAAAGGTGTGAAGCATTCATCTTCCATAGGCTGAATGTTTTCTTACCAAGCCATACCTTTTATTCCGACACAGCACAATATGTATTTTATTCTGTCTTGTGCACAGTGTGGTTTGGAACAGGTACACATGAAGCATGCTTGTAAAGCTACTACTGATTCCCCTTTTAAAAGGCAGCTGGCTGGGACGGCGTCTTTATTTATTTTATTTTATTTTTTTTTCCGATCAGCATGTAAAATGCACAACTCCTCAGTAATATGAGTGACAACCAAAGTGCTTTAATGCTGTACCATTATCACCACAGAACCAGTATTTCTTACTTGCAATGGGAAATTGTATCTACCTTGACAGGTATTGTCAACCAAATTTGATTTTTATTTGTTATTGATTAACTGGGTGAAAAAGGGTCTCTGGAGGTCGGTGAAAATAGTATTAAATACTGTTAATTTAATAGTATTAAACCAGTTCAGCAACAAGTAAAGCCTTGAATTTTAATAATATGTGGGCATTAAATAATAATATTCTTTTTGTAAATTTTTACAGATACAAAGTTGGCCTTACATCAAACTACGGCTAGCTGTAAGAGAGTGCCGATACCTGCAGAAACCCTTTTAAACACGAGGTTAGTGGTGGAAAGAAGAAGGTGCAGATTGTCATCAGATTATCATTTTCCTTCAGTGCTCTCGTCATCTTTACGTCTCCCGAGCAGTATGCATGTAGGGGGCAAAATTGTGAGATAAAACATGAAAGAGAGAAAAAAAACAACAATAAACTTGTTTGTTAGCTTCGTTTTGCCACACATGTGACCTTTGCGTGCTATAGCGCCGCCCTGTGATTGGTTGTCATCATTAGACAGAGCCGCAGTACGGCGTTTAGTCCAGGTGACGATGAGGCAAAAATGACAGACAAAGTCGGATACAGAACGAAAAGCTCAAAATCACAGTTTGAAAAATGTTGCTGCTGATGAACGCAGCTTCTCGGCTTGTTCATCTTTTTTTTTTTTTAAAGCACTCTTCTTCCAGTTCTGACATGCAGAAGCACATCTGATGTTGGATGTTGTCCTCCCTCCTGTACATGGCACAGTTGGTCGTCCCCTGGTTTAAAATAATTTTGATACAGTTATGTGCTCGAACACACTGTTATTGTGCAACTGCTTTGTCCTGTTTTCATGTCCTCTTCCTGCACAGATTGTCAGCGATGGGAGGTTTTAAGTTGTCTGAAGACAGCCTCTTTCTGTCTCACTCTTATTTGACTCAGTGCAGACGACCCCGATCTACAACATATTGCCATATTAATCGACACAGTTTGGTAGAGTGACTGCATAATTGTTCTTACGATTTACAGATCTTTGGATCTCAGTATTTAAATCCTGTTTTTGAGGAAACAGTTTTGACTATTGCATGTACTGATTTAAGAAAAAAAACTTTTGGGAAAGAATCCTCTGGATGTTTTAGAGATTTTGATATTTACATTTTCAGATGTTTCCATTTGTAGATTGACTACCTAATTGCACTGGGCTTTGATTAATTGGTATCTGATAAAATACTGATTAAATGACCCTATTCTTTATTGTCCAATGCAATACTGGGTGGTTATTTACTGTATGAGGACAGAGCTCCTCTTTATACAGTTTTATAGAGAGAAATGGAAACCTAGTTGGTTCTATTTTGTTCAGAACCAATGTTATTTAATGTTGAGGTGAACCTTTTTTCACTTTTCCTCCTGATACTCTGAACATGGTAGAACTCTGGTATTGGTGAAACTAATTAACTGATGTATATTTTATGTAGGAGTAGCCTCAGCCCTGATGCTCTTTGACAGACAGGTGAAGATAAGTTGGGTTTTCTCGTTTGATGCTGAGCTGGTCCGGCCTCGCAGTGAAAGCCGATCACGCTCCTCAAGTGGCGACGCAACACCACCAGACTCCAGGAAGTCCAAACTGTGATAGGACTCGACTTTGATGAATCAGAAGCCTTGTGTTTTCTTTCTTACTTTCTTTCTTTCTTTTTAACCCTTCAGTAATTGACCCAGGCACCCCACCCCAAACCCCCAAGCCTTACAAGGAGGGTAGGAGGTGTGTTCTGTCTGTCAGAGGAGAGCCAACGTGTCTGCAATAATAAGCCCTCCATTATTCCCTGTAACAGAGGGGAAGGAGGGGACAGGGGAGGTGTTTAAAGGCTCGACACACAGTCGGACTCTCTACATTGTATCGTTGCTGATTATTGTGTGATGACCAACCGTTGTCCTGAAGGATGTTTCCCTGTCAATTAAAAAATACAAGATTTTTTTTTATTCCTGACACACGTTGTCTGTCTGCTTTCTTTCTTTCTTCTGGCTTTCTTATGCTCATGGAGTGCATTTTTTCATTTCTGATTTATTCCTACTGAAGTCTGACCGACTGTCCGTATATCCACCAGTTTAAAGCTATTGCAGATATACTGTGTCACTATTGGCATGTATGAAACTTAGAAACTATGACATTATCACATGGAACACAATGCCATCTATATAAACAAAAAGATGAAATATTCTATCAAATATCAAAAACCCACAATCTGTTTGGTTAGTGTAAAACATCAATAATATACAGATCAGTGAGTGTGTCCGAACCACATCATAGTTTTCTGATATTCACTTTGTCTGGATCTCTTTTTAGACGACAAACTCTGAAAGGTGGTTGTTACAAAGTTGTTCTTGCTGTACGAGACATACCGGGGTGTTTGTATCAGGCTTCACTTCAAGGTCATACACAAGATCCACAGAGGGATTTCAACTATTTCAAGACAGAATGCACCAGGATGAAGACTGATGGGTAAGAACAGTTATGTTTGGACAAACCTTCTCATTCAATGTTTTTTTTCTTACTGTAAAAACACATATGAGGTTTACTGGTAAGCAAAAAAGTGTAAATAAAGCAAAATATGTTTTATATTTTAGCTTCGATGACACACTCATGCAGCACTGCATTAAAAACCGACATGATTGCATAAAGCTTATGACTACACAGTGAAAGCCATAACAACATCCAGAAATCACACTGGTTCCTCTGGGCTTCAGCTCTTCTAAAGGTGGACTGATGGCTTGTGGAAAAGTGTGTTGTGGCTCCGATGAGTCCACTTTTCAAATTGTTTTGGAAACGTCGTGTCCTCCAGGCCAAATGAATGTTTCACAAAGAGTCCCAGCTTTTTTTGTAATTGGCGTTGTACACTCTCAGATATTCTTGTTTTAGCATCAGACATTTCAACTAATAGATCTCTTTATCAGCAGCATGGACATGACATAGGGTCAACACAGGTATTTCCAATAATAATAATTAAGGCTCCGCTTCCATTTAGTGCAGCAGAGACTTTCAGTGAGTCAACATGCACCACAGCAGCACCCTGACTCTGACCTGAATGGAACAGAACTAATTAGCATCATTGTTAACCCCTGTCATTACCCAATAGTTCATGTCAAAATGGCTGCTTAAACTTATTTAAATGACACAAGGACTTGGAATCCATTAAACATTCTGACAGGGAAAGGTAATGAACAACAGGAAGTAGTAGGTCTTCTTGTGCTTTTATTGCTTTTACTTTTCTAGTTTTGCTTTAGGTTCACGCAGGAAAAACACTCCCTCACACTGTTACTTCAAATGACGGTAAGTTTGTAATACCAATGTGTCTTTAAATGTGTCTAAAATATGACTGAGAGGAGCACAGGCAGTCTTAATAGAGGATAAAAGATATACTTTTACAGTAATTCCTAATCAGATGCCCATACAACATGGGTTAGTGTTGGTATCCAAAACCGGTGGTGGAGGAAGTATTCAGAAGTAAAAGTACAAATACCAGACTGTAAAATTCCACACTGTAAAAATACATTCACTGATCTTAAGTTAAATCTGATGTATAAGAAGAAAGAAGCATCAAAGGAAAACTAACAAAAATGAAACTAAAACCTCAACAAGTGCCTCAGATTGATGCATGCTTACTTTAGTCCACTACATGTTAATCAACTGATTTAACAAAATCCGTGAAATGGAGATAAACCAGTGGCCAATGTGATACATGAAAAGTCTCTCTTTTGTCAAGCCCAATTCAATTTTAGGTTACATAAAGTTAGACAGAATCTCCAGATCTATAAATAAATAAAAATCACTCATTGAATTGCTCTTGCAACAGGCTTTGAATTAAAATTAAACAAGCTGTGAATAATTAAACGACTTATCTCTATTAGAAAAACCTCTTCATGTGCTTATCTTCAAAACTGAACATGAAGAAGCATGAGTAAGTTAAAAAACTCCCAGAAATCCAACTTCAAATCTCTATTTTATTATATTTACATATTTTATATTGCCTTGTGTTTTTTAATATATGTTTGATCGTGATCTCTTGTTATCTAATGTAAAACACTTTCAACTGTCTTGGGAAAACAGATACACTTCCCTTGCCTCTGTGTTATAACCACCAGGTGGCGATATTTGATAGTGTTTGTGACAGCCCCATGAAGAATGAACAGTACAGTTTAATACATCAATGAAGCTTGTCATCATTAGAGGAGTAGTATAAATTATTTAAGAACTAAAGTATTAGGTAAATCTGCAGTTTAGTTTCTAGTGTAATGGATCACATGAGCTGTGTTCTTAAATCTTTTCCCAAAACAACCAAAATCTGTCTTCATATTGTCTAAAAATAATAAATAAAACATCTAAAACAGAAGTTATTGTACAGAGCGAACCGACTCCAGCCCTGAAAATCGCAAACTATGTTTTCAGCCCCTCACATGGTTCTGCTGCACCATCTCTCCTCAGCAGTAAATCTACGACTACAGTATATTTTTATTTAAAGCAACACTAGATGGTGCTGCTTAACATGATATACGAAGAAGAAAAACATGTGCCCTGCTGAAGGGCTGTGTGTGTGTGTGTGTGTGTGTGTGTGCGCGTGTCAGTGTGCATGCCTTTGGTCTGCATGCGTGTTTGTTAGTGAAGCAATGTCAGTTGTAATATGTTCCTGTGAGAAGTAAAGGTCAAGATGACAGATTCACAAAAATAAAAATAAAAAGCCTCCCGCCCCTCCTCCTCCTCCTCCTCTGACAGTGCTCGCTAATAGCTTTTCTTTTTAAAGTGCCAATATTTATTTAAGCTTTTGTCTGGTGAATGGATTTACTGTTGGGAATTCAATTTGAATTTATTGCCCATTTGTAATAAATTCAGGCTTTTTGCTCGTTTCAGACACGACTGCCTTTTGATGCTGTGACAGACAGATTCTGGGATAGAGTGGAGCTCTGCGCCTACATGATTGAAATTAGCCGGTCAAAGCTGCATTCAAAGAGTGACTTTGCCTGCGTCCATTAAAGAAACATCTCTCTTTTTTTAGCTCGTACACTCTCTCTGAAGTGTGGTTTTTAAAAAAAAAAGACAGCCTTGCAGATAGACTCACACTCGTCTCCATATGTCGCATCACTTATCTACTCTTCAAACAAGTCAGTCACCTGGTAACAGTCTGCTGTCAGCACAGCCAGGTTTTCCATCTTCACGGTGGCATGAAACATCCGCTATCAGCTTTTAATTGGATAGCCACATTTGGCTGCTCAGCAAAATGCCCCCACAAGATTGGTCATACCACTCTTCAAAAAGTTTCCTCCTTCAGCACCTGCTTAGATTCAGTGGGAAGCAGCTTTTGTCAGGCGGTGATATGACAGCTTTGTCTGTTGGGACGGCAGTTATGAAGCTGTAAAAAGAAACTTGGCATCCAGAATGGCAGCAGGGTAGTGAGCTGGAAAACTTGTGTGTTACAGTGAACAGCTACTCTGCTGAAGTGTCCTTGAGCAAGACACTGAATCCTTAATAGCCCCAGGGGTGGTACTGTGTATCTGATGCTGACCTCTTGACACTGACGGTAAGTAAGTGAAAAGCAAATGAACGATTACAAAATCCTTTGATATATTTATATTTATTCGTTGAGAGGTACCCAACGTTTAGAAAATTGGAAATGTTCAGGACGTTATCAAATGTTTTAAGTGTATTATGGGAGCTAGATGACATGCTAAGTTTTATTTTTGATACAGAGGAACATTTCCAATCACATTTAAGTACCAGAGAAATACATTTTTGGACTTCAGACTACCTGAATTACTGATTGCAAGTGTATTCCACATCCCTGGACTGAACAGTAGTCAATTTAGGCAATTTTAAGGCTCAGACAGAAAAGTCTTCTAAATGAAGACTCACAATCAGGTTTAAACTACAAACCTATGTAGTTAGTTAGCTACTATTTTTAGTTTAGACCTGACAAAATCAACACTGACATTTGCATTCACACAGGACTTGAACGGCGGTCTCTTGGGTGAAAGTCCTGTACGTCCACCACCCCAAATACAGACTTTGTTACTCTTCAGATTACACTTTCTCCTGCACCTTCATACTCGTGTACAAAACATGACACTAACACGGTATCCTCTAGTGTACTGGTGATTCTATCACACACTTTGTATGAGAATGTGCTGCAATATTCTGCAGGTTCTGATGCTTGAGACGAGAATGCTTTTAACCAGAAACCTTATTTTGTTGCAACCTACAGCCAAGAGTCAAACGTAGTGGAACAACAAGTTAAACTATGCCACTGGGACATAATTTAAGGTGATCCCTTATCGCAGAACATCTTCTCTTAGTCCCAAGTGATCAGTTTCAGATGGTGTCCCACATAAAAAGAGAAACTATTGCGTAGCCATTTACCTGCTCAGAAAAAGCTGCTGGCTTAAGGCTCCCTCGGGAAATCAAGGTTGTGGTCATTGCGATCATATCATTATGATTCTGATTACATGACGCTGTTTCTGTTTCATTCATGTGGATGTTTAGTGTGTTTACATCAGGATAAAGCTATTGGAAGCTATTTCTGTACGTGTGCTGCAACATGGCCTATCTATTAGCGAGAATTATTTTCTTCTTTCTATGATCTGGTACTTGTTTCTATATTATGTTCAATTCAGTTCAGTTCAACTTAATTGTCAGAGTCTATTAGGAAAACATACAGCAGAAACAAGGTAGAATGCATACTGCATTTTCCTATTTCATCCTTTATTAATACATTGTATGTAGCTTTTCTGTTTAGTTGTAGTGAACTGAATAATGCATGATTCAGCTCGGCACGACATTAGAAGTGGCAGCTGTAAAATGCTAAAAACCGAATGTGCTTCTGTTTGAGGCAAACAGGCCCATGATGAAGCTGTTTTCTGGGGATCAAGGGGCAGAGGGAGGAGACGGTCTTATATGTTGAGTCCATGTTGTATACATTTTACTTTTAGTTATCAGTCCTTGGGTTCAGGGGTCTGATGGTTGGCTGGCCATGAGACTCAGTGAATGCAAATGTCTGTGTCCTCTGGGTTAGAGTGTAACTCATGTCTGTTGTGGCTGCTGTATCAGAGGGTAAAATGTCATCTTCTTCTTCTTCTTCTACCAGTGAGATGACTCACTTTGCTAGTTTTACTTGGAGACTATGCTGTGCCTCCTAGACTTTTGCTTCAAGCTGCTGGCACTCTAAATATGCACCCGCACTTTGCTTGACCTGATGGTGAATTTCTTAAAGCTCCATTGCTTTAGCACATCTATGTGAGTGACGGTAAAAGGAGGGTGGGTGATCTGTCTTGGATCCCATGACCTATGGTCCTTGGTGCACATTAGTGTGCCTTCTCGCCTTCTGTGAGCTCCATTTTGAGGGAGGCATTGTGAAAATGGTGCATGGCCAAGGAAGCTGTTTAAGCTGAAGTGTTGACAGCAATATATACATGTAAGTTGTACATATGTTTTATATTTATATTTTGGCAGTCAAATGTTGGTGCTAATGCTCCAACCGGTTGCAGTTCAGTGAAGAAGAAGAATAACACTCCCCTGCTGAAATCAGCACACTAAATCAGAAAGTACATAGTGTACACAGTGTACTACATAGAAGTGTACCAAGTGAAGTATTCAAACTGAGACACATGATGATGATGATGATGATGATGATGATGATGATGATGATGATGATGATGATGATGATGATGATGATGATCAAATTCACCGTGGATGCTCTATGTTAAAAGTTCACAGAATAAACTATGCTGGGATGCAGGAAGGTCAAGATTTGTGGTATTTCATGATGTAACCAATGGCACAGTGACAACCTAGGATGAAGTCATACTGCTCTGGGAGGTGGAATAACTTCTGATCTCATCATATTATTCCATTGGTAGCTAATGAGGCTTATAGGTGCTTAGTCTGGAAATGCTCAGAGAAAGAAGAGCGTGGGTGTTTGCTGAATATCTGACATCTAGCGCTACTGAATCCAGTACAAAATGAGAATAAGAACAGTTGTTTCACTTCGATGGTTACATTGCAATGAGATTTCTAACGAGTAGCTGAAGCTGATTAGTCCATTTCAGGAGTTCATTTCCAAAGTACTGGATATCAATTTAAAGTGACATTAAGCTAATTTAAAATGTTAAAATGTTGAGTTTTGTCAACCAAGAGCCTACATCTGTTTTTCAGTTTGGCATTATCAATAATTTCAATATTTCAGGTATTATTAAAACGAGAAGAACTCTCGTCTTTTAAATTTTTCAACACTGACAACATTTATCTGTCTTCCTATGAACTGTCACTCCCCTCTCTCTGTGTCCTTCCCTCTCAACTCTTCAGCGTAAGAGTGTGTCCTCTTATAGGCCGTGCAGTATCTCAGTGTACATACAGTGTGTGTCTGTGCTCGCTCACTGAAAACTCTTGATCATGTGTGCTGCACAAGCATAGACGAGAACTATACTTAGATGAATGAACAATTGATTTCTATTATCAGATTACTGCATTTGGAAAGCCACAGGAAGTGCTGAATTGTGGTCTTAATAAAAAGATCAGGAAATATACAAGAAAGTAATTAATCTCCATATGTCATATTGCAGTGGTGTGTGCGTGTGCGAGTGTGTGTTTGCTAGATACTGCAGCATCTGTCTTCCTGTCTGTTATTGTTGTTATTATATTATTATTATTATTGTGAGACAATATCAGCTGTTTGGTGACCCGGCGACACCCTTCTTCTGACTGGAGTCCACCTTAAAATCCATCAAGGGGGCCTGAGTTTGTTCTTTGCTGTTAAGTCACAATCTGTGCTTGAATGAATGCTGTACACAAGTGGCTGAATTATCCATGTTTGTGTTTGGCAAATCAGAAACAGGCAGTGCTGCAAACACCACCCTAAAGGCCTAGTTATACTTGAAAAGAGCTGCTTTGTGCGGCATGTTGTCCACCCGAGGCAGAGAGCGAAAAGCAGCAACGGTTGAAAAAAAAGACGGCGATCGTAGGCATTTCTTTAAAATATGGGGATAATAATGTTGGTGTACATTTTCAGACAATCCTTTATAGTTTTGCATTTCTCACCTCGCTCCTGACATCTGACACTTAGTTCTGATGGAGTATGATGGAAGTGTTACCACAGCAGCAGAGAACCAAAGGAATAAAAGGTGCGCTTGGTTCCTGTGTCCCTAAATTGTTGATATAATACATTATAATAATTTATCCCTTTGCAGATAATTAGGGATTCATGAGATTTTGCTAATCCTCTACATTTGTGGATTTCTGCGATGCTTGTGACGTTACCTCTGTAATCCTGAGGGACTTGCTGCAGGAATTATGTGAGCTGAATTAGCTTAACTGGCATGAAACCAAATGCATTCACCGCACCTTAGGCACTGGACTCTAGTAAGGATGCGCCATGCCCCTGTTGCTGTGTGTGATATTCATATACCAAAAAAAGCACTGGGGTGCCATATGACATTGTCTTTCTGGCTTCAGTGGACCATGATAGCTGATTTACACAGGAGCAGTTTGCAGCAGAGTTGTGACACAGTCAGATGGAGAAAGCACCTTCACGCCAGGTACAAGCACCAGATATGCTGATGTTTGTACCCTCCTCCAGAAGTTACTGCGGTTTTCATGGGTTGTCCTACTTGACGCATTGTCTCTGCGACCCTGGCATGGCACAGTTGAAGTCGAGGTACAGATTGTATCGAGCGGTTTGAATATTCTATATCGTGCACCTTTTGTTCTCTGTAACACCTGCTGTTGTCTTCGTAGATGAAAATCTGACTCATGACTTTGCCACTTTGCTTTCTATCCGTCACTCTACCTGTTATCTCATGAAACAGAAATGCCATTAACATTATCTTCAAACGAGATAAAGCTCACTGAATGTATTTGAACAGCAGATTGACCTCTTTTGAACTTTTTTTTATAGCATTGTAAATTTAAAAAAAAAGAACACACAACAAATAAACCAACTAAACTCACTTAACTGACTGAAAATAAACGATTGTGAACCTTAAAAGGACCAACACAGCCTCCAGCTTACTGACCAATAACGACAAACGGGTCACTGGTCAAATGTAGGCTATTGCATCTCCGTTTATGTGTCAAATCAATATTGAAAGAGAATCCAGTAGATTTTCTGACCAGGCAGAAGACTGTGGGAAGGTTGCACAATATCAAATCAAGAGAAAATAACATATAATTTCTAATAACATATAATCAAGTGAGGAGAAGGGATATATCTGCGCTCCCCAACCGTTTGGTGACTTTATGGCACTTCACTGCATTCTTACTTCCTGTGCTAAGAGGCTACTTCTCTGATTAATTTTGTATTTGAATGCTCTATGGTGTCATAAGTTCAACAACATTTCTAATGCGCTTTGTATTACATGATAGAGCGTAAATCATTGCAGCATTTCTCGTCCCCCCCTCCCATTTTAATATTCGTCCTATTTGCTCTAGACTGCTTAATATTCAGATGTGACCTTATGGTATTTCACTGTAATCATATCGTTGATGGTATCACAGTATGTTCCAGTAGGGATACACTATAATGTGTGTTTGTGATACCCAGTAATGAGTTCATACTAACCTGACTGAGCCTTATGGCATTTTTAATGTCACAATGGCATTCTGTGACATTTTTATCACACCCGTGCTTGCTTCCAGGTTTCGCCGTGGTATTTTGTTGGTGCGCGTGGCCCGTCCTTGTTGGAACACTAGAGTTCTGCCTTTTACAGTAACAGCGTCTCCAGCAGACTGAAACTTGTTAGTTTACTTCCCTCAAATACAAGTGTGGCTGCATGGTGCATCACTGCTCCGTAACGAATCCTAAAAATAGCTTCTTTTTTTTTAAGGCTGCGGATAACGTGAATAGCTCGGATTTCTAGTTCATCCCCACGCTGAGAAAGAATCAGTGACCAAATGCAACACACAAACACACACTCACACACACACACTGCCTCCTCCAGTCATTTGACAGTCGTTTGCTCAGTCAGGTGTGAATTGTGACTATATACCCATTTGTGAAGCCGTATTACTGCATGTTACACCCCCCCTCCCTCCTTCTCGCTCATCTCCTCTGCCTCTCTGCCTCCCTCTGATGCTCTCTCTCTCTCTCCTCTGCGCTCTTCTCATCAGAGATGGAGAAGGAGAGGGAGGGAGAGAGAGGAGAGAGAGATTGTACATGGAAATTCACATGACAGCTTCTAAGTCATGGAGAGGTTGAGATCCACTACTGTTGAACTATAGATAGATAGATAGATAGATAGATAGATAGATAGATAGATAGATAGATAGATAGATAGATAGATAGATAGTACAGTAAGTGACAGTAAGTGGCATCTGACATTTGGCCTGACATTTTCATGCAACCCCTCCCATCTTACATCTATAGGGGTGGGACCCTATAAGCTCCTCCTTCTCATTAACTCATGCATTTTAATGCGGTCACTGTCACTTTATTTCCAGTTACCTTTAAACTTCAACTTTACATATTAATGTCAGAGGTATCCAGCCCATGAAAGCAGCTGTATGTCTGACTGTAAAAGTCTGAAAAAGTTTGGTGAGTAGTCAGGCTGGCTAGAAAGTCAAGAAAGTGTGGTTACACACCTGGAGGGGTGAAGAGTTTGACACAGCTGCCCACATTATATCATTATTTGCAGGGCAGAACCTAAAGTCACGATTCCTGCACCAGGTTTGACCCTCTCCTGAGTCTCTTTTGCCAAATAAATCAGCAGGAACTAAAGGTTCGTGTCCTCTGTTTACAGGTCGGAAGCGGTCCAAGTTGAACCGCGCTACACCACCGACCCGGACACAGCAAGTTCATTAACTTCTGCAGCACGGAAAAGTTCAGGTAGGGCTTCCAACCTGTCGACCATGGCACGGCTCCTCAGCCTGCATCCTCCAGGTGTTTCTGTGTGTGTGCATCACTTTTTTTTTTTTAACTTTCATCTGGCGTTTATTGATGTCGTGTTTTCTCTTGCACCACTAGTTGGTGTATGTTTTTTTTTTTTACATCCATGTATAGGCTCTGTTGTGTTCTAGTTTTCCGGATGGATTGACGATGATGAAAAAATCTCCAAATGCATGAATGAGTGAATGAATGGAGGGAAACAGATGTTGGCAGAGAGAAGACAAAGGGAGGGAGGAGGAGCAGGGTATGAAAACTGTTTGTGTGGATCGTTTGTGATTTAGCCAAACTCTGCCTGTATTAGTGTCTCTTTGACTGAGCTACTTCCTGAAGGAGCTTTAGCGCAGAGAGCAGGGGAGACAGAGAGAGAGAGAGAGAGAGACAGAGAGAGAGAGAGAGAGAGAGAGAGAGAGAGAGAGAGAGAGAGCGCGACAGACCGACGGACCGACAGTCCGTCTATCTATCCAGCTGCCCCTTCCTCTGCAGAAGCGCGCAGGCACACACATAGACAAAACGCAAAATCTCTCTCTCTCTTTCACACACACACGCGCGCGCGCGCACACATGCACGCGCACGACGAGAGAGAAAATAGAGAGAGGGAGTGAGAGAGAGAGAAAGACGTTGGAGAAACTGGTCCCATGCACGGTTTGCAGGCTTGCCGGAGCTTCTACTGTAGTAGTCAATGTGCGTGTGCGTCCGGCTTCTGCTCACCTGCCTGCCTCCTCCTCCTCCTCCTCCTCCACCTCCTCCTCCTCTTCTTCTCCTCCTCGCCCGGGACAGGAATAACGGGATACCGGGAGCTCTAACCACACAGAGGCAGGTTTGAGCCCCCACAATGCACGGGGCCAGCAGTGATTGCAGTGGAGAAGCAGCGGTGGGCGCACACACAACGAAGATTGGATTACAACAACAGTGATTTTATTCGCAGCTGCTGCTGCGCGCTTGTGAAGTCAGAAAAATAAAAAATACCGGGGGGATTTCATTCAGTTTTTTTTTTTTTGGACACGGTGGGAATAATTCATCGCCAGAGATCCGGTGATTTTTTTTTTCTTTTCTTTTTCTCCTTCTGTTGTGCAGTGTTTGTGAGTGTGATCACCATCGCAGGGCTGCATGGTTTCTCAGAGGAGAGAGGGGACTGTTGCAATGTCATCTCACACCACTGTTTTGGAGCTCTGTGGAAGGGAGATGCTGTAAGTACTTGTTCTTTTTTTTTGTCTCTCTCTGAATTTGGGATTGTGATGATCGTGCACCATCTCTTCTACCCCCTCCTCCTCCCCCTCCTCCCCTCCCCTCTCTCTCTCTCTCTCTCTCTCTCTCTCTCCCCGCCGGCGTTTTTACCCACAGGCGTCCCTTATCCAAAGTGCGGCACCCACACCGCGGAGAAGAGCACAGCTGTCCCTAAAAACACGACCAACTGGGATTAAAATGACTCAAGGCAGGCGGTATAAGATCCAAATAAAGACCCCAAAAAAAAATCTCTCTGCTCTTACGTCAAGTATCATTTCCTCATAATTCATAACGCTGGCGCAGTGAGCGCAGCGCATGCTGCTTCAAAGCTCTCCTTTACGCCTCTAAAACATCTCTTAGCCGACCAAAAATGAGCTGAACACTTTGAGTCGTTTGCCATAAATTCCTCATAACACTCATAAACTGATCGTACAGGTGAAATTCAAAAAACGTTCCCTCCATTTGATAGTTGGGGCGCACGAACCCAACAGCCCCCCCAATGATCCGTACTGTGATGCCGGTTTTTTTTAACCAAAAAAGAATACGCAGCGCAGACGCCACACGAAATAGATGAAGATGGGTGCGCTTTCTTCCCATTTCTATCCAGAGGTTGGCTAACACATTGCGGAAATGGGGGGGTTCTGATCGCGCCACTGGTTTGGCACAACTTCCAGCTCTTCTCCATCCCATACCAGGACGAACAGGCAGCGTTATACATGAGGGGGGTCTCCAAGAACACGCCGCTTATTCTCGCAGTTCTAATGAGATCTTTAGGGTCAGATCTTTGCGTCTGTGCCCACCCCTCCCCCTGAAACATGACAGAGACTGATCACGAGCTTTGCCTCCCCCCCAAAAAGAAAAAAAAAATCTTCCACTATATGTGTGAAGCGTCTGAGCCGAGAGTGGAGGAGGAATCGGACTGACGTTGTGCCAGTAGGGGGCGCACTTGTATTGTGTTGCTTCCATTGAACATAATGGGGAGATCCAAATGAATTTACATCTCCTCTCAGCCCCCTCTCCCTCTCTCCTGTTCTCGGGATGCAGTCACGTTGTTGAAGCGCAGTTCTCCCATCATAAGAGAAGCTCTCTCTCTCTCTCTCTCTCTCTCTCTCTCTCTCTCTCTCTCTCTCTCTCCAGCTGCAGCCCATGGAGGGGCAATCCATATTTTTTTATGACAGCAAAAGGAAATAATGTATTAACCCACTACCTCTCCACATGTAGACTGAGGCCCTACTGTAGACTGTAACCATTAAGCCACTTTCATCATTCAGCGAGAGTGTGCATGTGTGCATTTCAGAAGGAAAACCTCATTAACAGTCATTATTTCCAATTATACAACGGCAGCACAGCCGAGAGCACACCTTTATTTACATATAGACGAAGATGCTATTAACAAAGTTCAGCCAGTCGGAGGATACTTCGTTTTCTTCAAACGTAAAGAGTTAAAAATCAAGTTGCAGTCGAGCGCCGAGCAGATTGCTCCTGCAACGCAGCACTGCTGTGCTCCGAATTCATCAGCATTGTTCATGGCTGAATAAAATCTGAAATCACCTCTGACTCTGGCCTTCAGAGGTGTCTTCAGAGAAAAGATTTATTTCTTTTCCCCCTGTTGGGCAAAGACTGAAACACCACAGGACTGAAAGCCACAGAGCAACACAGACGGATAACAAATAACCTGTCAACGTGCATCGAGCCACCATGGACGACATCTGTTTGTAACCATTGCTTTCTCTCTTTTTAAAAAAAAATGCTTTGGCAACATAACTCTATTTGCATGTCATGCCAATAAAGCAAATGGAAATTCAGAAAGGGAGACGGCGGTTTAATATGGACCTCCTGCATGCTAATGAAGCATAAAATGACTGATGCAATTAGCACCAAAGGAACTGAAAATACAGGAGTGAGGAGACATACTGTAGCACAGAGTGTAATCTTCAAATGTAGCAGGGAAGCATAGGTGTGTGTTGGGCATCAGGTGCAGAGAGATACACTGTTCACACCCTTATATAAGTGAATAGTGGTCTTTCTTTGTTGGTCTCTCTCATACATACACACACACAGTGGATTTGTAGGAAGCCAAAGAGGTATGTGCAGTGGGCAGACAACATGTTGAAGCCTGAGTGGTAACAGACGATTACTTCCACTGGGCTTCTCATGGGTGCTCATGCACACGTCAGGGCACACAGAGCAGATGGCTGGGGCCTGAGAGAGAGAGAGAGAGAGAGATTGAGTGAGGGAATGGCTTGGAGAAAAGCGATAAAGGAATGAGCCGACAGAAGAATGCCAGAAGAGATGAGGAATAGTTTGTGTGTTTCTTCAAGGGAGCACCAGAGGTCGAGATATCCTGAATTTTAGTTCTAAAACTAACTCCAAAATTAACTCTCACTGGATCCTTTACTTCTCCTAATGAATCTTGACAGCATCTTTCATTAAAACCTCCCGGCCCGATGAATGCTTGTGTCTTTCAAATGTCACAATCCTTTGGAGAGCTCCTCCAGAGCTTGTAGAATGTCCAAAGACATTAAACAACTGATTTCCCAGACCGCGTGGCGAAGAGAAATCAGACGAAGGCCCCATTGACTTTGGCAAAATAATGGGAGCTACATGCTCTTGTTTTAGAACTGCACTTCCCATAGACCAACTGTCAGTGGGTGCGATCATGGCGTCATTCCTGGGCCTTTACGATACTTCAGTTTCCGCAGCAGGTGCAGCGAAGGTGTCTGCCACTGCTGCTTCTAAATATAAGTTTCTTTGTTTTATTTGGATAAAAACAAAACAAGCTTGCCAATCAATGCTGGGTATTTAAAACGCTTTAATCTCTGTGCAGCAGAGGATTTTCCCTGGAAAAAAACAAACCCAATGAGACGCAGGTGTTGAAAATGTATGTAATCCCACTAATATTGCACTTACTTTGTATGCAAAGGCCTGTGGACAGTACCCAGCTTCAGCAGCACATTTGCATTCATACAATTTCTTTTCTTCTTGGAGTCCATTTTCTTCGAATGGCAGAATCTCATTTTTAGAGCGAAACTCTTGAAATAGAAACGGGATGGAAGGATACACAACCTGTGGACAGAAACTAGCCGAGAAGGGAAAAATGGGAATAAGAGATGGAGAATGATGGCAGGGGAGGGGGAATGTTTTGGGACAGATGAATACACGAAGAAACAAAGCTGAGTTATTTTAGAATTGAGTTATTTTAGAATTAGTCTTTGTGTAACTGGGCAGATATACAGCAATGAGACAGTAGAGTAGTGGCAGGAAGAAGCTGATGAACCAGAACCAGAGAAGAAGAAGAAGGAAGAAGCTAGAGGCTTTTGAATATGGTCAAGGATGGAGAAAAGCGCTGCTCCCCTGTGGTGTAGGGGTTAAGTCCATGGATCTCGACATCCTTGGTTTGAATCAGGCCAGTGACTTTTGTGCATCTCTACCTCTCCCTTATTTTCTTTTATCACTCTCCATTGTTTTCGATCTCTGAAAGGGAAAGGGCACTGAAACAGACACAAGGATTTGAGCCCTAAGAGCATTATAGTAAGGTCGGCCAGTGATAGTGGTTTATACAGCTCCAAAACCTCCTCAGTATATTCACAGCACACGAGTGAACATTTAAAAAGAAATGCATCCTCTGTCTGCATCAGCTGTACTTGGATATAAAGTGGACCAACATGGCGGGGGGGGGGGAAAGTAATGCAGGGGTTGACGGTTGATGCGATATCAAGGGTAGACTTCCACAAACTAGAAAGTATGTATACACACACGTGTCCTCTGGGCTGTGGCATAGTAAAACATACACTTATCATCCTCTGTATCAACCATTCTGAGCCCAGACCCCGTAAATAAATCATATCCATAGAGTGTTCAGTATGTTAATCTAATTTTAATGCTATTTAGGAAGATAGAAGGAAGAACGAATGTGACCGCGACGGTAAATGTAATCATATTAATCGTCATGTAAAGATAATGCTGCTGAATTATTGATGCATGTGAAAGATATTTGTGTGTGGACCAGAAACGCGGGGCTTTGTGGTGGCGAAGCTATGTGGGAATAGTGCGAAAGTGTGTATGTGTGTAGAGTGTGTTCCTGATTTTCTGAAAAAAGAAAACGAATGACGCATATATTATATTTCAGTTTCACCGAGAAAGTGATTTTAAACTTAATATGAATACGTACGTGCACAGATTCTATTTATGGTTTGAGTCTGGTGGTGATTTAAGAAGTACGAGTCTTTGTGTGTGTGTGTGTGTGTGTGTGTGTGTCTGTGAACGGTAGCCAGTAGTGTTGATGTGCCTGCCAAACATCATTTAGTGTTGTGGTGCCAAGAAACAGTAGCCTTTGTGTGACGACAAACTGCCCCAATCCGATTTGGCCGGGGATGCTCCCTCTGTTTCTCTCTCTCTCTCTCTCTCTCTCTCTCTCTCTCCCCTCTACTCTACTTTTTTTCTCTCTCTGCATTGCCTTTACTTCATCTCCCTATTTTGCTCCTCTTTTGTCCATTTTCCCTCCCTAAAATCCCCCTGTGATGCTGCAGAGTTGAGACAAGGCAAAAGAGAGAGAGAAAAAACAGTCTTTTGTTAGCCAGATTTCCACATCATCCATCGGAACTGAAAAATAATCTTGTCAGCGATGAACCCGCCTGTTCCTATAAATACCATAACACGCCAAATTGGTACCAGTTGACCCCTTGTTGTAGCTCTTGTTTTGCCAGGCACCATTACTGTATCTACCTACAGTAGAAGGTGTACTTGTAGCATGTAGAAAGAAACCCTGTATGTTCAGTACGTGTACAGTACGCACGGAAACGTTATTATTCAGCTTTTCTGCTCAGGAATTCATAACTCTCCTGTAACCTCCACAAACCGCTGATGAAAAGCGTGTTAACAGTTTGACTGTCCAGCTGAAAATGTGATATTAATCGTGAAATGTAATACATAAAACCATAATGGCAGCAGCAGAATGGCCTAGTAATGGCATTTAACCAGAAGGCTTGAGTTTAATTCCTCTTGACAGGAAGAGACCGTCCTGTTTGAGTGCTTTTGAGCAAGACCTGATTGGTAAACTGGCAACATGGGTACTGTTTTGTTAGGTAAGTTATAGGCCTTCTCAATCTCCCACATGAATTATGAAATACTGCCTTCCTTTTGTACCCTATTATCTTGTATTTTATACACAGAAAAATAAATATCAGTCCCGTAGAATTAAGTGATTTCTCAAACTCCTCCAGCTTTTGGGAAAAGGAGGGCGATGACTTCCTGACAGAGACACTAAGAATCCATTAGGCATCCGGTGCCCTCTCTGCAGCGAATGGACCGAGATTTGGATGATTCATCCTCAGGTCTGCTCTAACACTGTTTATGCTCAGTTGGGCAGAGATGTGGGGAGGGGATTGAGGGGTGGGGGGTTTGCTTGTTTTAAAAACACAGGATGACACAGTGAGCCCACATGCATTATTCAACTCACAATAGAGCCTTCCACCAGAGTCTCAATTCATTCATTACAGAATCACAGGGTATGACAAATCCTGGCCTGCAGAAAATAATCCAAACCATCATCATACTTACAAATAATGTGGTAGCGGTTTTCTCTCTTTTTTTTTGGGCGGCGGGGCAAACAGGGTTGAAAAGTAATGTGAAACTTTACTTTGAAAAAAGCAGTGTGCCTGTATTTTAATCAATTACTGACCAGGATACTGACTATGACAAATGAGCAGCTCAAAAGTTAAACAGCAGTTGGCAGGTGTAGTAGCACAGAACACAGTTTTTCTTAGCTAAATGGTAGTCTATATAAAAAAAAATAAATAGTGCATACTCCCACCAAAGTGTGCAATTTCAGTAGAATAAAAAGTTTACACGTTTTCAGTTTGCGTCTTTAGCAGATCCACACCTGCATCAAAATACACTAAAATACATCATGAAAGTAAAGTAACTAATTTACAACTTTTCACCAAGTTTGTTACATTTTTTTCATTATTTTTTCAGATATTTTAAAGACAAATAGACAAAGCTGTAGGATTGGATACCCCATGTCCTCAGGAACTATTAACTCTTCATGAGTCACTCTATTGTACTGGTTTCTTAGGAGAGGACACTGGTTGGCAACATGTGGAAGGCTCGCTGTGTTTTCCACAGTGTTGTTTTGTCATTTATGTTAATAGATTAGTAACGCTTTGCAGATGTGACAAGTTTCTTATGGTCTTATGATCTTGGTGCTTAAATCTGCACTGGTTTCCACAGAGGCCTGATGAACGACAGCTCCCGGGAATCAATCATGTGTCAACAGGCTCTGCACCGACACAAAAACACACGCTGCTGTCATTGAATCCATAAATTGTCAACAGCACACATGGACACATTATGTGACCATATGTTTCATGCCCTTCTGGTTTTACTCACGCTCTGCTGTTCAGCACACCTGCCCGTATGTCATACACATGATCATAAACACACACACACACACACACATGCACACTGTTTTATGCTCACTGCGCCCTGGATGTCTGAGGAGGTCCAGTGAGTGTTATCTCTGTAGGGAGAGGGGTGGTGTAGATTGTGATTTGTGTGCGATGATGATGTCAACGTGTGCCTCTGCTCTGATTGGTGCAGAGTAACAGCTGTCACCTTCTTAGCACTGACTTTATCACTGTCTCATATTCACAAGTTCACACATTCATGTCCACACGCACACTCTGAAGTACACACACAAACGTTTGTTTCAACTCCCGAGCTATCCCGAGCTATTTATAACACTCGCTGGTTGGTATTAGTCTGTTCTTTTCAGTCTTTATGTAACGTGTCACCTACCTCTGGGATACAAAATGATCTCTGTGTGTCTGAATACTGTGCCACCACTCTGTGCATAGAATCACTTCCACAAAAATCTAATAAATACAGGTGAAGAAATGCTCAAACCAACATCAGACAAGTGTCATGCGGCAGGTGTAACTGACTTTTCACACCAGTTTATTAGTCGCTGAGAAGTCCAATATTGTTGTGCTTGCCATGTTGTCTTCCTTCTATTAGACATTTAATTAAAAATCTTAATCACATATGCCCCACTACCAAGTTCATTACAGTGGAGTTGATGCAGTGAGAACACAATGCCTGAATCATCTTTTTGATTCCTGCGAACCTGTGAATGATTTGTCCAATTTTGAAATATTAGAGCGTACCGCCATGCCAGCACCTTACTAATATCAGGATGCTAACATCCTCACAATGACAACGCTAACATGCTGATGCTAAGCAGGTGTAACACTTACCATGTGTGCTATCCCAGTGTTTGCTAGGTGGCTCTAAACACATTAGTAGCTTTAGCATGGCCGTGTCTGATGGGGGAATTTGACATGATGATAGCGCTAGATGAAACGTTACAGGATCACTAATTTACAATCTATCCAATAATTGAGATATTTCACCCCTTGGTGATCTCAGGGGATCACTAAAGTCATTAAGATTCATCCTCTGGGCACCATGAATATCTGTGCAAAATGTCCAGGTACCCCATCCAGTAGTTATAGATATTTTAATGGACCAAAGTGGTGGACCAACCACCTGGAGCCATGCTGCTAGCATGGCTAAGAATAATAAAATAGTACTTTCAGTTATAATATATTGCCAAAACACTCCCCCCCTCCCCATTCCCCCAATAAGACATGAACTCTATGTCATGAAAACCAAACTATCTACCAAATATGTCACCCTCTAACACACACACATACATATTTGCATAATATTACAGTCCTGCGCAACATTACAAATAATTGAATAACTAAATCAACCATGTGAGCCAAAATCATATGAATGTTCAGTACAGTTCATCTCATGCTGTCACTCACAGCGCTCCCCTTTATAAGTTGTGCGTCAATCTATGCAGCAGGTTGGGTGTTAAGATATTGCACTGTCTGCCTGCCTCTTCTGAACAGCACAGCTTGCTCCTGAATCATCTGATCCTAGCAGTCGTGACCATAAAGAATATACTTGTTAGTCATCTTCTTTCTCTCACCCCTCCGCAACTTCCTCTCAAGGCCATCTCCCTCCCCGCAAGGTTTATGTGTTTAATAACAAGAAGAAGTGGCATAAAAAAGAAAGATTCAACCTGAATGTGTGGGCTTAAAGAACTGTGCATTAACAAATTATCTCCCGTCTTTTTTTTCTCTGCCATCATCTTTCCACAACCCTCTCCCATATCCTCTCGTCTTTTTGATCTGTCTTCATCTGCTCTGTTTTCCCTCATCCTCTTTCCATGCAGGGGATGAAGTGGTTTGGCAGTATGTCCCTCAGCAACAAAAGGAGTAAGAGGAGGGGTAGAAGGAGCAGCAGTTGTAGCAGTAGCACTGGTAGTAATAGTGTGCTGCTATCCCTGGCTCTGCTGGTGGCGGTGACCCTGATTGCAGACCCCGTGGCGGCTCAAAAGCAGCGAACTGGCAGCGCCTCGGAAAAAGTGCCGGTCCTGAACATTGCGGTGATCCTGGGACGCACCCGCTACATCTCGGACCGGGACATCCGAGCGCTGTGGAGCAAGGAGGACCCCATCGACGTCAATGTGGTCACACTGCTGGTCAACGAGACCGACCCAAAAAGCATCATCACCCACATGTGCGACCTGATGTCCGGGACTAAGATCCATGGCGTGGTGTTTGGGGATGGCACTGACCAGGAGGCCATCGCCCAGATTTTGGATTTTATTTCCTCGCAGACGCTCATACCCATCCTGGGCATCCATGGAGGGTCATCCATGATCATGGCTGATAAGGTATGTAGCAGTTTGTTGAGGATCATGGGTGGATAAGTGTATGCTGAAAGAATGTTTGACTACATGGATGTTGTTGATGAATGGATGGAGTTGTGCAAAGCCAGGTGGGGTATGGAGCAGACTGAATGGGTGTGTGAGTTAAAAATGAAGTCATGATTGATCGATTGCTTTAGAGTTATTTGCCAAAAGTTCTGGCTTTGCTTCTTTGTTGAACCGAGAAAACCTGTTATCTTTGGACACATTTGGCTGTCTGGGCTGTCTAAAGCCTGTAAAATGTTAATAATATCTTATCATGCAAACAGGCTGGAGGAAAGCTTTATTAACTCAAATATCAGTGCAGCTCATGTCTAGAAAAAAGAAACATAAAGAGGAACCACACTAGCATTGGTGGGAAAAGATAATGTGGAAGAAGTAAAGGGGGGGGGGTGAGGTGGGTATCTGCAGAGAAGTGTTGGAGGAATGGATGGAAGAAGAGCATCTTTCAAAAGCAGGCAGAGAACAGGAGGGAGGGAAGAAGAATGGATGGCTAAACGAGTGAAGGTTGAGGAAATATAGAAGGAGTGGGTGTGTTAGAAGTTTGGCTAACATCGACCGCGTGGCACACTGAGCTGTAATCTTGGAAGCCTCCATTCATGGTGCAGGATTCCCTCAGACAAGGTCCTGATTGGTTCTCACATGTGAATAGGCGACGTCCCTCGCCTGCCAATCACTTTGAACTGTGAATAAGAATAGATGAGCAGCGCATGATACTGTGGATGCATGAGCCAGTGCTTAGCTCCTGGCATTCATCAGATTCACAATGGGGATATTCTTATCTGTGTTATTTGCCCAGTAGATCAAAGAAGGCTTAAAAACCTGTGTTAGCCAGACTGTCCTTAAAGATGCTGCATATAGCATCATTGTCAAATTATTGACAGATACAGTGCCTTGGTGTAATTATTGTAAACGTATTATCCAATGGTTTTTGAGCTATTTTTTTCAAAATTACTACCACACTATCCGGAGATCCGGGCTTCTTTCCCAAAACCTAGTGCCACTCGTGTGTGTTTGACTTCCTCTCACTCTCCCAAAGAGGATAAGTCTTTTTTCAAGGTCCACCAATGCAAGAAAATCACAAATCTTTAGCTCCAGTCCCACTGAAAGGAAAGCATCTTTCTTCCTCTTTCATGCGTTGAAGCAATCTTTCTCTCAGGCGGTGCCACCACTTCCTGTGGCCACCAATAAAACATGTGGTATAGAGGTGCAGAACCTCTCAGCGAAGATCTTGTTTGTTTACAGTAAATATACAAATGTCTTCAAATTCAAGTAATGCTTTATTGATCTGGTAATGCTACATGTGGCACCTTTTTTTAAGACGAGGAAAAAAAGAAAGGAGGAGGTGAGTCTTGAAATAGAAGAGGTGGCGAGGGGAAGCAGAGAAATGAAGGGGTGAGGGATAATCCCTCAGCTTGACCAGAGTCGAGGCTGAGTGGAGGGGAATTACAAAATGTCCTGATTGGCACCTGCCACACACCACCTGTTTCAGGAGCGTGCGCGCACACACACACACACACACACACAAACACACACCACCATGTCCCCTGTCAGCGAGTGTCATTGAAACAGCAGAGATTCAGCTCCTCGACAGCGGGAGTGTTTCCACTGCAAGAACAGATGAGGAGAAAATAATCCACTTCAAAGTTCTCAGCCCGCCTCTTCTCTTTGTTTTCTTTCTCACGGTTTCCTTCTCCTCTCCCAACCTATCTGTCTATCTGTGCTAGCTTCAAATCCACACACTCTAAATGATCTCCTTCACCACCATAGAGCTCATACAGACCCTTGTATACCTCCGGGTTGAGGTATGATGTATGTTTTTAATGCTTTTTAATCTTTCTTTATCCCCTTGGGCTTGCAAAACACTGTTAGAACCTCTTTGCAATGTGGGAAGTTCAGCATCATTGTCAATGCTCAGTTTCTTGTGGACAATCTGAGGATGCAACGTTTTCACCTGGGAGCAATTGCTGCGTGTCTGAGGACTTGTTAGACGATTATCATGGTGGGTTTATACCAGATTTTCTGATAATATATCAAGGGGAATCTCATATATGTAAAAGGAAATCCAAGCTTGGGTCAAGGCCAAAGATGCTGACGTGGAATGTAAAAGTCAAAATAGCACTCTGACATCTGCTGTGCCCCAACTAAATCTTGGAATATACCAGGAGTATTTAGGGCCTCTTTTGTTACCAATTAACCTCTTAATTATGTTTTCAATTAAACATCTATACTATAACATTATAACGTTATGACATTCTAACATTTTCTATACCAGTAGATATCTAAATGTGTTCAATTTGTAAATACACACCCGAAAAGAGCGACAAATCCTCACTACTGAGAGGTTAGATTGGCATATTTGTTCAATAAATCATTTAATCCATCATAAAAATAGCTCTAGATTAATTCATTTAACTATTAAAATAACCATATTTTTTAATAAACCTGAGGTAAATACATCACTTCGACAACAACTTTGCAATCTTTCTGCACAGTTTATTATATTATTTGAGGTCCTGTCATCACTAGTATCTTCCAACAAGCCAACACACACATGCAAAAACACAACAGCTAAATCTGTTTAGCGAGTGCTGCAGTGTGTTTTCATCCCAAACAGGGATTAGGATTCTTCTAGTGTGTCGTCTGCTGTTTCCTTTCCTTGTAGGGTTTACATCGTCTTTTACCCTCCTTTTAAAGTTTATATAACTCCTCGCCCTCTGTAGGTTATGGTTCATACGGTTACCCTCTGAAATGTAAGCAGCGGAGCCTTGTTCCATGCAGATTTTCGCTAATCCTCATGTGAAATACGAGGAGAAGCTCGCCTCCAATGATTACGCCCTGTAAGACCCTCAGTGTGTTTGTCTATTCACGATTACGCCGTTACACTTGTGTGTGCATAGACATGTGTGAAATTTCCCTGCGTACATATGCTTTAACGCCTCGATGTGCGCTGAATATACTTTTACTCTGTGCGTGTGTGTGTTTCCTTTCAACGTCACTGGGAGGCTAAATCTCTTGGTGCTGATGACTTCCAGTCAAAGCTGTTTCCACGTCAGCCCCTAGAGAATACTATCTGAGAGCTACCCCCTTTTGAAAAAGAAAGCCTCTATTTACGCCTCATCTCTTCTTCATCTTTCCTTTTTTTCTGCTGTTATTCTTTCTCCTTGTGTTGCCCATCTCTCTATCTCTGTCTTTCATTCTTGCTTGTTAATTAGATAAATGTTACAGTATCTCCTTGTGTTAGGCCCTTCCATACATCTCTCAGCCTTTGTTGAATAATGCATCACTCGCCTGTATTGAAAAGAACACATTATTGATTAAGGAAAAAAAAAATGTCTTCCCTTGCTGCATTCTCAGCAGTTCATTTTGAATGTACCACCCTGGCAGCTTCTTAAAAACTTGGTGGCTAGAAAAAGAAAAGGAAAAAAAAAAAACTCTCATTGTTGGCTTTTCTTACCTTCACACTTTTATACTTTTATTCTTTCTCTCTTGGATCAACTTTTTACCACTTGTGCTTTCTCATCCCTTAGCCGGTATAATTGTGTGGGTGGATGTCTGGCCCGGCTTGCTGATTGCCTTCATGTAATTCTCACGCTAAATGGTCATCGACTTGCTCAATGGTCAATAATGGCAACTGGATCATGTTGGTCACGAACACTGCTCGCTCTGTATTTCTTAAGTCTTTGTTAGTGTGTGCTCTAACTCAGAGCTGCCTATTGACGCGTCCAGTCCGATTTGTCTCGCATCTTCTGCCGCTGCAGCTGTTTTCTTTATTTTCTCCTCCTTATTTCTGTAGAGCACGTCTTGTGAATTTAATCCTGGTCTGTGTGCACCAGATGTGTTAACAGCAGTGTTGGAGGATGTCTCTCTCTGTTGTGCTTCTTGAAGTAAAAAAAAAAAAAAAACAACACTTTATGAATAAAATAAAATAATAAAAATGCTCAAAGAGTCTGAAAATATTGTGATGCTCTTTAATGTTTCTCAGAAGTCGAACACTGCGGGTGTGTCTGTGTTCTGCGTGGTGCCACAGCAGTATGCATGTCATATCACACACACACACACACACACACACACACACACACACAGAGTACTTTTTCTTCAGAGATCATCCCTTGAGCAACTTAAACAAATGACTTCATTTACATGAATTGGTTAATTAATTATTCAGTCCCTCAATTAAATGAATATTAATGAATAAATAATGATACATGACATGTCTGATGCTTAGAGGAGCACAGGCATGAGGCTTCTAGATTATCCTCTGACACCTCCGCCCAAAATAAATAAATAGACAACAACATTAATTATTCAATTATATATTATATTTAATCATTTCAGTTAATTATGAAATTATTTACACAACTCTTATTCCGTTGAATTGAAAGTGAATTTCCTTTAGTCAAAGATTTCAGGCGGCACAGTGGTGCAGTGGTTAGCACTTTCGCCTCACAGCAGGAAGGTTTCTGGTTTGGACCTCGGCTCGGGCCTTTCTGTGTGGAGTTTGCATGTTCTCCCTGTGTCTGCGTGGGTTCTCTACGGGTACTCCGGCTTCTTCCCACAGTCCAAATACATTCACTTGGTGACTCTAAATTGTCCGTAGGTGGGGCTGGAGCCTATCCCAGCTGACTTTGGGCGAGAGGCAGGGTACAAGCTGGACGAGTCGGCAGCTCATCGCAGAGTCATGAGTGAAAATGGTTGTGGGTGTACCCCGCCTCTCGCCCAAAGTCAGCTGGGATTGGCTCCAGCCCCACCGTGACCCTGATGAGGATAAGCGGTTACAGATAATGGATTGATGGAGTCAAAGATTTTGATTATGTCATTTGTTACTCAACACAAAAATCAAAGAGATGTTCGCGTGCAAGATTCATTGCAGAGAGACATCCATTAGCACTAAGCTATCTTAGGTTATCTTAACATACCACCACCCCAGAAATGATGACAAGAATTAAAATGACATTATAGTTTATTCAAAAATTCAGCTTGGCATTGTCCTCTTGTTAGCCGGGTGTTGTTTTGCCCTGGAGGAGGTAGATCCTTGACTTCTCCTCTCCACTTGACACTGAAACCCCCCATTGCCCCCAACGGTTAGGTCGGTGCCCACTAGTGCTGGATGAACGACAAGTTAACACACAGTGCTTTCCATTCAAAGTTGACATGGTTGCTAGTTGGATCAAAGATATGTTGAATTAAGGGTTTGTGTTCTTTGTGTACAGTAAGTGGACTGACTGGACGCCATAACAATGAGAAGGGAAACTTGTTATTAGCCACAGTTACTCAATGTTTCCATTTAACTACAGTAATTAAGCGATGACACACAAACACATTCAGTACACACACACACATGCTGCAAGTGTATTTATGTAATTTATTGATCGTTAGCAGGGGCTTGTCAATAGATCCCAGGATAATGAGCAGTGTTTTCTGATCACGCATATTGACAAGCGCTCTAGCATGAACTCCTTGTACTTGTGTCTGTTTGTGGCATGGCAGCTTTCACGGCTGAAAAAAGTTGTTTGTTTTTTTATACCAACTAATCACACACACCCTGTAACTGCCAGCATTAATGTAGTAGATGCAAACATGTGTGTGTGTGTGTGTGTGTGTGTGTGTGTGTGTTTGGTGTTATTTTGATCAAAGGACATTATTCATCCATCCTTGTTGTTGTTGCCCCTCAGGCGGTATAATCACACACAAACACACACACACACACACTCTGATGGTTGTTGCTGCGCACTCATGTAAAAATGTGCATGTGCCCTGGTGCTGTATATATATGTGTGTGTGTGTGTGTGTGTGTGTGTCTATGCGCATGTACTTTATCGATATATTGCCAACAAAGGCAATCTGTATTTGTGTGTCTATAATTGGCTGTGTGTGTGTGTGTGTATGTGTGGGCCCAGACTGCGATAATGACATCACTGGGGTGTTGTCAGATATCCTATTAGCCCAGTAAGACTGTCCTCAGTGAGATTCCCATGGTAACACTTTACTTGTTAGCTTTACTTGTTTTTGAATTCTTGGTGTGTGTGTGTGTGTGTGTGTTATTTGTGTGCATGCATAAAAGTGTCTGTTTGTCACTGTAAATATGAAAACACTTCTGTGTGCATGCCTGTGTGTGTGTGTGTGTGTGTGTGTGGCTGCCGTATGTTTGAGTGTGTGTATTATTCCAATAGTTAGATGCAGCTGTCTTGGAGATGAGGAATGGCCTCTCACTTTTCAAAGGGAATCGATGAATGAATACGTGGGACCAGAGGAAATAGAGCTGTTAGCTCTTTTTATGAGTATATTTCCCTCTTCAACTCATGCTTCTTTCTGGCTTCCCCTAATGGCATCTGTTCCAAAGTTTGTATTTGTGCTCCCCGTCCCCATTCTCCCTTTCTCTCCTTCCTCTTGGACCGACTCTTTTCCTTTCCTCCTCCGCTATCTGTGTGTCCTCGCCTCTTTCTCACTTCACCCTCCTCAATCTATCGCTCCTTTCCCTCCATCTCTCAGGAGAGCATCAGCTTAAGCCTCGGGGACAGGACGACGGCGGCAGAGATTGCAGCAACGTGCTCGCTCACAGACCGACCCGCATACACAAAGTTGCACATTACACAATTACAGTGTCAGCTGTAGCCAGGTAGACCAGTCGGGGTTAGGAGTGGTAAAAGCCATTTTCTGTAATAAAATCAACTGATTGGGAAGCTCTGGGATGGTAAAAAGAAAAGTTATGAACCATACCATCCAAAGCATCTTTTCCACTCTTAATTAACTGACAAAGTCTCAGGATGGAAGGGCTAACACTGTGTTATGTGATAGCTAAACTGGAATATGAATTGATTTTGATGTTGTACTCGTGTAGGCATTTGCTTTAGTCTTTAATCTCCTTACATACTTCATCTTCTTCCATTTTATCCTTCTGCTGCTACTTTTTTTTCCACCGTTGTCTTCTCCCACAGAACGACTCACACTCTTTCCTTTGCTGAAGCCGCTCCTGCTGTGAGGGATGTTCTAATAACGCTCCGTCCATGCTCTGCATGCTTATGAAGGCGTGCAGGAATTGATCAAGCCTCGTCCTGAGCATTTGCATACTGGTTCAACAACTGGTTCAACATTTGTTCGGTGCTGGTGCCATTATTACTGTACAAGTGTGCTCTGTGTGTACCAGCTAGGACCACTCCGTGGTGTCATTACAAGGATAAACAAACAACAGCCTGGCTAACATCAGGCTAATCCTCTTGTCTGTTTGTCTTGTGTGCATTTGTGTATGAATGGCTGGTAAACTAATGTATGTGTGTGTGTGCATTTTTGAGTGGGTGTGTCCGCGATTTATTATTATTTTGTGCGTGTGTGTGTTTCTTGTTGATTAACCCAAGTGTCTCAGCAGTAAATTGAATTTCTGATCTGCTTGACTCGACTCTTGTCAGCCACCATAAGCCGACAGAAATACCCTACAATAAATATAACATAAGCTCGGTGACTGAGAGACTGAAGAGACACACAGAGAATAACACAGCTATCGCAGCTTTGGAGGAGCTGAATTTTTTGTCATCTCAGCTTAAGCCTGACTAATATACAGATAACACATGCATGCAGTTGCTGGCTGTGAAAGACTTTTCATTCCACATCTTTGTGTCACGAGGCAATTGCATCAGCGCGAGCACAAATGTGAAGAGACGCCTCGGTTGCTGCGGCCTTCAAAGACACATTTGCTGATTTTGTGAATGTTGAAATGGTCTGATTAAATTGTCTACACTCCGATTTTAAGCTGCGGGACCTTAATTCTTGGTGTATACTGCAAACTGCTTCATTATGAGCGACAGCTACTTATTAACTAGAAACATCTTTCAGGAAGACTTGTCAATCACCGTTATGGTGGAGGGGAGAAGGAGAGAGAGAGATGTGAGTGAGAGGTTGATTTTTCAGGCCGTATTATCACCACCTACTGTCACTCAAGCTCCTGTGATACCCGCAGATAAATATCAACTAACTTTGCCCCTAGGGATGTTGATCTGATGGCTTATTTATGTTGACATGAATATGTAACACTAAACGCATCACTCTATTGATTTCATCCACTCTGACAATCAGAGGGGAAGTCTAGCTAGATTGACAGCTTGTTCACGATGGATGGTTAAAACAGATTTTGTGGTTGCGTTCAAGGGTATAACGTTACAGCCCCCACAGGCGTGCAGCTGCAGCCATGCTGATATTTAACTCCATGTGTGGACAGATTCCAGACGAGTCCTATAGGTGGTGTGTTACAGTGACAGAAAGCAGCTGCCACAATTTCTTTTAGGTACATTAATATCTTCCCATTGTATTTAATTTGAGCATATTTACAGATGACACAAAATCTTTGTCAGTAAGTGTGTGATTAAACATTTCTTCAAAAATCTGACGTCTTTCATACACCGGGAGCTGCCTCACAATATTTTTGTCTCACCAAGTCAGGTAACATGCAAAGAGTGTCCATGTATGGAAGAGTTTGTGGTGAGTGATTAGGCTAAGCACCAGATTTACACTGAGGAGACCAAGGTTTGCATCCGATGTTATGTTATCAGTCAAGATTTGGTTAGATTTAGGCAACAAAACGCTTGGTTTAGGTTAAAACAAGTCAACAACTTTTGTCTTTTACATGGTTTTTCACATGAACAGCAAAAAGCTCTAAAAGTTAAAGTTTGCAAATCCAAGATTACCATCTAGACACGGCCCTAAAATCACCTGTTGCAGGTGTTGCTAGCCTTAAAGAAATAATCAGAATTAATCAAAAATATTTTGTTTGTTTAGTTTAGTTTCTTTTAAAGTGTATGTAAAGTAAGAATAAATATGTGTTCTGAGTTTGTCAGACCAAAGAAGAAAGTGTTATTAACCACCCAGGAAAATTTGAATACTTTAAAATATTGACAAGTTTCTGAAATTAGGTGTCAGAATCAGGTAAAAATGAGCAGTGTTCTCAGCTCCAGGACTGTGGGGGCGTGTCCGCTGAATGTGCTGAAGCCACGCCCACTCGTGGGAGCAGTCAAGCAGCCATTTTGAAGTGACTGAAACGTGTCAGATGAGTTCAGAAAATGACATGACTAACTTAGAAACACTCTGAGAGAGATGAATTAATCTCTATCTCTCTGCTAGGGGTGCAGAGGTATGCTCAGGGTGGCCTCAGTGTGTCATTGAGCCACCCTTTAAGGACCGCCCACAAAATCCTGGACTGAAAAACTGGTGAAAAACATATACATAATATATTGTTCAAAGTCTTTTCACATGTTTTCAGCAACTTTTTTCCAACATATTTGAATGTATTTTGAAAGAAATCTCGATATTGCCTTTACAGAGACTTTAAAGTGTATTTTCAAGTATTCATGTGGGTCACTTTGTGCTGGATATAGTAGGCTAGCTGATTCACCTGCTACCTTAGCAAATTTTGTTGCTATGTCCTTGATAATTTCCCAACCTGAGGGCAATGTAAATTCAAAATGGCAGTCATGGGAGGTCCACTACACTGTTCAGGGGTTTAGACCTCAACATCAGTAATAAGGAGGGAAACCTGGGAGCCTTTAACACACATGCTCGGTTATTAGCAATCTTTTATGAGGTCAGTAAGACTCGATTATGCTGAGCGGTGCAGCAAGCACAGACACAGGTATCTTCATCTCATACTGTCTGTGCTTTCACATTTCAGCAAGTGTCTCTGGTGCAGCATAGCGTCCTTGTTCTATGACTATTGGTGCAGTCCATCCTCTAGGCTCGTTTCTGCAGTGATTTTCTTTAAAACCACACTATGACATCTTCCCTTTGAGCTGCTTTGAGATTATGAATAAAAAACCTCCGTGCCGGGAGCTTAGACAACAGTCAATTGCTTTAAGTTTGATCTAATTAGACGAGCCACAGAAAAAAATAATAAATGACCTCCATCTCCTCAAACTTATGGAAAAAGAGGGTCAGAAGATGGGAGAGAGGCAGATGATAGATAGGGCAGGAGGAATTTTTGCTGAGGTTTTCCCAGAGAAAATTTATAAATGGATCATAGTAAAATTGTGAAAAAAATGAAGGCTCATCTTTCATTTTGGGCTATAACTGCACGGATTTTGAGCGCAGAATATGCTCTCAAAAGAGGTCATTCCTGTGCCGCTTTCTTTTTCTGTCCTGATCTCTTCCTCTCATCTGCATCTCTCATCTAATCTTGAAAGTCTATCTGTCCTCCCTTCTCTCTTTCTCCCTCCATCGCGGCGCTGTTAAGTGTTTGAAGATTGAAGTGAGAGATTTCTGCTCGTATCTATCGCAGCCACGTCGAAAGGAGCTGGCAGCAGCTGCACCCCGCACTCCCTCTCCTCTCTGTATGCACCCATTCACACACACATGCAAACAAACAGCACTTAACAAAGCTGCGTCCCTTGCCTTCCACTGCTTTAGGTTTCAGCTTGATTCGGCTCTCCTGTCTTAAATGCTTTTTCTATCTTTCCTCCATTTCTTTCGCTTCTACTCCATCTATTTCTGACTTAAAACACCACACACACACACACACACACACACACACACACACAGTCATGCAGAAATGCTGTTGCCAGATTACTCCGCAGTGTCTGCAGTGAACGAGCACAATCACGTTAGACTAGGGCTGGCTTGCTTCTCTCGCTTGCTCACTGCATCCTGTGTAGAGCTGCTCTGGCGTAGCAACACAATTCCATTAAAATGGACCATAGTCTCTCCCTTAGCGTTAGCGTAGTGTAGCCTAGCCCAGCACTGCACCATGTTGGGGGCAGTGAGCTGTGCTAAAAGACAGGGAACGGAGAGATGCAGGCAAGTGAGAGTGACATGAATTAAATATCCCTCCGACGAGCCTCTTCCTTGTTTCACTCGTCTCTCCATTATGATGGAAAGCCCCGTGGAGCATGAAGTCAACCTTAATTGTTCTGAAGTAGCAGGCTAGATGGGCACAAGGATGGATGGATGGATGGATTGGAAAAAAAGGGTTTGACTTGTAAGAACGTCCCTGTGTGACAAGCAGTGAACAAGCTGTAAGCACCGTGGGGGGCTCTCAGGAAAATGGCATTATTCATGTTTTATTGGCACGCTCAGTTTATTTGTCCCTCCCTGCCTCTCCCCCTCACTTTCTCAGTCGTAATGTACAGCCAGCACTTTGCTCTTAAAACTTCAGCTTTGAAGAGAGGGGAAAAAAAAGAAGGATGCTGCATCACATCCATTAACATGAAAGACAACTTAAGAGGTCTTGTCGAGCCTGACAAGAAACTGGAATGTCCTTGTGTCTCACACACATGCGTCTCATCTGCAAACTTTTAACCCACCAGACCTGAAAGTAACAGAATATTAATAGCCTATGCTCATCTTTTGGCTAGTTTTGTGTTTTAACTTGTCGCCCTTAATGTTTTACAATGCCGTTTCATGTGTTAAGTTAAGGTATAAAGCTTGTACTGTATCGTTGTACGTGAAAATGTGGTGGACACAGTGACAGCTACATGTTTTGTAAGAATTCAGCAAGACACCATTATGCAGTAGCTGATATTGTAGGCTTCAATGGCTACGAATGTGTCCCAATACATTTTTGTCTTCCCGGTTTAAATGCTGCAGTGAACGACATTTTGGAGGGAACTATTTTTAGTTTTCAGGTCATTTGCAACTTATCTCAGCACTCTCGGTTCTTTTAACTGCAGAGTCCTTAATATGTAGTCCTTAAAGTGTCGCGTCGCATCATGTAACTGACGTAGTGCACTGAGCTCTTCGCTTTTGGATCGTAGTGTTGTGGAATTCAGCTGACTTCAAAGATAGAGGGAAGAGAATGGGGACAACGAACAAGTGACTCAACAGCTTTCGCCTTTTAAAAAAAGCGACAGAGGGAGAAAGAAAGAGAGATGGAATGAGCACAAATGAGAGAGAGTTAAAGATAGAATAGAGGTACAGAGGAAACCGGAGAGAGGCTGAGGGGCTTTTAAAGAAGCAGTCTTTAATTAAGTTGATAGTGTGTGGTTATTAGCGATAAGGTTTTTTGCTGAGAATAGTCAGCGCGCATCCTATTAAAGCCCCCCCCCCATCCCTCCCCTTGCATACTGTAATTACTGTATGCAACCTTTGTTAATACGAGCACTGCGCGACCCATAAATCCGTCCTCCTGGTACTCAAGGTGATAAGGCATCAGCTTCAGAAACATGTAAATAAATAGGATTGACTCATTGAAAAAATGTTTAGTCTGTACTTCTTGTTTCCCCTGATAATGATGTTATTGACGTAAATTAACTGGCTACAGTCAATCACTCTTTTTTTTTTTTTTCTATAAGTAAGTATAAGTGGTTCTGCTTCATTTGTGTTAGGGTGTCACCTTATTTAATAATATGTTGAACCGTTGATCACATTTTTGTGACTGTGAGCGTGTAATCGTTGTGTGTAATTTGTGTAATTAGATATTGAACACTTACCATCATATGGTTTTTATTGTTGTCCCAAAGAATAAATGTTTTTTGATTTATGTTTCAAGTTCATGTCGACACTAAGCCAGCTTAATTGATATTCTGGACACTTGATGGGAGCGGAGCAAGCTTCTTTTTAGCAACTAAATGCTCCACTATGTTCACTTAGCTCGTTAGCTAGTCACCAGCTTTATTCGTCTTCCACTTGGTACAGTTGGCTCATTAGAATACACCTGCCTGCTGAGACAGGAGGCAAGGTTGATGAAAACAGTGAGACGAAACAGTAAATGTGTCGGCTGTAAACCCAAAATAATGAGCTGAAAGACGCTAAAATGCTATATAAAGATGAAGCTAACTGCAGAGTTCTTTAGTGAAGCCTTTCATGTTACATGTAGCAACGTGAGCAAACTATTGCACAGCACAGTTTGGATATATTCTAATAACAAAATCATTTCTACATAGCACAGTATGGCCATATGTGGGCTTGTGAGCACCTTAAAGAAAGTCGACATCTGGATTGTACCCTTATACAATATTTTAGCATCTGTTCCTCTATGTTCTAGTTTAGTGCTTGCTCCAGCTTCAGCAGCACCCTTCTTCCTCTTCTCTCTCTGTCTTGTCTGTTTCCCTTATCCCTTTCTGTCCATCTTATCCAGCCTTTGGTGCTTTTATACTCTTTTTTTTTGGGGGGGGGGACACAGCGAGACATAAGAGGAGGATTTAAAAATAGCAGAAGTACCAGAGGAAGACAGAATAGGATAGGAGGGAAGACAGATGGGGGTGGAGGGAGTGTGGGGTCAGGGTCAACGTTGACAAATGGGTCTGCGGAGTTAGCCGGGGCTCCGGGGAGCACCGACAGTTAGGTCAGTGCACCCCAAGGGGAACAGGGAAATGGGGTTTTTACCTGCTGCCGAAACACCTGAGAGGGAAAAAGAGAGGGAGGGAAAGGAAGAGAGGAATGCACAGAGAGAGTGAGACCATAGCATTTGTGACAAGAATGAGGTATTTTAGCTTTACTCCCCTGTTGTTTAAAGATACAGGGCAGGGTTTGCAGTCACATATTGTTCAGATCAGCAGCTCGCAGTAGTGTAACCTTTTACCCAAGTACTGTACTGTGCATGGGGGGAAGAAATAAATAAAATATTCCCATTTCCCAGGAACTACATTCATATTTAACTACTGTGCAGTACATAATTGTTGACCAGTCTCCGTGTTTACTGCCGTGCAGGAAGTTATATGTTGTTCATTTAGCAAAAAATAAGGCTCAGGGCGGCTTGTTATTCTTGGGAGGTGTAGGGAAGCAGAGAGTTCATGTGTTGCCTCAAAAAACGATCCTAATCTGTGTCTCACCGGCTTCAGTTAGCTTACATGAGCATACATTATGCAGCATTTATTTATCAGGGCCACATTTTTCCCTTTAAAAGTGGTTCTAATTGTCTAGATCTGACTGAACATCAACCGTGTGGTATTTGCAACATCGTGTCTGTAGCTGCAGTTTAGGAAACTGAGGTCAGACATTTTAATGGTCTTTATATTTAAATTGTTCTGGCAGTGTGGAGACCTTCATGTTGGAAAATCAAAAGAGTTTGTCAAGTAAACTTCACTTTATTGTTGGTGTCTGGTCAACAGACATGCATACAATGTAGAGTTTAGTTGACAATTTAATATTTAATGATTGTCGCATCTGGACCATCATGGTTAATGCAATTTTATGGAATTCTTGTGTTTTGCATACATTTTTCATATTGACATATCTTTATTCTTTATACGGTTGTGGGAATCCTACACAATTGTTCTTTTTTTTTTCTAAAAGGACTCGCATGAATTTGATGATGAAACGGTTGAAAGCTTATTTCAGAACCTTCTCTGATCCTTCTGCAGATATTCTCAAATGTTACTCAGCTGATCTGTGGACCACCAGTGCCAATCCTTTAAACATGAGATAGCACACATCACTTTATAGTTTGATATAAGGACACACGTGTGTCCTTAAAATACACTTTATCCAACTTCCCAACAAACCAACTCCTTGTCCTTAAAACGAACTTCCTCCCAACACTATCTCCAGGTAAACCACCACTTTGTGATAGCTTAGGCAAGCTGTCCTTGAGAGAAGTGAGCCTTTATTCCCTTCACTGCAGTAAACCCACGCTCTGCATGGCCGACCTTAGCTTTCTGTGCTTGAATACTGAAGCTTCTCAATGAATAGAGACCAAGGTTTGTTATTAAGGTTTTTGAATGAATGATAATCACTGACTTTCAATAGCTAATTTTAGAGGTCTGACGAGGAGTCATGACGAGGTGGAGCTTTTTTTTTTTGTGTCGTTGTTCCATGTGTCTGCGTGTGCAGCATTTGCGCATTGACGTGAGCGTTTGGGTACAGCGTGGTCAAGCTTTTGTATGTCTGTGTATGTGTGTGTGTGTGTGTGTGTGTGTGTGTGTGTGTGTGTGTGTGTGTGTGTGCGTTTGAGATGTTGGTTTAGTCCAACCTTGACAAGTAGGAGAGGGCATTGTTAGTGCAGCCCCACTGAGAAATATGCTTTGACAGAGAAAGAGCCACACACTCACACACACACACACCCACAAAGAACACAAACTTCTTAACTTTGTCAAAGTGAAATTATTTTACTGAGCACAATATCTCACCTAACACACACGTACATGTACACACACACACACACACAACTATGGCAGATTCTCTATTGCTTAAACACAGGCTGTCACAGTGTGTGTGTGTGTGTGTGTGTGTGTGTGTGTGTCAGAGCCAAAGATATGTCTACATATGTTAAAAAAGCATGACACAGGTTTTGAGGCCACACACCACGTGCAACCACACATACACACACACACCCACACACCCACACACACACATACACACACACACACACACTGTTAAGCACAGTTAGCTATTGATGAAGACTAAAAGCTCCCTCATTTAACTATGCTCTCCCTGCAGTAGACTAGCTGTAATTTATTACTGTGTGCAAACACACACTCACACACACACACGCATACACACACAACACACATAAATGATGGCTTTGCAGTGCTGTCACTGCAGACCAAGGCCAGCTGAAGCCATTTATTTAGCATTCTGCTCAATGCGTGCGTGTGTGCGTGTGTGTGTGTGTGTGTGTTTAGCAGTGTCCTATAGCCCAACAGTAAAAACAGCTGCTTATTCAACAGGAGTTCATTCATCTGCGCGTACTTGGAAACACTCACTCGGTACATTTCCTGTAGGATTTGCTTTCAAATAATCAATACACCTTTACCAGTGTAGAAAACTCAAGTAACAAAAGAGGACAGTGACGCTTAATGTTACATGTAAAGGATTTCAATCAATCAAAATCAACGATCAAACAATCAAAAATGGTGGCAGTGGCATGCAAACTGCAGTCTCCTGCCGTCTGGGCCAGATTCGTGTCTTTCCAGTAAAATATTATCATAAATTCTTTTAAGTGTTTGACGTTGTGCCAGCTATAAGGCAATACCTGCCAAACTGTTCAGGTATTCTTTCATATTATTCTTTGTTTTAGTGCTTAGTATATTGACTGCAGTCTTTTTTTTTAAAGATGAACTCAGTCTCGTTTCTCCTCCTCCCGTTTTCTGGAGCTGTTTAGTTTCTTTGTTTTACACAGGAAATAAAAGACAAAGGAGATAAAAGCCCAAGGTCTGGAGACAACACAATCATCACGCTGAGGAAAATTTCCATTTAATAACACAAAAATAATTCCATGTGTTACTTTACAAACACTCATTCCAGCTGGAGACTTTCTCAACATTTAATTAGCAACTTTTGTAACTGGCTCTCCAGAGCGATCACAACAACTGAAATAGTTTCCTCTTAATCTCGTGAACAAAGATATGTCGAAAATGACAATTTAATGAATTAACAGTTAGCAGTAGTAGGTGCTCATCCCATGATACTGATGATATGAGCATTTAGAAGAGTTAGGGTAACTTCTTCTGCGTACCAAACTTCACTTTGGAATCCTGATGAAAAATTATGAAACTTAGATCTTGATTGAATGTATCAAAGGGCTGAATTAATATTTTAAAGCTCAGTTTGCTGCCCTCCCAACACCTGTCATGATGTCTGACAGCTGTGCTAATCTAGCTGCAGTTTCTGCTTGTTAGACAAACAAACAAGAAAAGGAATTAAGAAGACATGCACTTCCTATACACCCTATATCCCTACACACACACACACACACACACACACACACACACACACACACACACACAGTGCAGGATTAGTCAGTCAGTTGTGTGATGGCAAAATGACTGCAGGGGGTGTGGTGATTAACTAGCCTGATGGGATCACAGTCCCTCCTCACTTCCTCTCCTCTCCTCTCCTCTCCTCTCCTCTCCTCTCCTCTCCTCTCCTCTCCTCTCCTCTCCTCTCCTCTCCTCTCCTCTCCTCTCCTCTCCTCTCACCTCCTCGACAAGCCTATAATAACTGAATAAATCCATCAAAAGCCCCAGCATATTTATGATGGGATGACATCTCTTTCCACACTCCCCCTTACTGTCTTGTGCATTCTTTTCCTAGTTCTTCCCACTACAGCGTTTTATAGTCCCTCCCTGTGTGTGTGGGTGTGTGTGTCTTTGAAAGGAAGAGTTTGTGTGTGTGTGTGGGTGTGTGTGTGTGCTGAAGTGGGTAAATTGTTTTCAAGGTTCCTTCTCAGCTTGCAGTCACATTCTTTCAGATGCAGTGTGTGTCTGTGTGTGTGTGTGTGTGTGTGTGTGTGTGCATGTGCGTGAGCTGTCAGGTGTTCCTGTCCCTGTGGCGAATCATCTGTCTGCTCCTTAGGGGTCGTCGGCAGGTGCTTTCTAAACAGGCCTCCCCCTGGACACCTCTGTCCTTGTCTCTGTCTAAAAGTACCCATATCTTTCTCCTTTACTCTCCCTCACACCTATTGTACTTTGTGTGTGTGTTTGTGTGCATCTGTGTGTGTGCATACATGAGATTTTTTTTTTTTTTTTTTGGTTTTTGTTCTTTTTTTAAGTGTACCATCTCCAGATTTTCAGTTGAAAAGACAGCCTGCAGCTGACAGCCTGCGTGTACTGCCTGCAACAATGAAACACTGTTGTTCTACCTAACCTTTCCAAGGATTGCAAAGGCATGGAATTGTTGTCCAATTTTTATAAGTGCATGGAGTAAGGAATAAGGAATATTTAAATTGTATAACGGAGTAGTTGTATTGGTCCCACCCGTCTGTGGGTCAGTACTTATTGCAAAATCTGCAACTCTTCTGTGCCTGAAGTCGAGCAACAGAAGTTAAGTGACAATGATAAAACACCACGCTATCACGTGGATTGTCCGCATTATGACGCTTTAATTTGCGATTATGTTTCTTCTTCTCTTTGACTCTGACCGGCTTGTACTGTACGCGGCATCTCATCAGCCTGTGTTTGATATCCTGCGTCCGCTAATAACAAGTCCTTCTGACCAAAGCTTTTAAATTTTGCATTGTATGGCCGTACCGCGGGGACAGAGATCAATTCCACGGCATTGCAGGCAGTGGGGATAATGAGGCTTTTCCATTGATTAGAATTTAATTGAGAGGCAGCGATGGGGACGAGGGAGGCAGGAAGTCACTCAGCAACGTGAGGCTGCCCCCTCACACTCCTCCATTCTTCATCAGAGAGCTCCTTTCATTCCTTCACTCTTTTTCACTGCGTGTCCTGCTCCCTCGCTCCGTCCCTCGGCCACTTCTCTGCCTCCCCTCTCCCCCTCCTCTCTCTCTCTCTCTCTGTCTTGTATTGACGTTGTATGGACACAATGGAATTAAGCCCGTCATTGTTCCTCGCTGTATCTCTGACCGAGCGCCAGGGCTGCTGGAGATGATGCAGCTGAATGATAAGCGAGTCTCACAGCGCAATCACACCCTTCCAATTTACAACTTAATTCAGCTCAGTTTGCTCTCCGACACTCAAACTCTCCTGTGTGACACACGCACACACACACACACACACACACACAGCCAGACAGACAAAGCAATAGACTCCTCTTACACACACCCCGCCACATCCACTGAGGCAAATTGGTAAACTGCCCTCAAACCTCAATCTGTCTCTTACTTCTCCCATCTTTTTTCTCTTTCTTTCCTTCACCGCTCTCTCCATTCATCTTTCTCTCTTTCTGTTTTCCTCTCTCTCTCTCTCTCTCTGTCGCTCTCTCTCTCTCTACTCTCTGCCTGTATTGCAGTACTTCGGGCAACACTTTATCATTCTAATATGAAAACATCTCTCCGGTCTTGTACACCGAGTAATTGATCCTCTTCTCTGGGGTTTTTATTTTCTTCAATTACATTCTGTCAGAGTGCTGACAATAAGAGAGATGCACAGACTGGCAGGCTGCTTTCCCTCTGTTTGCCTTCTGTTGGTGTGGTGTGTGTGTGTGTGTGTGTGTGCATTTACCGCTGAATCTCCATCAGATCAGAATACTTTGTTCTTATTTTACATCTAAGGTATTACAAGTTAGCTGGATAACACATTTTTTTGTTGCCTATCTGGGTGTTTCTGCGCCTCTTTCTTCATGTTTAAGCGATGCTTTCAAATCCCGCAGTCGCATTTGTGTGTCGGCGCTATTCACGGTAAAATGTCCTACACCTTTGTGTACATTATAATGTTCAGATTAAATTGTTATTGCAATAGAAAGCGCACACACACCTTTCACAGTGTATATGTGTGATACTGCTGAATAGGTAATTTGCTTGAAGCGGACATAGAGCGATTGAAATGTTCCCAAGGACAGATGTAATTGCATTTCATGTCCTGTAGCGGTGGACAAACAGACACACACACACCTACACCTACACACACACACACACAGAAGTGGCATCATAATGAGCGTGTACTTTCTAAAGAGTGCCTTCCATCTCCCAGACATCTTTTCAGGGTGTCATTAGCACGTGTGTGTGTGTGTGTGTGTACATAATACTGAACGTGTGACGACACTTCTTCGCACAAAAAGGTCACTTTCACTTTAAATTAGGTGAGGAGGAGAGAGAGTGAGAGAGAGGGGGGAAGAGGAGCTCTAAGTGGGATGGAGCGAGGTGAGCGATTGTGGTGGGGTGAAAAGAGAGGAAAGGAGGCATTTTATAGTTAAAATGTCCTGTCCGACACACTTTTCATCATTTTCTTCTGTTTGATTCTATTGAAACCTTTTCTCATATTGTGCTCCAAAAGAATGAGATGACTTGAGAGAGAGGTGGAGGAGGGAGAGCTGGAGAGTGACACCAGCAAGTAAAAACTCTGGTAATAACATACGGACGACACTCTGTCGTATCCCGTCCTTCACTGCTCTTGGCAGTGCTACTCAGTGCCATAATCTACATTGTCCTCTGCGTGTGTGTGCGCACTCATGTTAGATTGACCCCGCGAGGTCACACACCCTTAGGTAATGGCTCCATTAGGAAGACGAAGAGCTGCTCTCCTGGCTCAAACCTGATCACTCTCTCTCGTTTCTAGCTTCATCTCTCTCCATCTTTTCTTTCGCTTTCTCACCTCGGTCTCCTACATCCTCTCCCCCGTCGCTACCTCTCTCCGGCTCTCTCTCTGACAGACGGGAGCGTATGACATAAAGACACAGAGCGAGATTTGTAACATTAGTTGGCTCATCAATTCATCATGTGCAATTTCATCAGGCTGACCTGCGTCCGTGTGTGTGTGTGTGTGTGTGTGTGCACATGCATAGACGGGAGCAATCTTTCTGGCCTTGTGTTTGAGACAGTCATTAACCCTCTTACCCTCTGCTCGTTATCTATCCCACCCCTCATCTCTTCCCTGACTCACAGTACACATGAGTTAGTGTGTGTGTGTGTGTGTGTGTGTGTGTGTGTGTGTGTGTGTGTGTGTGTGTCCATTTGTGGCTGACATTCATCTTAATAAAAAAAGCAGTCTGTCTCAATTTTAAAGAGATTGGTTTGGGATTTGAACCCACATCAAGTGACGATTAGTCCAGACCTATAACCAGCTAAAGTGACATCTTGTTGCACTCTGCTGTTCTCTATGTGGTTGCAGGCATTGCTTATAATTGCCTGTGAAGTACTTGCTTCGCCCAGCGGTGTCCTCTATTACACAGCGGCTCAGGATAAAGAATGGTTCTTTATTCAGTCATAATAGGATATTTATTGAATTAAGCTCTTTCTGATTAACAGGTCAGACACCAAAATGCAGAATTACAATTTTCTCTTCTTACACTGTACAAACCTAATGATACTTGATGCAGTAATCATCATCATTGAAAACCGCTTCAACAAAATCAGCAACATTTTAAATGAATCGTTTTTACCTGCTTGTCATGCGACATGGACATCAATTATACTGCCACAATAGAGTCTATTAACGGCAGCTAAGTGCGGCAGATTGAGTTTCCATGCGTTAGTACGTACAGAAGAGGCAGGACAGCTGCAGTCAGTTTGCACATGAAGAACGGATTAGGTGACTGTTTTCCACGGGGATCAACAAAAGCCGTTTTGTTTCATGTGAGGTGTTGCTCCGAGGGAGCGTCTTCCCTCAAATCGTCACGCCATTTTGAACCTTTGTGCTTCATGTGTAGCAAAAAAATGAACCGACGGCCTGCTGCTTTGTGTCTCGCTGTGTGTCTGAATTCCCCCTCTAAAAGCTATGTTTCATCTTTGCTCAGCTGAGTTAAATTTAGTTTAGATACACCCCGGAAACTTCATCTTCTACATATTCATGCTTCATTTGCATGTTGTTTAACCCAGTAAAACATCATCAATCATCACCTCTCTGTATAGAGCTTTTTAGATCACAAAGTTGCAGATAAACTGTAACTTAACGAGCCAACAGATCAGAAAACAAACAAAAAAAAACAGGTATAATTGCAGAGCGTCTGCCTCATGCCATGTGGCTTTGGTTGGCCCATTTCTGCTGCATATTCAGGGCAGCCAGGCTGAGATCGTGCTTTCAGGTAGGCACACTGTAAAACAAGCACAGCCTCCACCCAGCTGGTACAATCCCACCCTTTAAATATTGGAAATCGTTTTGCGCTCATGCATGCTGGAATAATACCGCTTCCCATTTGAGTAAGAGGAACGAATGAGAGGAAAGTAGATTGAGAAAAGTGTCAAACATTTCATCTGTAAATTACAGCCATTAAACAGGCAAATCCACCGACATGACAAACAGCTACAAAGCTAAGAAGATCTGCATGAGGGTTTTCTTCATTCAGTGTGTTTGCACGCATGAATAAATAAGCTATAATGAGAGTTTTACAGCTCAAAAAAACAATACAACCCTCCACTTTGATCAAATCTGGGTTACCCTCCCTCCGCCATCATCACCTCTCGGTTTAAAACAAACCGGTCCTGTCTGACGATTAGACAGTTCTTTGTTCTTTCCTCAGGGTACAGGAGAAAGAAAGGACGGAGAGATGACCGCACCTCTCTCTGTCTGCACTCGGTGTGAGAGGGCATACAGGAGTTAGTCAGAGAAAGTGAGTAAGATGGCAAAAGAAGCCGCAGTGCTGGCCTGTGAGTGTGTATCTGTGTGTGTGTGTGTGTGTGTGTGCGTCAGCCTCCACATAACCCCGCATGCCAGCTTAGACTATTCTGCTGACTCGTCGTTCCAAATACAATTACTTCAAGGAGCGCAAAGTGTGTGTGTGTGTGTGTGTGCGCGCGTCAGTCAGTGTGTGAATGGGTGAATGAAAGGAAATGTGAATACTTGAGGTCCCTAATCTCTCTCACTCTTTTTCACTATGCGTGTGTGTGTGTGTGTGTGTGAGGATTTAGGTTGCTGCTTTCTCTGACTAAGCCTGTGTGAGGGCGTGTGACATCATGCAGCGTTTCCCCTGGTTACTGGGCAGCCCGTTTTGTCACTCAGAGAGAGAGAGAGAGGGACAGAGATGAATCTAGTTAAAGAGGTTGAAAAAAAAAAAAGGGAGAGTAGCCAAAACAGGTAGCACACAGAGGGCGGCAGACATGAAAGCAGGGAAGTCATTTAGGGACAGAAATGATATACAGTTTTTGCTGGAGGAAGATTAAAGTAGCCCCCTGCTAAGCAAGGAGCCAAATTTGTCAGCTACTGCCACAATACCAGCAAAAAACAAGTGCATACATGTATTGTGTAACTTGTGTCTTGTGTATTTTTAATGCAGCCCTATAGGATTTATACAGAGTTTCTGCTGCAGCCTGAATCAGCATCACATCTCCACTAGCTGTCAAGGATGTACCCAGTTTACCCTCTGGCTGCAGTCATAGTCAGGCATTAAACCGAACTTATTCACTTAATTTACTTACTTTACACTCATTGTGGGATTTTATGTTACATTTGGAGTTACTTAAGAAGAAAATACCATCATTTCGAACAAGTTTCTTACATTAATGTATTTATATAAGTACCAAAGTCCTTTGTACCTTAGTGTCGGGGACATAATGTACTAATGTATTTCCATAAAAGGGGCTCTTATTACTCTTGAAGTTCAGTTTACTTGTCACAAGGACTCAACTTGTTATAAAGTCTCTCATTCAGCTCTGGCAGGAGCTTTCCAAAGTTGACGCACGATCCAACAGGGACTAAAATCACGACGTCCTCCGCCTCTGCTGGTTTGAATTTGACCACACTTTTTTTTTTTTAATCCGTATGTCACGAGTCCCCACAGTGTCATGGAAAGGCCCAACATTCATTTTATTTTAAAGTTTTATGGCTAAAGTGAGACCCTGTTTCCCAAATTGACTTTCATATCATCTAGAAACAGAACAACATGAGCCACCAACTGGAATAATCTTAATTAAACCTGCAAATGCAAGGCTATATTTTATCCCTGGTTTGTTCCACCAAATCCTTAGAAAAATATCAGACAGGTGGCATATATCCACTTGTGTGGGGGGACGTGGTCACAGTTTTATATTGTGGGAGCTGTACAAGCAAACTAAAACAAAACGCTGACAGAATAAATGGAGCTGCAGATACGGGTGTTGATTTTTAGCAGAATATATAGACTGTAATGAAAGAATATAAAGCGAAAGAGAGAAAATGAAGGGGCTGCGAGTGTGTGAGCGAGATATATAATAAAGTATTCTGTAGTTTATTGTATGGAATATGAGTAAGCAGGTCCTGAGACATGTGGTTATTTAGTCAGCAGGTCAGTACCAGCCTGTGGACTCACCTTAGGACACACACACACATACACGAGCATGACTGCACTGCACTGTGTACCATACTGTAGATTTTTATCACACATAGGAGAAAAAAGATAGAGAGGAAATGACGCATACACACATACAAGTACAGTACATCCGTTTGAGTCATCCCAATGACACATTAAATAGTATGTCTCGGAGGCTGCAAAACACACACACACACACACACACACACACACACACATACAGATGCGCATACTGTAGGAAGGAAGCAAATGTAGGTTGAGTAACGTCATCGCACAGAGGCACACAGAACAGCGTGGAGAATGAACAAGGTTTTCACCATTAAATCAAACAAGACAGAAGAGGATCAAAGACTTTCAGACACACACATACTGTACACACACACACACACACACACACACACACACACACACACACACGATGTCAAACTTCTTCTTGAGTGTCTTTTTGGCACTCGAGATCAGACACACACTTGTTACTTATGACTGCATGATCATTAGATTGTTTTTCATCACCACATTAGCAAATGAAATGGTTTGTGTTACCCCTTTCACACACACGCACACATTTTGTGCATGAGTGTGTACACAAAGTGTGTGGTACACTTTCTGTAGAAATATGTGTGGTTCATCACACGTTGTTTTTCCTCTTCCTCTTCTCTTTCTGGATCCAGGTACTCAGTTCATGCCATTCCCTCTTTGTCTTTCATGTGCTTGTCTCTCTTTCTTACTCAGAAAGCGATTGCGAAACTCAGACAGTTTTCGGTGCCATTTTGGAGGTGGTTTCTATTTTTAGTGCCGTGTTTAGGCTCATTGTGCTCAGATGAAAAGTGAGCTAAATGCACTGAATAGGATGATACGCACAACTTCAATCTCTGTCGCGCAAAAACAACACGATTACAGAGAGGAGTGGAGCTGTCTTTTTTAGGTGGACTGCTGCTTTTTCAGGCCAACAAACAACAGCTCTGTCAGAAAAAAAAAAAAAAAAAAGCGCCCCAGGGGAGCCGAGGTGACAGATGACATTTTCAAACATGTTATCTTCCAAAGCTCCCCTTTCACATTCGGTTCAGAGGTCACCGCTTTAACATCTGCCAGACAGTTCACAAGCGTTTTCAAGAGCTGCCGAGGTGAGTCCAAGGGCTGTGTTTACATACACAGTGTAGCGGGAAAATAAGCTGGAAAAGCGTTTTCCTTTGACACTTATACCAATGTTTCTGTTATTTTAGCACGTGCAGTATGTCAGACTCGCCCTCTTTCCAAAAATGATTCCAGACCTCTATTCAGTGTTGCGTAATTTTAAAACAAGATTCAAGAATGTCCTTAGACGTTATTTGTGGTGCTCGTGGATACCATTTATCGGGTGAGAGGTCACTGATGGTATCCGCTGTCGCTCTATGCGCTATGTGCATCAACTGACCACCTGAGGATGTGGTGAAGGTGCTATCCTATCCCAAAATACAGAAAAATCAACAAAATACATAAATATAAATGAACTTAAACAGTCTCCCACACACAGAATAACTCACTTTTTTTTATACATTGTGATGTGTTAAAAACATTTATCATATTCAAAACCTCATATTTACTTTCGGGGCTAAGGAAACGAATACAAATACTACACTTTGTGAATTTGGCCATGAACGTAAAAGGTAGACATTTGTTTTCCTTCGTCCTTTAATCACTGTTAGACTCTCTAATGACATTTCAAGACCTACATTAAAATAACACCCCACCTTTCCAAGATGAATATAAAGTGAATTATCCAATCACATAACAAAGGTAAAGTAAATATATTCAAATACCTGAAGTATGTTATTTAAAAGTGTGCTCTGTCAGGGACCACAAGCTGTGGAGCTCTCCATGGTCCTGATCCTGTGGGTGTCAGCAGGCAGCGTGGACGTGGGTGAGTACCACGGACAGCTCCCATGCTGCTGAGGGTGTCAGAGGCGGTGGAGCTGTCCGTGGTACTCGCATCTGTCCACACTGGCTGCTGTGGTTACTGCCAATGTGTGCTTGCCTCATTCTCCTGGTCGCTGCATCACAGGATGAATAGTGATATTAACATTTTAGTGTTTTCATTTGGCGAAGGAAAATAAACGTCGTACTGATTTAATGTTTTCTGCTACGCTTCGTGCTTTAAAACTACGCATTAGTAACAGAAAGTGTGCACTATGAGCCCTTTGAGTTTAATAGAAATGGGCTTTTACCAAATGGGGAGTGTCTAAAAGGGAAAAAAAAGCTAGAGCTCTGTTATGGGAGGTGTTTGATCCAGCATCGTTGGCACTTGTATAATTCTTTAAATGAACCTAACAACAGTTTCTCCTCACGTTCGTTGATATTTGCAGTTGAAATACAGAGAATGCTAATGTGGTGTAAATGTGGTCCAGTCACCATCCTGTTCCAAGCGTGAAAGAGAAGATATGGTGGCTGCAAAAAAACATGAAAGGTCCTATCTAGTCCCATAATCCAATATTTAGCTTGTCTGTTCTGGGCTACTGTAGAAACATGACAGCTCAACATGCTGGACTCGATGGAAGAGGGAAGGAGAGCCTCATCCTAAGGTAAAAACATAACAACTCTTATTTTCAGGTGATTATACACTAATGGAAACATAGTCATGCGTGTTAGTTTGCATTTTTGCCATATTATTTATGTTTTAGAGAGAAGTATTATGTGACATTTTTTTAAAGCATATAGCTGAAGCTGGAGGGGAAAAGGATGGATGTGTGTGTATGCACCCTGTGCCCAAGGCTAATTGCCTTAAAGATGCTATCACAGCTGCCATACCTCTATTGAGCCCTTCTAACCTAACAATCAATATGGGGAAAAAGTGGGCTGGACATAAAGGATGCGTGTGCACACACAAAGGCACACACACACAGGTACAATACACACCTTCATAACACGCCATCCCCAGTAGAAACATTTACAGCCTCCCGCATCTACAGTGTGACTCTTGTGCATTAGCATGCACACATACACACACGCACGCACGCGCATACACACAAACTCACTGCAGGTTCATTTAGATCGATGTAGAGATGAGGGTTGCTTAATTTATTCATCAGAGCGTCCCAGCTATAGAGGTCCAGGTGTCATCCTATCTATTGGCATGTGGTGGATTTAAAGTGTATTGGAGTCAGCACTCCTCCCCTCCTGGACTCCTGCATTAACACACATGCTAAATCAACAGCTCTCTGAAAGCCCGCTAAGTCCTCTAACTCCGTAGAGACAGAGGGAGGGAGAGGAAGAAAGTCAAAGAAACTGGCATGGGTTCTACACACACACACACTGAGAGGACTTGAGCATTTTGAAGTGTGAGATATTAAGGAAGGGCATAGTGGAGGATAAAATGCTTTATGTTTGGACAAGTGTTAGTCGGAGACCTGCGAGAGATGGGAAGGGAAGTGCTTCCTCTCCTCGCTAATCCCTCTTTTTTTTCCTCCTCTTCTTCACATCTTGCTCTTCTTTTTCATCCCACTTTAAAATTAGAGCAGGGCAGGCAGGGCCTCAAACGGCATGTCACGGCGCAGGAGCCTAATGGCTAATCATCGCAGGCTGGAACAATGATGGCCAAAGACTGTCTTGGGAGCTGAGTCAGCTCTGGGCTCTAAAGGCCATGAAGCCACGGGGATCTTTTTAAAGCCAATGAGAACATTGGTATTTCTGGCCAAGAAACAAACAACAAAATTTATGTAATATGTAATTTGACTTACATTGTTCAGGTTTGCTTTGCCCTGACAGTTAAACCCTGTAGGCTACATGCTTTGTCAAGTTTCAGCATTTCATTTATGTAAACCAGTCTGGGTGAGTGTGTGGTCAGGACCCATAAATCTGGGTTATCAACATGTCTTTTATAGTTAAAGTATTAAACACAAGTGCAAACCAAGCCGACTGTCACACGTGTTTTTTTTGTTTTTTTAGTTGGTGACACTCAAGTGTCAATCCAGTAGTTGTAGCCAACATAATGGTGTCATAGTTGGTGGCTTTTTGTGGTATCTTCACCAGTTGAAGATCGAAGAGCGTTTCTGATAAGTGATAAAACTGGATACCAGTTGAAACAAAAACTACTCGACCTTTTCTTCTTCTTCTGGTCTCGTAGTTGAGAGCTTGCTCGAGCAGCTTGTGGGTCAACTGAATCACATTTCCCATGAAAAATGTAAAACGTCGTACATAATTCTGCTGGGTACAATCCCAAAACTGATGCCTAAACAGGCTTCTTCAAAGGCATTTACGTTTTAACGGGATGCATGACTTATTTTAAACATGTTTTTACTACTTATCTCTGAGGAAGAAATATGTTTTGTCACCACATCTGGCAGACATTTAGACACACGTCGCCTAAAGCGCAACCTGCAAATTGAATTTGGGTCTGCACACTGATTGAAAACGATAAATTTGATAAACATTTGTGTTTTTTAGCCTGTTGTTAGCATTATGCTATTTGAGTGCTGCTTGCTTCACTAGCGCTGCGTTACATGCTCTGCTAATTTAGTTGTAGCTTGTTCCTTCAGGTGCGAGACTGGAAGGTCAACACTAGCTGTGGGCAAGTGTTAAGAGGTGCTGTCTGGACGCTGGCTGTGAAATGTGGGCGCCGTCTGTCCTTGAGCGTTGTTTTGTGCGTTTTTAAACGTCTGGTTGTGTGGCCTGTGTTTGTTGTTTCTGTCTGGGCGTGCGTGCGAGTGTGTGTGTGTGTGTGTGTGTGTGCGTGTGTGTGTGTGTGTGTGTGTGTGTGTGTGTGTGTGTGTGATGGCATTGCTGCTGTGGGTGCTAATGGATTCACTGAGAGAAACACTGCTGGCCACGATGTCAGCAGGGGTGTGAAGGCAACAGTAAGACGAATGTGTGTGTGTGTGTGTGTGTGTGTGTGTGTTAAGGTGTGATTGTTGTTGAGTCTAGGGAATAACAATGTGAACACTTTCATCTACTTTGACCAGCAGGAGTGAGAAAGAGACATGGGAACGATTAAAAGGAGCCAGAACCTAAAACAGAGAAGACGTAGAGGAGAAAGAAATGGACAGTGGCTGAGAGAATGGAGGTTGCAGACTTCTACGTCACTGCGCTGCGAGACAATGGAGATCAAAGTGATTAAATGTTAAAAAAAAAAAAGTGTCAGACAGAATGAAATAAGAAGCAGGTTAACAATATGAAGGCGGAGGGCGGCACAAGAATGGATCTGGCGATGTACATAGCTGTTACAGTTGTTCACTATGAAAAATCAGCAGTGATGGAGGAATAAAAGAAGAGATAAAGGGATCAGTATGATGAAGGCTCTGCAAGCTGATCAGATGAGACGCAGAGGGGATTTTTGATTTTCTGTTGCTTAACCTGTTCAACAGCACCCGTAGGTGAAGAGGAGTCGTGTCACCTCACAACGAGAACAAGGGAAAGGCGCAATACGGGCTCAGATTAGATAACGTTAGATAGGAGGTTTATTGATTTCTTAATTAAAATCTAGAGGGCAGCTTGGCTTCAGATGTGACTGTGCCTTTTTTTTTTGATTTGGCCTGTATTGATGAACTCTACATTAGAGTAGATATACTGTATGATGTTAGCGTAATAACACAATGTAATGGCTGAATAGGTTGGATTGGTAATATAGAATCCAATCTTAAGGGTCATTAGTAGACGTGCTGTGAAATCATCCAATGAAAGAAGGAACCTAAACATTGAATCGCAGCACAGTCAGTATACTTTGCAGATGATTCACATGTACATACAGTGTAAAGCAAGGTTGTCACTCTCTTCCCTCCAATTGTAATTAGTCTCAATGCCAATCCCCATGACGCCGTTAACATGAGTGCTGAATAAAATGACGGGATGTGTAAATGCTACACAGTAAGCAATATGAGTGAGCGCCTCTAACGAGTACAATACACTGACTCTTCATGGCATGTAGGCTAAATAGTAAAATAATGGCCTGTGTCGTGAGCAACATACTGTAAAGGCTTTCTGCTGTTTTATTTGAGTTATTGAATATAAAGTTCTGTCTATCTTCCTTGGTGATGTTAAACTTGGGTCAACAGTAGTCCTTTGCTGTGGGGACCTGGAAATGAGTCATATGGTATTCAACGTGCAGCTCCAGCGGGCCTGCAGGGAGAGTTTACATTTCGAGATGAAAATGACATCAAAAAATTGGATCAAAATGTGAAAGTAAGTTTGTAGTGATTTATCAAGCAAAGGTCACCCCCCAACCCCACCACCACCACCAACCCTTCACTTCTCCCTCCTCTGTCTCCCCTCACCATTCATCACGTTTACAGCGTTGACATGTCCGCCCTCACCGCTATCAAATAAATATAGTCAACCACCAGATCCCCTCTTCTTCTCTCCCTTTCTTCCTGTTACTCTCTGTGTCTCTCCTCCTCTCCCTTTTCTGTTTGCAACACAGTTGGCCTCAAATTGGAGTTGGGTTTTATTTATAATGTTGAATTTGGTAATTCAGCACTTTTCCAGCTTTGTTTTAAATGATTTGTCTGCAGAATTTTTTTGGAAACATTTCGCTTGATTGAACCCTGCTGCCCGGTCTGTGAGGCACGGGCCTCGATCCCAATGAGATGATTACAATCATTTGTCCTTGTGTGGTGACAAACGGGACCAGCCTGAGCCGAAACTGGAGCATTTACCGCCGAGATGCACAGGGCAGAGCTGTTTTGAGAGGTGGAATATGGGTTTACTGCAATGAGACGTGCCAAACCAGGCCAACGCTCCGCTGTGCTGAAAGGATAAAGAAAGTAAAAACACCCAAGAGGACGTCTATGATGATGGTGACGCACATTAAGAAAGAAACTTTTATGCAATCGCACTAATTGAGTAGCTCCAAAAGAATTTGCATACATAATAACATTTAATATTAAAAAAAAGGGTCACAAACTAGCTGCACTTACCAGAAGGGTTGTCGTAGCAACCAGAGAAATGCAGCTAGTGTTATAGGAGTCGTCAGCACACTTGGAATGTCTCTGTGACCAATCAGATTGCTGGGCTGAAACTAACTTGTTGTATTATTTACTATGATATCTTTTACTCTGTACAGCTGTGCCAGTGTCTGGTTTACTTGGCCGGGGCTGAGTTGGGATGAGATGGTGTGCTACATTACGACTGCAGCCAATTTCGAAGCAAAGGAGGAGGGGTGGGTGGGATGAGCCCTCCTCTTTATTTATTCAGCTTTTAATGTTGTGCAGGATAAGTTGGCTGCACCCATTTTGTCTGCGTGAGAGAGTTTGCCTGCCAGCCAATCGGGGGGAAAAATGCCATCTTTTGCTGTGAAGGAAGATTGTAGTTTACGCTAGAGAAGCTCTGCAGCATACTGCAGAAAGTGGAATTGATCCACGTTACTGAGATTTTACACGGACTCACAACAGTGAATGGAAAGAAAACAAATGTGTATAAAAGCGACGCTGAAAAAGACCACAGGTTGTCTCCCGCTTCTGTGAGACCTGCCAGCGCGTGTTGCAACACGCATCACCACATGCTTTAACCAGTTCCAGTCATTGCAGGAAACACTCCCCCCCCGTATCGCAGTGCATCAACCTGCATTTGCATTCATGCATGCACATGAGCGTAATCCAGGATCATTTCATCAGTGTACCTTTATGAGTTTACACAGGAGCGACTGTGCACGCCGTACCATACCGCATCATGTTGTTGATCTATTTAGTGCGATGCTGCGCTGGCCTTCTCCAACATGTGCTATGCTTTGCTCCGCTGCTCCGGTGTGATGTGTGCGGTGTGTGGCTGCGAGTCTATAATTCATAGACATATGCACTCTTCCCTTTGAAATCTATCCATAATTGATTCTGCCAGTCCCACTGTAGGGATGGTTAGGGGGCTATCTATCTCTGTGACTCACTACTAAGCGCGCCTGTATGTATGTGTGTGTGTGTGCTTGCGAGCATCTGGGTGTGTATGCTCATGTGAAAAAGAGACTTGAAAGAGGTTGGAGAAAGACTCATAATGTGAGGAAGGAGCATGGCGCAGTGCAGTGTAAAGTGCAGTCTCTCTCTCTCTCTGTCTCCCTCTCTCTCTTTTTTTTTTTTCAAATACCTCCCTCATGGGTTTCTGAGGGAAACAAAGGAGCTTTACTCACCTCTCTCCCTCGCTCACTTGCTCCCCCTCCCTCCCTCCCTCCCTCTTTATTTCTCTGGCTGCATTTCTGTCATTTTCTATTCTTCCACTCTCTCTCCCTACCTCCCTCTTCTCTCCCTGCCCCCTGGCTGTTTTGCTCTATAGCTAAAATGGGTCCTCAGTCAGTGGCTTTGGAACCATTAAACTGCTCTGAATGGCCCCCGCCAATATGCTCATTTGATTTACGATGATTTATTTATTTATTTATTTTTTCATATGGCATACTAGGCAGTGAACAAAAGCAGTGCTACTGTGATGATGTGGTGCATTTGCTGACTACCGCTAACGTTGGCCTGTGTCACTAATGCCAGGATGGCTATGATGCAACTTGTGGTAACTCACTGGAGGTTGGTCATGCGATGAGTGCGGTGCGGTAATGCTAGTGAGTAATCGTAGTTTGGGGGATATAATTTTCAGACTTTGGGTCACTGACCTGTTTCTTGATGCATTCACACAAGCGCATCTGCATGTTTTGGGCAGGAAAATTAAAGTAGGGGAAAAAAATTGAACGGGCTGCTGTCGCTGCCTGAGCGGATGTTTAGTCTGGGGAGAGAAAATAGCCTCATATTAAATAGATTAAACAATAGTTGTAAACATTACACACACCTGTCGCCAGTAGTTACTTTGCAAATTTAGAATTTGTATGAAACGTGATGCGTTGTAACAGATAAAAGGGCCCAACTTTACAAAAGCTTTGCTGAACTAGCGCCACCTCAATCAGCTTCAGCATGCCGCGTGTGTCAATGCAATAATTATACAGTAGTTTATGAGCTGTTTGGCAGTCTGAGATCTTTGTTATGACACACAGTATTTAATTCACTTTCTCTAATTATGTGAATTATTGGGCAGAGTACAATGTAATAAATTAACATTAGCTTTTGGCGTCAGTTCTTTCTACACCTATTATCTGCCTGCATGAAGGTTCAGACCATCTTAACGTGCCTTTAGCTGTACACGGAGGTCTGCGTTTATTGGATATCACTCTGTGTGAGATAGATCTAATAAAATCTTGGTTGCAATCTGTGTTGGACTGTGTAATATCAATTTGAGGAGGGAAAAAGGGTCACAAAGTCGCTTTGTCCATCTCAGCCGAGTCCCACAAACTTCTTGTTGGTTTTGCCTCGATCGTTTTGATTTGTGTCCGTTTTTAAACTATTGATTCTTCAAAAATGTGCTTACAAAATGTCCCATTGTGAAAATTTGGTCATAAGTTTTTCCGCCAATGGCAGAATTCGTCGTTGGTGACCAAAGCTCCAAATCGTCCATCAGTGGACGTGTCTCACAGTGTTTTCTAAGACCAGATTGTCCACCAAATATTTTGAATAGAAACTTTACAGGCCCAACATTAGGACAGGACATAGAGCAGGTAATAAAATTGACATTACAGCAGGTTAAGTAACACTGGCGAGTTAACGTAAGCCGGGGTAATTCCAGATGTAATACTGAGGTGAGTTTGGGGTGTGCGTCAGTGATGATGTATGGTTGAGAGATAGACTGGGCTGATGGCCCAGGGAGCTAACGACTCCATCTGCTCTGCTCACACACACCATTAAAACCACAGCTGGAGACACACCTCTGCCTGTCTGTTGGTCTGTGTCTCTCTTGCAAAGTAAAAGTGCTTCATTGGCATGAAACACAAAAATCGCCACAAACAGGCAAAAAATAAAGAAGACAACGTTCAATGATATTATCTAAGTGATTAGCAAATTACACAGTACCTGTTATGCATCTCTTGTTTTTAATTGTTAATGTCCCTTCTGTCTGATGTTGGAACAGCTTGATACATATTTTCAGCTTCATTTGGCCCTCACTATCTCTCCCCCAATGTCTCTGTGTCTATTTTCTCCTTCTCATGCATTATCGGTCCTGTTCTCCTCCTCTTTGTCAGTATGTTTATGTCTCTGTTTACCTTCTGTTTTTTTCCACTTTGCTTTTTATATCACCCCCTTTTCTCTCTGCCCTAATTTCTCAGTTTTCCTCTCTGCACTTCCATTCACACACATACACACAAACACACACACAGCCATTGCAAGAACTTCCATATTGCCCTACCTGCTCGCAGAGCTGCTGCTGCTGCTGCTGCTGCTGCAGTGTTTCTGCACCCATTTTTCTTTCTTCACCACCAGAAACTGCAAAGAAAGTGAAGTTGTTGTTTGAAAGATTATCATATTGTTGGCATGTTTCACTTTTTTTTTTATATAACAATATGTCTATCCGGCTCTTTCCTCAACATATCAGAAAGATGTGCTGCGTTTTTCTGTCAGTGTCGGTGGAGGATAGTTGCTGATCTTTTGTGGACGCCTACTGTACCATGAGAGATTTTTTTTTAAAGGTGTCCTAATTAGAGATTTGGATTTAAGGAAATGTGTAAACTTTTATTGCATCCAAGCTGTACCTGCTGTAAAAAATTCAACTCAAGACAAAAATTCGATCTATGTATGATTGTTATTAGCCTAAATGCTGTGAAAACAAACTATATATGTTTGTAACACAACTTTAAGTCATGTGGAAGTGACACAAATATCGAATATGAGTGATATTGAGGTTACCTTTGGCCTCTTACCATCTATCTTCATCTGTTTCTCATTTTTCATACCCCCATCACTTCTTCCTCCGCCCCGTTGGTACCCCATCTCCCCTGTACTGTATCTCTCTCTCTCTCTCTAAACACTCACACACACCCGTACACACTCTCACAGCTCTCAGCAGACAGAAGCCCTGCAGTTTTTCTGCTGACTCTGCCGTTATTGCAATATCTCCACTATTGAATAATTCACTGCAGACATTGCTATCCGAACACGCGCGCACACACACACACACGCTCATACACAGTAGATTTACATTCATTGGCACATGTGTTACACATGCCCACACACAGTCTCTCTCTGTCTGACACCAACGTGCGCAGACAGACGTGCACACGCCCACACGCAAGAGGCGAAGGCACGTGCGCTTTAACACATGTGCATACATGCATGTGCACACACACCCACACCCGCATGAATGGAGCCGCACTGCTTCCCGTTTCCCCTCGCAAAATGGGACAATGGGGAGATTTCATTACCCCGTGTAAAACGCATGACAGTTTAACAGTCTCTCAGTGCATCAATCCTTCCATCCATTCTCTCTCTCCTCTCTCTCTCTCTCCCCCTAGCGTCCCCGCATCCCTCGTTTATCTTTATTATAAGTTAATTACCCCCACGGAGTCGCTCGTTTCGGTGCGTGGAGCTCTGTGTGTTTGTGCATGTCGCCGTGCGTGTAAAATTCAAGTCTCAAGCTCAATTTGTAGATCATTTTTTTTATTCCCATGTATATCCCGGGTTGTGACTGTTATACTGACTTGTGTATTATATTTAAATCCACTGTGACTAGATCTTTGAAATAGTTTTGCTTTCATTTTGTCCTGCCAAAAAACTTCCCGTCACAATAATTTCACAGATAATTGTGAATGTAAAGTAATAGTTTGATATTTTTTGGAAATGCACTCATGCGTTGTCTTACCAAAGAGTTAGATGATAAGGATAAGGATTAGTGTAGCTTATCATAAAGACTATAAAAGGTGGAGGGAGGTTATATGGGTATTTCTTGACCAGGTGCAGGAGCTTCCTGGACTCACTAACAGCTAGAGTAGTTTGTGAATAACTCTGGATAATAGATTGCAGAGATTATCTGGGATTAGGCTGCTGGATACTATGTTAGGTAGCTGATATCTAATGATTAGCTCCTGGGTTGCCTCCATCGTACAAATATATTAGTCACTCTTTTCATGAGCTGTCATCCCATGTCATATTATTAACTAACACAGACACAAGAACAAAGGAAACCAGTGTGCATAGTGGCTGTCTGACCACCTTTCCTTTTATCAGTAGCTGCCTGTCACTCTCCTCCTCGCCCTCTCTGTCATTCCTGAGTGTCTGCCGGTCTCTCCCTCACAATCTCCCGCTGTAAGTGTTGTTAAAGGCTCCGCAAGACTCTGAATGTGTTCCAAATCAAATTGCCGAGGCAGCAGCATAAGATATCTATCAAGGCTCACCAGCATCGCAGGAGTAAAGAGAGCTTCTTATTAAATCGCATTAGCTCAATCGATTGCTGCGTTGGCTCGCTCGACTTTTTGTCTCTTTCACCAAATGAGCTTTTAACTCCTGGCTGGCCACAGCATTACCTAATGTATTACTGTAGGTGGATAGTAATGGTACTGTACTGTAAAGCAGGGCGAGTATAGCAGGAAAAGCTTACCACAGTGTGATATTTGTGTTTTTGAATCGACTTGTTTTTCAAAAAGATTTGATTCTCTTCTACTTTGATGTTGCAAGAACTGTGTGTGAAACTACAGGGATTATTATATTTTTATTGTTTTAGTGGAATTAAAGTTCTTTGATTAAGTTTGGAGACTTTCACAACTCTGTAAGAGTCAAATAACAGCCTGTTTATAGCTACAGCCTCACAGAAACACACACACACACACACACACACACACACACACACACACACACACACACAGAAGCTGCCTCTAGGGGTCAGAGCTTTACTCACTGAGTGATTGTTGAGTGGATTATAGATGGTGTAACGTTGATATTGGGTGAAATGAGGTTTTGAGGATTCAGCATGTGCTGCGTAGGTTTTTTTTTTCTCTCTTATACCTCGTATTATCTCCCCGTGTGAGTCATTTACATGTAAACGCGTAGCAGCGCATACGTTTTTTTTGTGCACATGTGGCTCCTTGTATTTTCATGTATCAATTCTGCGATGATTGCACTGTTGGGAGATTACAGCAAGTCAGGCGGGACAAGCTGAGTAACAGATTAGTAAATGACAGATGTTCAAGTCTTGTTGTATTGTCAGGCACATCACTGAGCAACCTGCCTACGCTTATTCCCAATGACATAGAAATCGATGGGAGCGTAATCGATAGGTGTTCTGTATTGACAAAGCAGCCAGGCTGGCATTCCCCGGCTTACCCTGTGGACCAATACGAGCGAGGCAAAGCAACGCTGTTAACACATGTAACATATATGCAATACGTTACCAAAGAACTGAGATAAGGAGGCCTTCTCTGCACGGTGATTAATAAAATATCACAAACGTGGAAAACAGCGTGCACACACGAGCTTTGGGTTAAAACCTTGGATCAAAAGTGCTGTAATATATTTCAAAAATGGATTTAATTAGTCATCAGAAATATAGGCATGCTTGGGGCCGTGCTTCTTCTCCAGTGGTGTTTGATTTATTCAGAGAATAATAAAGTACATAACTGCTGGAGAGGACCTGTTATGTCTTCATAATTAGTATGTGTTATGTGTTGTTTCCACTTTATGAGATTATTTTTAACAGTTTAAAAAGAGGCAATCTCAGAAAAAAAACTCATTGGGGCGGCTAGCAACACAATTATATTTTATTTAAACAAGTAATAGCATCAATAAATACTAAATCAAACGCTAAATCACGATAAGTCAACAGAGGAAAGAAACAAACACACACAGAAAGTGGAAAGCAGGTCTTTGCAGTACACTGCACATGGTGTGTTCACGCCATAAATTGTCACGTTACATCTTGTCTCATCATTCTCCTTGATCTAAGTGTGTGAGGGTGTGTGTATCTCGCACGGGAAGACATGCCAATGAATGCATAAGTAGGCTGGCGCTCATGTGCACACGCATGAGTAGATCCAGTCCATGTTTGCATGTGTGTGTAGATGACACATGTATTGGGATTATTTAGTGTAACTATTACAATGCCTGCTCTGGGAATATGTGTATTTATGCTCACATAGAGCGTGTGCATATAATTCCCATAATAAAACATCAAACACTAGGTACACGTCCCAGTTTTTACTCCATAGCTCCATGTGTAGCTTCTTTTTTTTGCACTGACATCCCCTCCCCCTTTCCTGCTGCTTCTCCTTCCAGCTACCCCTGCCACCATCTTACCCCCATCATTTGATCATCTCCTCTTTGCTCAACCGCTTTCTCGCTCCCTTTCCGCCTCCGTCGTATCTTCTCCATTAATCAGTCTCCCTCAACATTTGTAACCACCTTTTCCTCCTCATCTGGTCCTCTATCCTCCCACCCCCACCCCATCTTCCTCTCCTCACCTTATTTTACCTGACCGCCATCTGCCTCTCCCTCTTGGGGGCTGGATGATGGGGAAGAGGCGAGAGTTGGGGGATGATAGCAGGGAAAGTGAGAGGTAAATGAGGAGGGGGCAGTTGGGATGGGTGAGAATGAAGGAGGAGGAAAATGTAGGTCTGCCTTTATTAGTTATGCTCTCGTCATAGAACATGCCAGGAAGTGAACCGGGATGATTCTGCTGATGGTTTGGTCTCTGTGAATCGTGGCAGTATCCAGACATTCATTCATATTATTTGTATTGAAGCACGTCCAGATATAATGTGTCGTTTGTTTGGCAGAATGGGGTCAAATGGTCTTGCAGGAAATGCCTTTGTTGAGCTGCATTACTGCAAGAACGGGGCTAAAAGCTTAATCTAAACTCCGATTTCTAGTTAGACTGTATGAACTGCGTTTCTCAGGATTTCATAAGGTGATTTGGCATCAAGTTTGGCAAAACCTCGTCCATCTGGCACTCATGTAAGCAGAAATAAAATGATCGTGGAAAATGCTCTACTGCCCTACAAAAAAAAAGAAACAAAAAGGCACAAAAATATGGCAATAGATGCAGCCACAGATCATGCAATAATATATTTTATTCATCTGTAAGTTGTATGAAGAAACGTGTCATGTTCACTAATGGCTGTGTCTGCTAGAAATATATTCTGGGTTGTATCACAGCAGTCGAACATGCTCGCCTGTCATGAAGCTGACTGCTTACCTAGTTTTCAAGTTGAGTGATCAAGCTTGTGCAACATATCGCGTCATCTCCTGTCAGAAAGCAGGGTGAGAGCCCCACAGCGTGTACTAATTCTGCAATAGTTTCTGTTAAAAAGCATTGACGAGGATGTATTTTTCTCTTTTCTTAATTTCCCTCAGGTAAGTGGTGCTACTTTCTGCTCCTTCTCCTGCACTGCAGTTTGAAGGACTCCCTTTGTCTTTGCCTTCATGTCTCTGGAAGTCCAAAAAGATCTCAGGAACCACACGAACGCGCACACACTCAGACAAAGGCCAAAACACGCCCTTCGTATGCCCGCAAATTCAATTTCACACACTCTTGTAAAATGCCTCACCTGACATTCCTCACATGGATCAGGCGTAGGCAATGTCAGAGCAATGGGATGAATCTGTCCTCTTTGATTTGGGCTCGTGTTCGGTCATTCACCGTCTCATGGTTGACAGTTTGATGCTGTTTCTACTGTATTGCCCCCTTTAAAGACTCAGGTGTTTCATCGGAGGGCTGGGGTCATGTCTGTGCTACATAATACATTTGCATGCACAGATAGTCACAAGCTTAACACATCTCTGCTGTGTTTTCAGGTTAAAATAATTGTGTGCATGCATATATTTGTGTTTGTGTATGTGTGTGTGTGACCAAAGAGTGTGTTATTGTTAATAAAGTCTAAATTGAGGCAGAAGTGCTGTGGGTGTTACAGTTCTAAAGAGTCTGAGAACACAACTAACTAGGTCATCTTCTTTCTCTCTCTCACTTCACACACACACACTCCCGCTCTTTCTCTCTCTCTCTCTCTCTCTACACACACACACACACTGTACCTTTAATACTGCAGGATAAAGTAGATTTAGACTCTCTCAGCCTTCCCCTTTATACAGCTCTCTCTTGGTGCTCCTCTCCCCTTTTTTGTAGATGTTACAGCAAGTAGAATGAAGCCTCTACATCTCCTCCAAGCTTATCTTTATTGAAAGAAGCCTCTTTCCATGGGTGGCAGTGGCACCAAAGTGGCCTTGTGCTGGGAAGGTCGCCAGTTGGACACAGCGGATTGACCGGGAAAATCTGCACAGGGAACATTAACGTCTGTCACTTCCCCAGTACCTCTGCAATGACTGTAGAGTTTTTTGCTGAGAGACCGGTTGGGCAGCTGCCCTGTATGAAACTGCACGTGAAGCGTGACATTTGTGGCCAAAAAAAATCATCCATGCTTACCAAAACCTTACCCTGAAAATTTCATAATTAGGTTTTGGACAAATTGCTGGATGCGGTGCCAGATAGAAACTGAGAAAGAGAGTCAGATGGACAAACACCCAATCTCATGTGAGTCATGGAGGCTCTTCTGTGACCAAGGCCAGAGCAGAGAGTGCTAAATATTCCTAATGCTCAAGCAAGCTTCGTTTTTCCATGTCATTCTTTGAACATAATCGATCTGGAGCGCTTCCCCAACTTGCCCTGATGTAAGCGAATGAATCTGACGTAACACATACACACACGCGCTTTGTACTGTATTGGCACATAAGCTCTTAATTTATATTGTGCTATCAATTAGAGCCTACCGCTTCAGACTGCATACTCTATTGTTTTCTGATCAAAGGTTGCTCCATTTTCCTCCCCGAGTACAATGAAAAGAATCCCCCGATCTTTGCTGTTAATATAAGCGTCTTACACTCTGAAGATTTACATTGACATTATCAAACACAGTTTGCTCAAAGTGTTCATATTCTGTTCATCCTGAAAGAAGAGTCGTCCTTACTTCTGTCTTCCCTCCACAGGAGGTCAGAGGTCAGAGGTCAGGTGCGGTGCAGCAGTGGGGACTCACTGCAAAACACTTCAGGACTTGCCTTCGCACAAACTAATACGCCTGACAAGAGAGTTATGTATTGAAGGATATCATTTGTTGAGTGGTTTTACATCAGAAATGCATCTCAGACTTACTGTATACATTATTAACATGTTATGACAGTACAGGGATCTGTGATGAGCGGTGTAGTTACCCCTTTTGGCCACTAGAGGCTCTCTATTGCTCACATTTACAGTACTGTACAGACTGCACAGCACACTGCTAGTTAAAGAGTGGTTCATTATCATATTTAAACTTCACGTCTCTCTCTCTCTCTCAGCGGCACCCTGCTTTCATCTCGACGTGTGTGGATGTAGTACGCCTCAGAAACACACTGAATCATAAAGGAAGTCTGTGTATGACATATGATATAATATGAAATATCATATCATGTTCCATATGTTATTGAATGGTGCACAGAAACAGATGATGCATGTTACTAAAAGAATTCTGCTCAGACAGCAGACGAAAAGAGGTCTTTATATTAAAGTCTGTGTAAAGGCAATTCCATGTTTTCTTTCAAAACACATTAAATATGTTGGAAAATAGAAAAAACATGTGAAAAGACTTTGAACGATGTGTTACTGAAATGTGGAGTCAGAGGTTCAAACAGTTTTTCACCAGTTTTCAGTCCAGGATTTAGTGGGCGGTCCTAAAACGAGGCCGCGTGACGTCACGCGGTGGTCATTAACATAAAATTAGAATAGCCTTAACGGTGGTTCTGGTGGCTCAAACATATAGGGCTGAACAATACCAATAATACTGCTAGCTGTAGCAGCCATATTGTGCTTGTTGCAGTCCTAAAACGAGATCGCGTGACGTCACGCGGTGATCATTAACATAAAATTAGCATATCGTGCTCCGCTCCGCCAACATGGCCGTAGCTTTATTTTGACTTTACACGGACTTTAAAGTGCAGGAGCAAAAGACAGTTTTTTAAGACTAAAACACCTTTTCAAATCTAATCTGTTACACCTCACAAATCTGTAACCTTTCCCTTGAATGCTTACTTATTTTATTACTCTAATATTAGCTTTTGGCAGTAGAACACCTCTTTGAGCCTTTTGGACTAAATGTTCTTACTTCTTAAGTAGTACTGCAGTTTCAGACTTCACTGTGAGTTTTCAAACTACCAATGCGGAGAATGAATAACTTAATGTTGAATCAGATTGAAAGAGAAATTAACAATGACACTCATTTGTTAATGAATGTTCTATATGAAAAAGGCTCTCTGCATGCCAAACGTCGGTAGTCAATATTTGAGGTTTACATTCTGTCCCATAAGTGAGGGAAAGTGAATTAAAGGCAGACTCTGCTGCCTGCCAAACATTTTTCCTTAAGTTAAGTGCAGCATGGACACTAGTTTTTACTGACCCTTCAGTATTTGGAGTCAAATCATAGGTAACCCCCCTCTTTGATTCCCCAGATCATTTAACTTACTGTAGTCCGTTTCTTTGAAATGTGGCTCTTTCTTAGCAGGTGTGATATTTTGTCAGTAAATGGAGCTCTGAAGTGAATGTTTGTTGGCCTTTAGCCCACCTGTCTGCTTCTCAGATGTGGTTACTACCTGTTTTTCGCTTGTTGAACCGTTTTACCTCTGGCTGTTAATGGAAGCAGTTGAGATTTCCTTGTATGGGAGAATTCAGTTGTGCACTCTGTTCAAGGTTTGTTCTGGATATTTGTATCCCGTGTAAAGAAGCCTGTGTTTGTAGACGTGTGTGTCTGCGGTTAATTTCAATATATTTATGAGAGTGTCCCTGGGTCGGATCCAGGAAGTCGTGGTGTACAATGTTTTCTGCCACAGTAATGACTAACAGCTATACTTATGTAAGAAAAATACCCACTGATTTCTTTTTTTTTTCTGTTAGAGGTCGGAACATTTGCTCTGGAAACTTTCATGACAAAGTCAAAAGTTTTGATTGCACATATTCATCATGGCTAAATTGGTAGAATATGTTCCTCTAAACACACACACACATTGATGATATTTTCAAAGTCAGAAGTAGGTTTAACGTTTATACAATATCAGAGTCACTCTGGATCAAAGCACATACTGAAACTGAAGTTGTTTTGATACCAAACATTTGATATAAATCCTTCATTTCTGTATCATCCTATATTTGCAGTAGGTGTTTCCTCACACAGGGTTACTCATTTCATCCCACAGGAATACTATATAAAGTGACTAAAGTCTAAGGTCTGCACAATGTCAGTATTAAAAAAAACAAAACAGTGACTAATGACTAAAAAAAGCATGTAAAGAAAAGTTTTTTTCTGTACTGACTGAGCCCCATGTGGCCACACCTGCTGTTTCACCTGTTAATTCACTCAGTAGAAGCACCTGAATAATAAAAGGTCAAATTCTTTCGACATTTTTTTAGACACATCTTATCATTTGGTTTCTTTCTGGTGATTTAATTATTATTTAATTATCACTTATAGATCACATTTAATCCAAGGTACATTACAAAACATGAACACAGCATGGGAATAATAAGTACAATGTATCAACGTCTTTCTTCTCGGTTGTTTCGTCCTTGTCCTGTTTTATTCAATGTTTTTATTTATTTATTTATTTTTTTGTTAAACTGTCCGCTGCCTACCTCTTTGGATGTTCTTTTTTCTTATTTTCCTAACCGAGTAAGAAAATGCTCTGTATGACGTTTATTCAATCAGCCAGCCAATCAATGTCCATCAAGTGTGCAGATAATGAATCCTGAATAGCGCATTTCGTAGAGTGGAATAAGCTTCACGGACAAGCCGCTGCTTTCGTCATGTCAGCATCCCCCTCGGTTTAGTCGAGAGATGCTGCCAGATTTCTGGGAACACCCAGAATCGGTAGCTCCGCAGTGCTCCTGCTAAAGCAGTTTCAGATGAGGAGTATCACTTGTCATCTATGTGTTGTCTGTGCATTACTGCTGTGTTTCTCTGTCAGCGTGTGTGTGAGTGAATTGGAGATTTGTACTTTTCATCCAAATACTTGGAGCTTCTTTCTGTGTGTGTTTCATGAGATAACGTGTTTGATGCTCGCCCTCCCTGCCAGTGCTGTACATGTTTGAAGCTTGTGTGTGTGTGTGTGTCTAATACATGTCTCGTGTGTGAGATTGTGTGTGTGTGTGTGTGTGTGTGTAGGAGAGAGAGAGAGATTGTGGGTGCCGCTGCGTTCGTTGCGCTACTCTCTGCCGCTGTGCTCAGAATGCTGATGTGTCACGCTGCAGCACTGCCCCACTTATCCAGCTAACCTCTCTTCCCTCCCTTCCTTCCCTTACTTCTTCCCCCTTGCTCTCTCGTTTCCTATCATCCCGTCGTTCCCTCTTTCGTCCCCTCGCCACCTTATCTTCTCGTCCCTTTTCTTCTCTCTCTTTCTTTCACCTTTCTTCTTCTGTTCTTTCTCTTGAGCCGTGCAATCACACCACCTCCTTTATTTTCCCTTTCCTGCCGTCATCCTTTTCTCACATTTTTTTTTCGTGGCTGCTTTCATTCTGTTCAATCTCATGTGTTCTTAAGTGTGTTTGAGTGAGCCAGTGAAGGCGTGGGTTATGTTGGGTGCCACTGTCGGTTTACAGATGTTGACGATGCAGCAGAAAAAAAAAAAAAAAAACACACCGGCCCTTGACCAACCACTCTGCCTGCCTGTCTTCTTCTTCTTCTACTTCTCTCTCTCTTCCTTACACACACACGCACGAAACAGCTCTGTTCTTATCAACCAATCACATCGACCCCATCCGCTCGCATCAGCTGGCTCTGAGAAGAGCTACAGCCTGTGACAGCCACAGCCCCCGGCAACCCACATATGTCCATGGCAGAAAGCGGAGGCTAGCGCTGCAAAGCTGTCTCTGTGTTGGCAGCATCTGTCTCTCTGCCAAGCGGAGCCGGGTCCCTGATAATGAAATGTGACCACGTCATCTCACGATGTAAATACAGAAAATAACGCGCTAATGAAGATTTTGCACTGCGGTGGCTGTGATTTGTCGGGAAATATGGTCGGTGAACATTTGCCTCCGGTCACATGGAGTCTATGTGATAATGAATTTATTAGATAAGATAATGAGCACTGATCGACTAGAGATATTTTGCCTGATATCCTCAGTATTGCAGAGGGTTCGCCAGTCGGACTGGTGAGGATATAAAAGGATCAGCCAAAAGATGAATAAGACTGTTCAAACACAATCCATGCATAACACATGCAGCCAAGATTAAGATCCGAGATTACTTTAGGCATTTTCACACAACGTTACTAGAATTTGGCTTTTCACGTGGATTTCTATAGATCAGTGCTTCTCAGCGCTGCGCCAGAGAGGTTTTCATGCCGGCCAAGTTTTTTTTAATTTAATTTATTAGTTAATTTTGGTGCTTCAGCTGCTTGGCACTGTTGATTAAATAAGAACCTCTTCCCCTGAGACATCTTCCAGTGCATTTGCATGCCTTAATGAGCACACTGTGCTGTGGCCTTAGAGCAATTTGGGTTTCGTGTCTTGCTCAAGGGCTTTTCGGCTGGCAGATACAACACCAGTAACTCTGTGGATAGCTGGATCTACAGTGACAGAGGGGATCAGACTAGCAACTGTTTTACCTACTGGCCAGTAAGATGAGACCAGGTGGAGGTCCAGTGTGTAAGATCAGGGGGCTCTATTTACAGAATTTAATCTAATATGCATAACTATCGTTTTATTAGTGTATTATCACCTAAAAATAAAACATCATGATGGTTTTGTTACCTTAGAATGAGTTTTTCATACATATACCATGGGGGCGTCATGTTGAACCGCTCTTTCCTTTTGTGCTTTTCACGTGTGTCGCAGCCACCATAGTTTCTCCTTCGTGCTAAGATGGCGAGGTGGTTGTAATCACTAAATCCTACAAACTGGTTCTTTAATCTGTATGGAGCTTTTGTCTTGGCGTCTTTCTTCGACTGGCATCATTTCTAATTTTGACAAAATGTTGCTACAGCCTTTTTAAAACAGTTAAAGCACCTGCAAGATATCTTAATAAAAAAAGAATAGCAAATATCAGTCTTTTGGAAGTATCCATCCATGCATTGGTTTTGTCAGTCATCCAGGTTGAGATGGCAGTGAAAGAAGCAAAGTAGTCCAGACGTCCTTCTTCCCAGCCATGTCCTCCAGCTCCTCCTGGGGAATCTCAAGGTGTTTCCAGGCCAGATGGGATATGTAATCCCTCCAATGTGTTCTCCTCTATACCCTAGGGTCTCCTCCCAGTTACATGTGCCCGTATCACCTCCACAGGATTGGATGCTGCTCCTGTTCTTTATGAAACTTGCTCGCTGAAACTTGATTTCCCTTTTCTGTCATCTTCATCCACTCTGACAGACGTGCGCAATCAATCCTTTAGGTTGTTCAGATACGTCTGGCTGGCTTCAGTGTTTCTGAAATACTCGAACAGACTTCTCCATTTGGACATGGAACCTAGCTCCCGACCTGAACACGGGAGCTCATTTCATCAGACACACATAGACACACATTCGCTGTCCACCTGACAAAGCTACCCAACCAGATACGCGTGCACGAGATACTTATCACAAAACAAAAGGAAATTGTGTTTTATTTCAGGCGGTAACATTCCACCAATGGAGACAGAGTCGCCTACACGCCGCGAGGCTGCATTACTGAGGATCATAGTCTCCTAGATAAGTGCGTTAGACACGCCTGTAAGTGTGTGTGTGCGTGTGTGCGTGCTGCGTGTGTCAAAGCTGTACTTGAACATGGGGTGAACGAAGGAACATCGCAAGTTGAAAGTATAAAGATAAAACTTCCTACGCGCACACACACACACACACACACACACACACACTGCTGTCATGTTGTTTCCTGGTGGCAAAAGCAGCATGACGGTGTTTGGTATCGACCAGGGAGAGATGTGTAATCCACTCTACTGGTGTGTATTTAGATGGTTCCAGAGTGTGTTGTGGTTGCTTCCAGAGTGAGTGTGGCATGTAAAGTAATTATTCAGACAATAAAGCCTGCCTCTTTTGTCTTTCACACTCTGCAGATGATGTGTGTGCGCGTCTTTGTTTGCCGGCGTTTGCGAGCGCTTTCCATTTCGAGACTGAAACTCGAGCACTAATGATGGGTGCCTTGATAATATAAGTATTGATACAGCGATACCTGTGTCTTTTTGCAAAGTATTGATTTTCAGAGGAGTGGGATCAATACTAAATATAAACAATGTAGTCGCTCTCCTCCGTGTTTTGTGCAAAAAATACAATATTTTCTCCTTCCATTTATTGCTACCTCACCGCGGCATTTTTACCATTTTACTGCCATCAGAGAGATTAGCTGTCGCGCTGCATTGTATGCCTTTCTCTACCCCGCTTAACCTACGCGCCTTACTGCCAAAATCTTATTTTTGTTCTGTGGCGTTGAATCAAAATCAACATTTGTTGTACGAGCTGCAAGTATCGTACACGTCTTTGCAAATGTGAAAGAAAGTTTCCGAAGACCGAGGAACACAAAGTCTCATTTTATTTGTTTGATTTCATTTATTTAATTTGTTCTCATCAAGATAATAATATTTTGACATAGCCACAAGGGATTTTAATTGTATGTCTACTTTCTAATAACCAAGGCTCTTTCAAAGGAGCAGTGACATCTAGCTGTATGGAAGAAGAAATTACCTTGGCCATTAAACACTCAAAAAAACCCTGTTTAGTGTCAGTGTTTGTCTGATCTGTAGAAACATGGCGGTTCAACATGGTGGAAGAGGACCTGTGCTGCCTGTAGATATAAATGTTTCATTCTAAGGTAACAAAAACATAACAATTCCTATTTTCAGGTGATTATACAATAATCTTAATACTAATCTTACACTAATCTTACACACTTGACCTTTTAAATATATTTTTTATTCTTTCTTTTCACTTATTTCTATGGTGTTCTTTGGTGTCCTAACCCTCTACTTACAAAGTTATAGGATATGTCACTTTGCTCCACATGAATGCAGCACAGAGAAGTGAAGCTTAGCCTGATAATGGTGACCCTCTATGTCTTAGACCTGGTTATGGACCCGTGTGAGAGAATCAAGATAGAGAAACACGGACGCAGAGTAAGAAACCTGAAGTAAGAAGGTCTTGGTGAGATAGGAGGGGAGAGAGAAATGAATCTGGGAAGCAGAGATGGTTTCTCGCTATTGGAAGATTATTTTTTTTATGAGTTTTTTTTTTTCTTCTGCAGTGGAAAGAGTGAGCAAGAAGGTACAAAGAGAAAGGAAGGGGCTTCAACAAAAGAAAATTCGATTAAAATCTGAGGGGAAAATGAGGAAGGAACAGAAGGAGAGGAGTAGAAGTGCAGAGGGAGGCATCATGGGAAAAGGTGCAACTCTATTTAGTAAGGCCAACTGGGGATGTAGAGTGCCTACAGGCAACCTGACCTTGGTTATGAGACATGGACACACACACACACACTTAACCCATGGCTTACACACAGATACAGCACACACACATATTGTCTGGCTCTCTTTCCTCTTCTTCTCCGTTTCCTCCCTCTCTGTCATCCTCTCTCATTTCTATATTAGTATCAACTCGGCCTCTCTCATCAAGCAGTGAAGGCTGTAGCTGGGCATCAGGATTCGATAACACTAACCTTTATCTCCATCGTCCACAGTGTTCATAATGACAGCCTTTTCTTCCTCCTCACCTCCTCGCCCTATCCCTTCTCTCCTCCTCCTCCTCCTCCTGCCCCGGGCTCCCCTCTGCCTAAGCCCAATTAGCCAGTTGTAACTAACGAAAGGATGAGTGTGTGTGTGTGTAATAAGCATGAAATAAGATTTGGCCATCCAGCCGATCAGCTCAAGTCGAGTCTTTGCCTCCTTCAACTTGGAAAAAAAAGGGGACAAAGATCCACAAACCTCTGACACAAAGGGAAAGATGCCTGGAAGGATTCAGCTTCCTAGGTACTGTGTGCAGGGTGGGATAATTGCAAAAGGAGCAGTAAGGCAAAAAGTTATTGTAGCCTGACGTATTATAACAATTCCACCTAAACTGCTTGATTGAAATGGGTTTCTTTTTTTTCCTTTCTGTCATTCTCCATATTAAATAAGAATTCTTATTATTTCTATTGAAAAATGAAACTTTGTCCACTTCTTTTTTGACCTGTGAGGAGTCTTGAAGCACACTCTATCCCACCTGTACAGACTATTATACAATTCCCCAATCCTGCATATATCCTGGATTGACACTACTGCAGCAGGACTTTTTTTTTTTTCTCGACTGTTGAAGCAAAAGTGGGTGTTTGGATGCAAATCTTGTGCCTCTGTGACAGTTAATATATATATTTAGTTGTCGGTAGTGTGCTGTACAATACAGTAAGGGAGGCTCGAGTAGGGCGGGTTGGAGAACGAGAAGATGTAGCAGTGCAATAAAGTGTACACGATCTGCCATTACTGCTTTGTAGCACTTGCAACCTACATGCGCATTTGCGTGGCAGTGCTAAGAGCACCCTCCGCGTTGTGTCCGAGAGCGAGTTTGTTGTATAGCTATTACCCTCGACACACACACACACACACAAACAGAAACACACACAGACTGCTGCAGGGTCATCAGCCCTCCTCTCAGCTGCAATGGCCGAGTGATGGGAAAAGAAATGGAGAGGAGGACGTAGAGGAAGAAAGTGGAGGGGAATGAAAGGAAGTGATGTGCTCCATTTCATTCAATAGTACTCTCAGCACTAACCTGCGCCTCTCTGGCCGCACTCTGCTCAAGTGTAAAAACTCTTCTTTGATGACTCCGATCACACGGAAACTGAAGTTCAGCAACTCAAGAATTTGTGTGAAATATCTTGAACATGATTTTGTAGACTTTGAACACTGGTTCACGTGGATACGCCAGAAGATCAAATATCCAAGAAGTAAAGATGACAGAAAGAACACGTGTAAGATATTGGACCTTTAAATTGTTATTAATGTTTTGTGAAGCTAAAAGCCACGAGTTTGGTCAGAGGTTTATTTCTCAAATAATTGTGTCATACATTTGAGGTTGATCTTTTATCTGTTGACAGCTACAGCACGGCAGTCTCTGTAGTTTCTTTGTCTTTTCACAGCGCCCAGGCTGTCTGGTTTTCAACCCACGGAAGGAGCATCAATTTAAGTTGTGAAGGCTGGAAAGATCCAGATATTTTTAGACTTATTTTTTAGAGAATTTTTGCACACATTTGCCTCTGTTCACGCCACAAACTGCACGACAGCAGCTCCTCCTGTAGATCATCGAGAGAGCCTAAAATTGTCCCTTAAAATTCAATGATGTATTAGAATCATAAACAAGATTCATTGTAGATTTCAGTGGTCATAACACCGTTGTTAGTTCCACTATATCGACATTCTAGACCTACTTAAACAGGAGCTGAGTACATACAAACTCATCATGCCTGCACTAAGCATATTTACACACACACAAAAGCATCAGTCATCAATATAATCAATCAAATTAATAGCACCCACCCAACAGGCCTGCAAACACAAACTGCATGTTTCAGTGCATATACATAGTGTGTTTGCTGTATATTTGGTTCATAACTACTCAACATGGCTGGTAAATGGTCTAAAACTGAATTTGAGTGTTTAAGTCTTTAATTTGTGTTGTTCTTGTTTGACATTCATGATACTTTTTCTTCTTGTGGACGTGGATGTGTAGCACTAATTCTGTGTTCGTGTTGCTAGATGCGTGTTCATGTGTGTATCGGGCTGATATATGTGTTGTACGTAAGACGGAGTTCTTCTAGCCGCTGACCACAAAAGAGTTTCAATTTGTTATATCGGGGTGTCTGTCTGCAGGGAAAGAGCCTTTTCCTGCTCTCCTGCTTCCCTCTCAGCTGACCTCGCTCAGAAAGTTAAGCATTCAGTCAACAAGACAGCCTGACAGAATTAGTAATGTACATTCAGTGGCTGTTTGCTTTTTCACCTTCGTGGTGTTTACATTGTCCTTACAGGAGACAGATCTGAAACAAAAGGCAAAGAGGGGTGGGGTGAAGAAGAGGAGGAGGAGGAGGAGGAGGAGGAGGAGGAGGAACTCATTAGTGAAAGAGTTTAAGTGGAATGATGAGAAGAAGCTGGAGGGAAGGACAGGATAAGATAAGACAGGATTTAGAGTGGGAGAGAGAGAGAGGAGGAGGGAAAGATTTTAGAGGGGAGAGAAGTGTCACTTTAAACATTCTTCACTGGGGAGAGAGATAGGAATATCATCCAAACCTTAATCCTGGTTTATATTTAGTATCTAAGATTCATGCAGATGAAAACTGGGCCTGTCACAGCTGTAAAATATGACACAGTTACATAAACTTTTAGGTGCTATGGCTAACATGTTTCTGTATTGTCAAACAAGGATTCGTGAGGGCATTTTGCACTGACAATTACCACGATTATCAGATAAACAATCAAAAAACAAATCAAATCAGATTGGCCGTGTGTGTTTAGACTGCAAAATTCATAATGACTTCTGAAATGCCCTCGCAGCCACTCAGAGATTATGATTTATAGATTAATTCCTTTCTTAAGGATCAAATTTGACTCGTTATCTTTGTTTAAATGGTTCGGCTGTGTCTTTCCAAGAAGAATGTGTTTCCACTGTCCTCTCGTATACTCTTAGTTCTCCCCTGTATGTTACATTAGGTTACAAATCCTCATTTTTTACACATTCTGTATCTTACACTTTAAAACTAATTCGCTTGGGATTATTGTATTTTTAAAAGCAATATCTTTGTTGTCAACCAAACAACCCCGAATCTTTTATTAAAGCTCCAATAGCAGCTTTGTATCGGTGTGAGGAAAGTTCAGTCAAGCTTATTTAGCAGTGAATAGTCAGCCATTTTGCTATCTTCCCAGCCACTTGGCTTTCCAGTAAAGTTTTGAATGTCGTACTCCGGGTGCAAATAAAGCTGAGAAAGTGACAGAGTCCAAAGCTGCCCTGAGCCTGTGTACCTGCTTTTCAGATAACTCTCTCTCTGAAAGACACACACACATGCACACACACACACACGCCTCGGTCCCTGGTGAGTCTGCATCTCAAAGACTTCCTGAAATACCCAGTGATTGTCGTCCCAAGGGGCTTTGCAAGCAGTGATGTGATTTTTTTCGGCTTCCTCCTTGCGCCACTTTTACACACAGACCAACGCGTTCTCACACGGACAAACAAACACACGGCAGTCAAGAGTGTGTGTGTGTACTGTGTTCTGAAATTCAGTGCTGTGGAAATCAATCATAACTCTTATTACATAATTATGTTCATGTGTGTCTTTGTCCATTTGTGTACACATATATCGCTATCTCTGTCTATTTATACCCCTTACTTAGCCCCCAAGTCACCCACTTACACACCTGACGGGTCATACGGATGTAGATTCACACACAGCACTCTTCCCCGGTCTAACCTTTATAAAATCCCTCCTCACCATTCAGCCATAAGCCAGCCATTTGACTTTAATGCTCCAACTGAAACACTCCTACGTCCTCAGAAAACATCATCATGACTGTGATGTACTGCAATCATATCACTGCTGCTGTATGCCTGAGGGGCTTGTTTGTCAAATATAGATGTAACTGCCATCAAAATCCCACTTTCTTACACGCAAAGCTGCCCTGCTGCTGCTGCTGTGTGTGCGTGTGTGTGTTTATTGGAAATATGCTGAGCGGTGAGCTCTAATGCAATGATTACACACTATGCTACCTTATATTCTCTCTTTCAGTGTGTTAGAAAGGTTTGCACCTATTACCATCATTACGAACACACACACATTATGAATTAGTCATTTTATGTCTAGCAGAATCATTACAGGGCAGGAGTAACTGAGTTGATTTTAAAGATAATTCCAATTCAGAGACCGTGGTAGTTTATTACCTATAAAGTTTATCACAACCATCTTACTTCGCTCATTGTCAGTGAATCATTTGCCTTTTTTTAATTTGGATTTAATTATCTGCATGATTTACCCTTGCAGCACATTTTAGGGTCTTAAAAAGGAAATAGGGGGACTGGAGCAAACTACTGCACACTATGCAGCATGTTCGAAAGTCACATGTGATGTGTTATCTCAGAAACAGAAGGGTTTGGGGGGGGGGACTGTCATTTATGTGTATTTATGATAAGTGGTGGTAACACATTTACTCAAGTACTTTACCCAAGTAGAAGTTTGAGGTACTACTTCCTTCAACTTTCTGCTACTTTATACATTTTACTCCACTACATTTGATTTGATGAACTTCGCCAGTTTCCGGTTACTTTGCAGACTCGATAATCAAGAATAATACAGAAAGTAATCAACAAAAGAAGTATGCATTATTCTAGGTTAAAATACGATGAGATGAGATATCACTTTATTGATCACCGGGGAAAGATTCACAAGCCATCCTGCAGCTCCGGCTTTACCAGCTGTACCATTAAATTGATGAAGACTTTAGTGCATCAATAATTATAATCCAATAATATAATGCAATACATTAATCTGTAATGGTCCATCCTCCATAATGAGCACTTTTAAAGTATGCTTTGATGTTTGTGCTTTTGTACTTAAATTTTGAACGCAGGACTTTTACTTTAACATTTCCACACTGTTCTATTGCTGCTCGGATGAAGTAAAAGATATGAGTAGTTCTTCCACAACAGCTTATTATCTAAAAACACTGCAATGGAGAGAAGTTTGGAGGGCTGCAGGGCCAGAGAAGGTGACCACTGACAGATAGCAACTACACACACACACACACACACAGTGTCCAGCTAGGGTGATTCTCAGTATCCCTCTATAATTATGTTGAGCTGTTGCCCAAATACTTATCGATTGCCACTGGGCCTCTAGTGGACCTGACAACAGATGCACACACACGGGGACACACACACACACACAGTCCTGTGCGCATACTTCACTGCAGTGGGGAATGGTGGGAAGGATGGGGGTATGGTGGAAGGGGGTGATTAAGGGGACAAAAAATGTTCATATAACATCCATGTAGTGATCTTATAATGAATGAATGCACACCATCAAAACACCAGTAATCTGTTACTAATTTTAAGATTGACAACTGCATGGACGTTGTAACTAGTTTGTTTAAAGAAGAGATAATGATAATGATAATTGAACTCAGCTCTGCACGTCTGTCGCCACGGTAAAATCACCGAAATGGCCAATTTCACTCTGTTGTGTTTCAAAACCCGCCCGTAGTAAATAAACAGCATTTGACAGTGTATTTAAAGTACAATGCTGCATTGTATGGCTGCTGAATTCATTCTATTGTTTTAATGTTATTAAAAGTTCACTGCTGGGTCGCCAGAACAGATTACAGTGACAAAAACAGACCGAGGGGCTGAGGAAGCGAAAAGGGAGCCGATGCGAGGTGAGGCGAGGCGAGGCGAGGGTAACGTACTGTAGATATTGGAGAGAGATGAGAACATTTTTAGTGGCAAAATGACTCCCCTCCTGTCGCCCACCCCCCTCTCTTGCGCACACACGCACACTCTAAAACACACATTCCCGCAGTCACAGTCATAGCTGCACCAATGCAAAGCTGCTTAATAGGAGAGTGATGAGGGTGAATTGGCTTATGGAGTGGAGGGAGGGAGAGTAGACATAATGGTGTCAATCTGGCTGCTATATGTGTGCATATATATATATGCATGCACATACATATACACACACAAACACTGTCAGATACAGACCAACATCTGCTCTTACTCTCTCTCACTTTCCCTGCTTTAAACACAAAGTGGAATGAATGAAAAAAGACAGCTACAGAGCTCCTGATGCTTCATCAGCACAGCAGCAATGGGCATGTAAAAAAGATCACTCCGGTTGGAGCTTTCTGCTATACATAATAGAGAACAAACATCAGTGACTTGTGCCTCAGCAAGTCTTATCTGTGTGGTTTGCACTGTGTGTGTGTGTGTGTGTGTGTGTGTGTGTGTGGTTTGCAGCTGGTTGTACCAGCGGGGTTGTTCTACAGTCATCGGTCTGTCCCTTATCGATTCCTGGCAGGCAGTTCTGGGCACCGGCAACTCTTCTGTCACGCTCTCCCCTCTCACTTTCTCTTTGCCTCTCTGCCACTGTGTTTTGGATATCAGTTGTCTGTTGGGGTCTGTGTGGTGCTTCAGAAATTGGACCCAGTGCTGCCTCAGCAGTCCTCTGGCCAGCAACCGCTGCTTTGAAAGAAAAAGTGGATCAAAAAAAAAAAAAAAGAAAAAGAAATGAGGGAGTGACAGAAAATGAATAAGCGTGGAGTCGATAGAGAGAAAGTCACTACAAGAGACTGTCTTTACCCATGGATTGGAATGATTGGTCATCTGTTAAGATGTCTTAAAAAGACATATTTCACCTTTACCTTACCAGGATCTATGTGACATTATGTCAGGTGTTTCCCAGAAGCAAAGGCAGACATAGAATGTTGTTACAACACTGCAACAGAGGTGACGGTGGTGAACAAAGCATCTAACTTGGACACTCAAGACTCCTCTCAGCTTCCTGCTTTCAAGTGAAGGTTGGTTTGACCACGACTATAATCTTTCTCTAATCTTTACCAAATAGTTTTTGTGCCTAGATTTTACATCATTTTGAATACTTAAAAAATGGACATGGGCATGATAAAATGGTCGTATGGGTTGTTTTTTTAAAAGGCTATTAAGGGGACAGCAAGGAAATAGGGAAAATGTGTGGTCATGATTGAGGGCTTGAAAAGAGGAGGGCGGGAGATGAAGGAGGGGAGGGAGGAGGAGAGGGAGGCAGTTGGCAAGGTAAAGAGAGGGCGAGGGAGAGCGTGCAGCTTAGTAAAAGCTGTTCTCATCCTTTGAATGGAGGGTGTGATGGAAGGTGATACTCTAATAGGATACAGGACAGACAGATAAAGAGATCATCTCTCTCTCCCTGGGAGAATTCCAGTCGGCCATCGGGTCCCCATGCAGGGCTCGTCAAATAAAACCTTTGCTTTATTCAGAGCCCTTCCCATCAGCAGGGACTGCTCTGGTCCCTGCTAAGCTACCGATAGCACCTGACAGAGGATAGAAGAGAGTATGGCCAGGCTGAAATAAGGCAGTATTCACCAATCTGCAGCTCTAGCTTACCTAGGTATCATCAGCAAAAAATATTTATTTCTGTTGATAAAACTATGGCTTGACTAATGGATTTTGAAGCTGGTTACCAATACTTGTAGCCTGATAGTCATTATATTGCCAAAAGATAGCATTAACTGAAAAGATGTACAGAAGTGGCTTTGACCTCCGATTTCTAAAGCAATGTCCTGAAGCCTTAAGTTCTGGCTTTGAACTCATTTCTCATTCCATTAGTTCCTAAACATACCCCCGCTTTAAGCTTGTATGACTTTGTTCTCAGGGTCACCAAAGAAAAACTGACTTTAGCTTAAGAGAAGAATTTCCTCTGAACTTCTGAATTAAGCACTTTGGTGCAAAATAGAGTCGGCATCTAGCAATACGTCTTGGCTAAAATACTCAGCTCAGTAGTCGCTGATTACTCATGATACATTGCATTCAGCCTGTGACACTCAAATGTTAAGTGGTGACCTCTGGCCACTTCATACTAAAGAGATTCAATGTGCACACATTCTTTGCATTCATCCGAATCCGCCTTTAAAGAGTGACAGATATTTCTAACCTTGGATGATCGCCCAACTTGAGTCCCTTCTGCACAAAGCAGCAAATAGCTGCAAGTATTTCTCTGAATGTCTATAAAGACAGCAGCAGGATGAAAAGACACTGTTGAGATTGTTCTTAACCATAAGCATTTCCAACACCACAAAGGTAGTACGAGGTGGACGTGATCAGCGCATAGCTATGTGATAAATAGTTAGGATTAATCAGTCACTGGGAGACAGGTGCATGGTGTATCTCGGGTAGTTTCACAAAGTGAAAACTACACAAGGAAGGAAAAATTGGAGCAAGACAAACTCAAATGAGAAGTGAAAAAAAACAGTATGATGAAAAAATGTATTCATTGAAAGTTGAAAGAAAGAGAAAGAAAGTGGGAGGAGTGCGGTGCTAAGTAATGTATCCTGCCAGTTTTCATTGTATCTACAACTGAAACAGCTCCACCAAGCTTGGAGGCCGTAATAGGATAAAGACTGTACTGCAGAGGGAGAGTGAGAAAGAATGGAGGGGAAGGAGCCACAAGACACACACGAACACAACAGTCGAGAATTGATAATTGGTTGTGTAACCAGGTTTTAACACTCCATTGATCACCGACGTTGGGTTTGCCACTCCAGTAGCTTGCTAGAACTTAAGAATGGTTAGTTGTTGCTCTCGTCATTCACTATACCGTTTTCCTAGTTACATTGACATTGGAGAGGACTTTCCTGGGTTTTTTTTGTGTGGAGAGGATCTGCTGTAAGTTCACTGCATTGTTAAAGTGCTGTAGACATTACGTATTTTTATTGTTTGTTTGTTTTCATTGTATATAGTTCAGTATTTTTGCCACTCGTGGACAGCTTATTGTTTGAAACTGCAAACAGGCAGCACTGCTGTTTTTGGAAAGTGGAGGAGACGGTCTAGTGTTTTCAAAAGGGAACAGGGGAGGTCACTATTGGCTGTCAGCGCCCGGCTTAGCGGTGTCCACAAACATGGTGGAGTTTATTCTCACCACAACATATCTAATCAGACTCATTGTAAAACAACAATCCAGTTAGCAGCATGCCACAGTAGCTGATGAGACGCTTCCTTACAACAAAAAGCTGTGTACAAACCTCAATGAAGACCGTGTGCCGCAGCACACTGCTGGACTGCAAGTCTCATTGTGAAATTTGTATTGTTTCTGTACCCTACCTTAAATCAGCATGTAAACCTCCACCGGAATACATTTTTACCTCGCAGTACTTCCATTCAAGTCCATCTAAACAGCTAGATTAAATGTACACTGAGGTTAGCTCTCCCCTCTGGGACACTTTAGAAGTTCGTAGAACTGTCAGTCCATTATTGCTGAAATACCAACCTTTCTCAATACTGTCTGTCATCCTGCCAAATGCCCCTTCAACATCTCTATTTCCAGGGAGCTGGCTGAGACTAAGGAGATATCATATTCTGCACCACAGTTTTACATGTGTATACAGCTGTGAGGGCGTTGGTTTGTGTGCGAGAGACGGAGAGGAAGACACTTTCATCAAACATTTTAGAAAGATAGGCCTTAAACCATATCATCTCATGGACAGCAACATACTTAAAGACAGGTGTGAGGTTATTACATATCCTCCAGCCAGACTCTGTTAAGGTAATGAGTGCTCAATGCTCAATCATAATCCTGTTACCTGTGCTGTTAACAGAGTTGATCATGCACTTTTAATTGAAGGCCCTGAGCACTAGGTAGGTACCTGTGATTTAGAAGTGTGCTGTTCTTAGTTTATCTTTGCGGGGAATCCATCTTCAGCAGACATCCCTGCGGGGTTCCACAGGGCTCAGATCTAGGGGCCCTTTCTTTTTCTGGTTCCAAGTGTGCCCACAGATGACGACCTAAAAAGACTTTCAAAAATCTGCGAGCACATATTTTGGAGTGGCTTTTGAATAGAGGAACAAGAGATATCAGGACTCAGGTAACCATGTCTTGTGAAAAGAGAATAGCATGTGAGCCTCACTCTTCAGTGCATGCGGTGACATGATTGCATGTGTAGCGTGTTCAGCCTGCAGACATTGGGGGGGAGAGTAGATGCTGTGCACACACATCCAAACACACACACACACACAGACACACACAGGGATCTGTGTGCAGTAATGCAAAAATTGAAGCATTAACCTTTAGTTTTATAATTGGCTAGAATGTGCACATTAAATTGTGCACATCCTAGCCAATTATGTCACCCGCCTTTTTTCCTCTCTTTTTTCTTACATACACACATAAAGACACACACTTTCAGAGTTTCAGGTAGACACCATGTTTCTTCTGGTGACGGTGATGACAATAACCTCCTTAGTCTTCTTATAATAAAGAAAATTAAAACTGCAAATGCAGTGTTCAGTGTACACCCCAGAAAGATTTCCCTGTGCTTTCTTTTTCTTTCTTTTTCTTTTTCGAAACAGCCCTTTAAACTATAAATCGGCGAGAAAAGCACAAAACACAAAGATAGGAATCTGACATGACAATGTATCTTTATCAAATTTATCTTATAATAGTGTCCTCACGTAAGACCCCATTGATTATAGAATGCATGCCGAAAGGGAAAATTGATTTTCAAGGCGTTTAACATCACATCTAGCTGTTTTATTTAGCAATAAGGCTGTTATTGCTCACTACAGTTCGTACACCAAGTACCCATTATTACTGTCAAAGGGTGGTGTGGATTCATTTTACGTCACCAGTGAATATGTGTGTACGCAAACACAGACAACAGATAAGAAAGGGGTGATGGCTTAAAGTAATAGATGTTAAAGGTTAGTGCAGGCCTACTGTACTTCACTTTAAGAACGTTTTACGAACAAACAATATAAGGAGGAACAAAAGGGATGAGTGAGAGAGAAATAATTTCTCTTTTTTCATCACTGAGCCCTATATATGTCTTTTTTTTCTTTTCTTTCTCCCTTCTCTCACACTCCCAATCTCTATTCGTCAATCTTGTGTGACGTGTGTGTGTGTGTGTGTGTGTGTGTGTGTGTAGATGTATGCATGTTCATTAATATCAATGTAGTCTGCAGGAGTGCGATGAGGAGGGAAAAGCTCCCTAAACAAATCAGCAGTCTTATCTATCAAATCGTATGTCTTATCTGGCCCAGCCAATCGCACGCTGATCTCGTCACTGACATCACTGAAATCTTCAGAGAGAGACAGGGAGAGATGAAGGAGAAAGAGATATACCACCAGATACGCCAACAGAGGTATGACGTGAGTTAGGGAATATGCAAAAAAAATAAAATAAAATAAAATAAAAAACAAAGCAGGGAAAATGAAGGAAAAGAAAAGCAAAGATAAAAGAGAGAGACAATGGAAGGAGGATCAGAGAGAAGAGGAATGAGAAAGAGGGTTTTGCAGGCCTAAAATAGACCAAGTCAAATGAGAAAACTAACAAACCGTATCGAGCACTACCAGCCGTGTGTGTGCTTGTGTGTGTAAGCGTGTGCTAGTGTGGTTCAGTGCTGCCATTATTAGGTGATGTAAAGAGCTAATGTGGTGTTAAATAAAAGCAGCACTTCCTTCATTATTTTTTGGTGTCCTGGGTCACAAGGCCTGCACATTATGTGTGTGTCTGTACATGTGTGTGTGTGTGTGTGTGTGTGTGTGGGCATGCATGTGCTGTATGTATAGTGTGCATGTGTGCGTTTATGTGTGTGTTGCCACAACTCACTCTCTTTAAAGAGGATTTGAAACTTTGCGAGCTACAAACTGGGTCAGAAACTTTGTCTCCTCTCCTCTCCTCTGCTCTCCTCTCCTCTCCTCTCCTCTGCTCTCCTCTCCTCTCGGAAATCTTGGAAGCACCTGCAGTCGTCAAAATGCTGATTAAGGCTTTTCCACCCAGTCAAAGAATACATTTCATAGGGGGGAAACACCAAACCCTGAGTTCAGAATTAGCTGCTTCATTCAAAAAATATTAGTGTCTGCCTTTAAAAAGCTACATTGCTCAAAACCCTGCTGTATACAAACAAACGCGTTCGTGACCTAGTTGAGTCTCCCCCCCTCTGTTGTACGAGCAGTGATCCACAGATGCTCCTCTCCACTCACGACTCAAGTCAGACAGTATTACTGTCCTTTGTCCTCATACGAGAGACCTTAGCCAGGCCACGTGAGGATGACCCTGATCCTTCAACATGTTTGTCAGTCTCTAACCAGCGTCACGGATGACTCATTCTTGTTTTCCGTCACACTTGGCTGTCAACTACGTGACCGTTTACAATTAAGTGAGTGCTTGTTGTAGTTATATTTTTAGTCTCTATTATGTAGAAAGTATTGTACTGCATGCTTATTTTCAACACTTTTCTTCCATCTTCAGCTGTACTGATGGCCACTGAGCAGCTCTACTAGACCAGTGAGTGGTTAAACGTGGTTGAATGCTCAAAGGCTGTCGGCAAGCAGATCACCGGTATACATCTAACAATTATTTTCATTGTTAATTAATCTGATGATTGTTATTCTGACAGATTTATCTATAAAATTAGGGATAAATGACAATTTTCCAGAGCCAAAAGCAGAATATTCAAATGCTTCTTTTAAAAAGCCCAAATATTCATTTTGTTTCCACAAGACACATTGTGAAACAAATTTGGTATTTCTACTTATACTTATAAATTATGAAAATAAAAAATTATATGTTGAACAACTCTGAGAAAAGTAAAGAAAGAAACTGAACAAATTAGCACAATGTTTTCACACCAGCGAGTCTCGTCCTGCTGAGTGCTCCTAATTGAGAATATATTTGATAAAATATTGCAGCTAGCTGACACTGTTAAGTTTTGTTCTTTTGCCTGTGGAGGAAAAAAAAAAAAAACAGTGGAGGCGAAAAATAGGGATTTACTCAATGTGTGAAATTACTGATTCAATCACACGTCGCACAGCTCGCTCGTCCTCCTTCCTCTTATGCTGATTCAACATGCTGAGTCAGACAAAACGGCCGCTGATAAAGGCCAACTGAAGCCACAAAAACTCGCAAAATCACTGACACATAATGATGAACTGACAGCAGGGCTCTTATATATAAAACAAGACAACAACAAGAGTTCTGCAGGCTGATCTGTGTTTAATGGTGGTCTTCATTGTATATTATTTACCATGATCATTTCCCAAAAAGTTACACCAGAGTTGAAAAATAGCTGGACTGTTTTTCGTCCTCTGCTCTCCCGCTTCATTTCCTCCTTCCTCTCCTCTCCCCTCATCTGATCTCTCCCTTAATTCCCTTGTCCTAACCAATCCTCCTTGCCTTTCCTGCTGTCCCCAATCTTTTCTACCTTTTTTTTTTTTTTTTTTACTTCATATCTCTCTCTCATGATCGCACTTGTGCCCAGAAATGTAAGTGACCCATCTGTGATAGCAAAAGGTACATTAGGCATTAGGGAGTTCCCCTCCGGCCCTGGTTGGGATGTGTGTGTGTGTGTGTGTGTGTGAAACTCTGTGCGCGTTGTTAACAGATATCGCCTGATGGACTCCTCCCAGGGGTGCTGTCCGTCTGCTTGGCCAATGAAATGCAGCCAATTACTCTGCAGGCCTCGCTGGCAGCCAATCAAATGGAAATGGGAAAGCTTAGAGATGACGATGGGGTTTAGGGCACAGCACTTATATTGCACTTTGTTAATGTAAAGGAAAGTCTGTGTGTGCTTGTTTGAGAGGACTCTCTCTCCCTCCTCGCTTCCTCGTTGTTGTAATATTAATGATGAATGTGTGAGTGTGGATGTGAGCGGACTTGAATAAAGCAGAGTGCTGCAGTGAGTGCAGCAGGCAGAGAGATCTTCCAATGAGAGTTTAAAGGAATAGTTCAACTTTTTGGGCCTGATTAGCCTCAGTTTAGCGTACAGACAGAAGGGCTAGCCTGGCTCTGTCTTGAAGTAAAAGTGTTGTTTAAGAACAGAAATGGGACAGCTGGGAGCAGCATCCTGAAGCCTTTTTAACAGAATGAAAATGAAAAAACAAAACTTGAGTGTCTGAGCCAACCTACAACTACAGCTGGAGACGCTGCATAGACGTACTGGATGCCTGGAAAAACTGAAAGAATTGAAGTGAACACACATGACATGACACTGGTCTTCATCTCCCTCTCATCTTTTATCCCACTCTTGCACCCTGACATCACCCCTTGCACTCTCCCCACCCGTCTTCCTGCCACATGTTCCATTCATCCCTCCTGCCCACCGTGCTTTGTTTTCGCCCGCTTCAAAGTAGGTCTCTCGCGCGTCAGCGTATGTCTGTCGGTGGCAGTGATGAATCGGTGACACTGCCAGTGTAGTTAGTGATGCTCGTAACAGCTGACCGGTGCATGTCTGTGGGGGGAACTGTCAGCATATTATGCAGTATTGATTTGCCCCCTGCATACTTGTATGTCAGAGTGGAAGCAGGGGTTAATATGATTGGAGATGGCATGTCCTTTGTACTGTAACATGTCTTACCCCTGGCTACATATTTAGTGGATAAAACGAGGGAAACATTATATGTCTTAGGTTATGAATTTAAGCCTTTCTTACATTTGAGAGAGCCAGGCTAATTTTCCGTTTCCTTGCAGTGTACACCGAGTACATTAGTATATTTTCTGAACAGTTCCTTTTTACAGGATGTGGTCCAGAGTTTTCTTAATTGTAGTTTGTAGGTTGTCGTTGAAAACCAGAGGGCTGACTGGACAATCCTGTCAACCTGCTCCCTAAACAGTGAATCCCACTGCATGATTTCAAATTGTTCACCGCCCAGTTAGCAATACCCTCTCACCCTCTGACAAGGAGGGCTGGTTGAGCAAAACCCAGTGAAGTGAGTCACGCTATGCACAATTTGCTCAGCCTCTGCAAGCGTCTGACAGATACAGCGACGCAATAGGTGGCCAGGTTTACTCAAACGGGCATAAAACATTCGCGATTTGACATGATGACACAGTAATAGCATACATTAAAACAGTTTTAAAATGGTATTTTGTTAGAGGGATAATTAGATTCAGCCTCCACTGAACTGGGTGAACAAAAACTGTCATCTCAAGTTTAAATTTGGACGCAGCGCCGGTTCAGGCAATCTGTTCGACGTCCAAATATTTTGTTGTGATGTTGACTTGGATAAGCTAATTTGCAGTGAAGTGAGTTTTATTTATTTTCTTTTAATTCCCTTTCGTTCTTATGGGGATTGTTGTCCCCACATGTATGCCATAGCCTCATTGCCGTGCTGTGTAGAAGCTTCGGCTAAGCTACTCTGATGTTGTTCCTGAAAACGTGACATGATAAAAATGTTTTGACACCGGTATCCATGCTCCCGTACGTCACCTCAGCCTTTCTCCCGGGTTTCTCCTGCTTTACGACTCCATAAATGTAGGTCTAGGTCTGTTTTGTTCCTGTGTAAATCTGGCCTTTGAGGCCTTTGATTTTCTTGTTTTTTCCTGGGCAGTGGGAGTTGTTCCATTCTGTTTGAGCTGAGGTTTATATTATGTTGTTTGTGTCTTTGGAATGAACTCGGCATGATACACAGCCCTCTGGCACAGATACACACACACACACACACACACAAGAATTATAAATCCCATTTTCTTTGGGTAGAGAGTGCGCGTGTGCACAAAGCTTCACAGTGTGATCACACATACAAGCATGTATTTGTGCGTGCGGGTTATTTGTTACTTTATGTTTGTGTGTGTGTGGCTGAAAGTGTGTATGTGTGCACTTGAGCTGTTTCTTTCTTGTGCATTATCTCTCCTAATAAACAGCTTCTTAGATTAGGTTCATGATTTCATCTCTCTACATCCTGTTGCCTTGCACTGAATGCTCATCTTAAATGCTTCAATTCTTTTAAACCTTGAAAAATTTAAGGCGGCTGCACACTGAGTGCCTCTATACAGGATTACTTTATTCAATACTAAAACATATTTCAACAAGTAATCCTGACAAAGAGGTTTCTTGTCAAAATGTTTTTTTACGTATTCAATAAAGCAGTACTGCATTGAGGATTGGGTTGTGCTATTTTATTGTGATTAGCACCTCTACTCATCCAGTGTAGTTTTTTTTTTTTCTCTCTTTCTTTTGTGTTCATTCAAAAGCCTGCCAAATTGTGAGGCGGTACAGATGGAGGCACTTAAGGAAGTAGGAAAAATAATTGAAGGGTACATAACAGGGAATGAAATAAGGAAGGAGGGTAGGAAAAGAAAGCCAAAAAAATGGAGTAGAAGAAGCAATAAGGAGAAAGATGGAGAGAAAGCAGCAGGAGGGAAGGAAAGGGGTGAAATTAGGAAAGCATGATAGGTAGGCCAGCTAAGATACAGAGAATAATTATGATGGTTATGGCTGTTGATGATGGCAATATTGACAGTGATGATAATTTTCATAATGATGACTCTATTATTACTGTGGAGGGTATAATGATGATACCAACAATTTCTGTGCATGTGACAGGAGTGAAATTCACAATATGTCAAAGTCTAGTGAAGGCAAGCATAATGATGAGATAAATAACAAGCAATGCTGTGGAGGAAGTAATCAGATTACTGAGAACAGAGTGGTTTGAAGGGGGAATTACAGCCATATTCCTCACCTTTTTATGACCCCCGTACATGTAACCACTTTCAAGCAGCTGAAAAATGTTGTGACCACTTCAGTTGTTCTTGCTTTATTTGAATATATTTTTCTTTTTGTGAAGAATCAAGCAAAGATATGCAGAATATTTTTCTTCTTTCCTTTCCTGGTTATCATCCATCAATCCCTCTGATTTATCATTTGACCCCTTGAAGGTGTCACGATCCTTAGGTTTGTAACTACTGTGTTGCATCTAAATATAATAGAAATTAAACTATAGTAGAGTAGAGTATTTGGCACTGATTAAAGCATTCAAGCCATCTTTTGTTTGAGTGTTTATATTTATCAATACGATTTTTGGGTGAATTGTACACTAATAGCAGCTATTCCAGCTTAGGTGTAAGGTTAGGTCCCATAGGAGTGTTGCAGAATATTGGCCTTATTAGAAGAGATGGGGAGTGGGTGGATGAGGGCAAGATGGATAGAGGGAGGCCAGAAAAGACAGAGCCCCTGGACAGAGAGTTAACGAAAAGAAAGGGAGACACAGAGAGGAAGCTATTGGACTTATTAGAGAAGAGAGTGAGTGGGAGAGGAGGGCAAACACAGAGACAAAGATAGAGACAGAGAGAGAGGGAGGGATGATGTTATTTTGTCAGTGTTTCCCTGTGGGGGCTCGACTGCTTGTTAAAAAGTCCTGACAGAGAAACCACAGCAGTAACACACAAATACACACTCGCACACACACAGACGCTGCTTCTGTGTGATAAACTTTGAATAGGCCTCTTCCTCCCTCCGTTTGTGTCATCTACTAAAATGGACTGCATTAATGCTAAAAATATTCCTCTATGACGTCAAAGACAGCCTCGTTTAATAACGCGTGCATGCGTGTGCAGCTTCTATTGCAGTTGAAGGCTACTGTTTCCTTGTAATTATTATTCAAACACAAACAAAGGATATCTGCTGCCCTTTGTTCGCACCAATCAACACATAACACACTTAAAGGACGTACACTCGCGTTCATAGTGCCGTCAGTAGATCTCCTTATTGTTTTAAACCACTGTAATCTAGTAAAGGCCGAATAAACACATTTTTGTAAGACTCTGTCGGAGCTGTTTAGAGAGGAATGCAGTAAACACGCATAATGTGCTGTAAGTAAATGACTCTACCAAAGCGACGTTCTTAGTGCAATGGCATTATGAGGCAAAAAGGAAAAACACAAGGAGACTTTGCGATCGCATGTGTTTGTGTGCAGTCGTCGACATACATACATACATACATAGACACCTTCATTCAAATTCAAATTAAAGGTGTCTATTTACTTCTTGCACTTGCTGCTAAATACATATATGCCGAATGTTTCTGCACTTGCTGCTAAAAAAATGAGCAATATGAAAATCATCAATAATGTTGCTATGATTCCACTTTTTACTTCATTGACAGGCAATTTTTAAAAAAATAATTTAGAAATAAAACTACCTTGAGCTTCACTTGACATAAATGCACATCCATACATATTCCATAACAGCTTAACCTTATCAATGCTGTCAATGTTGTGATGGGCAGGAGCAAATCCCAGCTGACTTTAGGCAAATGGTGAGGGTACACCGTGGACTCAACAGTTTAATACAGGGCTGACACATCAGACAACAACTATTCACAATCACAATCACACCTATGGGCAATTTAGATTCGCCAACTAACCTGTTAACCTGCATGTCTTTGGACTGTGGGACATGGAGAGAGAGATCTGGAGCGTAGATTTTCTGCATTTAGCACATCTACTCCACTCCTCTTGTTTAAGCCTACATGACATTGTTTTGGCTCGATACCATTAGGTTGACATTATCACATTTGTTTCTAATGGGGATCATAGACCGATGAGTTTTGAAGGTTTTTCTCAATCCACCCACTCTGTTGGAGTGAAAACTAAATTACCAAGTTATGAGGTTTTCACATGAACAATGGAAAGGCTGTGTGAACATGACCTGAATAATGTGTGTGTGTGTGTGTGTGTGTGTGTGTGTGTGTGTGTGTGTGTGTGTGTGTGTGTGTGTGTGTGTGTGTGTGTGTGCGAGCCTGGTGAGTTTCGATCTCTACAATCAAAAATGATCTAGCTTGTACAAGAAAAGACAACTTAGCAATGAGGTATTTGATCAAGTATATTATATATTTATCACTGCAGTGGTCTCTGGTTGTAGATAAATAGCTCCCACTTAGGGTGCATCATTCAGATTTATCTGCATAAAGGAGATAATTGTAATTGTAGGATTTTTATATGAAACACTACAGGTTTCATCTTATTGTAGGGCAGGTTTTACTTTCTTTTGTTGATGAGACATTGGTTTTCGTCACACAGTGGAGTCAAACATCTGGCCCATCAAGGAGAGTGACACTGTTTCACCATGGACAGAGCCTTGCTGCTGTCTTTTTGAATTTGTCAGAGTGAGTTGTACCTATTTAGGAAAATGTTCATTCATTAGTTAAAAATCTTCCTCGAAATCTTCCCTGATCAGTTTATCTCATTTGTCTGGATTTGACAGAGGATATTAAAAAAAGGATTATTACTTTTTGGAAATAACATGTGGTCCTGGTGCCAATAGTGGGCTGTTTTCACTTTCCTTTAATAAAGGTGATAATATCACTTCCTTCTGCTGGAAAATGTCAGTGAAGTTATGTCTTGCTTTTGGCAAACATATAGAATATAATAGCTAGAATAGAGCTTTGGAAACATATGAATATGGCTTGAATCCTCATTTCTTTGAATTGGGACACATCCAACTCTCCAAGCGGCACTTGTTTCAGAAAAGTTTCATCTAATTTGGTCTGTTTTTTTTCCCCTAAAATACATAGTGGGAGGCAGAAGTGAGTGATGCCAGCCTATAAGTTGTCACTTTTTGTACATTTGGAATTTGTTTGTACATTTTCTACATTTAGTGGTTCAGATACTGTATCAGTGCCAGTCCAACTGTTTCTTTGGGCAAGCTACAAAATTGAAAGTCTCTACAATATATGTACAATATATGGTATCATCAAAAGGGCAGCTTTAACCATCACAGCATATCCAACTAAAGCCAGGTTCTGTATTTATACACTTTATAGATACTAGTCAAAAGTTTGAACACGCCTCATTTAATGTGTGTGTGCCTCGCCAAAAGTTATGTGGTATTATTTTTAATGCATTTGAGAGCATCAGTTGTGTTATTCAGACGTAATGCTTGCTTTCATAAATAGTCCTATTTGGCTACTGTAGTAGAACCGCTTAACTAAGTAAAGAGAAACAACAGTCCATCATTAATTTAGGACGTGAAGAACACTATAAAGAAACTGGCTCTCATGAAGAACACCCCAGGAAAGGAACCACTACCAACAAAGGGAGACCAACAAAAAAAAATTGTGGCAAGAAATCCAAGAAGAGGACCAGTGGAAATCTGTACTTTGATGTGATAAGTCAAATTTGTGGGGGTTTTTTTGTGCCAAACACCAGGTCTTTGTTAGACACAAAGAAGATGAATGGTATGGTACGGATAGTCTGCACTGTGAAGCATGGTAGAGAAGGTGTGATGTTGTGCGGGTGCTTTGCAGGTAAAAGGCCAGCATGACTACCATAGTATTCTATAGCACTGATGGCTTCTACACCATTGTATGAAAATGTGTGCGCAAACTTTTGACCGGTGCTGTATAAATACTGTACAAATAATCTAGTGTGTACAGTAAATATCATATTAGATCATCCCCTTTAATATTTTTGGCACTAAGGGTCCAACGGTGCACCAGGCAACTTGCCACAGGTGGCAGAAAATAGCCTTTTTTCAGGTTTGACCTTTTCACCATAAAATCAGTAAATAAAATCTGATAGTTGGTGAGTTCTGCTTTCTGCTGCTTCTTTTTCATTGGAAATCATTTTTACGATTTTCCTGTCAGGACATGATACTGGCAAACAGTGAATTCTAGTCTGGCTAAAAGCGGCGCATTTACTGTGTACAGTAATCAGTTATGTTATCATCATTCAGTTTCTGAGAGAATGTTATTTTGTTCTGGGTTTTTTTGGCCGTAGTGACACTATCTGTGTGATTTATACGTTGAGTGCTGTCTGCTTGGCATTTCAGTTTGTTTCCACAGACATTTCTAGCTCTTTTGTTTTGCTGCAGCTATTTTTATGCCTGTCTGTTTATGTTTAGTAACTGACCAGAGGATTTTGTCATATTACTGTGTTTCTCCTCCAGTGGACACCGTGGAGCTGTTAAACCCTGCAGATATAAGTGATACATGGATGTTTTATGGATATTTATGACAAATATATGCAGGTTTTTAGCTGTCTTTATCTTGGTGAGTGTGTACCTCACAGACTCAACTCAATATACTAGACTTATTGTTTGTGTGTGTGATTTTTTTTTTTTTTTTTGTGTACACGTGTGTGTGTCATCAGACCAGACAGCATGATGCTATCAGCAGCAGAGGATATGAGGACTACTATTTATAACTCCCCTCTATCTCAACTTAGACACATTGTCCTGCCCCGTGGGGCAGGTGTGTGTTTGTGTGTGCGCGCGTCATTGCGGCTGTGTGTGTGTGTGTGTTCATGCCTGTTTGTGTGCATGCAACAGAGTGGGAAATTTGAGAGTGGGAGACTGCGAACGTGGCAGACAGAACAAGAGGGAAAGAGCTGTGAGTGACAGACTGTGTGTTTATGTACGTGCACGGCTTTGTGTTCGTGCGTGTGGGTGCTGCTAGCTGAAGGTGTTAGTGGAAAGAAGAGACATGTCACACTTGACAAGGGTGAAATGAGAGGATATGATTGGCTGTTTTCTGATGTCACGGATTGTGAGCCATCCCAATTAGAAACAATCATACGCTGCTTAGTCACTCCATCAGTCTCTTCTCCACTCCTCCACCCTTCTTCCTCTCTACCTGCCCCGCATCAACATTTACTCCCTCTTTGTCTATCATTTACTGTTTTTGCGAAACTTTTTCTACCTCTTACTCTCGCTAATGTGCTCTCTCTCTCTTTTCTTATTTGCTAATTCTTTAGCACTGTCACCACTTCCCTTTTGTTCCATCAGTGTTTCCTCTGTGTTGCATTGCCTCCCTCTATCTCTCGCTTACTCAACTGCATGTTAAAAACTGTGAGAATAAACACATGGAATGAGCCATCATACAAAATGTGAAGTATAATAAAGAATCTCACACACACACACACACACACACACACACACACAACAAGTGGAAGTTGTTTGAAACACAGCCATCTAAAATCTAGTTTTTTTCCGTTCGTGTCTCTCTTGGAAAGATGATTTTGATCAACAGAGAGACAATAGATGACAAGAACAGGATTGAAGTGTTGGTTGTCTTCGCATCCTCAGTGCGAGAGTGAAAATAAAGACAGAGGGAGGTTTTATTCAGTTCTTTGTTGTCAGCGTTGTCCTTAAGATTCTGCTTTAGTAAAGTGCTCAATAGAGCTGCCCTTGTCTCAGAATTATAGCCTAGGCCGACTTAAACTGCTCAATTTTGAGAGAGAGTGCTGAAACATGGCCTGAAACCAAATCTCTCCAGTTCAGCCGGGTGATGTGACGATGTGATATTTTTCTGTAAACTAAAGAATGAATTGTTCCGTTATGGACCCTCGCCCTTATAAAAATGTGAAAATGCAATGTCACAATTTTGCTGCGTATTTAGCATGAGCAGCGTTGTAGAAATGTAGAGAATGCATTAGTGGCACATGTGAGCCAGCTGTTGGCAGATGAAGATGTCAGTACTTAATATCTGAAGACACATTATTCTATATATAATTCACATAGAAATCTGTCACCTTTTTCTGTTCTGCGTTGGCCCTGTGCTTGTCACGGTCCTCTGTATATTGCAGCAACGTGTGGGAGTATCGGCCGCTGCTGTGATGAAGACAGGAAGTGACACGTCTTATAGCATGACCTCCCTTCTCTCCGACCATGTTCAAGCATTGCTACACTTTCTCCCCCATTAAACACACACACACACACACACACACAGGGCCACACAGAGAGCCTCTGAAGAGCGCTTGTGTCTGAGTATCAAGTGAACCAAGCTCACAATACCATTAAAGAGCGCTCAAGAGTCGTGATATAGGGGTAAAGAGACACACACCCACACTCACACAAGTAATGCAAACAGTGAATACTGACATTATTCAGAGGCTATCATCACAGTGGAAAAAGAAATGCTAGGTCATGCATGTAGAGATGAAATTACATACAGTGCGCTGATATGGTTACAAATACACTACATTCAGCCTTGCTTTCTGCTTGTGTCTATTTTCATCCCCCCCCCCTCCAATGTCCTCTCCGGTTAGTTTGTTAGATCAACTCTGTGTCTGTAGTGTAACTACAGGAAAAGAATCGCCTAGTAATAGGCCAGCGGACCCGAATGAGAACGAGGGAGAAAAAAATATTGAGAGATTATAATTTAATGGGAATCATTTAATTAGAACGTTTCATATACTCATTCCAGCTCTTTCTTGGCGTTAAAATTGTATTAAGTGAATAAAAATGGGCCGCACCACTTTTTGTGGAAATGGAGATAAAGGATTTTTTTCCCCAAAATGCCTTTCTTTTCCTCGGTATTGGTCTATGATGATGTTTTAGGTCTCAATGAGTTCTGTTTGACCTGACGAAGACATTTCCTCATCAGTTCTTTCTCTGAATCGATGTACTGCAAGTGTGTTTCCAATTAGGAGAAACACTGAAAGCTCTGGCTGACATGTCGGCAGATTTCTCAATCAGGTAGACTTCGGCTCATTCACCCGGCTCTTGACAGACTAGAATCTAAACCTACAGGTGGATGCTGGAGGCAGGGTTAATTTAAATGCTAAGGAAAAGCAGCAGTGATGAAGATTGAAGAGATATTTGCAGTGAGCAATAAAGACGTCACCAGAAAGATGTGATGCATGCGAAAGACCAGTGAAGTGGATGTGTTGTACACTGTGCTCTGTACGGTACAAGGGCTTTACGGAAGCATATAGTCGACATTAACCTTTACTGAGGTGGACAGAGTCAGAGCACATTCCACAACGGTGTGTGTGTGTATGATTCACAGGGAAATGTGTCCTTCCAGGAAATATCTTCCACAGTAAGTCCATAATTACAGCTGGAGAAATGGTTACTGGTCACATGTCTGGCTATAGACAGAAAATGTGTTTTGAACTTGACTTTTGCAGGATACTGTAGGATTGTGGCTCATGCTGGGTGGCATTAAACTACACAGTAGCTCCTAGCATTACAGTTGCTGCTTCATCACACTCACCGACCCTGTCTTTTTTTTTTTTTTAAGTGTAGTCACACTGTGGATGAATTCCTGTAGATGCAGGCTGCAGGCAGTGTGTACATGCAGCCCGTTCTTTTATGTGTGTCGGCGTGTGTACGTGCATGTGGTGCATTTGTTCATTTTGAGAGCAGCCTGTGTGATCTTACAAAGTGACACCTGGCACAATCTCCTTTTCTTCATTTGTCTCATATCTCCCGCTCCAACCTTTTGTTCTGTGTCTCTTAGCCCTTGTTCTTTTCTTTTTTTTTTTTCTTTCTTTAGCTGTCAGGTTGAAGCTTCCCACACACACAAAAGACATGCACACACTCCAACCTGCAGGTCTGTCATAATTAGAGTGCCAAAGACAAGTGGTGTCAAGATAAGCCATGTGTGAACTCCTTGACATTTCAAGGTAACAGAAATCCACGCGTAACAAATCATGCAACAAACAACCAAAGACAAGGTAACACTTTGTATCTATACATTTTCTGATGATGCACTTTTTACTTCCAACCTATTTATTACAATTTATTTTGACTCATTTAACTTCGTTTTAATAACCCGCACTGTCATGAATCATTTCAAATGAAGCCTCCAACATAAATTAATAGGTCATTTGTCCACCTGTAATAGTGCTTGTCTGCTCTGTCCAAGCTCGTGTCTCTTTTTGGCTGAATTAAGTGGCAAATGATTCTGACTCAGGTTTAATGGAGTGGATGTGTGTGACTCATAGTGAATGTAACCCTCGTTCCCCAGAATCAGGCCCATGGAGTTCTGCAGCCTGCTTGTACTGCACCAATCCAATTTAGGCTTGATTGAATTGTTCTGAGCCCCTCATCCATATTTTTCCTCCACGAGAAGCTTATTACTCTAGCTCTCTGTGTATCTGTGTGTGTGTGTGTGTGTGTGTGTGCGCGTGTTCATTTTGTGCCAAAGTTTAAATGCTCTGTTGTTGACTGATATTTCTGAGATGCTGTTTGAATTAGCCGGTGGAGTAATGAGAAAAGCAAAACGAAAAATCCAAATAAATCTTCATATAAATCTCCTTCCCCTCCCTTTATCCTCCTTATCTTCCCTTTGCTCCTTCCCTCGACCCCTCTCTCCTGCTGTCTTTTTCTCAGGATGTGAAGTCGACATTCTTCCAGTTCGGCGCCTCCATCCAGCAGGAGGCTCTGCTGATGCTAAACATCATGGAGGAGTACGACTGGCACATCTTCTCCATCGTCACGTCAAAGTTCCCTGGCTACCAGGAGTTTATCAACATCCTGAAAACTACCGTGGACAATAGGTAGGATCACCTAGACGCCTGCTTTGCACTGTTCTCCACAATTTCCATCTCCTTAGATCACATCTGATTACTGTTAAAGTGGATAGCCAACAAGATGATGCAGCAGCACACTGTTGTCACTCAAGAAGTAATGAAATCCCGTTGGTGATGTGCTTGATGTGGATGTCTTTGCTGACAGTGTTGCACTGCCAGCTTTGACAGCTCTTTGGCAAACTTCTCTAGTTTCCGTACACAAAAAGAGATCAGATGAACTCCAATAATGAAATCTCTCCAGGAGCAGAGGCACCTGTAACAACACTAAAAGTCGCCAGTGAAGCAAGTGGCTTTATTAGGCATGCTAACATGCTCACAGTGACTGAAGCAGATATATTGTTTGTTTCACCGTTTTATTACTATTTTTGCAGTATCAGCTGAGGCATTTAACTCAAGCCCACAAATATTCACTTCATAGAGGCACTAGAGGAAAAGTCACATTGTCTGGAAACCATAAATGGCTGTACACAGTTTTGTGCTAATCCATCAAGTAAATATTGAGATATTTCAGTGTATAAGCAAAAAGTTTGACCTGCAGTGGTGTTACAGAAAAAGTCAGGGGATCATCAGAGTCATTAGAATTCATCCTGCTGGCAACATAGATCTCTGTACCAAGTGTTATGGCAATCGTTGTAATTGTTCCTGAGATATTTCAGTCTAGACCAAAGTGGAAGACCGACTGACCAAGTGGCAAATATTCTCATCCCCGCAGCATTGCCGCAAGCAGGGCTAAAAATCTATATCATATGGGGAAGAAAAACTAAATAAATCATAAACTCACTGTTACATAGATGCAACTCAGAAGAAGTCAAACAAAGTCACACAGTTATACTCTGGACTTTTGTCTTGTTTGTTTCACGGTTATTTTTACGACAAATGAAATTACAGTGTGAATAAAACAACTTGATAACAACTTCATAATGATATTATAAAAATGAAGCCCATGAAACGCCAAGCAGAGTGCTATTTGCTTACAGAGAGAGGCTTGTCGCAGATATTGCTTGCCGTTTACAATAGCCAATAGCGATGCATTGTAGCTAGTGCTATGAGCTAGTGTCAGCATAGACTCCAGTGAACAGACCCGCCCCTGGCATCCCGAGATTCAGTCAATTCAGTTAACTACATGGCTAACCAAGCAAGCAACAGTTAGCTACTGGCTACTCAGTCCATAAATCATTACGGTAGAGTAACGTTATTTCATGTTGAACCTGTCCGGTCTGGCTGCTAACAGCAGATTCACTTAGCAGCAGTTATTTAGTGGTTAGACACTTTAGAGAGTCATGAAGCCAACGCTATCTGTCCATTAGGAAACTCAGTAAATCACAGAGTTGAAGCTGAACAACAGTTTCACCAAAATCAGCGAATAAAATGACAAAGTTGTGCTTTTGTACAATAATCAGCAAGTCCATGCATGTAGTAGCCCTCAGAATCACTTATAGACTGTAGAAAACAGGAATCACTCCACTGCGGCAGCATCATAAGTGAAAAAGCATTCCATTGTATGTAAATTAGGATACGCTGGAGCGCTAAATGAGTTATCAGCATGTTTTTATTGTTCATCAGGTGATGACAAACTCTAAAATACCATGAGGAATAACCAGAAAATACCTCAAAAATGACTTTTTTTTGTCATTGATGGGCCAGATACTGGAGTATCTGTGGCAAATGGCATTTCAACATATGTGATAAAAACGCTGAAACATCTTTTTTGACTTCATGGGGACTTTAATGGAGGACTTTTGAAGTACATGAACAATGGGCCGTTTTTCTTCCCTCCATCTACCCTTGTGGGTCATCATTATGTGCAAAAGCATCTTTCAATGCCAACAGTTTTCACTAAAGGAAACTGAAGATAACAAGTGCTGTAGGTATGTTTCTGGAAGAGTTAATGGCATAGCCTGGGCTTTTCTCCAAGCCCTTCTCCCCATTTGGTCTGTAATCTTCTCCATTATAACTGCAAATTTCCCCAGAGAAAGGGCAAGTTTACTTTCTGGAAGAGTTACTGCACACAATGATTTGGGCCTTGTATTTTTCATCTCCTTCACTCATACAGTACAGTACATGATGTACTTCAAAGACAGCCAGCCTAAAAGGATTTCATCAGCATTCTTAAAATTAATACAGATGACAGGTAGGTTTACTACACATGCAGTTTGGCTGTTTGCTGCACCTTTAGGTCGTTTTGACTGATGCTGTAGCTGTCCGCAGAGAAAAAGAGAGAGGAAAAACTGCTGAAGAGAACAGCAGGCCATAATTTTTGGCAAAGAAAATGTCAAATTAATGATGCATGTTCAGCAGTGTTGAGATGTTGGCAAGGGCTTGTGCCCGAACCCATGATATATCAAAGCCCAGCTGAGGAGGGTCTTTTCATTAGCAGTTACTCTTTATGTCAAACCAAACAACGGTTCAGAAACTTTCTGCATGTGTCTGCTTTTGGTAACACTGCTTACAACTGTTTTAATCACAATGGGAGTTCAGACAAACGGCTGATTGCATAAGATTAGGAATTTGTTCCTCAGACAGGTGTCAAATCAAGAAACTGGCAAGCATGAGCTACTAAAAAAAAGTCTGCAAATTTTCAATTTGTCCAATCTGCCCAAATGCTTTTTTTTTTTTTTACATTCGGATCTGGGAGCCCACACACAGGTTATAACCTCATGTTAACTGCCTGTTTGAGAAACAAAACTGGTAATAGTTTTGAGAACAGAAAGCAAAGTCAGAAGGTCGCCCAATTGATTAGCTACAGCCAAGAAATTTCCCTTTCCATTTTGTAAAATCTTGTTTGGTCCACAGTGACCTGCTGGCCAGTAAGTTGCCCTTTATTGCTGCAGAGTTACGGGAATACTGTAGCTATTACAACTCAAAATGTCAAGCCAGGTAAATATCAAAAACTCTTCTGTAGGAATCAGATCCTGTACATGTTTTCTCTCCCGGTGTCAAAGAAGTCCTATAGCGTCTAGTTTATGCATTTTTAGACTACCGTTAGCTATTGCCAATAGATATCTACTCCATATAAATGTATTTACAACACTGTAGTGACAGATAGCTGCCCAGCATTACACATCTTTGATAAAGAAAAGTAACTTAACATCTCAATGTCAATATCCTTACCCTCCAGAAGTGATGTTGACCTCAAGTGTTGAAATAATAGCTATAAATATCATTCATGAAACAAGAAATAATAAGCCCAATTACCTTCAATTACCCACTGTCGATTTCCCGTGTCAGCATTCACAGTGACTTAGTCATGGGCAGACAGTTTTAATACCAATGAACTTCCATCATTCACAGCAGAAAATTGGACCAGTCAAGTCAGTGAGTCATGGCTGACCTGAACCATGGAAAGATGTTAGAAATACAGTCTCAGATATACATAAAATGAGGATGTATTTTGTGGATGGCTACGTTCTCTGGTGGAGATGAATGCAGACAGGCAGGTGGTCTTCCTGTCAGAATAATCTGCAGATTAAAGGGGACAGAGCTGAGTTTTTACAGGGAATGGTTGTTCAGGTGTAGGACACGCGTTCACTTATCTGTATGACACATACAGCATACACGCTCACATGTTACAAGGTGATTGTTTTGCAGGTGAACAGTGTGCTGAAGGGTAAAACCCATTATAAATTTGTATCTATTTCTATTCTAATTATCTATACATTTATTTAATGAAGAAGAGTGATGAAGTATTACATTCTCCCAAAATTGTTATTACCCCTGCTGTCACTCTCTCTCTCTCTCACTCTCTCTGTTAATGTGTCTCTGTGTATCATTATCTCTCTTTACTAGTTTTGTCATCTGGGACTTGTAGACCATTATCACTTTGGACAGCAAGACGAGGACAGCAAGTCCCAAATCACTCTCATGTTACACTATCTGTCTATTGTTGGATTCTTGCATGACGGTTAACTGCTTCGCTCATTTCCCTACTGTGTGTACAGTCTCCAGTGTGTAGGTGTGTGTGTGCGCGTGTGTGTGCGTGCGTGCGTGTTTGCATCTGTTTGCATCCGTCTTTGTCCCTCACTCTGCCAGCTCTGCCATCAAGGACCTGTACTCCTGATACCACAGCATGCTATCAATTTATGATACATTATATCCTTTAATCACTGACATAACTGCCATTTCCTCTGTTCCTGCTGCTCTTTAGTCTTGCGTACTGGGACCTGCTGAATATTATCACTCTGGACAGCAGCCAGTTCCACTGAAAGAAAACTACAAATGCATTATCTTTTTAATAAGTGCTTGTTACTTTTAACTCTGGCTACAGCTACTAGATTAAAAATTTGCTGTGGAATTACACAGATCTATTTCCTTTCGTAGTTGCCTTTAGCATTACAGTTTTAACTCCCCACAGAGGATAATCTCTGTGTGAAAACATCTGTCTTCAGACACATGGTTGTGCAGGAGCAATGCAATATTAATGAACATATTTTTTTTTGCCCAAAAGATGTAATAGAAGCTGCATTCCATGTTGATAGCAGCACTATTTTCTGATAAGTGTTGTCACCAATTAGCACATTGACGACAGGCACTACATTGGCCCTTTAACACTAACCGGCCAGTGTTTGTTCTCCTTGTCCTTTAGTTGTGTGGGCTGGAACCTGCTGAGCATCATTATACAGGACACATTATACAGCTTTAGCATTTGCATTCCATTTAGCCTTAATGTGTTTCCCTTGACAATAAGCACTTTGCACCTATTAGCATTCACGTTGCACTTAACAATGATATTAATTATAATGGATAATTATAACTGCCCTTGCCAGCACCTGAGCAAAGTTAATAGTCTATTAGTTAAATATTAACATTTCACTCCTGTCCTCGTTATCCTTGCTTTAGTTTTGTGGGCTGGGACCTGCAGAATATCATCATTCTGGACGCAGTGGAGGAAGACAGCCGGTCTCAGATCATGCTCAAGAAGGTCCAGTCCCCAGTGGTCCTGCTCTACTGCTCCAAGGATGAGGCGGTCTACGTCCTGGAGGAGGCTCGCTCTCTGGGCCTCACCGGATTTGGATACATCTGGATTGTGCCGTCACTCACCACTGGGAACCCGGAAATAACACCTGACGAGTTTCCACCGGGAATGATTTCAGTGTCGTACGACGATTGGGACTACCCGTTGGAGGCGCGAGTTCGAGATGGTCTGGGGATCATAACGTCAGCAGCGGCAGCCATGTTGGACGAGTATGGTGACATCCCTGAAGCCAAGACTTCCTGTTACGGCCAGATGGAGAAGACAACCAAACTACCACCCAGTGCGCTACATAAGTAAGTAAAGGAGTGTGTGTGTGTGTGTGTGTGTGTGTTTGGTTTGGCATCCATGTGTGTTTGTGGATGTTTGTTGAATGCGTGGCTTCTTGTCACAGTCGGTTTGTTTTCACCCTTGTCCTCAATAATTAAAAACTCCAACAAGTTCCAACAAGTCTGTATTAAGGATTGAGATTGAAGGAAGGTGCAATTAGTGGATCAAACAGCAAGGGATTGAGAGTTGGAGCTAAGAGAAGAGATAAAGTGTAGGAGTCAGAAAAAGAGAGAGAGACAGGGGAGAGTGGAAGAGTTGAATGGGCGATGAGGAGGGTGTTTGTGATGTAGGCAGTGAAGAAACAGGACTGGAAGAAATTAAGACTGGGGTAACAGTGGGAAGCCGCTACAAATGAGTGCTCTCCAAAACTGAAAGCTCCTTGATGAGTCCTTCTGTTCCTTTTCTCGATTATTCCTCCATCTCTCATTCACTCTCCTCTGCTCTCCTTCTCATCACGCGTTGGCTCCCCAGCAGCCAGTGGGAGATGTTGCAGGTCTTGCCAGCTCTGTCTGGCTTTCCATCTGGCAAGAGGAGGGAGAGATCCACACAACCGGTGTTTACATCCCAATATTGTGTTTTTCTTTTCTTTTTTCTTTTTTTTTTTTAAACAACGATGTGTGAAATTGCCAGTCTTGACTCTAAATGAAAAAAATTGATTCGAAAAAGTATTTCTAAAAGGAAAAAATCAGAAACATTGTCTGTCTTTACTGTGCTTCAACGTATTCAGATAATTATACTAGAAGATTGACTTCTTCTAGTATATCCCACAGTCCAAAAACATGCACTTAACAGGTTAATTGTTGACTCTAAAGGGTCCTAAAGTCTTCCTAGTTACCATGTCACAATTCTTTAGTTCACTTTTGTCTTACTGTAGATGACAGCTTGAAATATGGTTTATCTAACTAAATGAAAATGGTCAGGTCTTATGGTCAAAAGTTTGCATGTTATTAAAATCAGAGTCACAGTAACCTAGATGACCGTGTGATAGCAAGACCAAGAGGAAAATGCAGATGCAATAAGAAATAAAACAAAGGGAGCACTTTGTATTCTGGCGTTTGTGTAACAAAGGCCTTTGTAGATCAGATTAGGTCACAGTTATTCAGTTACTCTGCTAAACTAATACTACTTTAAATCAAAATCGAAGTCCAACATTTTACCTTGAGTCCAGCTCAGAGCGGCTGTCTATAAATTTTTACTGGCCTGAAACATTTTCATGTAATTGCTCAATAAATCAACCAGAAACTCTTTTGGCTTATGTGGCTGACGTTACTTATCTGTCCACCTAATGCCCTGCCAAATTCTCATCAGTATTGAAGATGTTTCATTCTGAAAGTCCCTCCGCTCTTCCACCAATTTTCATTTGGGTTCTGCAGAAACCAAATCAATTGCACTGTGTGCCGTGGGTAGTTAAGGGGCCCTGGGGGGTTAGAGCACTTACCGGGCTAACTCTGCTCGTTTAGAGAGCTTAAAATGTCAGCAGTCCTCGAGGTAACAGAGGAGGTACTGCCATTGATCAGTAACATTTCGGAGACCCTGCTTATAAATGTTGGTCCTTTAGTGCAAAGAGACAGTAAAGTATAAGTGACACCTTTACTAACCTTTACAGGACTTTAAATACCAGTTTCACACTAATATAACCCTCGTTTTGTCAGGTACAGAAACACCAAAAGGTATTACCAAACATCCAGCGCCAGTTGATTTGGTTCCCAGCATGCTCTGCTGCCTCAGGTTGTTACCCAGGTGATGAGTGGCCACAGATGGCTTTGTTGTGGGTGAGGGAGCTCAGCCAATAGGGCTTCAGGGCCAGGACATGAGAAACATGATTGGTCAAGGCTAGGTCGGGCGACGGGCCAGTGTGGGTTGTTAGACCATCGAGGATGTCAGGGTAGTTAGGAAGGCCAGAGCACACACATGCACACAAAGAGGTGAGCAAATGGGCGGTATGTACAAATGTAAAGCAGCAGTGTGTACGGCAGGTCACAATATTTTATCCAACAGTATTCTCTTTAGCTCTGAAGTGGAAGATTACATTATAAGCATCTGTGCATTTGTTTTTCTTTTACAGTAAATGCTGCTTCTGTCTTTATGCGAGTCGAAACAACAGAAAATAAAACAAAAATTTGTTTGGAGGCGATTAATATTAATAGATGTTGCAGAAATCACAGAAAAGTCTGTAGTTCAAGTGACAAGTGCCGTGCATTGTGGGCTTTCAGTGAAGTTTTACCTCCCTCACTTTGCCCGTGACAGCTGCAATGATAAATCCGCTGTGACACATCCAAGATGAATATGTTTTGCAGAGTAATCGAAAAATAAAATTAAATAAAAACAGGAGACAAATGACCAACTAAGAGTGCTGGCCAGTGCAGCAATCAGACCAAGTGACAACTTGTGCTCCATATAAAATATGCCGTGTGCATGCGTGTGTGTGTGTGTGCGCGCGTGTGTGTGTGCATGTTCGAAACAAGAGAAATATCCTCCCCTTAAGAGAATGTTCTGTCATGACAGATTTACAGCGTGCTGCTCACCTTGCTGTGGTGAACAGTGTGCCTTAAAAGACTTTAGCACTTATTTATCAGTGTGTGTCTGTCTATGGGTGTGTGTGGGTGGGTGTGTGTGTGTGTGTGTGTGTAAAGGACGTGGTGGTAGTAGTTTGTTCTGACAGGTAATTTCAGTCTCTCGCCCTGATATATGAGGATCAGAACTCAGGAAACACATGGACACACATACACAACACACACACGTACTGAGTCCTGGGGCAGTTGTCGTGTGAGCTGTGCAGAGAGATGGTGTACGCACACACATAGCACACACGGCAATTGAGAGTTTAAAAAATACAAATACTTTAATTCTGGTGCTCAAGTGGTGTGTATTATATTACACAAAACTGCTTAGTGCATTTTTTATTTATTTTATATATATTTTTTTTACAGAATGGAAAAAATAATTCCCCAGTGCCTCAACATGGCAGTCACTCCACTGATCATAAATATTACATTACTCTATGACAGCTTGCCACATACAGTACGTCTGTGTGGATATGTGTGTTTATGTATTATTCCGTTCCCCAGTGTACATTTCTGTTTGCAGTCCTCCTTGTGGCTTGTGACAAATGTGACCTGTGCAGCGGTGTTCACATGAAATATACTATGTACTACTGTGTAAATTAGGGTGTTACTGTACGTAGCCGTCAGTGTGTCCAAACTGCTGCTGTGTTAGAATCAAGTCACCTAATGAGCAAGCAAGCAGAATGTAAGAAAATAAGAAACGTTTGTTAGTCAAAAGCTGACATTTTGGAGACACAATGACATGTTATGAAGGAAGAAAAAGAAAGGGAAGAACTCTCAGCCTCAGAGAGAGATGGATAGGCAGAGTTGCTAATACATAACATGTATCAACACGTGGGTGTGAGTGAGAATATCAGCAATCATGAAAATCACTAAGTCATTTTACCCTTCAAATCTCTCTCGTCGGCTTCAGCGCTAGCTTGCCTTGCAGGTAACAGTTTGTGTCAGAGAGGGGCTAAATCATTTTTTAATCAAATGAATCTGCAGATGTGTCTGTGTGCGAGTATGCAAAACCTCTCGCTTTAATATGAAAAGGTGATTGCAAAGCGAAAGCAGTTACCTCCATTTTTAATCAGAAACAATGAGTTTAAGTTCCCGATGCTTAACCTGAAGTGTTTTTTATGCAGTGGTGGGTGCAGTGTGGGAGCAGGGAATTGTCCAGTAGGTAGGTAGAAGGTGAAGCCATAATCAACTAATGCTGATTATAGCCAGGCTGCCTGGTTATTTGCAACATTTGTTTGCACGATTGTAAAGAGCAGTACTGAGAAAGTCGGCTGTGTTGTGTTTATTAGGAAGGATATGATTGACAGCTAGCGCAGCACATCTCAGAGATAAATGAACCATCAAGCTTGCTTTTGGTTTGAATGCTTGAAGCGGCGTGGAGAGACGGGGAGAGATGCAGAGCCGAAAGATATGAAGGGAGTTTAGTCAGTCGCAATGTGAACTACTGCAAATCCCATTCTGCAGAAGGTTTATTAATTTTTAATCAGAGAGAAAGGTATCTAAGAAAGGTGCTTCAGTGAAAAAAAAAGGATTTGCATATTGGAGAAAACCTGTGATTTTTGAACTTAGCTCTACTATGAAGGATCCCGAGCCGCGCAACAAAAAGAATCCTGCTGAAGAAGCTCTGTGGACATGTGTTGCATTTTGTGTTACGACTGCAAAGCTTGGAAAAAAGACAAAATGTAATTGTTAGCATTAATCTTGTGCTGCCAACGCTCACACAGAAAAATAACTGCACAAACATAATGTACACACACACACACACACCAGGGACAACATGAGGGGCAGAGGCACTGCTAGGCTAGCATCTACTTCACCTTGTACAGTCATCATTCATGCCACACTTAACACATACCACCTGAGGCTGAGTGTGTTTTCAAGTGACTACCCACCCTCGGGTCATCTTCAAAGACCTAAATCAGCACTGATAGCAGCTCCAATCTTTTTTTTTTTTTTTCAGACTTCCCACTTCTTTTCCTCTGTATGTGTGTGTGTGTGTAGTTCACAGATCATGAGTGCTGACAGTATATATCATCGCTTTGACTGGTCCTTGTCTTGACGAAGGATAAACGTCTCTATCTTTAACACACACACACACACACATGCACACAACATCTTTGTGAGACTCTTTTCTCTGCAGTGAAGCCTCTGAACTGATTACCTGTTATAATGTAAGACCTTTATGAACACAGGCAGATCAGGTGCAACAAGAATGAGTGAGCACTATTATTTTTTTTGTGTCAAGAAAATTTTGATAGGAAGAGATAAAGGGAGGGGAAAGATGGCTGTGGTGGTGGTTGGTCTGTGGAAGAAAAGGCCCAATATATTTGGAAATGTCATTGTTTCTCATAATGAATGTTATTAATCTTCATTGCTCATGAGTGCAGGATTAAGAAAACAGCATAAATGGAGAGGGTTTGGCCCTGGGCTGCTGTACTGCAGTCTATGTGTGTGCTCTCATTTGCCTGCTGCAGTAAACGTGGAGTGCTGGGTGCAGTGCCCCCCTCCCATCCCATCCCCAACCCCCTTTTTACTCCAAAATAAGACGAAGGGAGGAAAAAATAACACCAGAGATATTTTTATCCCAACCCTGTCGAGGCTTAGTCCTCCTTTTTGCTCTCGTCATACTTCTCCTCTTTCGATCTCCCTCAATCTCTCTTATCTTTATACTCCCTTTCGCACTTTTTCCGGGTGCCTCCGTCTCCCCACCTCTGCACCCACTTCTCGTCCCCCCCTAATGAATAGAGAGATTACTGATATAATGGAGGCTGGAAAGTGAGAGAAAGTGGATCGCTTTACGATGATCTGAGTGGAAACGTTAGGTGGAAAATTGTCGAGGTGGGCAAAGTAATTGTCTGTTTTTCTGCGTGTGTGTGTGTGTGAAGGATGTTCGTTCAGGGTTGTTTAGGGTCATTTTACAGTGTGTACACTCAGCGTGTACATTCACCTGACAGGATGTCCTTCTCTCACACTTCTAACAGCCAGCACAATTTTTGACAGGGTTACAACAGAGTTACATCAGATCCTCTGTAATAATGCTATAAATAATGTCTTCTTTGCTTACTTGTGTCCAAATAAATGACAACTTGAGAGAGGGAGAGAGTGAAGATAATCCAAATGAACAACAAAGAAGAGGAAATTATAAAGCCAACAGATAGAAAGAAGAGTGTGCGCAGAAGAGACTGTCATCTAAAAGACCATCCTTGGCGCTTGTATTGATTCCAGCACCCCTTCCTCGGCTGTAGTCCCACATAATTGGGTTCAGCACTGCATCCTGTGTCCAATCAAACAGCCTAATACTACTCACCTGGTTGCTTGCAGGCCAATCAGATTATTTTTAATCACAAAAAAAAAAACCCACTCAATCCCCTTATCTACGGCTGATTTCATCTGAGCATTGAGTGGACGTGCATGTGTGAATGCGTGCGTGTTGCCAACGGCAATTTAAAGGAACAAGAAGGTATCGCAAAATGTCACCAGACGCGCACAAACACACACACACGCACACACACCTATTACACAGACTTTTCCTCTATTATCTCTGTCTCCATCCCTTCGACTTGGTAATATAATTGGACGAGACTGCTGGTGTGTGTGACATGCAAGTCTCTATATAACAATTTTAGTAATAAAATGAATTTAATTAACTCACTGCAAACTGACAATAACAGTTTCATCGGGCAGGTCTTGCAGGGACAGACATGCAGAGAATCAGAGAGACGGATACAGAGGGAAAGAGATTTGTAGAAAAAGAATTTGTAGAAACAAATCTGGGTGATATTGGCAGATCTAATTTAACTAAAATGAAAATGAACATGAGCTTTTTTGGTAGTCAACGCCAAAAGTGCTATTCCCCGCAGTGGTACCACCTTCATACACTGCGGCATGTGCCTGCACAATGTCCTACACGGCATGAAACACCCTAACCTGCAGAGCGCTCCGCTGGGGCTTTTCAAAGACACATCACGTGGGCACATGTTCCATTTAGAAGTTTGCCCTGTCGCACCGGCCTCCAGAATGGAGTAGAGGAGGAAGAAAAGAAGAGCTGTCTCTCTCCCTTGTTGTACATGACCGCTGACAGAGGGAGTGAGGGAGACAGAGTGAGGAAGGACAGCCATGATTAATGTGGAGGCTATGTGGACCCAAGAATATCTTCCCACTGCCCTCCATCTTAGCTAATGTGACCTGCCATATGGGTCACTCGGAGAGTGTGTGTGTGTGTGTGTGTGGTGAGTGTTAGTATGGACATACTATGGCTTTAGGTACTAGGGACACTTTCTTCTTTCTTTTTCTGTGATTTTTTGGTTTGATTTCTGGAGCTGCATGCCGAGCAATAAGCATCCAATCTGTTGTGTTTCTAATGTACACACACTGAGCTATCACACTGAAAATATTGTAATTCTCTTGCTCACATTTCAATCATTTCTGCCTGCTTACATTCCACCAGGCACACACACAGACATTTTTGTAGGATTTGAATAGATTACTTTAACTTATAATACAACCGAAGCTGTGTGAATATTTTAGGATAGTAATACTAGCAGATTGTAATTTGACTTTTTCTCATGTTAATGCAATTCAATTTCCCCTTTCCTCTGTTTTTCCTCGTCTCCATTCATTTCTTTCCGTTTCTTATCCCTCTCAGGTACATGATGAATGTGACATGGGATGGCAGAGACTTGTCATTCACAGAAGACGGCTATCAGGAAAACCCAAAGCTGGTGGTCATTGTTCTCAACAAGGACAGAGAGTGGGAGAAGGTAGGAGCTACGTGTGTGTGTGTGTGTGTGTGTGTGTGTGTGTATGTGTGCAAACGTGTGCACACGTTCCCATGTGTTGTTCAGGTTTTGACACCGAGCTCATGTCTGGTTAGGGTTTATTCCACACATTCTTTATTTTTAATCATTTAAATGAAAAGTTATTTAGTATTCTCTACCAGGTGGTGAATCATAATCATTCTTACCATAATGTGGATTACTACAGTAGTCAGATCGGGTATTTACTGTTTGGTAATGGTAATAACTATCAAATGAAAAGGTTTGTACAAACACACAGGGAGCTGAAAGCTCAGTAAATAAGTAAAATGTGATATTTTGGTATTTAAATACCTGTGACATTTCATGGAGTTTGGTTGGTGGAAGTAATTTCCTGAATTAGATGGGGTTCTGCTTCATGTGTTTACACTGATATCGTTTAATGTATTTTTTTTTTCTATTGTATTGTTCCTCCATGTTGCTTTTTCATGAAACAAAACTATTCTGTACAACTATTTTCAGATTTTTTTGCAGGTTTTTTTTTCTTTCTTTGCTGATGACAAATTATTATTGTATGTATGTGTACTGTATTGTAAGTGTCTGACAGGAAAGAACCCCGCAGAGATAAAGTTGTGAAAGAGTAAGATGGTTCTTGTTTAACTAGTAATGGGAGTTGTATGGCTGTGTTCAAAGCCACCAGACTTCATTGATGAAAACACAAATTTTACCTGGTAACACCATAACACAGAAACAAACAAAACTCTTAGTTTCAAACCTCAGTTTGTCTTTCCACTGTCCCAACAATCCCTAACTCCAGTTTGGTCAAAATAAACTCTTAATTCGCTGAGTTAGGTGGTGTGAGAGGGAGGTCAGGAAACAGGGAGGCAGCCAGAAGAGTAACTGTGTAGAGTCATTCAACTTTGTGAGGTTTTTAATTGTTGGAACGCTGGAAAGAAACCGAGGGTTTGGTGAGTTTCGTTTGTTTCTGTTGAGTTTGAATGAAGTCTGACGATTTTAAAGGGCAAAATTGCTGTTTTTGTCAGTGAAGTGGCTTTGAACACCGCTGTTTCTCGTTGAACAAAACAGATTTAGCTTTTTTGTACAATGGTCTATCTCTCTAGGTTTATTTCCATAATAATGTCGGACCCTCATAATAACAATATCTGCCTTTCAGTGGCAATAACTGTGCCACTGATAGGCAGCATGTGATTGATCATAAGGATTACATTGCAGCCAGCTTCTCTCCTGCTGGCTGCAGTGCTTTCACTAAATGGGAGACCAATTTTAAAAATCGGTATCCCCATTAGTCAATAGACACACACACACACAAAAAAAAATAGGAAAGCTGGGCCCAGGTTGAAAAATACCAAAGTTACCCAGTTCATGCATTGCAAACTGTGGTTTGACAAGCATCTGGATAGTTAGGAGTAATCCAAGTAAAAGTGCACCAACTGAAATCGAACCCAAGGAAAAGGACATCACGGTGCCACCCACAGTGTGTGACCCTTTGAGTTGGAGTGCAAAAAGCAAAACCAGCAATAAGTGCTAAACGCAGCGTTGAAGATACTACCTCTGTCTCATCATACAACACTCAATGATCAATGAGCTCATTTACTAACAAGCTTATGGATTTCTTTAACTGGTTAATGTGAGAAAGCTCCTATAACGAATGGCTACTGTAAATGGCTGAGTATTCTTGCTGTTGTAATGGACTCTAAATGGCAGCCATGTATCTTTGTACCTACATCTGGCTGCCTCGTACAGGCTTAAATACCTCACATTCACTGCCCCCAATAGCTCGTAGTTCAGGGCGGGTGAGGCTGAGAGGAAAAGTTTGGAAGAAGGATGGAGAAAGAGAGAGGTGTGGCTAAAGGAAGGATTTGAATAAGGAAGAAAGGAAGATAGAAGGTTGTGTATCTTTGTCTTCTGTCTGTCTCTTGCCACATTCCCCACTTGTTCTTTACTTTATCCTGCTGCCTCCTTCTCTCATATCTTTCCTCACATCCCTCTTCATCTCTTCCTTCCCTCTCTTCCTTACCATCCACCTTCTTCCCCTTCCTCTTCACTTCTCCTTCCTGCTTTCCATCATTTCCTCCATTTTTTTTCTTTCCCTTCATCACTTCTCCTTCCCTTCTTCTCCCAGTCCAGATAATCTGTGCACTCTGTCTGTCTTTAGCTGTGATTGCTGTTGTGGTCTCTGATAGCACCTCAAACCACAGTTAATCAAAACCAGAGACCTCTGTTATTGGGGTGGCAAGGGGTCACTGCTCTTGTGTGTGTAGTGTGTGTGTGTGTGTGTGTGTGTGTTTGCGTGCGTGTGTGTGTTTGCCCTTCCACACTGGTTATTGAAAAAAAACACTCTTTGAGAGACTTCGACGAATCTTGTTTTTATTCAGGTCACATCGGTGTGCCGATGTTACAGTATTCGGTTTTAGTTTGCCGCAATCCGCACAGTCTCCACCCAATCTTTGAGCCTGGCTTTTTCATATTTCATACTGACACACACACACACACACACACGCACACACACAAAAGAACCTTTGTTGGCGTGCTGAGGGGAGGTAGAGTGTGTTGTTGTAAACAGAGAGCCTGTGAAATTGATCAGTACCACTTCACTGTGGTGCAGAGAAAGAGACTGAAGGCAAGAGAGACACGGAGACCCAAAGTGGAAACATAATTGGGAGCTTCTCTCTCTCTCTCTCTCTCTCTCTCTCTCCCCTCCCCTCCTTCTGGTGCAGCCGTCCCACCCATGCGCCAGAAATCAGCGGCGCGCACACACACACACACACACACACATACACAGAGAGACTTCCATGATGATCAAGAGATAAAAATTCAGTAACTGCACTAAAATATAGATATGCACTAAAAATATAAAATGTGTCCCCTTGAGGCACAGGCGGGAGAGACAGGGAGAGGAGGGCTATATGGAGCGATAGCGAGACGAGCGAGCGATGGAGACAGATGGGCCGAGATAGCGAGAGCAAATGAGCACGAGAGAAAGACACACACACAGAGACAGAGAGAGGAAGAGAGAGGTGGAACGGAGCCACCAGCATGTGCATGTTTTCTCTCTTTTTTTTTTTTCATCCACTACAGGTGTTTAACACTCAAAGCATCCACACCTGCTGTTCTCTGCAACACACACCCATGCACGCACTGCAGAGAGAGATTTCATATGTTAGAGTTTTTGGAAGAGACGCTTTGCCTCACCTGTTGGTTCATTTAAATTTTTTATTTATTTATTTATTTTTGAGGATTAGGTAATCACCAGAAGCGTAGATTGCAGCAAACCATGCAGGTGTTTCTGACTGGATCAGTAGGCTGGAACCAGTTCAGCGTTATCGGGTACTGATGCAAAATTAGGTTGTGCTGTAACAACACAGATATAGAGCTAAGAAATAATAACAAATTCAGATGGATACAGCCTTACCAGGAGTGGCATACTTGAGCACTTACTGTACCATGCATGTATTTGTAAAAACAAAGGTGGTGCATGCTATACTATGTCAGGGCATCTACATATCACGGAAAAGCTCATATGTTGTAATGATGCTGCATCCCAGGGAGAATAAATCTATTCAGGTTGTTCTTCAGGTCGTTTTGGTCTACTTTGAAACAGTTTGAATACTTTCCCATAGCAACACAAATGTGTATTTTCAACAACACGCCCCCAGTTTCACAGCGCAATTCACTTATACAGTACACTGCTATTTTAAATATGCACAGCTGTGCCGTGTATTTGATTACATTACCTTTGAATAAAAACTAGCAAGTTGACAACTTTACTAACAGCCAAACATCAAGCAGGTGACAACAAGTAATAATTGCTGTCCCTCAGGAAACTAGAAAACATTTTCTCCATAGAATATAACACAGTTTCACCAAAATCAGTGAAATAGTCAGTGGATACTTAGTGCTGTGAAGTGTTATGTACTTTTTCACCCTATTATTATAATAGGGTGTGCTCTGTGTAGTGTAACATCAAAATGATAGTGAAGCAGTTAAAAGTTACATAATGTTGTTAAGCAGGTATAATGTTTGGCATCTTCCAATCATAGTTTATCATGTTAACATGCCAGAATTTGTGATTTCTAATAAAGAAAAGCGACAACCGAGCTTCACCAAAGTCATTATAATACGAATGTCTGCACTAAATTTAATGGCAATCCATCCAATAGTTGTCAAAACCACAAATCTGAACTTGATTGTGGCACTTCAGGAAAACACATCAGGATTTATTGTCTAGTAACCATGAAGTTTAGTACCAATCCATCTCCTGGAGATGTTGAGATATTTCACAGGATGGATGAAAACTTGCTGGAAGCACTGCAGGAAAAGTCAGTAGGTCACTTACGTCATAAAAATCCATCCAAATAGTTGTCAATCTGGACCAAAGTGGCAGATCGATCGACCGACATGAGATTAAAATCAATGTATTTGTGTCACAAAGCGGTTAAATCTGGAGCCCTGCATGATGATGGTAGTTGAAAGAAAGATTGAGATAGTGTATTTGTTTATTTTCTTGCATTCAGAGTTACAGTATAACTTCACTGAATAACAAAAGTGTATTTACCGATCAGAACCAGGATGTTGTGTTTTATTCCTGCTGAGTAGATGGAGTGTGTAAATTGCTTCAGGAATTGCGGCAGCGTTAGCAGTCAGTTCACAAAATAATTATTACAGACAGCATGGGATTTGTGCTTGGAGAATCACAATATGGAGAGCAGACACACACAAAAAGCCCGTGTGCATATATACACAGACACAAACACACACATTACCAAATCATCACACAAACACACACGCGTGCGTTTTCGATCCAGGCCTCACTTTTTCCTCTGAGTGTTAATAAAAGTGCTCCACTTTAAGGGAAGATGTCTAAATCCACGGATGTGGTTTTATCTCGCTCTTCCACTCTGTCATCCTCTTTCTCTCTGTCCTTGTTTTTCACGTGCACACACACGCACACGCTCACCCAACCTCGCACATGCACACACACACACACACACACACACACACATAAACAAAGTCAGCGTAGGAGAGAAGGAGAGCAGAATCCATTTTCCCGACGTAATTTTGTCTGACAGGAGTGACAGATACTGTTTTATGACTGAATGGGTTTCTCCAAGCTATTAGGAACTCATTCTCCCATAATGCAACGTGCCACAGCGATAACTCTCCCTGTGAGACTGGCACAGAGAAGGTGCTCAGTGTAAGAGCACTGACCCTTGTTTTTCTTTCTTTCTTTTTTTTTATCGTTCTCTCTTACTTGTTCAGCCAGTTTATGGTTGATTGTAGCCCCTGAGTGTGTGTGTGTGTGTGTATGCGCGCGTGTGTGTAGGTCACACACACACCGAATGAGAGAAAGAAAGAGTAGGATAAGAGAGTGTGAAATAGATGAAATAGAAAGTCAGACGTGCAGGTACAAAGAGCAAGGCCTTTCAAAATAAAGATAAAGAAGCTGAAGAGGAGTGCAGAGAGAGCAGGTGTGAGGTGACAAAAGAAAGAATAGTAGATTAAAGGAAACAAGGGATTTAAAGAAGAAGAAAGAAAAGGATCTGAGAAACGCACTTCCTCTTGGCTCAAGTGTCATCTCATCTCCAAGTGGCTCTAAATTTGTCGCATGGCGATGGTGCGATATGATTGCTGCCATGGGATGTTATAATCCGGTAATCCCACTGGCCCTATCATCGTAACCTCCCACTGGCCTCGCTGTCACATTACAAACACACACACAACTTTCTATGTATTGTGTGTGTGTGTGTGTGTGTGTGTGTGTGTGTGTGTGTTTGATATCTGGTATTTCATACGGGGAGAATCTGTGTTCTGCTTCCTGACCGGTCGATAGAGAGAATCCTCTCTCCTCTCTGGGCATTAATTTATAACCCCTCTTTCTTTAATTAGACTGAAGGAGAGACAGAGTGGAAGAGGGACGAGGAGAGCAGGAAATCAGAAGAGCTGCTGAAGTCAGCTTATTCTTCCCCTCCTCCTGCTTTTTTCCCCCCTCTCTTTTTTTTTTTTTTCAACCCATCTTCCGAGTAGAACATTTATCTCTCCTTCGAGTTTATTGATTCATCCAACCAAATCAGGGCCAATCCTCGAACGCTTATATTCATGATCGAACGGGTCAAGCAAACTTGAGTCTATTTTCAGGTTCATCTTGTGTACATTGCAGTGCTATGTTGTAGTGGCACTTAAAGGTGCAACAGTCAAAGTGTCCCCCTCCCCCCTTCCAAAGAGGAGAATTGGGCATAATGTTACATAGTTGAAACACCCGTGAAGTGTGTATATGAGGAAAGCACACACAGCTGGTAAGTGCCGCTTTAGGGTCCTACTAAGACCAGGAAATGACTCCAAACTGCTTGTGCAGTACAATCCAAATGTTTTAAATCCACTCTCTATTCTTTTCCTCTATGACTCATCTTTGTTTTCCTTTTTTTGTTTTCCCGCCCAGATTCCCCTCATTTCTGTGCCACAAGTCTGATCCTACTTATCATGTACGAATCCTCCCTCACTTTTACATTACCAACCCCATTTCCTACACACACGTGTGTGTGTGTGTGTGTGTGTGTGTGTGTGTGTGTGTGTGTGTGTGTGTGTGCGCACACTCACTGACTTGTGAAATACGAAACAGCTGTGGTAAGACAGATAGACAAATGTGGCTGTTCCCCGGAGAGCGAAGATGACACAAAAGAAACCCAATGCACAAGCCACCTCAGTGTACAGTCCTGTACCCAACCCCTACACACACACACACAAATACCTACACGTACACACACTCTTATGTCGCCGACAGCAGAGTGAGCTGTTGACAGTGGGGCCGACTAAGAGCGGAGAAAAGACTCTAATCCCCGTCAGAGGATAGAAAACCACTCAAAGCAAAACAATTAAAATGCTAATTTAACTTCCTCCTCTCTGCTTGCCTGTTAATGACTTAGCCAGGCATGCAGGCTAAGCAACAACATGCATGTGTGTGTGGGTAAGAACCAATGTCCTATAAGACTCCAGGGTCAAAGAGGTGATAGATTGGCATGGCTACATTATGTGTGCATATTATTTTTTTTAAAGGTTAGAATTTGTTCAGTACTAGTTCCTGTTTCCATATTGTTACTGGTCAGACATTCACTACACAAGTAATCCTCTAATATTGGTATTGCTGTATGACAGACGAAGAAAGAAGGACTTGGAGGAAATGGAGGGAAGGAGTGAGAGCGAGGTTTTGCCGTTTTCTGGCTTCTGGAACATTAATAATTGAGAGTCTCTCTGCCTTCCCCCCGTCTGACACAAACATGCATAAACATCACACACACACACACACATGGACATACATTCACAGACAGCTGTGGGCGGGTACGCAGCGCCCATAGGAGAATCGGTGACATCACAGCTTTGAAAACTTTCTGAATTATTAACAGAGTCGCATCGCTATCATACTAGCCACACCACCTCTCTCTTTCTCGTGTGTGTTTGCATTCATAGCCATGCCGTGTATCCCTCGGTGTGCATTTTGTCATGCATCCCTCCACACTGTGCTTTTAATCTGTTATGTTGTACCCACAGTCACATTTACTGTAGTCTGTGAACATGTATACTGTTTTTTTTTGTGTGTCAAAAGAGCAACATATGTAACGTTAAAAGCAAATGTTAACATGTGTCTACATCTGTAATCCTCTCCACTTCCTTTCTGCTTTGAGTTATAGGCAACAGATTACAGCAGTTAAATTACCAGGTAAAGAAAAGTATCACACTGCGTTTTTCAAAATGGTTTTCTTGCCCTTGTTATGATCACTGGACATATTTTTTCCCTACCACCTCCACTATCTGTCTGCTTTATAACCATTAGATCTGAGGGCAACAGACTTGCTGAGTAGTTAGAGACACTGTGTTTTCAATGTGAAGTCTAAGCCCAACAACAGCCAGTGCTACTGTTACAGTAAGTGTCTTCGGGCAGATGCTGACTGACCAACCTGCTCGCTAATTGTAAAGTATTGGATGAGATCCACACCCTCTGTAAAATGTAAATTCAGCTGTTCTAGTTTTTTTCGTGACTTAATTTATCATCTTAACTGTGTTATCCTCGTTTCCTTCCCTCCAGATGGGAAAACTGGACAACCGCAGCCTGACACTGAAGTATCCAGTGTGGCCGCGCTTCAACTCCTTCGGTGACGCCGAGCTGGACGACAACCACCTGTCCATTGTCACTTTAGAGGAGAAACCTTTTGTCATCGTGGAGGACGTGGAGAGGCTCACCGGTACCTGCATGAGGAACTCTGTGCCCTGCAGGAAGCATATCAAAGAGTAAGTGTGGCATCTCAACTAAAATCACCTGCTTATTTCTGTTTGGGCCAATAAGAATTTTTATTAAAACTATGGGAGCCTAAATTTCTCTGGTTTTAAATTGAGTTTATTGACAGAATCAGGATGCTCAAAGAGATGCAGATGGATGACAGCAAGTGCTCTCTGTAACAGTGAAAACAAAAGCGACACAAATGTGTAGACTAGCAGGCAAAGTAACAGTTTTGATCATCTATCATGTATTACCAGTTACAATATAGCTCATTCCCCTCAGTCATAAAGCCTGTTTATGTCCATTTACAATGTTCAGCACCTAAAGTCAGTGTGGTGAAATAAATAATGAACTGTTTCCAGTATGAGCCTCTAGTAAGGATTCTAGACTATAAAATTTACTGTACAACACACTGAAATATAATTATACTAATTAACTGAGTGACAGGTGACTTTGTAAAAACGTGACAAAGAATAACAGAATATTAAGCTCCATTTTCTATCAGTGTTTTGGTAATCAGGAAGTTGTAAAAATGACATCATTCATTTTCCATTTCCTTCAGCATTGTTGTCGAGTTCCTCTGCGCTCTCTCTCTCTCTCTCATGAGCATGGGGAGAGGTGCAGTGTGCGATCTATGCAGCAGCTTCTTTCCTCCCCCTGAAAATGGAGGCGACTGCTGAACTCAGCAATTTACTTCCTTCCTTACCAATTTTCACTCTAACGCCCAAATACTGCTAGCCCCTTGCTATATTATGTTCCTGAAGTACACGCACACACACACAGTGAGAATGGCTCAGGATGTGTGTGTGTGTGTGTGTGTGTGTCACTGAGTGGCTTGAGTGCTGCTGAATCAAAGCATGTAATTGGTTTGTAGATAATTTAATATCCACTGGAACACACACACACACACACTCATGAACACACTCACAGTAAGATTGGCACGTACACTACACACTTTCTATCCCTATTACCACCGCATACATGCAGACATGTCAAGTTACTGTCTACTGCTACACAAACACACACATTGCCACACACACACATACAAACAGAGCTGATTAAGCGGTAATAGGGTCCCAGGGAAGAGGCTAACAGAGATTTTCATCCAGAATCAGTGTGAAGTAGGGCGAAGGATAAAGCATCTCCAAGGAGGAACATAAACACACACACACACAAGCTCATATACACTCTCATGTTGCCACATGTCCATTCACTCACAGGCCAATGGATTCGAGTGTGTCCCTCCCTCCCACAGTGCAATTCCCACTCAAGCATCCGTAGTGTCCATTTGGAGAAGGAGGGATAGATGGAGAGAAGGAAAGAAGCAGAGAGAGAGAGGAATGATGGAGGGGTTGGATCGGGGGATGGAGGCCTATCCATGCATGCAGAAACACAAATTCACTCATCCACGCTGGGCCTAAGAACAAGCCATACTCACACTAACACACACCGCCCTCTCTGGAGACCCCTCAGGCCCTGTAGTGTTTCTATATCAAGTTGGCCTGGCAACTTTAACTTCACAAACAGCCCCCATAACGTCACATGCTCTCACTGCCTGAACTGTACTATGGCCTGCCTAAATGGGTACACTGTGTTCATGAATGCAGCTATTACAGTTCTGGCCTATATGCTTGCTCTGTCACTGCCCGCACCAGCTGAACCTGCCAGAAACATGACTTAGTTGTCCTTGTTTCTGTTATTATTATCACAGATCCCATTCCCTGAACCCGTCCCCCATATAACCTGCCTCCACCAGCTCGTCCCCGTGTAGCGCTCTATCATGTAGTTACATTACAGTAACATTCATACATTTTTATTATCATTTCAACGTCATAAAAAATGTATCTGCTATATCATGCTTAAAGCAGCCATGTTTGCAGTACAGGCATGAAATTTTCATCTCAAACATTTTTCTTCCTGATTAAACGGCTCTGCCTGGCGTGAATTTGCCTAATGCGTCTTACAAAGTGGACACGTTCGCGTTTCCTTTTGTCCCTTGCATATGAAATTTAATGCTATTGAATAAAAAGTCACACATATGACATGCATGCAGAACAAGAGTGTGAGTGTTAGAGCTGTTTCTAAAGTCTTTGCTTTAGATTGACGAGGAAACGAAACCCAGAATAGTTCTAAGATTTTGCATATTTGAAGAGACATTTAGAAGTAAATAAACGTTTTTAAATCATTTTACATTAACTCAGCTAATATCTGGTTAGAAGTGTAGAAGATCAGGCTACGATCTGGCTTTTTACCATAAATAGTAAATCTCTGCCCAGTTTGAAGACAGGGAACAATTCCACTTGAGGTGACATTTGTTTGACAGATAGTTGGCGACCAGTGAGGGTAACACAGGAGTTTGCACTTGGGGCAAGAATCGGCTCATGTTTACCTAACACCACAGTAACCACTAACACTCTAAAGTGACTGAGAGTTTTAGCCCTCAAGGTAACTCTCTTTCCTTCAAGTTTCTGTCCAGGATGTTGTTAAACTAAAGGACGAGGTCATTTTACCCTAATTAGCACGCATCTAAAAGTTAAATGAGAGTCCCAGGTGGCTGGAAGTTGATGTTCACTTTTATGTGTGTGTGTGTGTGTGAACAGCGTCTGAACTCTCCTGCTCTCAAATTCATACACACAGATGGTACAAGGCTTGCAGATGCAGCGCCGTCATAAACCTCCTTCTCTAGAGAGATGGAAGGAGAAGGAGAAAAGGAGCATATTTTTCAAGTCTTCTGATGTCATTTCTGAACAGAATGACCTGAACTTAAAGGTGAAAAAGTCCCAGGGTGATATTTGTTCACTGGTGCATTCTTATAAAGTTAACAAGTAGAAAGGAAAGAGAAGCAAACTAAGTTTTGATTGTTTTTACCCCAAAGGGAGATTGCTGACAAGTCATACAAGGGTTATAAAAGTGGACATAAAAGTTGAAATCAATAAAAAGAAAATGTCCTCCTGGATTAACATGGTCACTCTTTTTCTTGCACAAAGTCTGCAGCTGAGCTCACTCAGTTAAATGTTAAATTCAGACTGCATGAAATCTTCTATCCGGTGCCACCTTTTCTCACTTTCTGTCACAGGCACTAAACCACAGTTGACAATTGGTCGAAACGGCGTCCGTTCAAAAATCATCAGCTAACGATGTGTGCATTTTGTTTGTGTCTCCGCAGCAACACAACAGAGGCTGGTGGGACATACATCAAGAAGTGCTGCAAAGGCTTCTGCATTGATATTCTGAAGAAGATTGCAAAGTATGTGAAGTTCACCTATGACCTGTACCTGGTAACCAATGGCAAGCATGGCAAGAAGATCAACAACGTCTGGAATGGGATGGTGGGAGAGGTAAGACAGCTCCCCTGAGTGTATGTGTGTGTGTGATTTGGCCAGTTATCACCAATTTAATCCACTTAATCCGTATTAAGGAAGTAAGAGTCAAGTTTTCTGACTCTGATTGTATTCATATGAAAATCGGCACGCAGGTCCTATTAGTATTTCAAGTATCGAGCGGTTAAGTTTGTCGTACATTTGAGATGAGCAATCCAAGCCAGGGCTCAGAGGAAATTAAAGGTATTTGTATGACAGGATATTCCTGTTCCTTGCCTTCCAAAAGAAGCTTTTTAAGTGTTGACTTTGCAGAACTTCCACAGTGGAAAAATAAATAAATAAAACTTCAGCTATGAGGCTTTGGCACCAACTGTAAATGCTTAGAAAGTAAACAAATCTTAGCTACTCCTGCAGAAAACTCTTTTGCATATCTTTAATTACCAGCTTCAACTTGAAGGTAAAGTCCCAGAGTTCATTTTAAGACTGTAAACTTTATTGCTGTCTATATTTTTTTATGGCCGACTTTATTCACTGAGCTGCACTTCATCTGGCATTCATCTGACACCCACTCGCATATTGATTGTATTGATGAAGATTATAAGCTTTGCCGATGTGCAATCAATGAAATTCATATTCTGGTGCAGGGTTAGTTTTTTAGAGTATCATCACGAAAGATTATTTTTCCAACTTATTTTCATTATTATCACAATTTCTCTTCTTTAGTTCTTGTAAAGCTAATCTGTAGGATCAGTCTCTGTTTAGCTACAATGTGTATCAGGTAACTAAAGACTGAACTGGGATCTGAACAAATGTGTATAATGTAGTTTCAGGAGCTGGTTGTGTCTTTCGAAGATATATTGATGATATGGATTGCTTGCTGGATTCGACTGCCTTAATGTAAATTTTCTTCTCATTCTTTCTTCCACTTTACCATTTTCCCCTCCCTCTCATCTACCTTCCTTTCTCCCTGTGCCCCCATGTCTTTCACCTCTTCCTTTCTCCTTTCTAAATCCATCACCCCCCCCCCTTTCTCCCTGTCCTCACTCCACTCTCTCTTCCTTCATCCGCAATCACTCACCCTCCTCATCCATCCGCCCGTCCTCCCTCTCTTTAACCCCGCTTCCCTCCCTCTCCTCCGCCCCCCGCCAAAGGTGGTCTATAAGAAAGCCGTCATGGCCGTCGGATCTCTGACGATCAATGAGGAGCGTTCTGAGGTCATCGATTTCTCCGTCCCGTTCGTGGAAACCGGGATCAGCGTCATGGTCTCCCGTAGCAACGGAACCGTCTCCCCGTCAGCCTTTCTCGGTAACTATCACGGAACAACTGTTACTTTGTCGCCGGACTCAGGAGAGATGGAGAGGAAGATCTGTCTTGTTTGCTTTTGCAGTTTGTGTGAGTGTAGAATGATATTTGTTTTGTGTGCGTGAGTGTGTGAGTGTGTGTTCCCTGAGATACAGAGCTGACAACACAATTCAGTTCTGTTACACAGCTGTCAATACTTGCTCTTTCGTCAGAGGGAATTAGCTCAGCTCCTGCTTCCTGCCACAAAGACTCTCACTTACTTGCGAAGGACCACAGGATTTTAAGCTGAGTGACCACAGATATCCCCGTTATGGCTGCTCGGTCACGTTCATTTTTGATGCATCGACATCCAAATTCCTGCACACACACATACTGTACATGAAGACACACACACACACAGAGTGGCACAAACACGAGCAGTCAGCAAGACTGCTTATATGTGAAGAGAGAAACACATGCCAGCACACACAGACACACAGGTACACACGCTGACATGTATGCAGCATGCTGTTACTGCTGTGAAAGTGGCAATTATAAGGGCTTAGCAGGAAAACTCCATAATGGCTGCTTGCCAGCAAAGACACACACACACACACACACACACACACACACACACACACAGTGTGCGGCCCTGTGCCAGCAGTGCTCTCCCATACATTAGAGCAGGGTTTAATTTCTGCAGTAGTGTTGTGAGCTCAGAGGGAGGACAGGAATGCTGACACCAGGGCTTCCTATACAGTACGCCTCCTCACACTGTCAAATAGGAGGTGTGCCTGTGTATATGCAAGTGTGTGTGTGTTTGAGAGAGAGAGAGAGAGAGAGAGAGAGAGAGAGAGAGTGTGCATGGGGAAGGAGTATGTATGTATGTATGTAGGGGCTCTGTGAACCTGCAGGAGTCAGCTTGTTATCTCTGCAGTGTGTGTTGTTGCGACTGATTTATTCATTCGGATCAATGAAAGAAAAAGTGATGTGTGTGATATGAAAATTGGAATCCGACATGTGTTAATTCCTAATCTCTGTCCTCTTTCTCTCCTCTCATTCAGAGCCATTCAGTGCATCAGTGTGGGTGATGATGTTTGTGATGCTCCTACTGGTGACTGCAATGGCTGTCTTCATGTTTGAGTACATCAGTCCTCTTGGCTTTAACAGAAACCTGGCACAGGGAAAAGGTGAGCATGAACATTAACACGCACACATTTCAGCATAGTTGGATAGCAAGTTTTGATAAGTGCCAAACACTGCACATCCTGATATATCTTTATCTACATTGTGTAGATAATGTTCTCCAACCATCTGCCTCTCTTCCTCTCCTCTGTCCTCTCCTTCAGACCCCCATGGTCCTTCCTTCACCATGGGCAAGGCCGTGTGGCTGCTGTGGGGTCTGGTCTTCAACAACTCCGTGCCGGTGCAAAACCCAAAAGGAACCACCAGTAAGTTCATAGTGTCTGTGTGGGCCTTCTTCGCTGTCATCTTCCTGGCCTCCTACACTGCCAACTTGGCCGCCTTCATGATCCAGGAGGAGTTCGTCGACCAAGTCACCGGTCTCTCCGACAACAAGGTAATGGACGGCAAATGGGAGAGATGGTTTGTTGGTTTGACTGACTGGATGTTGGTTTGTTTGTTAGTTGAGAACTTAGATGTGTTAGGTGCCCACTGGGAATGTTATATGTTGGCTTAACATTTTTTTTAGCCTTGTTCTTTTCAAAAACCAGATTCCAGTGACCTACTTTTAAAGCTCTTGTTGCCCTACAGCTACATGGTGTAAGAATCTGTCAACCTTGGGCTGCCTCAAAGGCCCAAACCTCCAAGTTTTACAGTCATAAATAAAACTTAAAGTTGGACCCTGAAATAAAACGAGGTGGCTATTTTAGAAGAGGTACATTTGCTGCAATGGTAAATAAAAATGTAAATGTGTCGCATATAGAATGAATGCTGTATATGCGTGACACCAGTTCATATCTGACATTTAATTCAAGTAGATGCTACATGCCCGTAGCTTCTGACACAGTGTAGGAGTGCAGAAAAGCCGTTAAAATCCATTAAAAATAAGAAATTTGGATCATTTGATAGTGCCAGACATTTGGATCCACAAAGCAAGTATTTGGAGGTGGATTTAGGTAAATGCTCAAACCATTCAAAGTGGGTATGTATGCTGTGGATAAGAAGAAATAATATTCCACACACATCCACACAGAAGTGCTTGTCAAATATTGTTCCTCTACTAAAATTAGCCTTATTGCGTAGCTTGCCTAAGCTTTCTAATAGAAATAGTGTTCAGCATGGATTTTTGTTAGTAAAGCTGTAGATCAAGAAGACCACTGCTATACAAATGTGATGATATGCGCGGACATGTAAGAATATATACATAAGAAAAGGAAGATGAAGTGATATATAAGTGGAAAATGTTCCCATTCACAAGGAGGAAGATACTGAAAGATCAAAGGAAAGGGTCAAGCCAAAGACAAAAGACTAAAAGGGTCGAAAGTTCCTGGGGAGAGAGAGATAGATGTATGGGGAGATGCATCTGAGGGGAGAGCGTCTGAGACTGATGCAGAGGGTTTTGACAACATGCAGAAGGAGAGAGGGAGGGAGGGAGGGTACAAGAGATAAAGCAACTGGCAGGAGGGCGACTGAGGAATAGCGAGACACCAAGATGCACAAGATGGTAAAAGACAACAGGCGGACAGATATGGGCCAGGATGACGGCTGAGGTAGAGAGAAAGGAACGGCACGAGGAGTGAAGGCAAAAAGGGTAAACGGCCGTTCAGACGGATATGCTGAGCGAGGGCCGGACATTGAGCCATCTGTGCCAGCAAAATGAAAAATTCCCCATCGAGACTAACTAACTAACTGATTTTGGAGCACTAGGGGACAGAAAGGTTATAAAACAAACAGCTTATGAAACAGATGTCTACTTACTACACGGTCATCCCATTAGAGGTGTGCTTCTTATCACCTGAATATAGGTCCTGGGTTGGTCACGTAGACTATAGAGAAAAACATTGCAGTGACAGCTTTCTGTCATTTTGTGCTGGTTGGGTGTCTAGTGAAATATTAAAATATTACATTCAACAGGCACTTTTGTCCAAAGCAACTTACGTGTTTTTACATGCACATACTCAATGAGAGTTCAACGGCTTGCTCAAAGACCTTTACACATGTAAACTGGGGGAGCTTAGGGATCAACTAGATCTGCTAAGAGTTATGGATATCCCAACACCACGTATTTTATGAGTCATTTTTATTCTGTAACACACAAAGTTTGCTTAATGATGGCTAAATAATGATAACTGCATGTCTAAACTAGGGATGGAGACCAAAAATTAGACCACACGCAAAACAAATTGCTGGTAAATATGTGGTTCTGCTAAAATGATACACTAACCGCAGAGGCCAATCAGTGGAAAATCTGATATGTCTCAGTGGTTTTAGCTGTGATTGTACAATCATGTACACAAAGCACATTCACTCTCCTCAGGCAAGTCACCTGATGTGATTACAGGATTGATAACTTAAGCAAGGTTTGTTTTACTTTGCCTATGCAATTGACAGAGCTGTGATATTCGTTCATTCATCTCAGTCAGTGACATCAGGAAGAGCAGTTTTTGTTTCATCGTTTATGAAATTGAAGTAATGAATACCTTCTGAGCTGTCGGTAACCGTCCGAAGCTCATGCAGAAGTGTGTGTGTGGTGGGTGGGGCAGTCAGTTAACAGGTTGGTGCGTTTTAGGCTGTGCAATCACCAGGGATTTGTTGTTACAACGCTGGCTTATTTGTCACTGCTCGCTGAAGAGGACATGCTGTTCTGGTTTCCCAACAGCTAATAGTAGACCGTGTTTTTAGTACACAGACTTTAGGAATTCAAATTTCAGCAAACAAGTTCTGCGCTGAGGTTGTAGCAGTTTGTCGTGGTGACATAAAAACAGCAGAAACCAGGTTTCGGAACACGCTTCAGTTCAGAAGAGATCTGAAAAAAACAGATAGAAACAAATCTGTGCTGGATTCAGATCACAAGATATCTGCCCAGTAATAGCAAGAATAACTTATATAATAGTTGCACAATAACTTCTTCAACATGTTCCATGATGTTGCCCAATAGGAGTGGAGAGCGCCGTAAACATGGCGAAGCAAAATAGGAATGATGTCGGTGCTGCGAGGTAGAACTGTCAAACAGGAAAGGTCACAGTTGTTTTCTTTTAGGTGCACGCACAGTACTACAGTTGTACACACTTCACTTTGGGCGCCATTGTTTGTTCACGTCCTTGTTCCTGGATGTTCATCCCTTGCACCTCCTTCCTGATGACAACACGTAGGTAGAACTTGCCTAATCTGACACAGCGACTTTTGTAACAAACAACATATTGTTTAGTCTGAAAATGACATGCGATCAATGACACGCACTGGGATGCAACTGCCCTTGAGAGCAGACGTGCATACAACAGATACATTGCTGCCACTAAGGACTGCTTTTAAAAAGGCCGCTCTTGACCTTGCTCGCTTTCAGATTCCGACAGCAGCTTCAAAGTTTGAGGAGATGCAAAGAAAAATCCAATTTAAGCAACAGAAAGTTGAGGGAAAAAGTCCACAAACTGATTGACAAGTCGACACTTTGCAGTGACACCGCAATGATACTGCTCCGGCACCAAAATAATAATAATGAAAAAACACACACACACACACACACACAGGAATCCCAGTTTTAAGAGAGATACAGTAGACTTGTAGGAAAACAGGGGTGGCATGTGAGAGAGATGGATAGACAGATGGGAGCATAGAGAGACCTCGATACACACTTACATGCACACATACAAATGAGAGACCTTTGCTTATATAACAGAATTATAAGGAGATAGAGAGGGTAACAGGAAGAAGAGGAATAAAAGCGATACAGGACAAAATGAGAGAAGAGAGGATAGACTGATGGAAAAACATCCCCTCCATGCTCTTCAAACTTTTACCTTACAAAGATTCACATAACAAAAAACGTGATCTCTCGGTAGAAAAGGTTGGGAACTTATTTCAGTCATCTGTGAACAAAATCTTAATATCTACCTTGTAATTTTGTGAGGGTGCGTTGCCGTTGCCTCATGGCCATGTACTGTGGCAGCGCACCGAGTCCTCTTATCTCCACCTGTCTGGAACACCGGCCCTCGTCTGCCTTTGCTCTTTCATTTTCTCATCATCTCCGCATCAGGCTTTCATTAGTAGCAGCTGCTTTACTTCTCAAAAGCCCTTCACTGGTAATTATCCAGAAAGAGAAGAGCACTTTCCCACTCTGCATTTCCCCAGCCTGTCTGAAGGTTTGAACCTAGTACCCACCCCCGCATCCCACAACCCCCATCACATGTGCCTTCTTCTGACCTTAAAACTTGTGCTCCACCTTAAAAGAGCCACAAAGGAGGCAAAGACGAGCGAAGAGAGAGACGATGGGAAGGACCGCGTGAGGAGAGAGAGCGTCTCCTGAGGGCTATCGCTTGTGATGCTGACACACACACACTGCGCGACATCACTACTAACACGCGCATGGCGGAGTTTGATTTGTGGAACACGCCCTCACATTGACATGATTACACAATAGAGGTGTACAAGCCGACGCAGTATGCATACATAGCTATACATATTTACATATATTTTATATGTAGATGCATTTAAACATCACAAAGGTGATTTTTACAGATGTTTTAGAGACACCAAACAGAACACAGAGGCTCATAATATGCTAATCTATCGTGCGCTGCCCATAGAGTTCCTGCTTTTGTTGTATGAATATATGAAGCAAAACAGACTTGTAGATCACAGAAGTCAGAGAATATTATTTCACAGGACTGTTTCAGTGATAGGTAGTGAATCCACTCCTCAGTACTACACACACACACACTGTGTGGTTGGAGTGGTGCTTACATTACACACTTGTAATTGATAGGGTTCATCTGTTTCCGGCACGGAGGACAGATTGTTACCGCAGTGCTTGAGGGTAGATTGTTACCACAGCATCAAGCGCACTACTACAAAACCCTTGACCTGTACACTGACTAGATTATACCTGAGAGAGTTACAGACGAGGGGGGGAGGAGGAGGGAGACAAAGAGAAATGATGGGAGAATCCAGAAATTCTATTAGAAAAGAGAGAGAGAAAAACTGAAGATCTATGTTTATGTTTAATACAGTACATGGTCTCTATCACAACACAGGAATGAAGCATTTGGATTCCCAGTATTCATCTGAGGAAATATAGAGGAACTAAAGACTCAAGAGGTCTGACTAATACTAGTAACTGCGATGGAATCGCTTGTGTTGACAGGACGTACAACAGAGAACTACAGGTACAAACAGTTTAGGTGCTTGCAGACGTACAGCAAGAACCAATAAGCAGGTGATGTTGTCCAGTTTAATGCAGGATATGATCACATGGATATGTAGCACAAGTATCGCCACGTTATTTTGACGTTAGGACTGTTTGATTGATGAACTTTAGAGTACGACTCCATCCTGAAACACAGCATTTCAAGAAATGCTGGAAGAGTTGAGATTATGCATCATATAGCTTTATTGTGACATAGTGTGTTTGATTCAGATTTACATCATCACCACTCTAGTGTAGCTTGTAGATAAACCCTCTGCCCATTTTAAAAACTAGTTTGTGTTGTGAAAATTTGCTGGACATCGATAGCTGGATTTTTTTTCCAAAATGGGAGCCTGACTGTGACTGATATCTTATTAACAGGGTACCAACTGGTATAACCTCAGCTAGTGCTTACGCCTACCCACCCACCCACACACAGACATTTGGACTACATCTTGTCACCTACAGCTTCTCTCTGTCTTTTCCTTACTCTTTGCTGTTCCCTCTCTTTTTCATCTCTCCCTATTTTCCCTCCATATTCTCTCCATTCTTTCTTCTCGTCTTCAGTTTCAGAATCCATACGCGTACTCGCCTCCATTCCGCTTCGGGACGGTTCCAAACGGATCCACAGAGAGGAACATCAGGAAGAACTACCCGGCCATGCACCAGTACATGGTGAAGTATCATCAAACCGGAGTCCAGGACGCACTTGTCAGCCTTAAAACGGGGTAACTGATCCGTAATCAAATACTATTTACTCGTCAACCTTAAAAAATACTCTGTGTGTTTGTGTGTGTACCTCCATAAAAATGTGTGTGGGTGTGCTTGCTGTCACATGCGTGAGCCTGTGTGTGTGTGTGTGTGTGTGTGACAGCTCCTCTGAGGCCGGGGATGAATGGGCTTCCTCACTGGAAGCAGCAGGAGCTATTTTTAGTACTGGCCTCTCTAATGGGACTGGCTGTGGTGTGTTATGGAAGTATATAGACGGTAAAAGGTTTAAGAGAGCAAATAACAAGTTTGAGCGCCACTCAGTCTGCAGGTCAACGTTTGAGAGTGCGGAGGCATGTAGAGTCAGATCAGTGCATGAGGGAGTGTAACTGATGATTTAATGCAAGAGGAACTGTGTAACTATGTTTGAGCTTCTCACGCTCGTAATAATCAAAGCTGCTTGGGCGCACTTGCGCAGTCGAATCCCCTGAGTCCAACTGAGAACCGAGCGTCACCTGTTCAGTTTGACCTGGAAATGAAGGGCCATCCTATTAGACCCACTAGATGTAAATCACATGATCATCACATGCTCGCCAAGAGCTGCAGAGGAGCACGATATTCAAAGATAGTGGAGAGAGTAGACCCACACTCTCGTTGCACACTCAAATCTGATTCTGCTCTCATGAATGCGTGCCTGTGCGCTCTCAAATGTTGACCTGCATACTGAGTAGCACTTAGAATTATTTGTTTCGTGCTCTCTTAAACCGCTTGCCGTCAGTATACCTCTGCAGTGTTAGCGTGTAAGAGAGGTAGGGAGGAGGGGGGTGTCTCAAAGCCAAGCAAAGACAGATTGAAACTGTGGAACGATTTGAGAGGATTGGATGGATGGGAAAAGAGGTGGAGGTAAAGATAGTGAAAAGAAAGTGAAGAGACAGAGGGGTGATTCCCATCACGCCATCACATTGGGGAAAGAGAAAAAGGGAGCAGGGTAGGAGGCTTCCTGATTGGAAGAAACGAAGGAAGGGTGGATGGTAGGAGGAAAAGACAAGGAGTCTGGAGGAAGGAAGGAAAGGGGAAATTGAGGAGAGGAATGGGAATACAGAAAGAGGATGGTGACAAGAAAGGAAGGGTGAAAGGGGACATGAAGGAAGAGAGAGACAGCAGGTGAAATGGTAGAAAAAGAACCTGGCTGATGACTAGATACAAGTTATTTCTGATTGGGTTTTTCAGTGGAAACCTGCTTTACAGAGAGGGGAGGGAAAAAAATACTCACACAACAAATATGATGATATAATTCATGTTTCATGATTTTTATGCGGTTATGTCTTTCAGCTCGTTCTCATCCATCCACGTCATAAAAGTCTGAATGTAAACATGCAAAGACAGCTTAAACTACTGCAGCACCTTTAATACTCTCCGCCGCTCTCACCTGTGTTGTTGTATTAACATAGAGCACAGTGGTATATGAATTTACATACCTCTGTAAACTAATACCGCATGCACACGAGCGCTAAAACGCTTAAAAACACACCGGCTCATGCATATCTGTACACACACACACACACAGCTGGCTGCAGGTGTGTGTAGTCAGTAATACCCTCATTGATAATTCTATTTCGTGGCATTAGCAGATGAGCAACACTGCAGCGTTCAGCTGTTTGAGGCTCGATGGCTGGATTAGCTCTGATCACACATAATGCTGAATGGCTTTACACGCGGAATCTGTTACAGCCACAAGAACCCAAACTATTCACGGGGGAGTTGAATTGATTTCATTACATTTCAGGGCCTGAATTTCAGTCTCAGTACCAAGCAAAAAAATATTTAAGTAAGTAAATGAATGACAAACAGTCATTAATCATTCTCATAACATTAAAATGTTGCATTTGTATCTGTTCCAAAAAATGTTGCACGTTGCCAACATCCTGTAGCGCCCAAGAACTGCAAGACAAACACAGCGTTTTCATTTATTCGCAATGAGAACGCTGTGCTGGGGATTCAATCATGTCAGAACATTTGCCTCAGCATTAACCAGCAACAAGCACACCCACACACACACACACACACACACAAGTCGTCTGCAGTTATAGATACAGAGGTGCATAGGCATTATTACTAGTGTGTTAACTTTCCAGGGTTTCCAGGGATTGAGCAGGAAGAGTCTTGGAATCTTCCTTCAACTTGAACTGTTTGTATTTCATGTTCTCTCCGCTAACCCGTAGCCACAACAGCGCAGCCCCTTGAGTTTTTATGACGCATTGCTGTTGTCAGTCCGAAGGCAGCTTTGAATGTTTTAACTGAAACTGCACTCTAGACATGAAATGCTCTTTCTATTATGAGGCGTTTTTACACATTCAGTGTCACAGTGAAACTTACAAAAAAAAAAAGTTTTATGTGGAGAAAATTTCATTTTAGATCAGGATGGATAATGTAGTTCTGCTGAAATGTTTTATTTGGTGTCCCGATGCTATTTGAGATTAGCAGATAGAGTAGTTCAACTGACAGTGAGTGTGTGTGTGTGTGTGTGTGTGCTGAAGAAGTTTCCCTGTAGTGGTGTAAAATAAGATTTAGAGTCACACTAAATGGTCATTTGCCGTGTTAAATATTACATATAAAAGTATAGTAAGGGGCAAGAAAGTCTGTGCTGTTACATTTTATTCGCCTCAATAAAGGTGTGACGGATTGTTGATGGCTGAATCCCTCTACAAGCCATTAGAGCCACAGCATGTCCTGTTAGCATTCACAAACATGCATGCACAAATCCGTGCTCACGGACATGCACCAGTACATGGCCACATACACACACTCGCACGTACACCGACTACATGTTTGGACACACTGTCTGCGTGTGGACGGAGCCAGTGCTGGGTTAAGCTAATTACACAGCTGAACTATCGGCTGTGAGCCTCCGTTAGAGGGCTGGATCTGACATTCAGTAAATGCCAGCCAGTCACTGCACTATTAGCAGGGCTCTCTGTGTGTATATGTATGTGTGTGTGTGTGAGAGAGAGAGAGTGTGTGTACGGGCACTGACAGAGTGAGAGAGCAGCAGTAAGTGATGGCATCAGTTACATTGAAAATGTCAGTCTCAGTCTGGGATATTTTCGTTTGTACGTTCTACTTCGCAGCATGCTTATTTATGTGTGTGTGTGTGTGTGTGTGAGTGTGTTAGCGTGTGTAGACAGAGGCAGAGAGAGAGAGACAGTGTAAATGTTTGTGTCTGTCTAAAGTTTGTTTAGGTCGTCCATGTGCCTCCAAGGTCCTATCACCAGTGAAGCGTGCCGTATTGAACCGCAGCCACTCCACCACTGTGTCCTCTGTGTGTTTGGTTACGCTTGGATTGCAGTCCTATTGGAGATGATTTAACACTTTAGAATTGATCCGCAAACAACACATTCTGAAAAAAAATAAGCCCCCTCCTTCTCTGCTTTCTGTCTCCTCCAGTACTTCTCACTCACCCCTCTTTGAGAAAACTGAAACCCCTCATGCTTTATCTTCATACCTTCCCTCTATCTGTTTTCTCTTGTCTCTGTCCTCTGTTCTTTTTTTCTCCTGCTTTGCAGTAAACTGGATGCCTTCATCTATGATGCTGCAGTGTTGAACTACATGGCTGGCAGGGATGAGGGATGTAAGCTGGTGACCATTGGCAGCGGGTAACTAAAGCTTTAAGTCCTCAAAAAAAGACACTTTTAGTGTGGATTCTCCTCACTTCATGGTTTGATCCCGGCATTCTTTGGTCCAAACTATTGTGTAAAGTTCTGTAAATGTTCTTTTAATGTTTGTTGATGTTTGTAAAGTACATATACAGGTAAATATTAGCAGGATTTGTTTGAAAATTGCTTAATATTGAGTTGGAAGATTTCTTAAAGAAAAGGTTTAACATTTTGGTAAATACGCTTATTCGTTTCCAAGAGTTAAATGAAAAGATGTCTACCAGCTGCCAGCTAACTTAGCTTAGCGCATCGACTGAAAACATGGGGAAACAGCTAACCAGGTGCTGTTTAAAGGTAACAAAATGTGCTTACCAGCTCCTCTTAAGCACACAAATGAAAACGCTGCATCTCGTTTGTTTAATTTCTACAAAAAAACGAGGAGTGTAAACAACAAATCTGCATTTTAAACCAAACTATTTCTTGGTCTGGACCTGTTGCCCGGAGGCCAGCGGAGACTCCAGGAAGATACTAAGGTCTAAGGTACCAATAGCTTTAGGTGTCAATATGCAGTTATATGGTGCCACCACACACGTTTGACTATGAATGACTGGAATATGGTAAATATGAAGTTGATATTGATTATAATAATTATAATTGTGTGAGGGAAGAAGAATTATTTCGGCTCTGTCTTGAAACAACACAGCCCTTCGATAAATTGAAAATATTATTGGTCATTGTCAGTTGTTCTTCTCTCCATACTGGCAGCAAAGAGATCCATTTCTGTAGCTGTTTCGATGTCAGTGATCGGGGGCGGTCTGCAAATGACTTCTGAAGTTCAGCTGAAGATAACATGAGACTTTAATGGTTTAAATTTTACATATCAAGCAGGCATTGTTCAAAGTTATTTTCAATAAATTTTGTACTAACTTTGCATTTTATACTATTTTATATTTGATTTGTCTAATGATTTGGCGTGTGACTTTTGTCTTCCGTCTCTTACATACTTTACTTTGTGGCCAGTGTGGAGCAGAGGAATGATGAAAATGACCAACCGTGTTTCAGTTAATATATTTTTCATGTCAGCTTTGTTTTTAAAACAAACGAAAAATGCAAACCTACCCTTTAAGTCCCTACACTAGGACTTGCTCATCTTGGGGCCCATCCAAAAACCTTTGTGAACTGTTTGCAAATCTGTGTCCTAAACTTCCACTATGACATTTACATCATTACGCATGAGGTATCTCGTTAAAAAAAAACACTTTTAGTGACACCGTCTGGAGAAAAAATGGTGAAAATCTTTGTTTAAAGGTTAAAATATGTGTTTTTTCTGTGTGTCTGTGTTTGTTTGGATGTGCTTGTGCTTAGGTACATCTTTGCGACCACTGGTTATGGCATTGCTCTACAGAAAGGCTCCTACTGGAAACGGCAAGTGGATCTGGCCATCCTGGCCATCATCGGAGATGGTGAGAAACACATTCGCACAGCGTTCTCATATACAGATTCAGAGTACATGACACTATCCGCGAAGGCAAAAGGTTACGTTGCTCATTGCCAGCATTGTAATTCATGCACACGTACATACACACATCTCTACCGCCTTGTCTGCTCACAGCACAAAGGAAAAGCAGTGAAGTATAAATAGTCCTTTGATGTTATTCTGGACACAAAAGGCTGCTCTAAACAGAGGGCAGTGTGTAAGTTATTCTAATATATTCCTCTCTGCAGCACCAGATCTGTGTGTGTATGTGTGTATGCATTACTCCATCTGAATCACCACATTCCTTTATTACAGTAGCCTCAGAAGTCCTTACATAAACAATTTCCTCCTGCAAAAGAGAGAGAAAGCAAGACAGCTCGAGCTTTTAGTGACGGATTCATTTACATTTTACATCGAAAGCATTTTGCTGATGCAAGTGTTCACAGCCACTCACATTAAGTGCACTGAAGTTGATTAAATGAGCATTGGTGTCATAATAATCCTCCCTAACTGAATCTTATCAGGGCTGCAGAGCATGCACTCCATCACATTTCATGGCTCGATCACTTTTGACAAAAATGAGACACTGTTTTTGTTTTGCTTTGTTTTCTTCTCCCTGTTATTAATCCCACTGAGTCACTTTGTTCTGTGCAGCTTTTTTACCAGAGTCACTCAATACAAATATGCACTAAAGAGGTTTAGAGTCTGTATTGTTATCTTTTCTTGCACCGTGCTAATGACCTCAGTGTTATTCTTCTAAAGATTTCACTAAAAGTCATAAAGGGGGAGAGAAATGTAAGAAGGAAAAGGCGGCATGAGAGATGGCGAGGTCTAAGGAGATAAAGAGAACTGCAAGGAGATTGTATAACGGAGAAAGAGAGAGAGAGGAAGCAGATGGAGGGAGAAAGTGATGAGAGGGACAGAAAAAACAGAGACGGCACAAGTGTGCCTGATGGCCAGAGAGGACAGGGGTGAGAGGACGACAAGAAAAGAGTGTGTGTAAGGTAGAGAGAGAGAGGGATTAGGAGTGAGAGGAGGGCAGGTCCTTGATAGATGACAGTGACTCTGTGTCTTGGCAGATGCTACTTGATCAGATAGACACAGTGTGGGTGGAGAGCATATGGCTTCTCACGGACAGAAAGAAGATGTGTTCGGGAAAGAGTCCGACGAACAAACAAACAGACACACAGAGACAAAACAGCCTGTCAGAAAACATGTGGTCTGTCAAAGACATGGCAGAGCGAGCTACAGGTCACTTTTGTCTCAGAGGGTTAAGAAAAACATGAATTTAGACAAAATATACGTATGTGGCCAGTAGTAAAGAAATGCACCAAATCCATGCTCTTCCCTTCTTCCTGTGTAATTCGAGCTTCAGACGGCACGATCCTGATCAGTGTGTCGATCTTGGAGCAGTGGCAATAGTCCAAATTCATACATTTTTATAGTGAAGCAAGGTTGTAATTCGTCAGACCTGAATATCATCCACCGACCACTTCTGAGCTAGAGTTATTTCAAAGTGCAGATAAGCATTCTGGAGAAACTTACATTAAGTGTATGTCCTGAACTGAAATTAATGTTGTGTTCGGGACGGAGCTGGAGCTAAACCATTTTTTTTTAAAGCCCTGGAAGTGTAGATGAAACTTGTAGATACTTGTAGTGTTTCAACTGAGTGGTCACCAGATTATCGCTTGAGCCATCTAACTCTTTAAATTTTAGCAATACTTCCCTATGGAGTCAGAGCAACAGTGCAGGCAGCTGCAGCTAGATTTAACAGAAAGGAGAAGGTCAACGTGACCTATTGATACCTAAAGATATCTTAATCTTCATTTTCTTTTTCTGCAAATTCCAAGCTCATCATATTAAAACGATATCCGTCACATCTATTATTTGTTCTTCTCAATTGTCCTAAAGGGTTAATGATGTCTTAGTGAGTCTGCACCCTCAAGACATCTAGCTGAACACCACCATGATATTTGTCTTTCCTCACTAGCAACCTTAGTTATCCAGCCCTGAATGACACAGATTGGATTAGCCACACGCCAAATGTCACAGAGGAAGTCAGAGAGGAGGGGAAGTAAGGGAAGGGAACACAGGCCGAGGAATGAGAAAAGATAAGGTCTTTGTTGTTTTCTACCTTTCTTTCATTAACACTAAAGAAACAATCTCTTGGCCCTATCAGGTGTCATGGAGGGCCTCCAGTGGATGGTGATGCCCAAAGAAATTCATTTTAAACAACAGCCCAAGAAAAACCAAACAATGTGATCCATGCATAAGTGTTTAACCATTATAGGAACATATTTTGGAACCAAATCCACACAAAATTCACGAAAATAATCCCAATGCATCAGATTTTTTATTTTTTTTGTGAACTACAATTCAGGTCTCTTTGCAGATGATGTTACGATTTACATCATGATTTAAAGGTAAAATAAGATAGACTTTATTCATCCGACACTGGAAAAGTTCAACAAATAAACAGTTTAAAGTGGAGACTTTTTTCCTTTAATTCAGCATTATCAAGTTATTTCGGTGCAATGACTTTAGAATAAAGACACCGTGTTTAGATTGTTTCCCTATAAGCCTCATTTTCACTAGGCAATTCTGTCTTTCCGAGTATATTTCCCGAGATAATGAATACTCAATTTATGAGACTTATATTAGACTTCGACTTACAAACCGACTGAACGAACTCATGCTTTTTTCTCCTAATGTTTTCTTCATTATGGTAACTTTCCTTTATTCCATTTGTTTAAAGTTTTTTCAAACCCCAGTGAGCCTTTCAGTGAAGGATTTGAGTCTTTCTGTTCTTTTCAGGTGAAATGGAGGAACTAGAAGCCCAGTGGCTGACAGGAATTTGCCACAATGAGAAGAACGAAGTGATGTCCAGTCAGCTGGATGTGGACAACATGGCCGGGGTCTTCTACATGCTGGCCACTGCTATGGGACTCTCCCTTATCACCTTTGTGTCTGAGCATCTCTTCTACTGGAGGCTTAGATACTGCTTCACTGGAGTCTGCACCGGCAAACCGGGTCTTCTTTTCTCCATCAGTCGGGTAAGGACCAGTTTGCAGATAGTATGTTGTGTGTCTGTATGTTTGCCAGCATGTTTTGGCCTGTTTTGGACAACAAGCTTGAAACAGAATGAAAGTTTTAACACGGTCTTGAATTTGGCCCACAGAAACATGCCAATGAGTGTCGGCACATGTGAGTGTTTGGCTGTGCGAATATCTAGGCCTAGGGTGGTCTGACTGGGTTAACAAGGTGCAGCGAAGCACTGCAACTATACCGAGGGTTAATGCTGCATTATTGGGGTCAGACAGACCTGTCTTAGCTCTACTTTCTATCAGCGGAATAAGAGAGCAGAGCAAGCATGCACACACACAGAAAAAGAGAGCTCCTGCTAAACTAAGAAACTGAGTGAAACAAGGGGGAAGGAGGGAGGGATGCACAAAGGAGGATGAGAGGGGAGGATGAGGATGAAGATGGGAGGGGGGATCACGAGGTAGCCCTGGATATCGACAAAAATAGATCCTAATTTGCAGCATGTTTTTGGGTGAAATCGCGGCAGCCCACGCTAAATCAATCTATTCTCTCTCATTCTGTTAAAAGGTCAGCATTCTCCCTTGTTGTGTGTGCGAACAGAAGACATGGACGTGCATCCCTAAAAGCACTGCAGTGTCTCTGCACTATTTTCGAGGCCGAGTGTGACTCTCTTTTCAAAGTTAACAGAGGGGGGTAGTGAGGAGAGAGAAACTTTTAGAGAAGATAAAGTGAGCCTCTTGAAAAAGATGTTATTTCGAAGCCATTCTCAAGAGTGATTTAGGGCAAAACACATCCTTAATAGCCTATCTTGTGTTGATAAGCTCCACAAAATGTGTGCTGAACCCACAAGCACTTTCAATTTGTTAACGTGATGAATGTTTTTTAAGGATGTATTGATGAGCTGGGTGATAGTCTAAGTTAGGAAAGAATTTGCTTTTGTTCTTTGAACCATAAAATCTATGACATTTTTATATTGGCTGTTTTTATTAACCCCCCTCACAGGTGTAGCGATAGTCATTTCACCTGTTTACTGATGTGTCTTGGGCCATACAGTTATGAGAGACCAGTTTCTCATGTTTTCAGGTCATCGTTGATTTAGGTTATTTTATCTGGATGCATTTTATTAAGTGTAAGACATTAGTACATTTTTGCAAACATTGCATTGCATGACATTTTATTTTGTGCCCCATTTAGAAACTATACTGGTGTTTCATTGGGTTATAACGGGCAGCGGTTTGTGCTGGCAGTGCGGCTGGAGACCAGTTTAGCCCAGTTGAATAATTTTTTTGAGCAATGTTCTTTGTGTTTCTTTTTGTCTCTGTGTGTTCATGATTAATTCTGAATCCTTTCTACTTCAGAACTTTATAAATTATTGTGTTGTTTTTACTGCACTGCCCTCTTAAATCAGAGATAGATGATTCATATCTGAAAGAAAACAAGTTTACATCTTCCATCTCTACTGAGGGGTGCAGTTTGATTGTCTTTTATAAATTGAATAAGTATGTTTCAGAGTAAAACTAATTTATTATTATTTCAAGTTTGTGTTAATGGTGATAGAAGACTGTGTACTTTGATTTTCTGAGTCACTACCAATTTAATACATTTCAATAAAACATGCAGAGTACAAATATGTTAGGCCAGAGTAGATAAGTAATCATTATTCTGTCTCTCTCCATTTCTCTCTCGATCCCTCTTCATGTTTGTTTCTCACCCTCGCATTCCATTTTATCTCCTTCTCTCTCTCCCCCTCCCATTTTTACCCTTCCTCCTGTTTTATTTGACTTTCCCTCTTCGCCTCCTCCATTCCATGTGTTCATCCATATGTCTCCATGCAGGGTATCTGGAGTTGCATCCACGGAGTTCATATTGACATGAAGAAAAAGACAGATCTGGACTTTAGCCCCCAAGACAAAATGCTTAAGCTTATTAAGTCAGCCAAACAGATGACCAACATGTCTAACCTGAGTGGCTCCCGCATGAACTCACCTAAACGAGAGTTCATGCACTCAGCTGGCCCCATGATCATGGACATGATGGCAGAGAAGGGCAACTTCATCTATGCTGACAACGAGCTATGCCCCCAAAGATATGATCTATGGGGACACTGGTGACCTGCAGTCTTATCTCGCTAACCGCCACAAAGACCACCTTAACAACTACATCTTCCAAGGAGGCCAGCATCCCCTGACCCTGAATGATGCTAATCCCAACACAGTAGAGGTGGCAGTGAATGCTGACGCCGTCCAGACCAATGCTAAGCCACCCCGGACCCTGTGGAAGAAGTCTGTGGACACACTTCGTTCTGCGCCACCTGGGCCCCCTCCAATGCCTGACATGCTGATGCCAGACCCACGAATGTCGATGAAGACACAGCGCTACCTCCCTGAGGACGCAGCCCACTCTGACATCTCCGACTGTTCCAGCAGGGCGGCCTCTTACAAGGACCCAGAAAACAACAAGCACCTGAAGCCCAAGGACAACTTAAAAAAAAGATCGGTGACGTCAAAATACCCTAGGGATTGCAGTGAGGTGGAGCTGTCCTACTTAAAAACTAAGCAGGTCAGCGGCGGAACCAACCAAACCGGGAGAGGAGGAGGAGGAGGAGAGAAAATCTACACTATCGACTCAGACCGAGAAATGAGCCTGCACTCAGACCCCATTCACTACCGCGAAAGTCGTGGCCTTGCTGCCGATGATTTGGATTATCCCGAAATCTACTCCGACCACAGTGACAACTATAGGAAGTGTGAGCAGCCCATCATTCATCTGAACTCCTCGCCTTTGCATCACACCGACTCAGATCTTCTACCAGACCCAACTTACTCTAAACACTACAGTCTGAAAGAGAAAAACCTTTCCCTGTCCCCACATGAAACCCTTGATCGCTACAAACAGACACACTGTCGTTCCTGCTTGTCCAAAGTGACCGCTAGCTACCCACCAGGAGGGCCGTACACCCCTACTGTATCTGCCGCAGCTTCTGCAACGCGCTCACCCTATAATCGGTGTGAAGCATGCCTCCATACAGCCAACCTGTATGACATTACTGAGGACCAGCTCCTCACAGACCCGTTGGTCAGTCCCACCTTGCATCACCAACAGCAGCAGCAACCAGACGAAATGTTTGGTCTGTATTGGCCGCAGACGGATGGGCCGCATGTCCAAAAGAGAAACCGCTTGAGGCTGAGTCGTCAGCACTCCTTTGACAACATCATGCTAGAAAAGCCCAAGGATGTAGACCTGGGCCGACCGGCGCGCAGCGTCAGCCTCAAGGAGAAGGATCGCTTCCTGGACTCCACATCTGATTCGCACTATGCGAACCTCTTCGGCATGCGTCCCTACTCCGGCAGACTGTTTGGTACTGGCTCCAAATCAATGCTGTTTAACCACAACCTGGAGGAGAGTAAGAGGAGCAAGTCCCTGTACCCGGCCCATGGCTCGGAAAACCCTTTCCTCAGCCACTCGCTGAGGGATGACACCAGCAGCAGACTGGTCCATGGGCGTAGCTCCTCTGATATTTACAAACAGCTTGCGGTAGCCTCACCTGCAGCGGTCCTTGGAGCGCCCCCCATCAAAACACGTAACGATGCGAACAATCTCCGCTCATCTGTTAAATCCACCACTTCATACTGCTCACGGGACGGGCGGATAGCGAATGACATGTACAATAAAGAGCATGTGATGCCTTACTCAGCCAATAAGACTAGTGCATACCCGGCCCCACGTGGCGTCCTAAACTCAGCCCAGTTCAGCAATAGACGGGTGTATAAAAAAATCCCCAGTCTGGAGTCAGATGTTTAGTTGATATAAGAAATAATGTGTTCTCTCCTCTTTACTCCTCTCTGGGTTTGTATTATAATTTATCAACTATGTTATCCACCAAGGGATGCCATAGCCACACTACGCTTTTCTTCTTCTCTTCGACATTGTAATCCAAAAGAACTCGTGCCCACTCGGGTATGACGGTACTACTACTACTACTCTCTTTGCAGATGATATCATCATTTTTGTCCATTCTCTGCCATGTACCAATGAGTTGGCTGCATGGTTGGTAAGTTGCCACAAGGTACCTGGTGTAAAGGGAGGGAATCATTACCTCCCCTAGGTTAAGGGGTAGGAAATGGCATAATCCCATTAGTGGGACAGAGAAGGCCTAAGTTAAGTAAAGCAGGACTCAGGCATTGTCGAGAAAGTTGATTTGTGATAGAAATGTGTGAGGAAGTGGTGAGGAAAATGAAAGACATTGTATGAGAAAGGAATAAGAGGGGGAGAGACAGGAGATAACCTCCCTTTCAACCCCTCCTCCTTCTCCTCTTTTTCCTTTCTACCTCCACTGTCAAGCTTGGGGCTCGCTAGTTGAGGAGAACAGGCCCGACAGGGAGACCAGATGGGCACGTTTGATGTCGCGGCCAGACATGGAGGCATCCCAGGAGGGCAGAGGCGTCACAGTAAGCTAGTCCAACGGTCTGCTGCTTGTTACTCTGACAAATATGGCCACCGAGACACCTGGCAGTGCGAGAGGAGAGAGAGGGAGAAGGGAGACGAGTGACTAAATAGCACAGAGCGGAGCCAGTACTTTCTGGCAGTTAGGTAACGGTGTGCTCGGTCAAAATTTGGTAGGGACATAATGGTGATGAAAAGCTGAGAGTAATGTAGGTGCTATCAATGAATAATGTTTACAGACTGACAGATTAAAAAAAAAAACTGACAAAATGACTGATGGAAAAGGGCAGAAAAGCAGGGAAAACCTTAGGCAATTGATGGGCATTCCATTTGTGACGCTGCACATAGAAAAATAATTGCAAAGTATTGCTTTTTTATTCTATTAAACTATAAGATTTATTAGGGATTCTGGCATCCGGATCCCCCTATGTAGGATTTTAGTGTTTGCTTATTTGGTAGCACAATAGCCATTAGTTTTAAAAACCTCTCTCCCACATTTGCTTTTGAAAAAGCTTAGCTTTCTGAAAAATACCATCAAGAGTAGTAGATTATTTTGCATGTGTTGATTTTTTTCAGTGTCGGAGAAGACAAAATACACACAAATACACTCTCAGACACATATTTTACACGTTTGTTCGAAAAGGGACTATGTCTTGCCAGATATGGTGGATGGATACTTGTACAATCGAAACCTTTATCCTTGACCTTTGTGCTTAGTAAATCAGTGTCATGCTGTGGCCCCCGCTGCAAAAGAGCAAGAGAATGGTGGAAGGGAAGAGAGAAAAGAGGAGATAAACAAGGGAGAAAAGGATGAAATGACAACTGTGTCCACCACCACCTTGTCTGATTCGGGGAGGAGCTGGGCACTGATGTGTTTTTGTCTTTTGACCTCCTTGCCACTGAGAAACAGGGTATTAGCTATAAAAAAAAAACACTGAAGATTCCTTCCTTCTTTCCTCCTTCCTTCTTCCCTTCCTCGATCAACATGACACATCACTAGAGTGTTGGATAACTGTAGAACTACTTCACTTTATTTCTTTTGGTTTTTGTAAAATTGAACTTTGGTTGGTTGGTATAGCAGTAGCAGTGTCCAACCACTGCAACTGGGAATTGGGTTAGCAATTGTTCGTCATCAATTACTGTTGATCCATTATCAACCAGGGCTCTTGAGGATCTGAAGACTACTTGAGATGGATCCCTTGTTTACCTTCATAGAGCTGTTTGGGTGGGATGTGGGATGGGGTGGGTGGGTCAAGATGGAGATGGTTGGAGCTGAAGAACACTGTTATGTACTCATCAATCATGTATCCATTTTAGTGTGAAGTAAGTTGTGTGTGTGCATGGCAGAACTTGGGTAAGCTTGAAGTCTTAACCAGAACATTCGTTTCCTAATCTGATTGTTTATGCATCTGTTTATTTATTGGTTTTGTTTGTTTCTTTTTGATAACACTTAGCAGTAAAGAGTTGCACATGCACATACTTCCATGTTCACGCGTGCCCACACAAAAAACACTTTTATTTTGTAGCATTATCCTGTACAAATTGTACAGTCTAAAAAAAAAAACAAACAAAAAAAACAAACATGTATCCATCTTTACCGACTGATTGATTTACTTGATTGATTGGATTTACAAAGCCAAATTGTATCAAATAAAAATACCTCAGGATGATTCTGTGCGTTTTGGGGGAGCTTCAAACGTAGCAACAGAACATGACGCCGCACAGATTTTTTTGTAGAAAAAGAAAAAGAAAAAAAAAAAAGGAAGAGAAACAACAGGATTTATAGCGGCCGCAATGCAGAATCAAACTTTTCTCCTTTTGATGTTTACCAGTCCTAGGTCTTCCAGTTTGGCTCTTTGCCCGAGCTCATGCAACCCAAGTAAAGAGAGAAGAGGAAGAGAAGGAGGAAAGGAGGGATGGCGGTAGGGAGCTTAGATCGTTATGCTCAGTATGAAATGATAGAGAATACTCAAACAGGAATCTCTCTCTTTCCTCTCCATGGTTTTTAATGGCAGTCGACTGCATTAGCCACTGTGTTTCAATTGAAGCTTCATCTTTACAGTCATATCGCCCTTTTGTACTCTTGGAATACTGCAGTGAACCTCTCCTTGCTTCCCAATCAGCTTACCCAATGTTGACTGACGAGCAACATTTTCTTTTTTTTTTTTTTTTTTTTTTTGCAGCTTATCTGCATATTTATTATTATGATTATTGTTATTATCATATTTATCTCCACATGCTGCTTGCGTGAGCTGACAAGTGAACAATATGCACATGTAAAAAAAATATATATATATATATATATCAAATGGCACCCTCGCATTTTATGAACTCATGATGATTTGTTCTTTGTTCTACTTTTTACAGAACTGTCATGTAAACTGATGCTATTTTATGTTCAAACACGCACACATACACACACACACACACACACACACACACACTCAGACACACCCTTGTGATGACAACCCTGCTCTTTTTAATGACAAAAATGTATTTTAATTACATTTAATGATAAATAATGAGGTGATGGCATGCAACCCCAGATGTAACAATTTTAATGTTTTATGTTTCTTTTTTTTGTTAATTATTTTTGTTATGATGTTATGATCACTAATGCGTTGTAACCAGGTGTGAGTATATACATATTTGAGAGAAAAAAAATTACCTATGTTTAAACACGATGAAGATGCTGCTGCTGTTTTGGGGGAGAAGGCGAGGACCTGACCTTAGTGCAACTTCCTCATTGGCTGACGGGTCATTATCAGGCCTCGTTTTGTCCAATGGGGTCGCGGGTCGGGGGTCAGGGCTTGGTTCGGTATGGTCGGGGACATCCTTGCTCTTCCTCCAATGGCAGGTGAGAATTACTGTATCACCAGCTCTGCTTCTCTCTTCCCTCTCCTTCATGTGTAGTCAGGACTTCAACTGTAAAGAAGATAAAAGAAAAAAAGGCAACCCTCTACTTTGAGTCTGCTATCCCTCCAAAGATATGAGACCTCTTTCTTTATGGTTTGCTGTAAGAATAGAGCTTTTTTTTAAAACTAATACTTCCTCAAAGACTTTTAAGGAACTATTTTGAATATATTTAGAAACGACACCTGTATACATCGCTTGTAAATTCATACTGGAATACATCATCATGGAGAATTATAAATGATAAAGAGTAAAAACAATATTTTTTGTGTGAATTTCACAGGAGCTCTTCTGTACAGTGGCACTGTTTCTCTCTCTCTCTCTTTTCTCTCTCTCTCTCTCTCTCTCTTTTTATCTCTATCTCTCTCTCTTCCTCTCTCCGTAGAGCGACTAGAATAAAACTTCACCATTCACAAGGTTTGCTGTCCTGTCAAAATTCACAATATACACACCAGGCTCCATGTCTGCCTCACCTTATATGAAAGTAACTGCTTTTGTCAGTCGATACCAACGGATCATTTTACAGGAAATGAGAAAAAGTGCTAGCTTACGTTGCCTCCATTTAGTTTTGCAGCCGAACATATTGCTTTTACCTTTGTGTCCCTGTTTAAGAAACTAAATCGGTGCACAATCAGTAGGAAATATGATATTTTTATCATACAGTAGGTTCTTAAGGTGTCCTACTGTGTGAATGTCATTAAATCCTACCTCTACACACAGATCTAAAACTGCACCTGTGTCTTTGAACCCACAAAGCATAAATTCTGACTATTATTGAATGCATTTTGATAATGAAATTATTTTTTGTTGAGTGGATTGCTCCAAGTCTACTTTTCAGGGAAGACTGCAATTTTCACAATGACTGAGAAGCAGGTATCATTTACGATATTTACTGTATTTATTAATTTCCCACTAGACCACAGACTAAGAATACATTCAAATACCTATTTACTCCAACTCCATTACCAGACACAAAGTCAGTCAGTTACGAAAAAACTTGAATTTTGTTCACATTTTCCGCTGATCAACTATGATTTAGCAATGGTATTTTTCAGGTTAGGGAAACATTATGGTTATGTTTTTCTTTTATGAAAAGCCATGTCTGTGACAGGACTCCTGCATGAAAGTTGGACACGCTACATGCTCATCCACCACCTGGACCTCCACAGGGCATACTACTTCCTGCATTGGCACTGAAAAATGGCATTGGATGTTAAATGGTGTGCTGCAGAAAAAAATCAAATTTTCACTGGATATGATTTCCAGGTAATAACGGGCTGTTTTACAGACATTTTGGAAGATCCACCCGTCACAGGTTAAAAATGCATTTAAGTGTTAATTTTGCCTCATCAGAAGTCTCTTTTACTCAGCTTTATCAACCATAGCTGAGCTTTACACTTAGACGATCATTCTATTGCTGCTGAATCTACTCATAAACACACATGATGTTCATCTACCTCAGTTATTTTCTCTTATCATTTCACAGCGAGAAACATTTTTACCGGCCAATGATGGTGTAAACATTGACTTCTGTTGTATTTCAATGTTTCTTTTGAAATACAAAAAGTTTCATTCTTCTGTGTTGTTTGTGTTTCGTACGCTGCGCGCGTGCCCAAGTGATGCCAGAGAGGCCTTTGTGTTGTGACCGCTTACTGACCTTGCACACTCACTGTGCATGTGTGAGTCTGTATGTGTGTGTCTGTCTAACGGAGCATCAAGAGGCCATTTGGGCTACAGCTACATTGACCATCTGCCACGTTCCTTCTTTCCTTTCCTAACGCTTTACACCTCTACTGTATCTCCCTCTTTATATCCATTATATTCCATCCGTTTACCTCCTTGAAAGGACCACTTTTTTTCTCTCTCTTGCAAACACTTCCCTCCACAATCATTTTTAATGCAGCTCCTTATTATAGGTTTTCCCTATCACAACAGCCCTTTTCTTCATTTCTCTCTCCTTCAGCTTCCTCTTAAATAAATAAGAAAAAAAAAATAATGGTGTGCTCACTGTTCTCTCTGTGTGCCGTTTGTTGCTGAAAGTAATTTTAGAACAGCGGTGTTACCTTCGCAAAAATGTGTGGAATCAATAAGACTTCTTAGTTTGTATACCAAAACTAAACTATTCTGCTGATACCAGTATCAAACGGACCAACGAATATTTTAAACATATTGTCCGTAGCTTGGCTCGGAAAGCAATTATGCAGCACAAATTAGGAGAAAGGGGCCTAAATAAATAGCTCACTTTCTTATTGATGTTAAAGTTCTCCCAGTGATTTGATCTTCTGGACCAGTTCAAGAACTGTGAAGTCAGCAACACACCCGCGAAGTTTTGGGTTAGCATAAGGCTGTTACAGCTTTATTCAAACTTTAAAAAGTATAATATGGTTAAAAGCTGAAAATGATATTAGATAAATCGCCGTGGACTGCTTGATGTCTCTTGAGATTCTTCAGCAGATACATTCCCGTAGCTGTAAAACGATTTTACAGCACCAAAAAGGTGCAAGAGGATCAAAAAAAAAATCAGGCATAAAGTAAATTGCTTTTGTTTCTTCAGTGTTACTATTTCATAAAATATATTGATTTTTGTGAACATAAGGTTGTTTCTTTGGTTCAGATATCACAATTGTGCTCAAGTCAGCTCAGAAGCAGAAGAGCTCCCAGCAAACTGTCAGAAAATGACTAAACAACATGACACCCAAGGCTCTCGTGGAATATCCTCCTTTAGCTCTTCACTTTGGATGACAAACAGCAAAAGGCATATGAAGAGACACAGAAAACTTCTCGATTTCATAATTCACCAGGGCACACACACACAAAAGCTGTTCATGGATGGGTTTCAGAATGAGTGACAGGTGGTGTTACATGATCTGATTTCAGAAATCGTCAAGGTTGGACATCATCCTATCTAACCGCTTCTACCCACTCAGTCTTTCCCTCAGCCCTTTGGCCTTCATTCTGGCTTTAATAGCCTTGTGAGACCAGCTGACTCGTCATCATTTTCGCTGATGTTCCCGTTCAAATACGAAGTCGCCCAGTGACGAGCGTGGACGCCTTGCTTGGCTTTCGTGTTTTAAGGGTGGTTGGAAGAGGTGTGTCTGTGTGTGAGATAGCCAGAGGCACTGAGGAGGGCAGTAACTGAAATGGGGGTGTCATTCATCAGATCACATAGAGTCAACAAACAGAGTGGTGCAGAGGATTCGTTCTGTGTGTGTGTGTGTGTGTGAGAGAGAGAGAGGATGTTTGTGTGAGCGCTTGTGTCAGCCAGCTCGACAAAAAGGCTGTGGCAGATCATTCTTCTTCTGCGGAGAGGCAGATGAAAGAAAGAGCAGAGAGAGAAAAGAGCACTCGTTTATTTTGTCATTTTCCATCCTACCCTTTGGTCCTCAGAAAATCACCTCCCATTTGATCCTGGGAGACAAACAATTGGCACGGTCAGCTCCCCCCTGGCCCTCCCTGGTCATGTGTGTGTTTGTGTTTGTGTGTGTCTGTTTAGTCCACAAGTGTTTGCTCATAGATTTTTCTATCAAAAGCTGTTCTGCCTTTGGGAATCTTAAACCTATCTTACCTCTTCAAACACACAGACACACCCCTGCCAAGCAAACTCAGAATTATTCTCAACTACTTTAAAAGAGCCCAGGGAGGAAGAAATGGGTCCGATTATTAGGAGGAAAATGAGATCAAAGTAGTGCAGTTCAGCTCACTATACATTCCTATCAATGGTCTATTCACACAAAAGACCCTTTGAAGGGTGATGCTGTCACAGTACTTTCAAAAGGCATCTTACTGGTTAGCTCACCACCACTCCGTTTTTTCAAGATGGACTCTAAATAAAAAATAGAGGGTGCTATGAAAGATGAGTGCTTCTTTCTTCGCAGGAGTGAATTTTCAATTTTTCAATGGCCATATCAAACCAGTTATTGGTTGTTTTACCATTTCTACTGTCCATACTGGCCGTGAAGATGTGATGTGGACAAAAGTTCTACTCCTTTTAATTTTTAACTAAAGTTACGTGAGGCTTCAGTAATTGAAATCAAGTAAGCGTGAATCTTCTGAAGTGACTTTTTAGTACATCACTCTTTTTTTTTTTTTTTACTGTGCCTCTGCTGCAGCTCAGCCAGGAATCACCGAGCTGAGCAACAGAGAGAGAAACAATTTTGCACTAAAGGCGCCGTAGCTTTGGAGCATATCTACTTTATTTGACTGACTCACACACTCACATTCTGTCCCTACAGTTCTTACATGAATGCAATCCCAATGAGCTAATGTTGTCACATTCACTGTGGTGCCAGCTACATTATTTCCCAAAGCCTCAAACTAAGAAGGAAATAGAGGTAATTAAATCAGGTACTGTGAAGTCATTGTAGTCCTGTTTTCTCAGCAAGCAGAAACTATTGACCATGGCTTTAATGAGAAATTTGGAGAAAAATAATCCCAAACCAGTATACCAGTAAATATAACTACCGTTGTAATGAGTGGACTAAGCCTCTGCAGCTCCTAAAGAACTGTTTAAATCCTCAGCTGCATTTTGGTCTCTGTGAGGTATTTAGCTTTTTCTTCTGTGGCAATTCTAATAAGGTATTTAACTGTAAAACATAAAATTGCACTGGCACTGCATATTGTATGCTTCATTTGTTGATTTAAAAGAGTTTATATAATACTCCATATACCACGTTCACACTTTTTCCTGCAGGAATCTTCATCTGAAGTCTATAGAAAAAGACAGTGTTGCTTTAAGCTTTAGCATATTTTGGTATTTTAGCTTAAAGCTACACACACTTGTTAGGTTTCACAACATATGGCGGCCTACAGGGAACACTGACACACACTTTATAAATGTAATCGAAAAAGGGATTAAAAAAGGCTCTCATCTACAGTATCAGAGGCATTTCCTGACTGGTCATTTCAATTTCACAGAAATTTAATGAGCCTGTAGAGGTCTTTGCCCCTAGCCCTTGTTAACATTGACCCAAGATCACAGCCGCTCTACTGCAGCTTTTTATTGCACAGTGATAGCAGTTTGTGTTAACACCATAGTTAATTTCAGCTCAACTGTCTTAGCGGATTTATTTTAAGGTTGCGAAACAGCTCGCAGAATTTTTATACCTTTAGAAAAATTTCATGCATGATCACATCAATGTATGTTATAGCTAAAAATCCCTTTAATGATTACTGAAACCCACAAAAGAGTAACTCTGGATTACTTTGCTGGCACTATGTGTGTCTTGGGTTGCCCTCCTGTGGCATACAGTCGCTCCCCATTGTTTGGATGTAAGGACGGTAATGAAAACTGATGTATGACTCAGTAAAGAGTGATGATGACGGGTGATGAAAGACAGGTGGACAGAGAAGACGGAGGGAGAAACATGAATGGATGTGGGGGTAAAATATTTTGCATTGTTTAGATTAATGGATTTGTGATGCTGCTCGCTGACGATTGATGACAGCTTGTTGATGTCTGCTAATGGAGGAAAGAAGAAAGAAAGGAGGAACGGGGAGCAATATGGGAGGGAGAGTAAACGGAAAGGACTTAACAGGCCACTCATACTGTCATTTAGTAACTCACTGTGTAACGGATGGAGAAGAGCGATGTGGCACAGGAGAAAGAAAAGAGCAGCATGGAAAGACAGATGGGAGGTGAGTGGAGGGTGGAAAGGAGTAAAACAGGACTAAAGGGACCAATGTCAATTATAAAAAAGAAGAAACAAAACTTCATGTATAAATAAAAAATCAGTTTACCAGGGAAATCTCATGTTTCCTCGCGGCTCCCAGCTTCACGATTAAGACCTTAGGGGGCATGTTTTTTGTTAGGGACACATGTATTTGGGTCTAATATCAAGGATGATAGAAGTCATGCTGAGGCAGTTTGCTATTTTGTGTGTGTGTGTGTGCATGTGTTATGTAATCTGTCTTCCCACTGTTTCCAGCTGTAATTTCAGTAATAAAGTTAATTGGGTCTTTGGTCCCCACAGCTCAAAATATTTTGTGTGTGTGTGTGTGTGTTTTGGCTGGATTGTCTGGTGTCAAATAATGCTGAGACTTTAATTCACCACTGGGGAAATCTTGATCGAGAAAGAAACAAAAAGCTTAGCTTGTGATTTGTGTCTTTATGAGGGAGGTGTGTGTGTGTGTGTGTGTGTGTTGTTCAGTTTAAAGTCATACTTTAAATCCAACAGGTTGGAATGGCAAAGAATTCAAAAGGCTAACTGTGATTTGTGTGTGTAAGAAAGTCATCGTTTCACACACCCTCTGATAAATAAACACAGACTGTATGTTACACACTCACTGTATCGCTCACAGTTTATGACAGAGATCATGGAAGCAGCTGACCTTCAGTGACGACCACGTTAAAGACACCACAAAGTAACAGTTCCATGTTTAACTACAGTGTTAAATGACAGCAGAATGCAGGAAATATGGTAATTTAATTTATTAAAATGATATGCAGCATAAAGTGAATAATTGGATTGTGTTTTACAGTATGATGGTGACATGTATACAGGCTGTATCTGGAGAACTGTACTCATGATAAACGTCAGGCGAGGATATTGGGCTTTTGTCATCCTCATACTGTCATTTAAAAAGCGAGTCTCTTGGTGTTTGTTCAGTAATTAATAAAAAAATAATTACCACTGAATGAGGCTGTGTGCCTTCATTCTGTAAACTTCAAGTGCCTCTGTTGTTTGAAGTATGCCATGAGCCAGTGTTTCGCCTGGTGTGAGTCAGCAGTTTGAGAAATGCTGCGCCTGTGTGAATGTACCTGTTCCTGACCTGGAAAGATTTCACAGCTCCTGACGAATCCAGTTTGCAAAGACAGATTAGAGCTCATATTATATGATAACTATATGAATGAAATACATAAAAAATAATGAGAATAAGAAAATAAGAACTAATATATACATTACCTCATGTGTGAACGACATAATACACAGTAAGTATAGAGATACACAGTCTTTATCTGTATCTAGGTATTAATAATGACTGCAATACCAATAATTATGCAATAAAGTACTGTACATAATGTTATATATAGCAGTATATAAAACACTCAACAGTAATAATGCAGTACTATGAAGTTTATGTATTTGAAATCAGAGAATACCATGATAAGAGCGCTAGTAATACTATAGTAATATATATTATTATCACATGGTGATTCATATTTCATTGCAATGTTAAATAAAATAAAGTTAGATATGTTACTACCTATATAGCAATAATAATCCATAATCTCTCCCCACATTCCTGTCACTCTTCTGACTGTCTCTGTCAAAGCTTAAAAAGACCAAAATATATATATATATATATCAAGAATGGACCTCTGATTGAAATACTCACTAAAAAAAAAAAACTTTTAACATATAAACTAGCTCCATGTGTGAAAAAAGTGTAATTACATGCTGTCTCATACACTTTGTGGATGTGATGTGATTGTATTGATCTGCTCTGGCTGTGTGATTACAACCCTTTGGGTGTAATATCACTAAAAGCTTTCAAGCTATACAGATTGACTTTAACCTTCTCAGCATCACCTCCAGCACACTTGCAGACCTTTTCATTTGTCGTGCTGCACAGCTGGGATTTCATTAGCCCGCGATAGCCCAATCTGTGGCACAAAACAAGAATCGTTCTTTTTTTGCTTTCTCCCTAAAATATTACTTTTTCCACTCTTTATTCATTTAAACAGTTTAGTCTTGTTAAAGTGTAAAATAGTTTCTTTTCCCTGGACACTGAGCTAAGAAATCTCTGTTTCGGTTTACTCACTTGGGTGTTCTGCTTTAGTTTCTTTCCTTCATTATCAGGGTATTCCTTCTTATTAGGTTTAAAATGGAATCCAGTGATACAAAACATTGGATTCAAGATTGTCTGGTTATATAAGTGTATCTCTTACATAAGCCTATAACAGATAGCCCATGGCTGGAATTATTAACTGTTTGTTTAACAAAGTGATATCTAACTTGCCCAAAAGATATTCCAAGAGCTTCCTTGACTATCATCCTCCTGGCAGGGTGATATTAGCCTGGGGAAGCATGTCCTGGCTGACAGGAACAGGCTTGTTCTCCACAGCAACCACCGTTTCCACCAACAGCCATTATGCCCCGCTTTATGTGTCCTTGAGCAACAGTGCTACCTGCTCCAGTTTCTGTGGGCGGGAGCCTCAGCTAAATCGCTAAACTTGTAGAAGCCAAAGTGAGTGCGTGCATTTGTAATCACATACATATCGTCTGGCAGACACAATCTCTCACACAGGCGTAATGGATACAGTGAGGTACTGCTCAACATAAAAATAATGAAGATGTGGTTTTTTTTTATTCTTTCTCTCTGTTGGGGATGTAGAGAACAGAGGGAGAAAAGAGCCCATGGGCAAAAGCAACAACACATGCAACAACAGCCCGATGTAGGCTAGCATCTGTGCATGTGTGTGTCCACCTTCAAGACAGATTTTGAGTGAGGCAAACTACAGCTGTGCCTAATGCACATTAAATATAATGAAATTTAGATTTTCTGTGTTTTTTTACTCATCAGTCTGTTGTGCCGGGTCATGACTTAGCCTAGTTTTTGTATCCCGAACTTGACCTATCAGTGTTGTGCATCTCCATAAAGGGCCCCATAAATCATCGCAGGTGTCCGTAATGTGCCTGCAGGTAATTAATTGCTGTGGTCTTTGAGCCAAGCTGAGCTGAGTGCACAGGGATGAGACAGGAATAAAATACACTGGCTCTTTGTTCTGCCTCTCCATGCCGCCATTTCTCGTCATCCTCTGAATTTTTGTCCATTTTACCGTTTCTTTTATTGTTCCATTTCAAATTGTACATTTCCTTCTTCTTATTGTAGAGACACAATCAGAATGATGGGATTTCTTTTAGCATTTAGTGAGCCAGCTATTACAAAAAAACTAACATTTGTTTCCTGAGCAGGAAGGGAGGCACTGCCTTGCTCAGTGACATTTCAGCAGGGTAAATGATTGCTGTCACCGAGACCGTCTGGCAGTTCACTACATCCTGAACATTTTCCCAGGATTCCCCACTTAGTGACTTGATTTAGGGAAACTAAATGCTGCAGCTGCTGCAGGTTAGGTGCCATGAGCAGAACAGACGGGCGTGTGGGTTGAGTTTTCTGGCATCTCCAGCATGTTTTAGATTAGATTAGGTTAGATTCAATTTTGTCATTGCACAAAGTACTAAGACAGCGAAATGCAGTTTAGTTTGGTCGGGAAGTCCAGTCAGTCTGGAGATCACCTCGATGCAGAGTTTAGCAGGGTGACAACCGATGGGAAAAAGCTGTTCCTGACATTGTTGGTCCTGAAACAGAGAGATCTGTAGCGCCTCCCATAGGGGAGGAGGGTAAACAGTCTGGGACCTGGGTGAGAGGCATCCCAGGCCATGCTGCACGCCCTCTGCAGACACCGCTTGCTCTGGACAGCCCCAGTGATGAGCTGGGCAGTTTTCACCGTTCACTGCAGTGTTTTCTGGTCCCAGACACCCAGACAGAGCGGTTTCCATACCAGCCTGCGATGCAGTTGGTAAGAATGCTTTCAGTGGTGCAGGGGTAAAAGTTCACCAGAATCTGAGACAGATGGGTCTTCTGGAGTCTCCTCAAAAGTAGTTTTTGATTAAAAGCTAATATTATTGCAAGATTCCATTCAAATGCTACTTTTTCCAGCAGTAAACCCTGAAACAAAAGTCTAATAGACAGTCAAAGTGAGACAAGAACATTTGGGTTCTGTTCCAGTAGTATTTAAAATCCCTTTGACATTTGTAATCTGTAAAAATACCTAAAAATCTAGCCTCAGAACAGAAACTCAACATTATGGTATGTGATTCACTCTGTTTTTTTTAGCATCCTTTAATGAACACCATTTCCCATCAGTTTTAGCCATTGCCGTTAAATGTCATGGGTTGCCACAACAGGCAAATACATGGGGGGAGGCAAGGGGTCATAGCAGGTTCATTGTACTCATAAGGTAATAGTTAAATCACAGTGGTTTCAGTTTCTAATAGCCACTGCTGTAGTGTATGTTAATCAGTCTTAGAATATGGACAGTAAACCCCAGGAACATGGTTATTTTTTTCCCCACAAAGACCAATGAAAAAGATGCTGAATGAGAGATTACACTGAGTTACAGAAGCTAGTGTAACAGAGGCTAGCCCAGCATGCCATCATGCCATTGGCTCTCTGGCTTTAAAATGCACATGGTGCTACTTTACATCTGATAGCCAAGCACATCTTTCAGTTTTGTATGTGACTGACTCGGCGGGAAGCTACAACAAAAAGCAGGTGGCATCGTGTGAATTGCCCCATAACTGTGCTTACCTTAGTGTTCCCATCCCATCACATTGCCCTTGCAAATGGTGATAAATGAGCATGCTAGGACTAGAGGCTAATTGTGTATCAGGCTAATCGCTAACACACCCTAATTATTTGTTGCTAAACTTGTAGCTCTTATGATTCCAGATCACTGAAACCGTGTGCTTCTGAATGTGTGTGTGTGTGTGTGTGTGTGATGGTAGATATGAATGGGTGCAGGTGTGCACTGAGCACTCATGTTTGGTTAAAAATATCTAGCTTGATTGCCGCATACCACGGGGAGACTGAGGTGTTAATTGGCTGTGTGTGTGTGTTCGGTGTGTGTGTGTGTGTATGTGTGTGTGTAAAGTGTTTGCTCATGGAGAATCACAGCGCTTAAATAACACAATCAAAGAATGCCTGCTGTGGATCAGTCTGCCTCGAAAGGATGCCACACACATGCACACACACACACACACACATACACACAGCACAAATGTGGTGCAACAGCAGACAATGTACATCATACAGTAAGTGTTCCGGGAACCATATGGTATATCGTGATCTTCAACTTCATAATGTGTGTGAGACAGATTTGTATGATCTATCTGTGTGTGTGTGTGTGTGTCTGTTTGAGATGGTTTGACAGTAGCACTCGGTCTCACCTAACCACTTTAAAGTCAGTGATACAGACGCAGATGAACTAGGCAAGATGAGAGTGGCAGATGATGAAGCTGAGGTGATCATGAGTGTGTTTGTGTGTGTGCATCCCTGCTGACTTAAGCAAATGTGATGTAGCATTATGTGAGGAGACTTATTTGGGTATCTGGGACAGCCATTCAGATCTCTTGCCTGCTGGCTAACACACACACACACACCAAACTCACACCACAACATAGCTCAACTTTTCTTTCATGGCCGCTATTTCCCTTATTCCTTATCTCTCTTGCTGTACTCTCTTACCTCTGCGATGTTATAGATAAACATGGGCCATCTGGGTGCAGCTAACTCTCCAGTGATACTACCAATCTCTCCTTCTGCCTGTTAGCATTAAAAATTCATTTATTCTCATCATTTTACAGCCTCTTGACAGCAGAGACAGTCAAATACATAAAACTTGACATGACTAATATTCTGACAAGCTAACAGAAACGCAAATCTGTTCCAAAAATATGTGCTTTGGAGGGAATCTGTAAGTACGGGGCTGGTGGGCAGATGCTATCTCGTTTCAAAGCTTTTCTTTTCGTCTTTCTAGTTGGATGTTTCAAAGGTATTCTCATATGTTACTGCCAACACAGCACTTCATATAAGAGACTTGGACAGCAAACATTTTCATTAACTCTCAAACAGCACATCGCAAATCCAGAATGATGAAAAACTGAAGGTAATTATGGATAACAATAAAATTAACAAGATGTGATGACAGATTTATTCATTACACTATTTCACTTTTAACTATCTTGTAGTTTGCAACACTTCATAAGAGTTCCTATGGGGATTTCTTCTTTATCTTGCAAAGATAGAATAAGGGCCTGTTCTTCAGTATGGGAGAATTGTCTTTCAGGATAACAAGTGAACTTCATTTGAAGTCATAATGAAGTAGGAAGCTCCATAGTTAGGCCAGGGGCAAGACAAGAGCTGTAGTAGTGTTCTTATTGTTGTATGCTCATATTGTCTCCTCAACCCTGTTTAACCTTTTCCTTTCTTACTCTTTGAGTAACTTCGTTAATTTCTTCATCTTCAAGTTTTGTCATGGACATTAATTACAGTATTGTCTGCATACATCTGGACTTCACACCCCGTGCAGGCAGATGGTAAATCATTTTACATATAACCTGAACGGGAGAGGTCCGACAGCGGATCCCTGCAGTACACCCTGAATCCTTATTTATCTAATTCAGCATCCTACAGAAGAAATTTGCTAGTTTAAAAAGTCTAAATATATGATCCCGACAACCTTTGTCCATTTTCATTCGGTGTCCTCCAAGAAGAAGCAATTTGCTCTTTTAAAAAAGCCTGAAAAACAACTTGCTTCACATCAGTAAACAAAGTGAGATTATATGTGTGTGGAAATACATCTGTGAGAAGAGACTCTTGAAGTTTTGCTGCTGTAGCATCCGAAGATGCTACAGCATGAGTTTTCAGAGATGATGGGCAAAAAAAAATTCTTCTTCTTGAAGTCTGATTTTCAGCCAACACCAGTCACAAATGTATTATAATACTTTAGGCAACCCCCCGTCACATTGACAACGCTGTGTCCTTAAATGCAGTATCCAAGAAGATTCAAAATCTTTCATTACAACTGCTATACCTCATGATGATAACACACTAAAACATCTATCGGTATGCTTCCATTCAAATATTCAGCTACTTGGTCTCATTGGTACTGTGCTAATTTTGGCAGAGATCTCTTATTTATGTGCCAGTTCATTCTTTTAATTTAATGAGGTGATTATATGATTTTGTAAAACACTGAAAAAAGTTCATTTCACTTTTTTTTTTTTTTTGACATCTTTTGGCACCATTAACAAATCAGGATAGACACAGGTGTTTAAATACAGATGAGTCTGCATCATCAGCACCTCCAAGGACAAGAGCATTACCAAGCAATTTACAAATCGACCCCATTCAGACAGAAACAATTATTGGTGATCTGCAGTTAAGTTTGAATTAATCCAAACTTTATGATAAAACACATGATTTTTCCCTAGTTGAGAACTGGTAAGTAATATCTGTTGGTCGAGTCACAAATGACTTTACTGAAGACTGACCCAGAACTTGGCTTAGACTTTCCCTGAAACAACTCTGAGGTGAAGAAGCAGTTTGCTTGCACCAAATCTTCAGGAGCCTTTTAAGTCTGTGTTGTCTCATCTCCTTCATCACTCTTCTTATGTTACTTACGTTTCTTTTCCCCTTGTAGCTGACTTCATAACATCCCTCCTTTCTCTCTTTCTATGCACACACAAACACACACATACTTCAGTGTACTCCATGTAGAGTTGTCGTTAGCCCAGATAAAAATGCTTAGCCCTGCTTTGGCCAGTCCCGTTATATAACAACATCACACTGCCCTAACTGTGGCTTGCCTCACAGTGATAGCAACCCTGGATGTGGATTTCTGTTTGTCTGTGTATGTATAAGCATGCCTCTGGGTGTGTGTGTGTCTGTGTGTGTGTATCCACACTATGATATCACTATTGCGTGACTTTTCTTTCCATGTTTTCTGTGAGTGAGTCACAACCATTTTCTGAGTGATTCAAGCAGTGTTTGGCATTATTCTTTGCAATATGACGGTATATGTGTCATGTGTTGTGCGTATATGCTTTAGCTGTGAATATTAAATAGGAGTTGGGCTACGTATTCAAATCCCAAGCATATAATGAAATATAATATTTATTAAGAAACTCTGCCCTAGAAAAAGCATCCACCCTACTGAAGTGGCTTTGATCAAAAAACTGAATCACTATCACATCCAGAGGTGGTTGAGGTTCTGTAACTGATGCTGACCTTTGGGCGTCAACAATGTCTCGCATCCTCAAGTCAAGGAAATATTATGTTGCCATAATTCCCAAAATGCATGCCAAAGCCACTGCATTAGATCAAAATGTGTGTTTCACAACATCAAAACAAGATATTTTCTACTTAATTCAATTAAAAACTAAAAAAGTAAAAACACTTCTTTTGGATAGATTGGATTAGAGAATTTAGAATGATTAAAGCAGTTATATAATATTTAAAAATGAGCATGAACTATGTGCACTTGCAAGATGCATGTGTGCACGCTTTTTTTTTAAACAGGGTCCTCGCCAGCAGGATATGTCGTAGTATTTTAGTCTCCACCGTTGGCCACTCTCGCAAACAGATCAGGTGTACGAATCTCATCTGACACACACACACACACAAAAAGTGAGACAGAAGGAGAGAGCAAAAGCAAGTTGCGAAAGTGTGTGAAAATGCGTATCATGTAGCAACGCTTTGTCTTCTTTTGTGTCGTCTTCTTTTCAATGTATTTTGCAAAATGTTTAAAGAGTCCCAGAAGAGTTAGGGAAGGACATCAGCAGCTGTTACGACTGTATAAAGAGCTAATTCAGAATAAATGGGGACTGTCTGTGATGACTACCAATGCGGGCAGGGATGAATCTTCACGACCTGTTAAAAATCTAATTTGTCGCCTCGTCATCTTTACGGGGGCGATTAAAACGGAACAGAATCAGTGTTTCACTGTTTAGATAGCAATGAAGAGATAAGGTCAGTGTCACATAAGTGGAAAAATCTGATTTGAGCAGTCAATGCAAATCCTGGCGGTGTAGAGATGAGTTGTATTACAGATTTCCTCCGGCATTTTTTTACCATGGATGACGCATCCAATTCCCGAGTGTCCCGCACTCACCCCTCCGTGGCAAATTCAAAGAAAAAAAAAAATGCAAGAGAGTGAGACAAACAACAGGACTTCAGGAAGGATACATAACATGACCTAGTCTGTCATGTGTAAGGGAAAGTGTCACTCTCAATTTTTGTTGTTCTGGACCTGTTTGTTTTGTGTGTGAGTGTTTTTTTGTGCTGTATGTGTCAGTGTGTGAGTGACTGATAATAACATCACCATTACAGCCATTTTCTCCCCCTGTGTCTCTATGGACTGGTGTTACCGAGCTATCACTCCCCATCACGTCACAAACACTACCTTCTTCACCCAATTTTTCACTTTCCACCTCCACACCATCTCATGGTGTCACACCATTGTTTCCGATGGCCCATTATCTGAAAGCCCAATAGTCTGAAAAAAATGTCCCATTGCAGTTGTTGTTCAGTGAGTGCCAACCCTGTCCGTGGTTCTAAATCGGTAGGGATTTTGTCCATAATAGGATTTCTTGACCTTTTCATAAACCTAACCTAGAAGACCAACACCATCACCAGAAATGCTTCTCAGAACCTTTTTTTTTAAAGTATAACTGGATGTTACATATTTATCAACTTGACCACACTGAAGGCTACCATGTCTTGTTTCAACACCAACTTTGACTGTTTGCCCTTTTTAACTATTCAGCTCATTTGCTTCCACTGCTAATGTTATCTACTGATTCACTATCCTCTGAGATGAATCTGACCTCTGGTCTCTGACCCTCCTGAGCAGGGACACTCGCTCGTGCATGTCATTGAGTACTACCTTCATTACACACCCAATGACTTTGGTTTTACACTTAATGTTAAACAGACCTGGTAATAGATCTGATTGACCATATAAGATTAGAGTCCCATATCCTAAGGTTCAGATGGACCCATGAGAACCTTGATCGTGTTGCACTATGGTTACCTTCAACACTCTTTTCTGTGTGTGTTTGCGAGGATGAATGGATGGATGGAAAATTGGATCTCTTACTTACACAGGAATACATTAATGGGACCATTCTGTTTGCTTCTGAAGAATTGTTCCTTAGCTTAGACATACGTAAATGTCTTACTGTGAATGACAGGTGATTAAGAAAAAAAAGTTCGCTTTAACATTAAGCTGATTTGAAACCACTTAACTAAAGCTCAATGGAAATAAAATGAAACTGTACCAATCTCGCTGCCCCGTGGAAGTTGTTTTTCATACTGTACAAGAGTGAATGAGAGTAAATTGCTTCTTCCTGGGGAAGAAAATGAATCCTTTAATCTACAGCTACTATTACTTTTTATCATTCTGCTGTGTACTTCTGATTGTCCATTAGGAGGAACAGCCTAAAGCACAGTTGTGCAAATGCATAAAATTTCTTGTATTATTATCCTTTTAAACCTTGAAATTAAGTTGTGGAAAACAGTTCTTGCATTAAAAAGGCAATGGTCACGCAGCTGAAGTGGAGAGCAGGGTAAGCTGTCCTTCTGGTGGATGAGCTCTTGTAATAAAAGTAGAAGTGCTGAAAGAGAAAAGACAGAGACCAAGACTGCTTTCATTTCAGTTTTGTGACGAACATTGCTATTTCAGTTCTTAGACCCCCAGTGTCCTCCCCTACCTTTCCAACCTCCTTGCTAATATTGAGGTGCTTCACTTCACTCTTCTCTCATACCGAACCCTACGGACATGTTGGTGATATTGGAAAAATGAAGATAAAAGGGAGAAAGCCAAGGACAGTGGCGTGTGTGTGAGAGACTCTTGTGAAAAGGAGTACGGGGATATTGAAAAGTTCAAATATATGTAATGTGACAAGAGTCAAGATGAAGAGAAACATGAGAGGAATACAGTAGGACAGAGACAGAGGTGGAATGACGTGGATAGAGAAAGTCCTCTCATGCTCAGCCTACAGTATGGTGATTAGTCTTCAATACCAGCTTATTGTCACTTGCAGGTGGCTAATGCCATAACAGTCTTAATAAGACCACAACGGTTGAATAATGCAGCCATTACAACAGATACAGGTCATCTCATGGTTGCTAGGAGCCGTCTCATTGGAAAACAAAATGAATCCAGGATTTTAAAAGTAACCTAAGAAACTAGACTGACGGAAATCAAAAATATAATTTTTTCTGTTCAAATCTAAGATGAAGAGGCAGAATAACACCACAAAATCTCATTGGGAAGATGTTAGCACGGATGATGGCATCCCATCTCTCCCCAAAAGTCACATGGGTCATTTTGGAAGACACTGACAGATGACTTATTTTGTAGTTAAGGCACAGGACACAAAAATGAATGAAGCAATAATATTTGATATTTCCCCTAAGTTGCCCCATCACTTGACCACTCTTATATTTATCAGTGTTCTCTTTCTGCTTGCTTGTTTCATTTTTTATTTCCACACTTATGTAAACGAGTTTTATCATAGCGAGGTGACGATCTGCGGCGCCATATTTCAGACTATTTTACACTCCTACTTCAAGCTTGTGAGCAGAAACTAGTGTGCGAGAAAGGTCTAAAACATCTCCCTCATTACAGCTTTATGACCCAGGACCACTGTCCCATCTGCCAGTTACTAAATCAATGAGAAATTTCAGCGTCTATAATTCATTTAGACCTGGAAAGCTGTGATCAGGCCGAGGTCAAATGTCCATACTTCAGCTGCTCGTATAGATTGGAGCACCAGAGAGAAATTAGACCAGAAAATTCACAGAGGTGAGGTGCCAGGAACTGCTGTGCTATGACATAAATCATTATAAAACACTTTGTCTTGCCTTTGACTGAGCCATTGTTCACTCTTAAGGCTAACTTTAAGAGGGGTATCCTCTCAAATGTGCTGCTGTATCCTTTTTTAAAACCCTGTCATGAACCAGTGTGCAGTAGAGAATACTTAGTTAGTCCTTACTTATTCAAGAAGTGTAATCAAATTCAGATTTGGTGTACTTGTAGATTTATGTTTTACAGTTACAATTTTTCATACCTGTCCTGTCCAGTGATTTGTATGTTTCTGATAAACGGAAGGATTAAGTATTCCTCTATGGTGGACCAGGAGGACTTCAAGAGCAGTGTGTAGAATTTACTGCCACCTAGAGGTGTAGTTGCTAATTGCAACCCCCTTGCCTCACTGTCTCCTTCCTATCACGAAGGAGAAACTAGGAGAAACTATAATAACTAGAAAGACATATCTAGAGCCAGTGTTTAGTTTGTCTACTGTAGAAACATGGCGGTAACGATTCTTATTTTCAGCTGATTACAAACTAATGAAAAAAATGTTATGTGCATACTTTATTCCATTTCTCTGTAAATAGAGCCTCCTAAATCTTACACACTGGACCTTCAGGCAAAATAAACTATTTAAATCCCCCCTTTGATTAACTGGAATATGCATCGTCACAAACTTTTGAGAGATGTGTGGTTTGCCCAGGATAGCAATGCTACAAACATATAATGACCTTATAGAATATGATGCATCGCTGTAGATAAAACTACCCAACAGTCTGTAGAGTAGTTTAAATTAGTCCCACCTTAAACATCTAGAACAGTAAAATGCAGTATACAAATGAATGCAGCTGTAATATTAATCCCAAAACATCATTTCTAAGAGTAAAACACTGAAAGGGAATGCAGGATGAGTACATTTACATTTGATATTTTGCATGTTTGTCAGTAAACCTCTTTTAACCTTTAGATAATCATCTTAGAAACACTTTTCTAGTGTATTATTCTATCATAAGATGCATGTTTGGGTGGGAAAGAAAAGGAAAAAATCCAAACACCCTAAAATAGTACTTGTCAAAAAATGTTAGATTTGATGAAAGCCTTGGTTTGGTGCAGCTTGTCTCATTTTAGTTATAAAAAGTACGATTTTCAGGGCCTGCTGGGAGATTTTTCGACTGACTGAATGAATGGAACCACATGGGACTACCTTTCATGAAGTCTCAGCTATCTCAGCTGGATTCGGTTCCACTTTAGCACATCTTTCCTTCCGTTTCCCTCTTGCCATAAGTGAGCTCTCTGGTGAAGACTTTCAGGCGCGCAAAAAAAAAAAAAGGGCCCCTCTGCTCCTCTGTGTGAGAGCAATTGGTTGAAGGAAGGGAACGGGGTAATTAGAAGTGGATTGGCTCTCTCAGCTGGGACAGTCCTGCCAAATCCTTCTCCTTTTGTCATTGCAACTGAGTAGCAAAAGTTTTGAGCTGTGTAAGCAGCACAGCGACCATCAATACCATATTTCTTTTAACATTTTATAACACCATGATACTCTGTTACTGTTTCTATACGTTTCAGCCTATTATACGGCACGCAGATGAGGAACCAGGTGAAAACAGGAGCGATTTTAGAAGTGTCTTACACCCTGGTGACTTATTTACAGGCAGCACATATGCTTTGATGCAGGATTGTTTGTTTGGATTAAATATGTAGTGTTGACTTGGAGTGCGGGATTGCAGTACATGCATAATGCAAATCCTCCTGCTTTTCTGCTCAACTCTATCTTTTAAAACACTCTGCACTAAACCGTGTCACGACCAATGTTCATGGTGCTGATCCGAGGACCAGAGCTGAAGGGCAGAAATTCTGCTGCTAACAACTCGTGGGTTAGTGAGTTGGCACGCATTCGAAATGCTGATTTTATTTGTTTGTTTGTTCAATATGCCATCTCCAGGTATCAATAGTGTGATAGTGTGATATTTTCATATCAGGCTATGGCACTTTGTGTATATTTTGAATTTGTGTCAGTGCATAACATCTTAAACGATGGAGAGATTCAATTCAGGGAATATTTTGTACCATGTGTACTTTTCATATCAGTATTGTCTTTTGGATTTTAATACGATTAATAAAAAAGTCTGTGGCAGAATTGCAGACTCTAATGAAAATAATAATTGACAGAGACAGAGAACAAACCTGAGCAAAGGCCCTACCTATATAACCTCACAAAATCCTGCACAAAAACCTGCCGGACAGGTAGTCAGACCGGAGATACGGACAGGGAAAAAAGGACATCATTTACTGCAAACCAATAAAGTTGCATATTGTTTCTTGGCCACATTTTTTGTGAGGTATTGAATTGGTACACTCCTTTTTTCATTATATTACTCAGGACATTAAATTGGCTGCAGGAAAACTGCTTCTTATGTGAGATATAACAAAAAGTCAAAGCAGAATTACGTGCATTATTGATGACACAGCAACACAGTACGATATGTTAATGACACTTTATTCATATCGAACTGAGAACAAATCTGACATAATCTGAAAGTGTACACGTCTTTAATTTGCCAAAGGCGAACAGAAGAGCTCAAAGATATTTTCTTCTATTACATCCTTTTTACTTGCTCAAAATAGCCACTTACGCTAATGCAAAGAGACTGTATAACATGCTGTTAATTCTATAGAAAAGGCCGTCTGCACGTACGCACTCGTGAAGCCAACGGCTAAACTAAATCAGACAGGCTGCTATACATATTTACAGTAAACACCGTTAGGATGTGAGACAATCTTCTATCAGATGACATTTTGCCTTCAACCTCGCTCTCGGGACAGATATGTTTAATGTTGGTTATGCATGCGTGTTTGTTAGCGGTGTCTGTGATCTGCCTTAACTCAAGAGTTGGAAAGAGGACAGGGTAAGCACATAGCCAGTAGCTACAGTATGTCAGCATTAATAACACCACAGAGGAAGAGAGAGAGAGAGGGAAACATACATATGCAGACACACACTCTGCAGGGCCCTATGTGTGTGTGTGTGTGTCAGTGTGAGAGCACTGGAGATAATCAACCCTCATAAGGTTCAGTGGAAGATGAGCGCTGACCCCGTTTCACCTGGCCTCCTCTCTTCAGCTTCCTCCCCCCCGTCTCACTCTGTCTCAGAAGAGCTTACGCAGGTCTTTTGTAACACTTGAGGGATACTTGCTCCTACTGGATCTCAGTTTCGCTGTCACTTAGCCAACACTTTGCTCCGGTGCTGAATTTTTTATCAGCAGCAAATTTTCTCTGGAAACCGAAAAATGCTGGCTCACACTTTTTTTTTTTTTTTTTTTGCTAATGTTGAGCACACTGGGTATTCACTCACAACATCAGCATAAGAAATCCGTGCCCACATGTGTCTGTATAGTATGTGCGTGCTTGTATGACTGTGACTGCATTTTTGGCTATGACATCTTTTTGGTATATTTCTAATAACTCTTCCTCCTCCTCCTCCTCCTCCTCCTCCCCCTCTTCCCCCTGTCTCATCCTCTATCCATTTTCTGAGTTAGAGCACACATGTGCAGCCGTTACAAGTAGGAGTGACTTGAGCCGTTTTGCCACATGACATGCTTTCACATTTAATTAGGTGAATAGTGTTATTGTGGGAGACGCACTGTTTCCTTCCCTCAAAGTCTTTAATTCTTGACGTCTTTGTAGGACAAATATGATGTAAACTGTACTGGGATTATTTAATTCTTGCATTTTAATAACAACATCAGTTTGGCACTTTGACAAACGATGTCTTAACCAAACTTGGCTGGATTTTGGGATCTGGTTTTTATTGAAAAATATCACACTGACTGACTTCTTCTATGGAAATGCTGAAATAAAAGGTCATTCGAGGGCTTTGAAAGCTCACGCTATTTTGTGCATGAGTCGGTGATGCTGGCAACACGTCCGAATAACTAATCAGAGCTCATGTGACCCGAATCTTTGTCAGCGTTCATTCAAAGCTGCAACCTAATGCAACACTTTTATAGTGAAGCAGTCGCAGGAAACATTAACTGTGATAACTCATAAAAACTAAGGCAACAAATGACATTTTTTCATTGTTTTTATTAAAATAATGCATAAAAATAGGCCCACCTATCTGTCATCTGTCAGACAGCCATTTTCTATGTTGTCTTAACTGTGCACAGGATATTACGCTGCAGATCTGATGGCAAGTTAAGCAGTGAGAATACATATACTCCGTCAACAGCAGTGCTGTCCTCTGCTTACGTGCTGCTCTGTATGCTTCTTCAAAAAGCTGTCTACTGTAGATAACCCACTTCAAAAAGCCCAGACTATCTCTTTAAACAGCACTTCCTGACACAACCATTAATTACGGCTGTCGGCTAATCAACTGAAATTTAAAGAATATAAACATAACTTTTGTCCTCATTTATAACAGTTCAAGTCAAACCCTTTGTGTAATCATTTTAAAACAGTATTTCACACTTCCTATTCCTCTCCCTTTTCACCAACCCCTCCTCCTTCTCTCCTCTGGTTTATCAGCGTCACATTCTCCTTCATGTCCTTCTCCCTGTAACCTTGCTTTCCTTTTCCATTCATCCATCTGCCAGTCTCTCTCTCTCTCTCTCTGCCTTTTACACCTCTGGCTCCCAATGTAGGACTCTACCCATGTCCTCTTCTCTTCCCTCCCCTTCTGACACCTCTTCCCATCTCTCTCCATCCTGCTCCTCCTGTGATTACATTTGTATCCATTTCATTCCGGCCCGTTCCCTTGTCTCCTCCTCCCTTTTCCCTCTCTGGCTCTCCCAGTTTTTCAGATGTATGATTCATGGTTCCAGTGCAATGACTGAGACATGAATATTTTACTAGAACCAAATATAATTTTTCGGGAGAAAAGAAAGCGGGGGGTTGGGGAAAAGGAGGCTGAGCAAAGGAATGATGGGAACGAAGGCGGATGAAGCTAACTGAGGTTGAGTATGTTGGGTAAAAGGAGGGGATGACATATTTTCTTGTTGTCTTACAATATGTATAAAGTATAAATGAATGACAATCAAGTCAAAATGATTTTTCCCCAATCCAAACCACAGCAGAAGGCAACGATCCAAAATGAATGTGCTGTAAATCGACGGGAAAAATCAAGCTGTTCTTTGCAGTTTCTGTAACGCTGATTTCTTAGAAATGTCTCACCAAAGTAGATGAGTGAACAGTTCATGTGAAAAGCTCTGTGATGAAAAGGTTTTATGACTGACTTACATTCTTCTGCTGTGCGTATACCTTTGCAGTCATTTAAAATGATCAAAATGTGAGACGTTTCCTTGCTCCTCATACATCAGTACGCACGCTGGCAGCTTATTCCTCTGAAGTCAGCAACATCTGCATGGTGGCTAATAATCTACTCCACCATCATCCCAATTGCACATACATAATGTAATGTTTAATGTATCTGTAAAATTCTCATTATATTTATAGATTTTTCAAATAATGCTTTGGAACACCTTACTGTTTTTTGTGCATCCCCGTTTTGTTAGTCACGCAGGTGGCAGTAATGCGCCAAGACACAGCAAAGTGCCAACAAAAGCAAAGAAGAAGGAGAGAGTGAGCATGCATATAAATAATGCAAGGTTCAAATTGCTATATATATATATATATATATATATATATATATATATATATATATATATATATATATATATATATATAAAAAAAAATCCAGCTTTGCAAATGTTTTATGTTTCGAGGAAGGAAATGCACCACATTCGTTAAAGTTTTGGTGAGAAACAGCAAATGTAAACATCACTAGGGAACTTCACAGAGCTCCTTTAAAGCATGTGTTGACGTCAATGGGCGGGTGATATCTTCATCTGATGTGTCAAGAAGTGTTTAAATGAAGGCTGCAAATGTGATCGAGGACTTGGGGATTGAAAGTTCTGACTGTCCACAACTGTACAAACAACAGAGGTGCAGTATTGCACATAATTGGATGGCTGAAGAAACCAGACGTTATTTCTTGTGTTATGTATCTTTCCTCTGTAACGGTGCGGTGTTGTAGCTTTGCAGCTCAGATAGTGAGAGGAGCGATGTCAACGGGGAACAGAGTGACTGACAGTTAATGGGGAGATAGATGATCATCAGCCTATAGAGAACAGATGGTGGCAGGGAATAACTACACACACACGCGCACACGAGCAGACACACACACGTAGCCACACACAACCATGGTACGAAATGATTACTCTATCAAGGGCACCTCGTGTTACTGGAAAATATGGGAATATGTATACACAGTATCACTAAAATAGATGATACTGAGTCAGTCAAACTGTCAATCAAACGGTTAGATATACTATAACTGTGAACATAATTTGCACCGGTGCACTATTTTCTCTCTGTGCCAGTATTTGTGAGAGATATTAACTTCTCCTTGCATCATTTGAGCCAGTGTAGCCTTTTGACCTGCCTAACGTCTCCACGCTGCTCCCTCTTTCATTCTCCCTTCCCAGTATATTTCTTTTCATCTATCACTGCAATTCTCTTTTATTTGAACTTAATGTTCTGTCCTGTTTTGTGCAGTACGGTGGCAATTTAGCCACAGTGATGTTATTGTCCGTGATATCTAAGGTCAGCTCAACTTGGCTCCACTTGGCTTGCGCGGTACTCCAGACCAGAACAGTATTTATTATTTCTGTGTTTTTGCCAGGGTGGGATGCCAGATATGTGCGTTTGGCTGCATTAAGACTGAATAAATTATCCATTATTCACACAAAACAGTCTAAAGTTTCTGGCCTTTTCTTTACCCCTGCAGGCATTAAGCCATGCAGAAAGTTTGGGTTGCGTTTGCCCAGGTTTTGGCACCACACCAGTGCAATGGATATAAATGGAATTTTGTTTGTGATGCTCAAACCACTAAAAATGATAATATTTCATATGTGACCTAGTTGGCTCGTCAAATATTACCCACTTAGAACAGTGATCAAATGTAATCAAGTAAATTCACTCAAATACAGTAAGTAACTACAAATTTGAAATAATTGAATGTTTCCATTTCACACTGTCATACTTCTCCTCCACTACAGTTATATTAATATATATTGTACGTTTTACTTCATTTATTTAACAGCTGTAATGTAAATAATTTAATATTCCTCACACAAGACAAACGCTCAACTCAGATATGATGCATTACTGTGGATCAAATTACCCAACGGCGTAGCAATAGTTAAATTAGCTCCACCTGAGTGTTACTCAGCTTACATGAGTAACATTTTAAATTAGTGTCAGGGACATTTAATGTTTTTATTGCTACTTTTTCTTAAGTTAAGGCTCTGAGTATTTTTCTCCACCACCAAGTAAGAGCTTGCAGCTCTCTTTGTGTCAGCCATTAATGTTGCATGGACCTTCTTCAGATGCAAAGTGTGTAGGTATAATGCTGTAGTTTACACTAGCTGGCTCCATACATGTATGGTTAGTTATACCTTTATCACCATCGCCATGTGTCTTTGACTCTCAGCGTTTCACTGCCTTTCAACCCACCACCACAGACTGATTGTATTATGCTTAAAGCCAGCACACACAGGATAAGATACACCCGTCCACTCCACACATCCAACTGACAGAAAAGAATGGCTGACACCATTGGTGCAGCGGTGCTTGAAGAAGTGGGTATACTGCTATTTTATGCTCCAAAAGATGCAGCAGAGAATATACTGTATATAATATACCCTGTGTTATGAACAGTGACATGTAAAATTACTCTTAGACATCTACTTCACCTAAACATCGCTTAACGTCTTCTGCTTGACTTCAGGGGGTAAGGATCACTATGAAATGAACATTAGCAAAGTTGTACATTAACATTAACAGAAGAGGTGCAACTTTAGCAATACTGGCCCAGAGATGAGTGAGAAAACTACAGAATGGTGCATTTTGAGTGAAGTATTCCTTTCACCATCCACTGACAACTGTGTCACGCCTTCGCCATCAGCTCACAGCACACACGACTGAATGAGGCACATCAGAGGAGATTTAGAAGGTGGTATACCAAATGCCGATTGAAAAATAAGTAGGTATAATCCGTATACCTGTGTATACCCCAACTGAACTTTTCATGAGGATTTCCTAATATCAGGAGAGACAAGTGAATGATTATAGCTTATTCGATAATTGTTTATTTGAACAGGTGATGTGTGATGATTAAGTCTTGACAAAAGTCTTTGATGCTTACACTTTACAGGGAGCTTCATTATGTCATTAAAATAATAAAGAGGCTACAATTACATAACAGTTCTACACATGAGGGCTTTAAATTGACAAAGACAACTTTACAGTGCTTTCAGGGCCATTTGGAAATATCACAATTACAAGTTAGAATGCAACATTATGCAGACAAGGTTGATTATGATCGCCAAGTTTCAAGATATATCTATAATTTTCATAGGGTCTATATTCTGACATATAAACTTCCAGCTTTGCTTTACATATATGAAATGTTGGCCCATTTTTTTTCTAAATGCTGCGTTTGTCTTTTTCGTGATATCTCCTGCTGCCATTTTTGACTTCTTTGTGTGTAAGTAGCAAGTCATTACTATGACCAGGCTATATTGGCTTAGAGAGCAACCGTCTGCATTTAGTCAAACTGATTTCAACGGGACCAGATGGCAATCTGCCTGCCTCTGTATTTATTTCTTCCCATTATACGCTCTGTCTCACTCGGGCAGACACACAAACACACACTCACACACACCTACACACAAATATGAGCAAACATGCATTAAAACTCTTTCGTCGAGTGTTCATCCACAGCATCCCCACAGTCCCCTCACCTTCAATCTTACCTTTTTCTGCAGCTACTCTGACCCCAGAGTAAGGTGTAGACTTAAATTAGGTGCTGAAAGGGGAAAAGGAAAAAGAGGAGGAGTGACAGAAGGGAGAAGCTGACAGAAATGGCGACAAAGAGTGATGAGACGTGAAGGGAAAAACAGGATGAGGGAGGTTGACGGAAATAAGTAAGGCAGAAAAATATAGTGAGGTTACTAGAAGGAGAAACAGGAGAGGAAAGTTACCCATAACCCATTTACAGGTTTAATTCTAACTTACCGTACAATTGCAGTGATTTTATTGTTGGAATAACAAGAGAAAAAAGATTTTAAACTAATAATACTTTATAAATGCAGAGACAGTAACTACCTGTTCATTAACTGTGTCCCAGTTTAACAGGAGTGAGGGATCAGAGTGTAGGAATCAAGTAAAGCTGGACTATTTTACTGTAAAGGACAGCAATAATCGAAGATGAGATAGATCCCAAGGGAGAGCGCGAGTGAGGCGAGGGTGGGAAAAGTGAAGGATGGCTAGTGTGATGGAGAAATAACAGGAGATTAAAAGGAATAAAAGGAAGGTGAGAGGGGAGGGGAGGGAGATATTAAAAGAAAATATCAGTGGATCAAGGGATAAAACATAAGAGGAGGACGGGAGTGATGGGGGCGCTAAGGTGAGCCCGAGAAAAAAAACGGGAGGCGGAAAAAGAGGGTGGACAAGGGTATCTGAAAAAAAGAAAGCAGGGGAGGACAAGAAAGAAGCTCAGAGAGGAAGAGAGACGCAGAGAGAGAAAGGGAAGACTATCAAGGAGGAAATGTTCAACATTAAATCAGGTTTTGGCGAGGGGAGTGATAATCCGTCTTTTTGTCATCTGAATTATGCCAGAATTGCAGGATTCTATTTTACTACCTCTAATCTGTCTCCAACCAAATAACAAACTGTCTGCCAGTATAGGTTCGCATTCGCAGCGTCTTGCACGCTCTTGTGTTAGATAAGGCTGCACAATAGGGTTGACAAATAGGACTTTTCTTTTCTTTTCTTTTTTTTTTCTTTTACATACATTCATGCAGAGAGAAATACTTCAGAATCCTCCTTAGTTCATGTCAGAGCAGCTTCATATCTCTCCGATAGGTAAAAGACGGAGCGACTGCAGGGGAAGCAGATGAAGGCAGAGATGAAGGGATGATGATGTCTGTGTGTCTGGGTTGCAGCGTTTGGTTAATCTGCGTATGCTTGACATGATCTCTGGTTAACATAGAGATTACACAGCGACTTAGCCTGCTTGGCCACTGTGACCCTGCTAAGCCATGCTAACTCTAATAGCTAATAAACATTACACGCCAGCTGCCTGCTTCAAACTGTGCATGGCTGGTGTGTCAACTTTCCTCCTCCTTTCTCTCACTCCTCGAATGCACTTTTCACAAAGCACAAAGCTTTCATCCCTGCTCGCCAGTCAGATTTTCTATTCCGGTTGCTCCCAATCCTTTTCCCATAATCACCCCATCTCAGTATCCCCCTTCCCTTTACCTCTTATTCACCCCTCTCCTTCTCTGCATTACCCTTCTCTTCCCTCCTCTCCCTCATTCTCCCCCCCAGCAGGGGTGTCATGCCTTCTCTGGCACGTGAGCCAAAGCCCAGATGTCTGTGTTGGCTGTTGCTGGAAACTAGGTCATGTAGAGCGAGAGAAAGGGAGAGAGACAGAGAGAGAGAGAAAGTGAAACGAGAGGATGGGACGAAACTGAAGGAAAGTGAAAGGAGATGTAGAGTGGGAGAGGAAAGGCAAAGCGCTAAATGAGAGAGAAAAAAGAGGAGTGAGAGGAGAACCAGGGGAGAGGAAAGTGTAAGAAGTACTCGAAAGGGGAAGTAGAGAGAGAGAGGAAGGGGCTGGAGGAGTGAGGAAGAGAGGAGATGGTTCCTTTTAATGAGAAGGAAAATGAGGATGTTAATAGTGACGAGAATAAAGATGAAGACTGTAATACAGAAGTTACAGTTGCTATTAATAGTTAAAACAACATTTGCCATGGCCATGGGGTTCAAATGGCTGATCTATTGTGGTTCCAGGTTAGCAAAATAGTTATTCTGGATACTTCCAGCCTAATGAATGTCTCGTTAAATCTTCCTCCATCTGTAAAGTCTCATAAAGAGCAAGATTAATCAAAAAAGTCACAGCATTACCTTGCAGTGATGTCATGTAACAGGTAGGTAAACCTAATATTAACACTGATGGATTACATAATTTAAGCAAGTTTCAACTTGGCTAGTTGATTTACATAGTGTATATATAGTGTATAATGTAGTCATAGTGAATAATCATGATTGGAAACATGAGAGGATCCAGGGCTGGGGCAACAGGGGCATTGGCTCTAGCTGAAATATGACTGGCCCCTCAAATGCCACTGTCCACTTCAGAGCATTTCATTAAAGGGGATACATAAAGGGAAATAACCGATTATAATTCTGACTTCCTTATGTGTGTGTGAAATGAAGCCATCAAGAGTGCAAAAGTGTGAGACGAGTATGCAACTCAGGTTACTCCTCAAAAAATAACATTGTCTGGCACATGAATTTTGCATTTGCCTTTTGCAAAGACAGTCTGACCCCAGGTTAATATGCTGTTATTCACATGCCTAAAAAAGTGACCAGAATGTTGCATGTGTGTCACTGCCTATTATAAACAGTGACTGGTACATGCGTGCCCAACTTTGTGTGCCAGTTTGTCAATCATTCACCAAATACAATACAGCAGACGGTAACACAGCACTGATGAAATAGGTGCATAATGAATGACATACAACTTACTTCACGTAAGTGAATGGCAAGCATTTTTTTATGCTGATGAATACTGAACATGCCCCTCTGCATTTACTGTATTTGTAGGTAATAATGGACCCTAAGCCTGAGAGTAATCACCTCTGTTCTTTATTTTAAATATCATATATACCCATTTTATTATTGTTTTATCAAGATTCTGTGTTGGAGCTGGATGTCTGTATTAGAAGAAACCCGAGACTCATCTTTCACAATTAAATTTGAAATCATGCCCCTAACAAGTGTTGGATCAGTATGTTTTATGTCTTTTATGTCTTCTCATTTTCAGCAACACACACTGTGGCACGTTGATCCATGTACGTAACATCTGTGGAGCTGGTGCCTGCTTTGGAGGGTCGATGCTTTGCTCGTAAAATAATCCTATCAGTGAAACATAACATACAAAGACACAAACCTCTCCACTACACTACACACACACACATACGCAGACTCACACACATTTAAACAGGCCATTACATTGATAGATTGCCGTGGCACAGAGGATGTCTAAATGCATCCTCGGGCATTATTCAGAGTAGCACTGACTCTGAAGATCCACACACTTCATCATCACAACCATTTATATAGGCTACTTAAATTACTCTTTTTAGACCCAGACACACACACATATAACCTCAGTCATATGCACATGTGACCAACAAATGTATACTTAAGGCAAAAATAAAGCAATATCGCGTGAGAGGTAGTAGTAAGCACAAGATAAGGTCTCTTCAGCACCAAACAGGAAGCGGGGAACTTTGGTAACTCTAAAATGTAGTCACACCCACGGTGAAATAACACATTGAAATGACAGTGTTTTGAGCCAGTATTTAATTCAACATGTATCTGATCCACCATCCACCGGCTATTCTTGAAATGGTTCTCCTCATTTGCACAGTCTTCTCATTAAATTAGCAACAGCTAACCACAAGAGGCTGGTAGCGAGTTCTTGAGTTGTTGACGGTTCATCTTATGTGTTTTACAGTCACGTAAATAATTCTCAAGTTGTCATACTTTTTAAAGGGAGTTTAGTTTAAAATGTTCAGCGGGGAGTGCAGGGAGCTTTAGTTACATTTGACTTGCTAATAGGATGGTATAGAAGTATGATGAGATTGTCTAATGTTGACTGCTGTTATTTATGGCTTTGATTAGTGTTTTAATAATCACTGATGGTGGCGCATCAGGCTAATTATCAGCTAACTGAATTACGTTTTTCTAATGCCAGTATTCAGTAAACGGTGGCCCCTTGTGTGTGTGTTTTTTAACCTATACTTACCTATTTCACGTGGATATGTGAATAATAATAAAAATTTTCACTGTGCCACTTCCAGCCATTTTTGCTCGTATCTGATTTTTTTTGTATGGAAAAACTGACAGAAGTAAGTCCACTGAAGTCAGTGTTTATGGTTTCATTTATGAGTTGATGTGCGGTGAAAGCCAGTGAATTCATGTGCAGATGATAATGAGGACAGATCATAGAGCTACTTTACTGATACTTCTATAATGACGTGTGTGTATGTGCGTGTATGCAAATTTGGAGCAAACATTTATGATATAAATTTGCTTATTTGTTCTAACACCTCACTGTTGCTCCACTGACTGTCGCCCTCTTAGTTGTCTTCCATGTTTGTATTCACCGAGCCAGCATCGACCTAGAGTGACATACAAATCATCTGAATTCTGACAAACTGCAAAATGAGAAATCATATCTGATTTCCACATTAGATGCTTTTTTAAAAAAAATATTGTTATTTTATTATTGTGTTATTTCGAATAATATAATTTTTTTAATTGCAGGAACATTTGTCAGTTTCACTGGCTATTAATATCTAAATTTTGAAGCGTTAAATATAATCTACATCTTCCAAAATCCACCTAACCACAGTACAAAGCTCCAGATTGTGTGCGCAGAAAAGAGGCAAATTAGATATAACACAAATGTATCCAACCATATGATTTATATCTCTGGCAGTCAGCTTCCTCTCTGATGAATATGTTATTCAGCATGCAAAATGATGGGGATCATCACAGACAGACGTGCACAGAGGTATAGTTAGAGATTTGAATTACAGTGGTAATCATTTTCAGTTTGAGCCAATGAGTCTCGCCATGCCAAGTGTTTCTAACGCAGATCAACACTCATCTTCCTTTTCTTGTTCTCCATTCGCCTCTCCTTCCTTCTGTCCATCCATCCATTGCCATTTTGAGCTTTGTATTCAAATAATGCCCTGCTTCCCTGTTTATGAGATGCTGCCCTGTCTTCCTATTTCTCGCTTCATAATTTACAGTCACAGGCTTTTAGCTAATGGCCTCATCCAGGGCGACTTACACTCACAATAGTCAGCAACACTTCAGAGACAACAAGTAGCTGATAAGAGCAAGTGGAAAGAAAAAGTATAAACGTACAAATACTATTACGTCTTTGCTCCTCCACTGCCATCCCCCCATTTCGCTATTCTATTACTCTTCATCTTTCTGCCTACTTTTATTCTTTTCCCCTGTCAATCATCCTCTTCCTCGCTCCTCTTCTTTTTTTTTTTATCCCCTCTGTCATCCACTTCTCATCCATTTTCACTTGTCATGCATGCGCTACAATGTTTGTATACAAACCAGCCATCACGAAATCATCGTCTCTGCCACAAATTCATCAATGTGCTATCTCTCCTGATAAAACTCACTTTCTCTCACTGTGAAAGAAACTGTTATAGATAACAAAGAGAGGCAGATGGTTGGATAGAGAGGGGGGATTATGGGTAAAAGGTTTGCGTTTGTGGTGAAGAAAATGAAAATGGGTGTTGAGGAAGAAAGAATATAGATTGAAAAAAGATACTTGAGGTGAAAATATGGGGGGAAAAGAGGCAAGAGAAGTAAGGGACAGCGCAACATGCGTTTAAGTGAATGGCTGGGTGATAAATAAAGACAGGAAGAGGGGGTAGAGGGAACGGGATAGTAAATAATGATCTAGTCTCAGAGATAGAAGGCGAGGAGAATCAGTGTAATTAATGAAGGAAGGAAAGAGTGAGAGAGGAGACAGAGGAAAAATAAAGAGCAGATAAATCATGTTAAACAGAGGAAATAAGGAGGGGATGGAGCGCAAGAGAGAAGCGTCAACAGAGAATAACGTCCAGTGTGTGCTTCAGTGACTCTACACAACAATGTGTTCACACATCTGGATGTGAACAATATGGATGAATGTGAATGCCCTCAGACATCCCTGAAGCTGAAACCAAGTGCTTTACTGTCCGATGCATTGTTTCCTTTCAAATCCAATGTTCTGGAGTACAGCGCCAAAACAATGAGAACGTGTCACTGTCATGATATTTATGGACTGCAGTGAATAGGCTTAACTGGTTGACCTTTTACAGTGCAGCCCCGTTAATGAAGAATTAATTAATGAGGTGTCTTTAGACAGTCAGTTCACTCAAATTACAACAACATAGATCCTCATTATTATTTCTATTTAATAGAAAGTCGAATAAAAACTGTGTGTAATAGTTTTCAGTGTTGTGAGAATCACAAACAAAAGTCCATTTACATCCATTCATCTGGAGTGGAGGCAGATATCTCAGAGACTGATATCTCAAACCCAATTGGACTGCTCTGCTCAAATCTGTTTCTTTTGTGAGTGTGTCTCTCTCAAAGTCTCTTCACTCCCCTGGTTGATTTATGTTGTGCCACTTTGAGAACGGCATCTTTAGGCCTTTAGGAATATGGGCAGTATAATTTTATTCCTGGGCTGTTAAAGATGAGTGAAGGAGCTTGTCATGCCATAACAACTGCCTCAAAGACAGAGAAGGAAATGAACATATTGCAGACCAGTGTTGTTTTTTTTTTTTTGGTGCATTTATGGGAATGAAACTTTAGTGTGTGTGTTTGTATTAGAAAAAAGACGGTATGGTTATATAACTTCTGGCTTGACAAATATGAAAGCGGATATTAGCATGCCACAGTCTGGTGGCCTTTTGGAACATTAAGAAGCGTGAAAAGAAAATAGACCAGTGTCTTCTCGTTAAAGCCAATGTTCATGCCAGGTCTATCCATACACGTTTCAGTTACACTGGCTTATAACACCTCTTTTTAGTCGAAAGTTGGGCAGACCTCCAAACATACTCACCAAATTTAATACATTATAGAAAGGTTTAAATTTCCATGCTATTTCAGGACATTCACTAGCATCAGCCTCGAATTAAAACAGGGTCTCTTTACTTTCATCCAAAAGGAGGAAGCAGTGCAACCAAAATCCCTCTTGTGGCCAAAATATATCACATCTGCAGTGAAAAGCCCTATGAAAATCAAAGGAGAAAGTTAAGGCACTTAAGTTCTTCTACTCTCATTCCTCTCACATGGATGGCACCCCTGACACATTTTGGGCACCGGTTGCACTGCCAGTCCTTACACCACGGGTGTCAGTAAATGAGAACGTAGGCAACTGAAAGACGTGTGTCCTGGAGGACTGATACATATTTACCTGTAAGTGAGGGACTATCTGAGTCTCCATGAGTTAATAAGGATTGCCTGAATGCAACATCAAACACTGCTACTGTGTAATACTACACCTGTTGTTTCTTCTTCCAAATAAAAAAAATAGAGCTCTATTGTGGCAACATAACACTCAACAAATGTCAAAGTCAACAACAAAAGGAAAGTAGTTGTAATCCCTTTCTGTTAGACCAGACTTTTTGGAGCTATGACTACTTTAAATAAATACTGCATTAATTTGAACCTGGACTAAAATTCAGAACTCGTGGTTACTTATTAATAAAGTGTATGGCAGCATATGTAGACTGATTATTCCAGGAAGGTATATATGTACCCTGGAGCTGTGTAGGCAAACAACAGCAACATCAGCACATCTGTTTACTTGTGTGTGTGTGTGTGTGTGATGTTCCACATTTACCATGCCTGCAGTGCTGCCCCTCAGTCCCAGCGACACATAATCAACTTCTCACTTTCATTCCTAAATGCTTCCCACACACATACAACACAACATGCCTCCAGGGGAGTGTTACAGAGTGGAGAGAGAAATGGAGGGAGAAATGAAGAACAAAAAAAAAAAAAAAAGAGGATTTTTTTTCTCTCTCCACGGACAGTAATTGTCCAGGAGGGAGCACCGAGCCCACCGTGGCATGAACTGCCAGATCCACTGTGGGCTACACACACATGAATAAGGCTCAACTAACATTATGGACACTGAAAACTTACCACTGCTGAATAAAAGGTATACAACGACAGGGTCGTTTAAAATCTATTTTAGGTTTTGCTTTAAGTGGTACCTTACAGGCTAATATAACTTCATTTAAAGACAGTTATTGATGTTTTTAATCATAGAGCTGGCTATTAAAGGGTAACCAACCATTTATAGAATTATAATAGTCCTATTTGTTGCAATCATGGCTAATGTTTTTCAGCATGCAAAAAGCCTCTTTTTTTCTTTTCTTTTCCCAAATGCTGGAAATTAGGAAAGTGAATTGAAAATGCGCGCTCTGTGCATGTTTCAAGAATCATAAAAGCTCTATATTTAGGCCTCCGATATGAATGTGTGCTAACACGTTCGTATGTGATCGTGCATCGCCTCTCGCTTTTAGCTGAGAAAAAAAGGAACATAGTTTGTAGTGTGTGTGTGTGTGTGTGTGTGTGTGTGTGTGTTCATGCATGTGTGTCTGTCTTTGGCCAGCTATAAAGACAATGGCACTGTCGAGGGCTTTTCTTGGCAGACTGACAGAAATACTGATGACAAGTGATTGGATAAACCATGCCTGCAGCAGACACACAAACACGCAAGCATACAAAGAAACACACACACTCTTCCCATGATCCATGCTCTGTAATGCACTACTGCTTTCCGCTGACCCTGATTTTACGCTTTCGCTCTGATTGGACGTGATACTCAGTCTGCCGATGCTCACTTTTGATTGGCTCACTGTAGAGGTTGTTTGTTTTATGGTAAAGGGTCAGGGTTTGAGATTGAGATTGATGCGTGTTAAGGCCCATACAGGGTGTAAGACTGGTTTATAACTTTCTGTGACTGACATGATGTATGAGGCCATGGCTGACCATACACACACACACACATATAAACACACACCAAGTGAAAATAAATGGATGTGCTTTACAGAGAAATTGACACTGCGGCTTTCCCACCTCCTCCTATGTAATGAATGCATCGACAGGTAGACAATCTGAGCATATATGTGTGTATGTGTGAGCGTGTATGTGTCTGTATGCATATGCATATAGATTTGTGTCTTTGCTTTAGGTCTAGAGATTTAGGTTCTTTTATTGGTACGTGTGCATATTTGTGTGTGTGTGCATGTGTGTGTGTGGGACAGGAGTTCAGGACATATGTCAGAGTGGGAGGTGGAAATTAATGAGGTCTTAGCCTTGATCCATATCAGTCAGCAGCTTGTCTAAGCTTCATTATTCACATTCACACATGCACACATGCACACACACACACACAAACATACTGTACATACATACAAAACAAATCAAATCCTGCTTTCGTCCCCATTGATCACAAACTAATACACACAGTTGCAGCCACACTAATGTCAAGAACGCACACAAACAAAAAAAAAGGATACAGTTGCTACACACTTTTAAGTACATACGCACATATGGAAGCTCACACAACCGTCATAGGAAACAAAAATAGTCATTAACAAATCATTAAAGCGTGTGCATGCACACAAGTACACAAACAACATGACTCAGACCCACTACTTTGTCGGTGATGTAAATAATCATTGACACAACCACACACACATCATTTATCAAGCTTAGTGCGCCTCATGACTGACTGCTGGAGGCAATGACAGCTCACACTCTCTCTCTCACACTCACACACACACACGCACATACACACACACACTCACACACACAAACCCATTTTTTTACTCAGTAATCTTTCAAGTCAAATCCCTTTTTATTGACATTGAGAGTCATTACAGAGTGAGGCCCAAGGGTGCATGTGTGCGTGTGTAGGTCTGTGCACGTGACCAGTTTGCTCACCAAATCTAAGCACTGTTTTTTTATGTATGTGTGTGTGTGTGCGTGTGACACGTTACACTTTGACATGAACTATGTTCAGCACATTCATGTGACGTAAATACGTTTCACCCCACATCGCGGTGACCTTTTAGCTGAATGAAGGAATGTCAGTTCTCAGTGCATTATGGGTACCCTTCAGTCGATTAATGATATAAAATACAAATGAAAAGGGGCTGAGATAGATACATTAATGTGTGTGAAGGATTGTCAGATGCGGAACACTGCACAAGATTCTGGACCGTGTACTGTACACTGTAGTGCATCAATTGGCCCTTATGTGATGCACTTTTGAAATTGTTGAACTTAAAAGTGGATCAAGAATCATAAATCTGTAAAAAAAAATCCTGCATAGTCTGGCATAGCCAGATTTCCTACATTTTGTTTTAGCACTGGAGAATGCTCTGCCTGTACCCGCCAACGTTTACATCCATACCATTAGCGACCGGGTTAGAATTACTTGCTATTATGAGCATGTAGGTTGCTAGCTTGGACAGTGTTGTCTTTTCACACAGATGGGGATTGCAACACGCAGATAGCAGAAAGAACGGGGTCTGAAATAGTCACCCAGTGCCAAGCTTATACTAACAGCTTACTTCCTGTGAGTCAGACAGGATAACTCAAGGCATTGCTCCAATTTAATGACAAAACTATGTGCAGCAAACAACAAGAAACAAGTGACATTGCCAAAAGCTCTCTGGATGGAGGGTTTAAATATAAATCCCACACTCCCCAGAAGAAATTCTTTTGTTTGCACTGTATTGCTCAAATAATACTGTAAATAGTCCATTTTCAGTTTAAGTATGTTTTATTTGTACAGCCCAAAATGTCAAACTAAAGTCTGTGCAATATTCAACACCCTATATCCACATCATTTGGATGAATGTGGGACAAATACAGAATTTAAGTATTAGTGTATGGCTAAATATTGCACTGGAATCCTGCTGCATCTAAATTTCTTCTACCGGTTGCGACTGACTTCAGCTTCAGTGAGTGTGAATGTCAGAAGTTTTTTTTCTTTATTTGTGTGTCTATGTTCCTCTTGTTAAGCTCTCCCATGTGCCTGTAAGTTGCAGGCAGGGGTTTAGTAATCCTGTTCCCCCTCGATCCCCTTTACCTCTTATCTCTATACACTCCCCTATGCTCTCTAACCTTCATCCCTTCCTCCTCTTAACCCTCCAGCCTTTTTTCTCTTTTTTCCCTCAAGCTCTCCATCCTTTTATCCAGATTCCCCTCCGGTCTCCCTGCCAATGCCCACGTCTCACCTTCTCCTTCCCATCTTCTCTCATTCAATCTCCTGTCTACGCTCAACCTTCTCTGACTTGCAGCTGAATTTTAGTCTCGCCCCACCACTCACTCCCAAACCTCTTTTTCTTTGCAGCAAACTAGCTTGCTGGCACGAGGCGTCTTGTTTTAAAATCGATTGCAGCACTTTTGTTTCACAGCCTCTCTTGTGTTCACATTGCACAGACACTAATGTAAGCTCCAAGCTGAAAAGTTATTATTTAGGTAAGGCACACCAAGAATACGTTTCAAAAACCTAAAAAAAAAAAAAAACTCTCATATTCCTGTGAGGAAGCAAATTGACAGTATTATTTAACTGCTATTTCCTCCCATGCAGCCTTGTGTTATTAGGGAAGAGTGTCAGTTTCTTTTCCAACCACTTCAGTACCAGAGAATAAGAAGAAATATTCTTTTGCAGTAGTTTATGTGTTGGTGACATTTTCTCACACTGCTAACTGTGCAATGCCAATATTTCCTGATCCTTCAGGCTGAATATTTAGTCTGCTTCATAATAAAAACAGCTCTATTTGCTCACACCAAATACATTGGAAACTCGCTCACAGTGGCCAAAAGGCACGGTTGTGTTCAAGTTGGACTTTAAAAAAGAATGAAAATAAAGTCACTCCTCATCTGAATGACAGCGGTGATTTTTTGTCAACTAATGCAGGATATATTCAAGGCATTCGAGAGGAAACAAGCTCTTTATTTGTCCTTCTCTTTCAAAACAACAGTGTCAATCAGTTAAAATGATGCAACATTAATGATTATGTGGTATATTAAGCTACATTTGTACCCTCAAATATTTTTCCTCTGCAGCTTTTCTGGTCCCACAGTGTTAATGAGTGGTACAGACCCAGACACAAGCCAGTCCACCCACTGAGCAATCCCAGAATCAAGTCAACTCACCTGGGTGGAAGCATGGCCTCTTCAGCCTCTCTCTCCCTCAGCGGCTGCTTCTTATCAGCATCCTCCAGCTGCCCCAGCTGAACGTGCTTTTAGCTCCACCCTAACTCACCTACATGTGTGTTGTCTGTTGGGAAGAGCAGCAGTGACAGAAAGACACAGACATGGCTGGCATTAGTGTTCATATATATAAGTGTATGTGTGTGCTTACATCTGCACATTCCCGTATTTCTTCAAGTGTCAATCAAGCTACACAAGAGAAGGTTGAAATGGCGTGACTGCCAGAATTACACACAGCATTTACTAATTTTGCCTACTCCTACGATCCTCTAATCCTACAACAGTGGTCTATGGATGGTTCAGTGAAAAACATAGGTTTTCAAGAGGCGGCAAGAAGGATTACTCACCTGGAATTCATTTTCTTTTCCTCCTTTGATGATAATTAAATTGATCCCAAATGTTTTTAAATGTAAAGAGAGACTGCTGAATTTTCTATTAGTCAGAGGGCATGGATTCAGTGATTATGTTAGGGTTTAACTTACAGGGAAATGAATACAACACATGGAACCTAAATGGACTGGCTGGATGTTTTACCTTATTCTTGGTCGAAAAAGCAGAAAGAATGAAATCTGTTTTTGTTCTTGGGATAATGGAAGCAATGTCCCAAATAGTACAATTACGGATAAAGATGTAAGAGCAGATATCTTATATTCCATTTGCATAATGTTTTGAGGGAAGCAAGTTTTTTTTTTTTTTTGAACATTTTAAAAGACAGTAATGAAAAATATTGAACCTTGAAGAATAATGTAAGATAAACAGGCTTTAGTTACCCTCCAGCATTATAGCCCCACATTGCCAAGTTGGCTCATTCGGTAAGATGAAAAAGATATCAAAAAACGAGGAGAGGGGGAAAAAGAGGAGTGAAATTGTCGTAACAAATGGGAGAAACATAGAATAAAGGCAAAATGGAAAACAGCAAAGGTTAAGATTAGAAAATGGCAGTGGAGATTAAAGCAAAGAGATCACATTATTTTGACTTACAACCATGTAAATTTCATACATATTTCTCTCCATTACAAGCTGCTATGGCTTAAAACTTATGGTAGCACCAATTTACAGTGAGAAAATGGAGGGTTAGATTAGTAGTGAAGGATGAGAAACTGAACGTGAAAGACTGAGAAAGGTGTTTGTGATTATTCAATTATGTGGGTGAGATCAATAATGAGCTGTTTAATGATTATCAGCTCAATATGGTAATCAATACTGTCTGGGATCTGACCTCTGAGCATAGATCCACACACAGAAACCCCTTCCGTATATAAGCCCTAGTGTGTGAACGTACATACACCACCACACTTAGATCTACATATAAACAGTGTGTGCACTTTAACCTTCACACATGTGCTCAAGATGAAATCAATTGTAAATAATGGGTTTTAGGTTGACCGTAGGGCACAGATTTCAGATTGATTCTTGATATTTTTTTTATGGGTTTACGTCATTTCACTGTAGATTTGCATTCAAGGCTGTAAAAGAACAAAACTCACTTGATTACAAAGAACACCATGTACAGACTGCGTCTCTGGGGGGCTGTCACCTTTTGAAAGTTGACATAAAAGAAATAGAAGGTATTAATATTAATACATTTGCAGGAGGTCCATGATGTAAAATTATGTGACAATTTGACATTAGCACTCCATCAGTGACTATAATATGACCTGTAATGTCAAAGACTTGCTAGTGCTGACAGTCCCACTGAGAATCAACAAAGCTCGGCACAGCTTTTAGCTCATTGTTTTGTCACACAAACCACAACAATGCCAGCTCATTTCAAATTACGAACAGCAGGTCCCAGCTCACCAGCTTATACAAGTCCATTGTGCACTACCTGCCCAGCGCCGAGAGGCAGAGCGCCAAAGTGAACAAGTGGCTGGTGACGAAAGTCGGACATCTTGCCAGCCCAGATTTTTTTTTTTTTTTCCTCAGGAGTTGACAGCATGAAACTATGCAGGGCTGAACATTAGTAGTTACTGGACTTTCATTTAACTGTTAGTGACAAAGATGATCCCAGCAGGTTACCTGTCTGTCTGTCCCTGTATCTTCTGGATGTAGAAATTCAAGATCAAGACTGAAGGATATATTTGTTACATATTTCTCAGTTTGTGCAGCAAAATGACATGATGGTCTGACTTGCTGAATGATTTCGAGGTAGCTTTCTAACTCTCCTTGAATGGAATATAACAATGGTCCAAAGTCCTTCCTCTCTGAGGCTGACATGTTGTATGTGGGTAGAAGATGTGTAGAACTTTTCTGCTGTCTACCTTATCACAGAACACCTCACATCTCTGTCAATGCTGTGTGGAGTTGGTATCTGATCCTTGCCTTAAGATCATCAAGCCTTACATTACACAGATAGGACAAAGATACTATTTATACTGCCCATAAATCCAGGTGTCAAAATTCAAAGTAAAAAACACGTCCTCCTTAAGCTGCCTCACAGAAAGGATTCACTTTCTAGGGTAAACTGAGTGACCGAATAATCTGAAAACTGTGGATATTATCTGAATACTAGGGATCATTAGCAGACACCTTCAGCTGAACTAAGGCGTAGTGAATTCACTGTATCATTACTTCATTTCAATTCGTTGTCCTCTAGGGACCTGAAAATAGAGAAGGTGGAAAATGAAGAGGTGAGGATGATGAACAGGGTCTGGCCGGCTGTTTAAGCACAGTATAATTCATGGTAAGCTACACTCCCACAAACTTAAAACTGCAGAGTGGCTCAAAGTATTTAAGGTCGATTCAGATCAAATCAGATGCAACGGTGAAAATGCCAATCCTCCCATTTATTTTCAGTGAGGGTATTTAGGCTACAGCGAATTGGGCCGCAGGGGAGGCTAAACTAAAGAAAAAACAAAAAAACACAGCGACCTGCAGCAAAGTTAAAGCAGAATACTTTGGAAACTTATTGCAATCAGACAGTCCATCTTATCCCCAAATTCCCCCGGGCATGGATGCGCAATGTTGCGTGTGTGCCAAGGCCACCGGAGCTGTATGCGGCCGTTCTAATGAATGTTTCAAACCCCTTACAAACTGCCGGTCGTAAAAACAGCCAAAAGCAAAACAAATTAATTACACAGCATATTTACACATTTAGAATCATATTTGGGAGCACATGCCCTGAGGAAAATGACCAAATCTCAGCAAGTAAACAAAGTCTGGCAGGCTAAACGCTCCGCTTCTGAAATGCTCCCAGTGCGGTTTGAAGTCGCGCAGAGGACGGACCAACGTGGCCGCAACGTGACAGAGACATACCCGGCGGGTTTCAGGGTTCCCAGTCTATGCTGTAAAATGGTGACATCAAGAAGCTGTTCACAGTGGTGACATCTAAAGCACAAATAAATATGGCCACACAATGCTGCACCATCTTGCAGCTAATAGCCGCAACGTCTTGATTACACACAACCGTCTTGTCAACCGTTTTGTCATGTATCTAATGCTGCCAGCACCAAGTGATCAAGTAACTTTTCTTTTTTTACTGAAGTAACCCAAAAGTAATGACTTTAATTGAAAGGCTGGAAGCAGAAGATGTTTTAAAAAACTTTTTGATTCTTATCACTACTGCACTCTTTTCTGCTGCAGTTTCCATCCACTTTATGCGCATATTAAATGTGTGCATAATGAAACACGAGGATGAAAAAAAGGCCAAAATATTGTGAAAGCATTTTAGTTTTCCTCTTCTTTTTACAGTGTCTATCCTTCCCTCACCTCTCTCTCTCTCTGTCTCTCTCTCTGTCTCTCTCTCTCTAATGGAGGTACTTAGCATGTGTAGCGTGTAAGCAATGCGGAGGAGTGTTGATTCTGTATTCAATTAGCCATGTCTGCCTGGGAACAAGTCAACCTCCCCAGCCTCTTTCAGTCTATCCAAAGAGAGAGAGAGAGAGCAAGAGGCAGAGAGAGATGAACCTGAGGAAAGGTTGGGAGTTAATTAAGAAATCTTCATTACTGTATAGATTTTTATATAATTATTTTAAAAATGTCCTTCATTATCTCTTTACCTGCATGTACATAGTCCTTTCAGGTCTTTGGAGTCTTTGTATATATGTTGGCTGGATTAAAGGGTGTGTGTATGTGTGTGTGTGTCGCCAAGAGGAGGAACAGATCACTTGTCTAAATCACTATTCTCTCTGTGATTCTCTGTGATTAATTACACCGCAGGCCTGCTCGTTCCTTACAGCAAACATAATACCACCTCTGTTTACCTATCCCTCTCTCTTTCTCAGTACACATCCCTCCCCTTAGATCTCCCTTTTCCTTTCCTGCCTCTCCATCTGTGCTTTTTGCCCTCTTTGCTCTTGCCCTGCCACCTCATACTCTTTTAATTCAAACACATTTCACCTCACCTCATGGTAGATTCTGACTCACATTTTCAGGAGGGAACCTATTATTCACCCGCAGAGCAACATTTGGAAACAAATATCGGCCCATTATTACAGCACAGTGCACCGTCCGCTGAAAAGACACACTGTCAAGTCTCGGTGTGTGTGTTGATACTTGATAGATTTAGAAATCAGCAGGGAGTTCAAGGGAAACTCCCAACTAATTTTACACATAAAGGTCAGTTTACTCGTCATGGGGAGCGGTACTCAGGCAGTGAAAACAGTTGTGTAATGTTCTCCGTGGCTCTGAAGTAACTGAATCTGAGAAATTGGGCCTGACCCTGTCTTCATGGTTATCAGTCAGGGGGGGTTTAATAAAAACAACAACAACAAAAAAAGATTTGACAAAAAGGGAAGGTGGATTTCTAGATGTGCAGAAACTCAATAATACCTCAGCTCCTCGCGCATCTTCTTGTCTTCCTTTGTGCAGGAGAGTTTGTGTCAATGAGGAGTGGAGAGTGTGCTTGTCTTAACCGAATGACAGTTTTTCAATGTATCTCTTTAACCGGCTCCAGTGAACTTGGCAAAGCAAGAACCTCACGTTCTACTGCCACACATGTCATTGTGGAGTAGGTGTACGTGTGAAACTTGCTCAAAATAATGATTGTGTGATGATTTTGCAGAAAACTTGTTTCTTATTTTTGGCTCTGAACCTTTTAGTTTTAAAAAAAGATATGCTGCTTGGGGAAAAATTCTGCAGGCACACTCATACACTCACACCTCTACACTTTCCTCTTCCCCTTTGAGCTTCTGCATATTAGAAGTCTAATATATATTCTGTGCTGTCAGCTTTACATTATTTATGCCTCTTTACCGGGTGTGTTAGGAGATAACCGGACCTTGTGTTGTATCTCATGGTCACATACCTACCTAACCTCCTCTGTTCCGTTCCTCCAGTGCTCTCTCCGTGCTGTACACTGTTACTTCTGTTAATCTCCTCGGCTACAGATACAGCCACTTCCTCCTGCTTCAGCTGCTCGTTCCTTCTTTTCATTATTCTTTATCTTTCCATATTTTCCACCCTGGAAATTTGCATGGTCATAACATGCTTGACTTTTACAAACAAGTGCAGAGGTTCCCTCTGACCGGTTCAATCAACATTACTGCCATACAGCATTTTGCAACATCACTTTGTGAAATTTTAAGATAGTCGTTCACAGAGTTCATCATTTCACTGCAAGTTTTAGTCGGTGTTAGTGTTTCAGGTACAAGCTGTCACAAAATCTTGTGTAGAGCACTTTCTAGCAACCTTAGCAGAATGCAACATGACTTGCCCTTTTTTCTCATCCAACACTTTAATTAGGAATATAATACATAGAAAATATATGTTTGTCACACATTTTACGTATCCCTTTTCCCACAACTTTATCATATGATGATGTGACTGAATTTCTGCACCTTACACACACCATACATGCAGTAATTTTTCCATCTTTTACGGACAGAAAAAGTATTTAGAACCGTTTGCTTTTCCAATATTGTTCAAAGAAAGTTCATTTTTTTTTAATAATCCTAATGTAAATTATTGTAAAATCCCAAAGACAATTAATGAAATTCTTTATCTCGGCCTGTCTTATCCTCACTGTTATTTGCTTTTCATGCAATGATTTGGCTCTTTGTAAATTTCTGTCTTTGTAAATGTAAGAGAATTAAAGAATGATCTGTTTTTAAGCTCTTAGCTGCACACTTCTATTTCCCCTCCACCCTTATATCTCTCTCTTCTCTGCTGTCTTGCTCTATGCACCTCACTCCTAACCAGGTGCTTTGGGAGATAACTAACCTTGTATGGTCTGCTTTTATGTCATGGCCAAACTCATTTTTTCCTTCACCTTCTCCTCTCCCTTGCTAGTTTTTGCACTCCTCTCCCCCTCTCTATCATCTTTCTCCACCCCTCCAGCTTCTCTGCCTCCTGCTCCTCTACCCTTTCACTCCATCTCTTTCCATTTTTGCGTTTCCTCTTCCCCGTCCCTTCCTGCTCTTTGCTGCTTGGCTTTCTCTTGTGTTTTAACTGTAATGGCGGCATGCGTTTCATCTGACAACGCTGGGCTTTTGTAGTGGTGACCTGCTTACCATATCAAAGGCTGTGATGGCATGATAAGGTTTATTAGATTAAGCAAGGGATCTTTCAGAGAACCAGAGGAAGAGGAGTGTGTATGATTTATGCATGTGCGTTAACATGCACAAAGGATGATATGAAAAACAAGAGTAGCTAGTAGAAACACAAGTCCCTTTGTTGCCCTACATGTATTCTACATGCGTCAGTGTCCTCTTTCTATGTGTGTAAAGAGACTGACTATAAAGCTTTCCTTCAGACAATAAAAGGTTTTAAAACTCTTGTGTTTTCACTGTGACGTTCACCACCTGACTGTCCTGAAATTCCTTTATGAGCAGTAGGTGGGCTGAATCACAGATGCATAATGAGCTACCTGTGTGTGTGTGTGTGTGTGTGTGTGTGTGTGTGTGTGTGTGTGTGTGTGTGTGTGTGTGTGGTTAATTTTTGTTCAGTCTCTCATCAAGTTTGAAGGAACATAGAACAACAAGGGGCAGATCAATAGTCCTGATTGGGGATTTCAAATGAATTTTGGTCAGGAAAATGCATACAAACTGAAACGCACTCACACATGTGTGAGGACATTTGCAGAATATAATCATTCCCACACCACTGATGGCAGCAATAACTCTTTTTACCGCATGTCTAAACTTAACCCTGGATGAACCAAACAATGGTACATTTGTATGACCATTAACATGTCAAGTAAAGAATAGACTTAGACTAGTTATTTTGTTTAACGTTAACAGATTTGTTTGTCATTATCACCTCCACCTCCAATATGCCATAGAGATAAACACGTAAAGTGATGATATGTTATACATTCAAGATAGAAATTACAGAGGTTGCATACATTCAAGATAGAAATTACAGAGGTTGCACTCTACACTGTGTGTTTCCTCTAGAATCCCAAGATGGTTGATTTTTTATTTTTTTTTTTTTGCTTCAGTGTGAAATGTCTCGACAACTTGAAATCTGGAGCACCGGGGCTATTCATGTTTCCAGCAGGTTACAATTTCAACTTGTCCAGTAGTTTGATTGATTTATGGCCAAATACACCAAACTGGTGCAAACCCATGATGATCCCATTAGCCTCAGCTGAACTTTGAGTTTGGTCATTTTAAAACAGTACTCACAAAACTATAGAATCTGAAGAATGGCTTAACATATTAACTTTTCTGCATAAACCCCTTTGACTCAAGACCTCTATGCTGAGACCACCATTGTCACCTTTATTTTACTGCAACTGCTAAGGATCAAAAACAAGCTCTGGTCCTCAACTTTTATCCATTTTCCAATGTGTTTTTTCTTATAGCCTCACAGAGCTTAGTCTTGTTTTATTACAGTGTTTTAGGTCAGTACCTGTAGTGAGTGCAAGACAGCAAAGCAATAACCTCTCATCACCTGAAGTGTTGCCAAAGCCAAGAAAACAACACTCGTGTGAATTATCACCTCAAAGAGGTGAGAAAAAAGTTTGTACTTTGGAAGATTTTTGTCATCTTTCTATCCTTGTGAGGACACTTTTCCAAGTACAGAAATGAAGGAAAACAGCAAAGGAAATACATTTTATGGTATAAAATGATTTATGACCATCACGGTTTGAATAGAAGAGAAATGTTAGTTATAATTCTACTGGATTCTGGAAATGAATTTGTTTTGCCATTTAGGGAGTCTGTTTTAATTGAAAATTAGGTGAAAGATGTAGGCAGTATACACACATGCAGTGTATATTCATATTGTATGGTAGGGCACACTGGAACGATTCAGGCAATATTATGTTGTTTGTGTGTCTGTGTGTGTTCAAACTACTGGTTCTAGTTATCTGTCTCTATTTGTCATAAGAAGGGGCGCATAGATATACAAATACAAATCCCTTTAGCTCAGTTGTTGAATGTTTGTCATGAGTCTGGGATAGAAATGCAGTGTGTGTGTGCGTGTGTGTGTGTGTGTGTGTGTGTGCGTGCGTGTGCGTGTGTGCAAGAGACAGAGAAAGAGGTAGAGAGATAAAGAATTTCATCTACTTGTCACTGTCCCTCAGAGACAGAATCGATCTTGCAAGAGGACAGAACTGAAAATTGAAATGGTAGCATATTCTTTCTTTTTTCTCTCTCTTCTCAATTACACTTTCTATTTATTGAACTACATCTCACATACTCATCAGACAGATCTAAGAAACCGTTTCAAAAAAATGACACGTCCTTTCGGCTAACTTAATTAGATCACACACACACAGACATATACGTATATATATATATTGGACACATTTTCATGTTTTATTCATGCTGAAACCTAAAGCAGTGCAGATTTCTTTATTGGTCAGCTACATAATACATTCACACTTGACATCTCAAGCTCCATTTTGGGTGTTGAAGTAAGTAAGATGGTGCAAAGAGTATGTGAGGAGTGTGTTTCTCATTTGTTCTTATGACGTTTGGTAGGTTGCTCTTTTGCATCCAGAAACCAATCTTTCTAACTGGTTAGACCGGAGTGACCTCTGCAAAAGGACTCACTTTGACATTCCTCTTTTGTTGCATCCTCATGTTCTTCTTTCACATACACACATACTCACACACACACTCTCTTTCTCTGCTGCCACAGTACCAAGCATATCATCTATTTTTTTTATCCTGTTAAAACAAATTCAATGTAAAGCACAGGGATGCCATTTTAACAACTCAAAAGTCAGACATGTTTAAAACAAAAAAAAGATGACATTTGTCTTTGTGGTTTGTGTGTGTGTGTGTGCGTGTGTGTGTGTGTGCGTGTGTGTGTGTGTGTGTGTGTGTGTGTGCCTGTGTGGAAATACCATATATGGACACAGAACCTGTTCCAGAAGTGGAATTCTGGAGTTCTGCTCCACTGTCACACGTACATGAAAGGAGCAGAATCTACATCCACCTCATTGCTTCAGCAGAGGCAGAGAGAGCAGATCAACATTACTGGGATCCACTAATGGGAAGATCGTCGGTTGGATCCCCTGCAGGCTGCGTGCAAAGTGTCCTTGGGCAAAATTGGAAACCCCAAATTGCTCCTGAAGGCTGAATCATCAATGTGTAAGTGCACGTGTGTGACTGTGTGTGTGTGAATGTGTTAGTTACTTTCTGATCAGCTGTAAGGACTTTGCATGGCAGCCTCTAGCGTGCTTTAAGTGCTCAACACTTCTGCACCAGAAGAAACAGAAGAAGAAGAACAGAAGAACATGTTCCCTATGAGGGAACCATCTCATATCCTTTATTTGTATTGTATTTTTATTGATTTGCATTTATGATAAGGAAAAAAGCAGTCATTTTTTTTTATAAATGATTGCTTTTCGCCTTTAAAGTTCTTGGGTGGTCAGTTTGTCTGCAGAAGAAGAAACTGAATCATCATATTTTCTGCGAGGAAACCCCTCATCTTTTTTACTTTTTGGGCTGGTCTATTGACCGGAGCCATACCCCTACATATAAGTCTTTAAGTGTTGAAGTTTGTTGGTTTGGCAAGTATGGAAGCATGGGGCATGTAAACCTCAGCTCGGCTTTGTCAGACACCTCTGTGACAACAAACAAAATAACCACTTATTGTAGGGTGGGGACAGCACGGGGGCAATGAGTCTTCCTCACAGACAAGGTCTGAAGTGTCGGGTTGTGACTCTCTTGTCTTCTCTGTCAGGAGTGACTAGATCCCCGTGTTGCCGTGGGTTTTCTCCGGGTTCTCCGGTTTCCTCCCACACTCAAAATGTTTTGGCTAATTTGGCTTTACTACACATCTGCACTTAGGCAGAGGTGTAGATACTGAACTTGAATAAATGATAAAGGTTAAATGTGATTAATGCTTGTGCATCTCTTTTGTGTTTACCATCAGAGTCAGAACACTTTGAGAAAGGTTTGTTAAGGCTTTGTTGAGGGTAAAAGAGTCAGCTGGTCTCCAGCAAACCTAATTCAAACACCAGACAGACAGAAGCAGACATAAGAAACCCCCAAGTTTCAACATCCTGCTCCTGTTGTAGACAAATCGTCGCCTCCATTTTCACTCGTCACTCTTCCTAAAGTTTTTAATCTCTGAGAAGCCCTCACAACTCACTAAGATCAATGGTTTAGCATAGACCCTTCCCTGCTTCATGTGACTCTTCTGAAGATGTCCTTGTTGCTAATGCTTGGTTTACAAAAACACCTTAGCACTTGCATCACCTTTATTCCAGTGTAAGCCAGTGGGAAGAAGAGAAACTCGATGCTCAGGGGTCAAGTGATTTGTAACAAGTGTCAGAGCTCAGGCAGAGATTAGCATGCATGCTCAGAAATCCTGATGAAGTCAGGTCAAGGAATTGTTGAATACAAAAACACCCATGCAAACTGGACAAAGGTGAGGTGAGGGTCAGAACACAAACATTTGTGTTAAGCTACACGAATGGTGGACATTGGAGTCTACACACCACAGAAAGCCCGTGGTGCTCTGTGTGGTGCTACAGTCAGGTGGTGATGATATAATAATATTAATAATAATAATACATTTTATTTCATAGGAGCCTTTCTGTCACCCAAGGACACCGTACAATAAAGAGTAGACAGCAAATAACAGAAAGAAACAAAAAGAACCATATGGTATATCAAATTACAAGAATACAACATAAAAACAGGTTAAAATAGGACAGTGCAATTGAATCAGATGGAAAAGGCTATTATAAACAGGTGGGTTTTAAGTGCAGACTTAAATTGTGAGAGTGAGTTGATGTTCCTTATGACGTGGGGGTAAAGAGTTCCAGAGCTGTGGAGCAGAGCGGCTGAAAGCTCTGCTCTCCATGGTGGTGAGACGGGCGGAGTGGACAGTCAGGTGAATGGAGGAGGGTGTGTATGGTGCTGCAGGCAGATGTTGGTTTGCAGAGGGAGGAATGTACAGGACAACGATGCTGACATGCGGGATCTCTCTCAGCAGATAGCATGGACGGAGTCCAACGGCTAGCAGGTCAACAGTTCAGCATCCGGGCTACAGAGCTGTTCTTTGGTTGTGATGTGACCGGGATTACACCATCTGCCGTTAACTAGAACGGCAAGCCCCTCGCCTTCCGCTACCGCTCTCAGTACAATCCCGGTCGGCCCGGACAGTGTGGAAGCCATCGACGGAGATGTTCTGGTCCGTGATGTCCCTGTGCAGCCATGTCTCCGTGAAGTACATCAGACTGCACTCCATACTCTGCGTGGCTCCGCGTTAGCACCGTTAGCTCGTCCATTTGTTGCTAAGAGACCGCACATTGCCCATAACAACAGAGGGGAGACACGGCCCAAATCCTCTCCTCTCTACAAGCCCGTCCCGTCTTGACCCTCCTCTGCATCCTCAGTGTGTTTTTCTCCAGAGTTCAGCTGATATATCAAATGGCTTCTGTCTTTCCATCTGTACCCACTGTATGTGTGTGTGTGTGTGCCTGTGTGGAAATACCATATATGGACACAGAACCTTGCTGTTCCAGAAGCAGAATTCTGGAGTTCTGCTCCACTGTCACACGTACATGAAAGGAGCAGAATCTACATCCACCTCATTGCTTCAGCAGAGGCAGAGAGAGCAGATCAACATTACTGGGATCCACTAATGGGAAGATCGTTGGTTGGATCCCTGCAGGCTGCGTGCAAAGTGTCCTTGGGCAAAATTGGAAACCCCAAATTGCTCCTTAAGGCTGAATCATCAATGTGTAAGTGCACGTGTGTGAGTGTGCATGTGTGAATGTGTTAGTTACTTTCTGATCAGCTGTAAGGACTTTGCATGGCAGCCTCTAGCGTGCTTTAAGTGGTCAACACTTTTGCACCAGAAGAAAAGAAGAACATGAACAGAAGAACCATCTCATATCCTTTATTTGTATTGTATTTTTATTGATTTGCATTTATGATAAGGAAAAAAGCAGTCATTTTTTTTTATAAATGATTGCTTTTCGCCTTTAAAGTTCTTGGGTGGTCAGTTTGTCTGCAGAAGAAGAAACTGAATCATCATATTTTCTGCGAGAAACCCTCATCTTTTTACTTTTTGGGCTGGTCTATTGACCGAGCCATACCCTACATATAAGTCTTTAAGTGTTGAAGTTTGTTGGTTTGGCAAGTATGGAAGCATGGGGCATGTAAACCTCAGCTCGGCTTTGTCAGACACCTCTGTGACAACAAACAAAATAACCACTTATTGTAGGGTGGGGACAGCACGGGGGCAAAGAGTCTTCCTCACAGACAAGGTCTGAAGTGTCGGGTTGTGACTCTCTTGTCTTCTCTGTCAGGAGTGACTAGATCCCCGTGTTGCCGTGGGTTTTCTCCGGGTTCTCCGGTTTCCTCCCACACTCAAAACGTTTTGGCTAATTTGGCTTTACTACACATCTGCACTTAGGCAGAGGTGTAGATACTGAACTTGAATAAATGATAAAGGTTAAATGTGATTAATGCTTGTGCATCTCTTTTGTGTTTACCATCAGAGTCAGAACACTTTGAGAAAGGTTTGTTAAGGCTTTGTTGAGGGTAAAAGAGTCAGCTGGTCTCCAGCAAACCTAATTCAAACACCAGACAGACAGAAGCAGACATAAGAAACCCCCAAGTTTCAACATCCTACTCCTGTTGTAGACAAATCGTCGCCTCCATTTTCACTCGTCACTCTTCCTAAAGTTTTTAATCTCTGAGAAGCCCTCACAACTCCCTGAGAACAATGGTTTAGCATAGACCCTTCCCTGCTTCATGTGACTCTTCTGAAGATGTCCTTGTTGCTAATGCTTGGTTTACCAAAAACACCTTAGCACTTGCATCACCTTTATTCCAGTGTAAGCCAGTGGGAAGAAGAGAAACTTGATGCTCAGGAGTCAAGTGATTTGTAACAAGTGTCAGAGCTCAGGCAGAGATTAGCATGCATGCTCAGAAATCCTGATGAAGTCAGGTCAAGGAATTGTTGAATACAAAAAACACCCATGCAAACTGGACAAAGGTGAGGTGAGGGGTCAGAACACAAACATTTGTGTTAAGCTACACGAATGGTGGACATTGAGTCTACACACCACAGAAAGCCTGTGGTGCTCTGTGTGGTGCTACAGTCAGGTGGTGATGATATAATATTAATAATAATAATACATTTTATTTCATAGGAGCCTTTCTGTCACCCAAGGACACCGTACAATAAATGAGAGTAGACAGCAAATAACAGAAAGAAACAAAAAGAACCATATGGTATATCAAATTACAAGAATACAACATAAAAACAGGTTAAAATAGGACAGTGCAATTGAATCAGATGGAAAAGGCTATTATAAACAGGTGGGTTTTAAGTGCAGACTTAAATTGTGAGAGTGAGTTGATGTTCCTTATGACGGGGGTAAAGAGTTCCAGAGCTGTGGAGCAGAGCGGCTGAAAGCTCTGCTCTCCATGGTGGTGAGACGGGCGGAGTGGACAGTCAGGTGAATGGAGGAGGGTGTGTATGGTGCTGCAGGCAGATGTTGGTTTGCAGAGGGAGGGATGTACAGGACAACGATGCTGACATGCAGGATCTCTCTCAGCAGATAGTATGGACGGAGTCCAACGGCTAGCAGGTCAACAGTTCAACATCCAGGCTACAGAGCTGTTCTTTGGTTGTGATGTGACCGGGATTACACCATCTGCCGTTAACTAGAACGGCAAGCCCCTCGCCTTTCCACTTACCGCTCTCAGTACAATCCCGGTCGGCCCGGACAGTGTGGAAGCCATCGACGGAGATGTTCTGGTCCGTGACGTCCCTGTGCAGCCATGTCTCTGTGAAGCACATCAGACTGCACTCTATACTCTATGTGGCTCCGCGTTAGCACCGTTAGCTCATCCATTTGTTGCTAAGAGGCCGGAGGAGCGTAACAGGCGGCCTGCAGCTTTCACGCATGCGCACTACCTCATATGATGTTTGGTCACACAAATGGCTTCTGTCTTTCCATCTGTACCCACTGTATGTGTGTGTGTGTGTGTGTGTGTGTGTGTGTGTGTGTGTGTGCCTGTGTGGAAATACCATATTTGGACACAGAACCTTGCTGTTCCAGAAGCGGAATTCTGGAGTTCTGCTCCACTGTCACACGTACATGAAAGGAGCAGAATCTACATCCACCTCATTGCTTCAGCAGAGGCAGAGAGAGCAGATCAACATTACTGGGATCCACTAATGGGAAGATCGTCGGTTGGATCCCCTGCAGGCTGCGTGCAAAGTGTCCTTGGGCAAAATTGGAAACCCCAAATTGCTCCTGAAGGCTGAATCATCAACGTGTAAGTGCACGTGTGTGAGTGTGTGTGTGAATGTGTTAGTTACTTTCTGATCAGCTGTAAGGACTTTGCATGGCAGCCTCTAGCGTGCTTTAAGTGCTCAACACTTCTGCACCAGAAGAAGAAGAACAGAAGAACATGTTCCCTATGAGGGAACCATCTCATATCCTTTATTTGTATTGTATTTTTATTGATTTGCATTTATGATAAGGAAAAAGCAGTCATTTTTATAAATGATTGCTTTTCGCCTTTAAAGTTCTTGGGTGGTCAGTTTGTCTGCAGAAGAAGAAACTGAATCATCATATTTTCTGCGAGGAAACCCCTCATCTTTTTTACTTTTTGGGCTGGTCTATTGACCGGAGCCATACCCCTACATATAAGTCTTTAAGTGTTGAAGTTTGTTGGTTTGGCAAGTATGGAAGCATGGGGCATGTAAACCTCAGCTCGGCTTTGTCAGACACCTCTGTGACAACAAACAAAATAACCACTTATTGTAGGGTGGGGACAGCACGGGGGCAAAGAGTCTTCCTCACAGACAAGGTCTGAAGTGTCGGGTTGTGACTCTCTTGTCTTCTCTGTCAGGAGTGACTAGATCCCCGTGTTGCCGTGGGTTTTCTCCGGGTTCTCCGGTTTCCTCCCACACTCAAAATGTTTTGGCTAATTTGGCTTTACTACACATCTGCACTTAGGCAGAGGTGTAGATACTGAACTTGAATAAATGATAAAGCTTAAATGTGATTAATGCTTGTGCATCTCTTTTGTGTTTACCATCAGAGTCAGAACACTTTGAGAAAGGTTTGTTAAGGCTTTGTTGAGGGTAAAAGAATCAGCTGGTCTCCAGCAAACCTAATTCAAACACTAGACAGACAGAAGCAGACATAAGAAACCCCCAAGTTTCAACATCCTGCTCCTGTTGTAGACAAATCGTCGCCTCCATTTTCACTCGTCACTCTTCCTAAAGTTTTTAATCTCTGAGAAGCCCTCACAACTCCCTGAGAACAATGGTTTAGCATAGACCCTTCCCTGCTTCATGTGACTCTTCTGAAGATGTCCTTGTTGCTAATGCTTGGTTTACCAAAAACACCTTAGCACTTGCATCACCTTTATTCCAGTATAAGCCAGTGGAAGAAGAGAAACTTGATGCTCAGGGGTCAAGTGATTTGTAACAAGTGTCAGAGCTCAGACAGAGATTAGCATGCATGCTCAGAAATCCTGATGAAGTCAGGTCAAGGAATTGTTGAATACAAAAAACACCCATGCAAACTGGACAAAGGTGAGGTGAGGGGTCAGAACACAAACATTTGTGTTAAGCTACACGAATGGTGGACATTGGAGTCTACACACCACAGAAAGCCCGTGGTGCTCTGTGTGGTGCTACAGTCAGGTGGTGATGATATAATAATATTAATAATAATAATACATTTTATTTCATAGGAGCCTTTCTGTCACCCAAGGACACCGTACAATAAATGAGAGTAGACAGCAAATAACAGAAAGAAACAAAAAGAACCATATGGTATATCAAATTACAAGAATACAACATAAAAACAGGTTAAATAGGACAGTGCAATTGAATCAGATGGAAAAAGCTATTATAAACAGGTGGGTTTTAAGTGCAGACTTAAATTGTGAGAGTGAGTTGATGTTCCTTATGACGGGGGGGTAAAGAGTTCCAGAGCTGTGGAGCAGAGCGGCTGAAAGCTCTGCTCTCCATGGTGGTGAGACGGGCGGAGTGGACAGTCAGGTGAATGGAGGAGGGTGTGTATGGTGCTGCAGGCAGATGTTGGTTTGCAGAGGGAGGGATGTACAGGACAACGATGCTGACATGCGGGATCTCTCTCAGCAGATAGTATGGACGGAGTCCAACGGCTAGCAGGTCAACAGTTCAGCATCCGGGCTACAGAGCTGTTCTTTGGTTGTGATGTGACCGGGATTACACCATCTGCCGTTAACTAGAACGGCAAGCCCCTCGCCTTTCCGCTTACCGCTCTCGGTACAATCCCGGTCGGCCCGGACAGTGTGGAAGCCATCGACGGAGATGTTCTGGTCCGTGATGTCCCTGTGCAGCCATGTCTCTGTGAAGCACATCAGACTGCACTCCATACTCTGCGTGGCTCCGCGTTAGCACCGTTAGCTCGTCCATTTGTTGCTAAGAGACCGCACATTGCCCATAACAACAGAGGGGAGACACGGCCCAATTCCTCTCCTCTCTACAAGCCCGTCCCGTCTTGACCCTCCTCTGCATCCTCAGTGTGTTTTTCTCCAGAGTTCAGCTGATATATCAAATGGCTTCTGTCTTTCCATCTGTACCCACTGTATGTGTGTGTGTGTGTGCCTGTGTGGAAATACCATATATGGACACAGAACCTTGCTGTTCCAGAAGCGGAATTCTGGAGTTCTGCTCCACTGTCACACAAACATTAAAGGAGCAGAATCTACATCCACCTCATTGCTTCAGCAGAGGCAGAGAGAGCAGATCAACATTACTGGGATCCACTAATGGGAAGATCGTCGGTTGGATCCCCTGCAGGCTGCGTGCAAAGTGTCCTTGGGCAAAATTGGAAACCCCAAATTGCTCCTTAAGGCTGAATCATCAATGTGTAAGTGCACGTGTGTGAGTGTGCATGTGTGAATGTGTTAGTTACTTTCTGATCAGCTGTAAGGACTTTGCATGGCAGCCTCTAGCGTGCTTTAAGTGGTCAACACTTTTGCACCAGAAGAAACAGAAGAAGAAGAACAGAAGAACATGTTCCCTATGAGGGAACCATCTCATATCCTTTATTTGTATTGTATTTTTATTGATTTGCATTCATGATAAGGAAAAAAGCAGTCATTTTTTTATAAATGATTGCTTTTCGCCTTTAAAGTTCTTGGGTGGTCAGTTTGTCTGCAGAAGAAGAAACTGAATCATCATATTTTCTGTGAGGAAACCCCTCATCTTTTTCACTTTTTGGGCTGGTCTATTGACCGGAGCCATACCCCTACATATAAGTCTTTAAGTGTTGAAGTTTGTTGGTTTGGCAAGTATGGAAGCATGGGGCATGTAAACCTCAGCTCGGCTTTGTCAGACACCTCTGTGACAACAAACAAAATAACCACTTATTGTAGGGTGGGGACAGCACGGGGGCAAAGAGTCTTCCTCACAGACAAGGTCTGAAGTGTCGGGTTGTGACTCTCTTGTCTTCTCTGTCAGGAGTGACTAGATCCCCGTGTTGCCGTGGGTTTTCTCCGGGTTCTCCGGTTTCCTCCCACACTCAAAATGTTTTGGCTAATTTGGCTTTACTACACATCTGCACTTAGGCAGAGGTGTAGATACTGAACTTGAATAAATGATAAAGGTTAAATGTGATTAATGGTTGTGCATCTCTTTTGTGTTTACCATCAGAGTCAGAACACTTTGAGAAAGGTTTGTTAAGGCTTTGTTGAGGGTAAAAGAGTCAGCTGGTCTCCAGCAAACCTAATTCAAACACTAGACAGACAGAAGCAGACATAAGAAACCCCCAAGTTTCAACATCCTACTCCTGTTGTAGACAAATCGTCGCCTCCATTTTCACTCGTCACTCTTCCTAAAGTTTTTAATCTCTGAGAAGCCCTCACAACTCACTGAGAACAATGGTTTAGCATAGACCCTTCACTGCTTCATGTGACTCTTCCAAAGATGTCCTTGTTGCTAATGCTTGGTTTACCAAAAACACCTTAGCACTTGCATCACCTTTATTCCAGTGTAAGCCAGTGGGAAGAAGAGAAACTCGATGCTCAGGGGTCAAGTGATTTGTAACAAGTGTCAGAGCTCAGACAGAGATTAGCATGCATGCTCAGAAATCCTGATGAAGTCAGGTCAAGGAATTGTTGAATACAAAAAACACCCATGCAAACTGGACAAAGGTGAGGTGAGGGGTCAGAACACAAACATTTGTGTTAAGTTACACGAATGGTGGACATTGGAGTCTACACACCACAGAAAGCCCGTGGTGCTCTGTGTGGTGCTACAGTCAGGTGGTGATGATACAATAATATTAATAATAATAATACATTTTATTTCATAGGAGCCTTTCTGTCACCCAAGGACACCGTACAATAAATGAGAGTAGACAGCAAATAACAGAAAGAAACAAAAAGAACCATATGGTATATCAAATTACAAGAATACAACATAAAAACAGGTTAAATAGGACAGTGCAATTGAATCAGATGGAAAAGGCTATTATAAACAGGTGGGTTTTAAGTGCAGACTTAAATTGTGAGAGTGAGTTGATGTTCCTTATGACGGGGGTAAAGAGTTCCAGAGCTGTGGAGCAGAGCGGCTGAAAGCTCTGCTCTCCATGGTGGTGAGACGGGCGGAGTGGACAGTCAGGTGAATGGAGGAGGGTGTGTATGGTGCTGCAGGCAGATGTTGGTTTGCAGAGGGAGGGATGTACAGGACAACGATGCTGACATGCGGGATCTCTCTCAGCAGATAGTATGGACGGAGTCCAACGGCTAGCAGGTCAACAGTTCAGCATCCGGGCTACAGAGCTGTTCTTTGGTTGTGATGTGACCGGGATTACACCATCTGCCGTTAACTAGAACGGCAAGCCCCTCGCCTTTCGGCTTACTGCTCTCGGTACAATCCCGGTCGGCCCGGACAGTGTGGAAGCCATCGACGGAGATGTTCTGGTCCGTGATGTCCCTGTGCAGCCATGTCTCTGTGAAGCACATCAGACTGCACTCCATACTCTGCGTGGCTCCGCGTTAGCACCGTTAGCTTGTCCATTTGTTGCTAAGAGGCCGCACATTGCCCATAACAACAGAGGGGAGACGCGGCCCAAATCCTCTCCTCTCTACAAGCCCGTCCCGACCCTCCTCTGTATCCTCAGTGTGTTTTTCTCCAGAGTTCAGCTGATATATCGGCTGGTCTTACTTCTATGCCAGCCGGCATTAGCACGATCAGCTGGTCCCCGGAGTAAACAAAGGCAGCATGTCAAGATGGAAGCAGCATTTTAAAAAAAACACGACAAAAAGCACAAAAAACTCTCTAAAAACAACCTTGTTAGAGAGGGCAGGACTCCACAGAGTTACAGTGAAGAAAACAAAAACGAACAAGAGAAAAAAGCTAAAAAGTCAAAAAGCGACCTCAAAGGCTGGAGGAGCGTAACAGGCAGCTTGCAGCTTTCGCGCATGCACACTAGCTCATATGATGTTTGGTCACACAAATGGCTTCTGTCTTTCCATCTGTACCCACTGTGTGTGTGTGCGTGTGCGTGTGCGTTTGTGTGTGCCTGTGTGGAAATACCATATATGGACACAGAACCTTGCTGTTCCAGAAGCGGAATTCTGGAGTTCTGCTCCACTGTCACACGTACATGAAAGGAGCAGAATCTACATCCACCTCATTGCTTCAGCAGAGGCAGAGAGAGCAGATCAACATTACTGGGATCCACTAATGGGAAGATCGTCGGTTGGATCCCCTGCAGGCTGCGTGCAAAGTGTCCTTGGGCAAAATTGGAAACCCAAATTGCTCCTGAAGGCTGAATCATCAACGTGTAAGTGCACGTGTGTGAGTGTGCGTGTGTGAATGTGTTAGTTACTTTCTGATCAGCTGTAAGGACTTTGCATGGCAGCCTCTAGCGTGCTTTAAGTGGTCAACACTTTTGCACCAGAAGAAACAGAAGAAGAAGAACAGAAGAACATGTTCCCTATGAGGGAACCATCTCATATCCTTTATTTGTATTGTATTTTTATTGATTTGCATTCATGATAAGGAAAAAAGCAGTCATTTTTTATAAATGATTGCCTTTCGCCTTTAAAGTTCTTGGGTGGTCAGTTTGTCTGCAGAAGAAGAAACTGAATCATCATATTTTCTGAGGAAACCCTCATCTTTTTACTTTTTGGGCTGGTCTATTGACCGAGCCATACCCCTACATATAAGTCTTTAAGTGTTGAAGTTTGTTGGTTTGGCAAGTATGGAAGCATGGGGCATGTAAACCTCAGCTCGGCTTTGTCAGACACCTCTGTGACAACAAACAAAATAACCACTTATTGTAGGGTGGGGACAGCACGGGGGCAAAGAGTCTTCCTCACAGACAAGGTCTGAAGTGTCGGGTTGTGACTCTCTTGTCTTCTCTGTCAGGAGTGACTAGATCCCGTGTTGCCGTGGTTTTCTCCGGTTCTCCGGTTTCCTCCCACACTCAAAATGTTTTGGCTAATTTGGCTTTACTACACATCTGCACTTAGGCAGAGGTGTAGATACTGAACTTGAATAAATGATAAAGGTTAAATGTGATTAATGGTTGTGCATCTCTTTTGTGTTTACCATCAGAGTCAGAACACTTTGAGAAAGGTTTGTTAAGGCTTTGTTGAGGGTAAAAGAGTCAGCTGGTCTCCAGCAAACCTAATTCAAACACTAGACAGACAGAAGCAGACATAAGAAACCCCCAAGTTTCAACATCCTACTCCTGTTGTAGACAAATCGTCGCCTCCATTTTCACTCGTCACTCTTCCTAAAGTTTTTAATCTCTGAGAAGCCCTCACAACTCACTGAGAACAATGGTTTAGCATAGACCCTTCACTGCTTCATGTGACTCTTCCGAAGATGTCCTTGTTGCTAATGCTTGGTTTACCAAAAACACCTTAGCACTTGCATCACCTTTATTCCAGTATAAGCCAGTGGAAAGAAGAAAAACGATGCTCAGGGGTCAAGTGATTTGTAACAAGTGTCAGAGCTCAGGCAGAGATTAGCATACATGCTCAGAAATCTTGATAAAGTCAGGTCAAGGAATTGTTGAATACAAAAAACACCCATGCAAACTGGACAAAGGTGAGGTGAGGGGTCAGAACACAAACATTTGTGTTAAGTTACACGAATGGTGGACATTGGAGTCTACACACCACAGAAAGCCCGTGGTGCTCTGTGTGGTGCTACAGTCAGGTGGTGATGATATGATGTTTGGTCACACAAATGGCTTCTGTCTTTCCATCTGTACCTATTGTATGTGTGTGTGTGTGCGTGAGTTAATGCGGCTGTGTTTCTGGTGGCCTGCTCTAAGGTGGGCACGGTTCTGAGTTTTTTTGCCTGCTGAGTTGAATAGAGAGGAGGCCTCGCGAAATAATCTACACTCCTATAGATCCTTTACTTGAAACAGCAGCAATAATCAATTACTGGACTACACAAGAGACAGCTAGAGTGGAGATGGGTGAAGTGGAAGTGAGTAAAAGAGCAAAGGAAGTCGAGGAAGACACAGCGAGAACCGAGCATAGGTCAGTGCAGGCCTGAAATCTTTGCCTTAGCCTGCGATGTTCACTTCACACCCGAATCAAACCTTATTGCTGGTCGACAAATCCCATGAAAAGACCAAGAACAACAAGGAATTGATCATTCTAACAAGTTTTTCCTGTCCCTATCCAAAGCCTGATATAGCTTATTCGCTCCGCACCTGCAACCCCTCCACACAAAAAAACAAGCAATTAAAACATCTTAATGAACAACAGTGTTGCACTGGGCGTTCTCTCAGAAGCAGTCCTATGTAGACCTCACTTAGCATACCAAAGATGAAAATAGTTCTCAACAAATACACCATTTAATCCTGTGTGAAAGGCAGCTGCTAAAATATACAGTTCAGGAAATCACTGAGCCTTCGTTTAAAAATGAAACTAGCATATTTTTATAGGATTTACTGACAATAAGATAATTAGACAACTGTGTGTGTTGCCTGTATTATCCAATGACAGTATAAAGAAATAGACAGACGCTGAGTGGTGGATCTAAGGCGTTCTGAATGAATCCTTGGCCCTTGAATAAGCCATCTCTAACGGCACTTACCTGTCAATCAAGCGGTCATGCTCTTAATTATGAGCAACTTTCAGCCTTAATAATCATCTGAACATGTGAGTTAAAAAAGATTCACCCTCCTCACAGTTAGACAGAACTGTGAGGAGCCACTCAAGTAATTACAGTTTCTAGTACTTCCGCATTGGCTTCAGTTGCCGCTTGGTATTATTATACTATTATTTAGGCCTTTTTGTTCTGTATCTATGCATGACATTGCATTTAAACTTAAAATTTGACCTATTTTTTTGTGCTTAAAACACGACAAAGAAAATGTCACTGTCAATAAATGACTTGAAAGCAAGATAATGTACATTTTTTTTGCTATTTACGTGCTCTGCAGAGGTGGTAGTGTGTTTGTTTGCTGTTTTCAGTCACTGTGTGCTTCCCACAGATGACCTGATTGACAAGTAATCTATGGGAACCACAGAAAAAAAAAAAAACACAACTGAAGGTGCTGCTGAAATTTAAACTGAGCACAAACAGAGAAATAAACATCGATAAGACAGCACAGAAACAGATTTTGAACCGTCTATGTTCCGATGTCATAATTTTGGTTGCCACTTTTTTGTTCAGTACACCTGCGGCAAAACAGAATAAGAAAACGCCTTTGTGACAGATGTTGTAGGAAAAAAGAACTTTTAAATAAATGTGTGTGAGTTTTAGTGTGCATGTGCATGTGTGTGTGTGTGTGTGAGAGAGAGCGAGTGAGGAAGAGATAAAGCGAGCGCATTTGAACCTGACAGTTTGATTTCTAATGGCTTAATTATTGTTTGGGCTTTGTTATTGCCTTCTCTGATAAACAGTAAACTGATAAGCTGCATAATCATTACCCCTATTGGTATGTGTGTGTGATTGCGAGGGTGTGTGAAGGCATGTGTGCGCATCATTATGTTTGATATCACTGTTTTGTCTCACAGCGATAAAAGCCGACATTTTCCCACACCGACATCTCCTAACCGTGCTCGCCTCAGTGCCTTTTACTTTCTCCTCGATTGTTTCCAATTATCTTTTTTCTTCACTTGCACAGATTAAAAAGACTTTAACACCATACAGCAGACTGATTGGAGCCTCGCTGGCGGACAAGCAGGCACCAGTGTTACAGTAAGCATTAAGGGAGAAAGGCTTAGAGTAATGATGCAGAGTTATGCAGCCTTGGCAGCAGGGTAACACAAACCCTCCCCTAAAAAGAAGAGAAAAAGAAAGTGGGAAGTGTTGGGATTAAAATGAGACAGGTCTTTTTTTGTTGTTGTTAGCTGAAACAGTGGATGTAGAATGACACTACTACTAACTACTGCATTGCGGTACATTCAAATTTTTCTTTGTTTTCCTTTTATTTTTAAATGACCTCACAATTGTGAGATAAAGTGAAAAAAAGAGGTTCCACTGTATCCCCTAAAATAAACTGAAATACATAAATAAAACCTCTAGTGCTCTGAACCAGCTACACGACACAAGTGTTGAATTTGTGCCTTGAAAGAGTTAATACTGCAGGTTGAAATGGGTTAATCTTGCATACAACCGCAATCAACTTTACTGGCTGTGGACACCAACGTGGCTCAGATTAGAGGAGAAATTACATCATCTTTCATGGAGCAGCAGGAAACACTCCATTATGGGTGCAAAACCCAGTTGCCTAATGCAATTTCACCCAGAGTAGCAGTCAACAGACATCATTATAACTCAGAATCATAGACCGTAAAAGACCATCATAATGTGATTTTACAAATTGTATGCATGTAAGCAGTTTGGTTCAGATGGCGCAATGAGCTAATAACTGACACAGAACGGCGGAGGAGGGCAAATAGTGATACTGTGATGGTTGTAAGTGACTTAAATGATGCAGCCCTCGCATTTATTTTGAGTGGTTATAATGAAAGCAAAATTAATAAGAAGAAATAATGAACATTTGTCATTAAAATCAACTTTTGTCATAACCTTGCCAGGCAACAAGCAGAGACTCCAGGAAGTCATTGCACCAAACCAAAAAAACAGGCTGGCACATAACGCGCAAATAAAACTATCCCTCCATTGCACCTTGAAAGAGTTTTCTGTAACAACTTATCCTTATCAGGGTCGTGGGGCAGTGGAGCTGATCCCAGCTGGCTTGGGCGAGAGGCGTGGTACACCCTGGATAAGTCTCCAGTTCATCACAGGGCTCCAAAGAAATTGCAAAAAGTGTTAATTACTGAGGTTTAAAGGTGCTGGTTGGTGTGTTTTGTTAAGTCCTGACAGATCCATGCTAGCTGTTTCCCCACTGTCTCCACTCATTATGCCAGGCTGGCGCCATATCAAACTATTTATTTCAGTAATAGTTCACACCAGAGCGGTTTGGTCCACTTTAAACGGACCAGAGGTCATTTCCTCGGATAGCCCACTTCGTTGGGCCAAACAAGCGAACTCTGGTTCGCCTGAAAACGTGGGTCGGTGCTCAATTTGGGCAATACCGCCCCCAAATGAGCAGCTGTAACTGCATGACATGGTCCAGTTGGTGTGGTCTGCTTTTAAACGTGCAGTGTGAAAGTGAACCAAACCAAATGAAGCCCAATCAAAGCGAGTCCCCCGGACTATCCTGGTGTGAAAGCGCCCATAGTCACCATCTAGAGGAACTTCTTGCAAAGTTTTCTTTGAGTCTATAAAAGCCCAAGGAGGAGGGAAGTACCACTGTGCAGCAGCGTCTTGTATACATGATGTCATGCAAAGTTCACTAACATGCTAATGTTGTTGTGATCATGAGTTATATTCTCCATACTGTATGGAGTTTGTGGAAACAGGATCTAAATATAGAACTGTATTCCGAGGCACATCAGGGCAGGAGATGCACATCTAAACAGGATGTTATGACAGTCCTGTGACACGTTGTACTGCGTACTGTGTATCTGCATGTGCATGCACTGAGATCTGTCACATCACTTCCATACCATATGAGGTTGCACATCATGACTCTGCCAGTTCCCCACAGCTTAATGTGTCGCTGATAATTACGTCACGCACACACGCGCGCACACACACATACACAAGCATTAATGTAAGATGACTCAGTTCTCTGGTGAGCAAATAAGAAACTTTAAATATTAAAGGTCAGTATTCAACACTAGTGCTCAAACATCAGTCACACTACACTTTAAAGAAGGATGAGTCACTTTCAGCACCTCTTTTACCCTCTTTCTTAGCACGGTGTTGGTGAGTGAGGTGTTTCACAGAACCTTTGCATCACTAACACATGCTGTGTTGGTACGGTGAACAAAGTGCCTGACATGAAACTCCGGTGGGATGAAAATATGTATAAAATGAGAAAACATGGAAAAGAAGACTTCTATTTGGCGGTGCTTTGATCTGTCTTTTGCACAGACAGGATTTAAGTGATAGATCTGTCTGAAGACACACACACACATTCACTTCTGAGAGCTGTTTGGTGAACAGATCAATATTTTTGGTGGTATTTCTGATTTTAATCAGTCTGACAACAGCATTCTACTGTGTGTTATTTCTGTATAATAGACCGCTGCTATGCACACAGTTGTCATCATCTATCTGGCGGACCACATTGGATGCAATAAAAAAAAATTTAAAAATCAATAAATGTATCTTTAATTCAACATTTTGTGTCAAATTATTGATATCTTCAGTGAGTATCTGTGTAATAAGTAGGATAATGTACAGCAAGCCGGTCATTGCTGCAAAATAAACCATGCAGGACGCAGGCATGCGCGATGATTATATTATGCTGCGTCTCTGCTGTTTGTAGTTAAACGTAGACACACTCCTGAGCACCTGCTTCAGTAATTCACACTGTACACAATGCAAATGAAGTAGTTTAAACCTTTGCTTTCAGTATTAGGTTGAATGAAGAAAAGCACACACGTTTTGCACCCATTCAGCCTTACTTCAACATTGACGGCAACATTTTTAAAGCTACAGTGATTTCCCTCTGCCGGCAAGACTTTTGGTCTCCCTTACTCTGTCTGCTCTCAGCTGCGGTGTGGCTTTGATCACCAGGTCATTTACCAGATTGCAGAGCAGCCCTGGCCATTTTACTGCCCTCTAAATCCATCCATAGTGTGCAGTGTGTGTGTGTGTGTGTGTGTGTGTACTGGCACTTACATGGGTGGTACGTTTTGGCATAGTGCCCAGTCAGGCTACATCTGCAAGGATGAATAGTAGCAATTCATTCTCTTTACTAAGTCCTAAATCAGCAGCAATGGACTCTCTCTCACCTACACGGTCTGTCTCTCAAATGTGCTTTAAATTTCAGCTTAACAATACAAATATACTCCCGTAGACAGAGATAAATGAAGGAAAAAGAGAGCTTGAAATATTAAAGACTGTGTATGGATGGATAAAGAGAGAGACGGAAAGAAGAATCAGACAATGTAGTAAGCAGGTTCAGACTATAGGTGGGCACAGCATTGTCACACATTGGGATAATCGAATACTTATATACATATATAGATACACTATCATTGCTGTTCAATTCATACATAAAGTAGAGGAAAGGAAGGTAACAAATCACAGCCTCTGGTAGTAAAAGGTTATTTTCATTCATTTCAGAGCTATAGTCTCCTCTATCTCAGTCAGTCAGTCAGGTATTAGTTCGATAAAACGACAATTTAGGAAAGAGACGCAGCGTATAATGTTCTTCGTCTACTTTCAGTGTGGCAATTTGGAGAGGGTTCGTGTCTGTCTCTTTCTGTTTCTCAGAATCGTTAAAGGTGTGTGTGTGTGTGTGTTTGCATGTGAGATGTTTGTGTAGGGTAAGTCTTTTTTTCTAGATCTGTATCATATGTGAGAATGAGACATTGATGATTCACATTAACACGTTAGCATAACGACTGTAGGCAACAGGCATTAAGTCAAAATGAGAATCTAAAAATTTATAGCAGATCGTAAGCTCAGAAGTGGGTACACTGGCAGCATTGTGAAATGTGCTGCTGAAATGTAGATGCAACAATACTATGGTTGGTTATGGCTATAGGTCAGTGTAGAGCAGATGAATGTTACATTTTTCGGTATAATTAGGTTGATTTGGACACAATGGCTACAGCTATTGCGTCAATACTCATCTTAATACATAAAGGCTTCTTGTCCTTGCAGTTTGGCACGTATGCTGAAAGAAAGAAAAAAAGTGGCAAATGAACACGAACCATTATGTGGCTGCATGAACAGCTTTGATCTTTAAAATGAAAGCGTGGGATGGATGATTGAAAACACGTCTGAAAGGCATCTGGTGTATCAGTCACCAGCTATCAGTGAAATGATAGCGAAGAATTGATCAAAAACACGGTATCCTCCTTATAGAGGGAAAGTGTTATGAAGCCAGAAGTCACAAAAATACTTCCATGGACTTCAAAATCTTCAAAGACAGAGTTTGTGTCTCTTTTGTAAATGAACATGTCGCACACACGTATGTTATTTCTCGCTGTCACTGACATATCCTCCCAATTTGCCTTGCGCTTTCATTCCATCTCCATCCTCCTTTCTTTGGCTCACGACTCTGCCTGAATTTAAATGCGTGTTTAGTGAAATTAGCTCCTAATAGCCCTCTTAAATTTTGAATCAAAGTATGTTAATCTGCGTTAATGTTATTACTTCTCGTTTTCTCTTGTTTTCTCTTGCTCTCCCCTCTCACTTTCCTTTCGTTTCACTCCTTTCCCCCTTCATCTAGCCTGTCTGTGACTTGTGGCACTTGTGAGAAAGCAAATGCAACACCTTGTTGTTGCGAGGAGCTATTTGCTGGCATTTCCAAAGGCCTCTGGCAAAGGTATGATAAGCCTGTGTGTGTGTGTGTGTGTGTGCATGCGGCGGGTACATGTGTATACATTTGCTAATCTGTAGCGGATGCATATGGCAGATTTATGTGTATGCGTACTTAAATGTGTATATCTGAACATATGTGCCTGTCTGAATGGCAGGATGGAGACATGTATCTGTCTGTCAGTAGGTATGTGTCTTGTGTAGATGTTGGTGGGTGTACGTCTGTGACATTTGGCTGCTCTGACGGTGCAGGTCTAATAAGTTTCCCTTCATCTGGTTCCTGTCAGAGTAACACAACCAAGAAATACCACCATGGTAACAAGGGCCAAGACCCTCACACTTTAAAGAAGAGAAAGGATATCATTATTAAAGTGAAGTTTTTATGTTTGCCTGCGGTGGAAAAGTCTGTGTATCGGTATAAAGAAAATGCACTAAAAATGCGACAGCAACAGACTCAACAAACACCAATTTCTCATCTGTGCGGAGCAATGAGGAGAATATAACACATTTTTCACATGGTCTTCCATTGGTTGATGTTTGATTGACACTTTTTTAATTACCTGCTCTGGTGTTGGCCTCCTTGATATCCCTTCTTCTGTCCACTGACTCCTGGACGATGATCTTTGACAGTTTCCGAGTTGGCAGTGTGACCAGTTTTGGTCTGAAGTTATCTGTCTCTAAAGCTCTTTAAGTTATTTGCCCAGAGTCTTTGCTGTTTCACCTTTGTGGTGCTCACTGCAGCTCTTTGAAGTGATCTCGTACACCACCCCAGTTTTCCTCTCTGGAGGGATCTTGCCATTGGGGTGTCCAAGCAGAGATCTATCTTTTTATCCGACTTCAAAAATGTCTCTTTAAAACTTTGGTTAGACATTCCTCCTCACTCTCCTCCTCAGATGTTCTGCTCTGTATAAAAGGATTCCTGAAAGTAACCTTATATTGTAAGTGGTGATTAGAGTTAAAGGTATTGGCCTGTACTGTGGTCTTTATGTTCCTTGCTTGTTCCTGAACACAGACGTCTAGGAACAGTAGCTTACCATTCTCTTACTGTTCATGGGTAAACTTAATTTATGAATGAATTAATGGAACCTTAAGTGATGTTAATGATGTGTTATTCTGATACTGCAGCAGCGCATTATGTCGAAAGTCTCACACATGCCAGTATTGTTCTGGTGGGCTGGGTGTCACTGCTCAAAATGTTCCATATACAAGTTAACAGTGATAAGAGATGAGTGACCCCATGGCTTATCCCTTGCTTATAAAAATTCCCTTTGAACATGAAATAAGTCGTATCAAAGCACAACCCTGGTAGTTGGATGATGTGATCTGATGGGGATTTTTTTTTCTAACTTGCCAGCTAAGATTCTGTGTGAGCCGCTGTCTGATTGTCTTTACTGTTTCTTCAGTGGGGGTAAAAAGTGCTGTGACATCAAAAGATACCAGACTCTGTGAGGGGAGCTCTGTCAAGTCACTGAGCTTCTGGACAAAATCCCTGTTCATAATGTGGTGTTTAGTGCATCCCACTAAAGACTCCAGTGGGGGAATTCAGCTGTCTGTTAGGTGATACTGCCAACACTGAAGGCAATAGATCCAAGGATGAACTCTGTTTTATTTACTGTATCTTAGTCCATAAATGTTATGGTACGTTTTCCACCGTCAGAGTTTAAAACAGACTTTTTGCCTGTCCTCACTTCTTCCAAAGGACTTTGGATCTGGTTAAAATGTTAAAGTCTGTGTAAAGTAAGAATGAATATGTGTTCTGTGCTTGTCAGACCAAACAAGAAAGTGTTACTAACCACTCAGCCAAATTTGAATGATTAAAAATATTAACAAGTTTATGAAATTAGGTGTCAAAATCAGGTAGCGGTCTCTATTTCTCTGCTAGGGGTGCAGGGGTATGCTCAGGGTGGCCTCAGCGTGTCATCGAGCCACCCTTTAGGACCGCCCACAAAATCCTGGTCTGAAAACTGTTTTAACCTCTGACTCCACATTTCAGTAATATGTCGTTCAAAGTCTTTTCACATGTTTTCAGCAACTATTTTCCAACATATTTAATGTATTTTTGAAAGAAATCTTGGAATTGCCTTTACACAGACTTTAAAATTAGTAAAGAGAAGATCTGGAACAGAGTTTTGAATTTTGAACAGTTTAACCTCGGGGTGAGGCTTGAACAGTAAAAAGCATCTGAAAATTCTCACCTTTGCTGTACTATACATTGATATGTGCATGTTTGCATGCATGTTTTATGTTTGTGAAGTGAGGCTGGATCAAGGCCAGTGGTGCATACTAACAGCCTGTGTGCATGTCAACACGTAAACCCTTGTAAGTCATAATGGCTTCTCAGGAATAGAGTTTGCTGCAGTAGGCATTATTGTTTTTCTACCTCAAGGCCATGACTTTGCATTATTCTTATATATATTCTTATTTGTTCACAGCTCTACTTTCACTTTTTGTGCGGTGGATTCACCTTTCAAAGATGGTTTAATCTGCTGCAGACTTCTACATTAAGATTTCAAGGAGACATGAAAAAGCCATCTAAAAATGATGTTTCGTAACTAATGCAGTCTGGCATTAAGCAAGCGCTGGATGAAAGGTAATCATCTCAGTGAGGTGAAATGTTGCCAGACAGGTGTAATGCAACAAAAATCAGAGGGAGATAGCTGAGAGAGAAACACCTAAATGACCTCATTACAGTATGTAAAAGCTCCGTCTCCTTTCAGTAGTGTCAGTATAATGACTTCTCCTTCAGTGTGATGTCTTTCTGGTCAATAAAAGTGACCAACCAGCGCCATGCCGACCAGACGATCACACCGTAATCAGCAAAAATCAATAGACATTTAACCTCTAAGGACCTTTGACATGAGAACAACATCACTTCTTTACCACTTGTGAGCTACACTTTCAGTCACGTGTGCACTGTGTTTTAGGTGAGGCGTGTATTGTGAAAGTAATCAACTGCTGTTCTCCATCCTTTGTCGTGGAATCATCCTCTCTTCTCTGTTTTCTCCCACTCCACCTCGACGTTGACTCTCCTCTCCTCCTCCCGTCCATCTGTGAACATGGAGAAAACACTTCACAAGACTGTCGCTGCACCGGTCTGCTGAATGCATCTGCGCGTGTATGTAGTGTGTGTGCATACCTGTGTGCAGACCAGTGTGTGTGTGTGTGTCTGAATATTGCACATGTAGATGTGTTAGTGTGTGTATGGTTGTGTGTGTGTGTGTGTGTGTGCACATGTTGGTGTGACACACAGCTGTCGCTGTTTGATGCATCTTTACCCTGGCTCCAAATCAAAAACACTTGTACTGTATCCCCTCAGGGAGCAAGACAGACAGCAGCAGACTGGCAGCAGCAGAGAGAGATACAGAGAGAGAGAGAGGGTGAGAGCAGAAAGGGGGAAGAAAGAACAGATGCAAAGGTGAAAACACGAAAGCACAGGGTGACGCTTGTAAAGGGCAGGAAGGGAAGGAGAGATGATGGATAAATGACAGTTGTAGAAAGAAAGACAAGCCAAGATGAGGTGTAAAGACTATAGAATAATGGAGAAGAAGAATAAGAGTTATAATATGAGTCTCAAAGAAAGAGGAGAGAAAAGATTAAGGAGGAGGAGAGAGTTTTAAGGGGAAAAGGTGAGACTGAGTCATGTTGGTGTTGATGTGCAACATCCCCACTGCGCTGGTTCCTCTCTTCACATCACACACACCACAGGTTTCCATGTGTGTGTGAGTGTTTTTTGACTATCAGCTGTGCTCCTCCTCTCCTCTCAGAGTATGTCCGCAAAATCCTTTTTTAGTTTGGAGGAGGAAAACTGAGCTTTTGGGAAAACTAGCACATAACCCTGGACAAAGGCTGTGCGACAGGAAACAAATTATGAAGATAACTCTCTGTTGCCTCTAAAGGTGACATTTACTTCAACAGAAGTGCTTTTTGGATGGTTGAATGCCATCTGAAACCCAACGTCACCCTACACCTTTCACAAGTCAGAATTTAGAGAGGGCTGTGTCCACTTTCCAAAACTGACAATCCAGTGCAGCGATTGGCCAAGTGCATGGATGTGGGAAGGCAGGGTTTGACTGCAACACAATGAATGTCTCTCAGGAGAAGCAGTCTCAAAATATGTATCCCTATCTAAAAGGACAAGGGGACATGGAAGTGTGTTGTCATTTATTTTTGTTTTTATTGTGCTCGATGTCTAATGATCATAAAAGCATCAGACAGATAAATTTATGGATGTATAAATCATGAGTTTGGCTCTATCAAAACAAAATGTGGAGCGCTTGGAGGGGGGCTCTAACCAGCTGAGACTTAGCAGAGTAACCACATGTTTGATGTGATGCACAGTTTTGTTTCTCGTTGACCAAAATAACTCAAAGAAAACTTTGCAATTGTTTAGACATCGCATTGTGGGTGGCGATCCTCATGAAATCCAGCTAAATATGAGTGTGAATGCACCTCGTTGTCACACATACACATCTAGATTTCCCAGCATAGCATGGATATTTAGTGTTCATTAGTGCTGATGTAATAGAGCAACTAATATAAACACACATCTGTCAAATCATCTGTATTCACCCAACACACACAGGCAAATAACAAACATAGCCGCATAGTTTGATTGTTCAGGCCAGATTGTCCACATGTTCAAATAAGTAATTACATGCCCAAAAAGCACTTTGTGTCCTTCTTTCTGCTCCCACCTCATTCCTTTCTCTTCCCTCATTCCTCCAGTCATCTAATTTTATATTTTTATAATTAATTCTCTTGATTCATTAGGAATGGAGGAGAAGAGAGGGGAAAAAATGAGTAGGGAAGTGAGGGATGAGAGAGGAGTGGAGCATCTTGCCATCTGCATTTCCCCCCTGCAGGGCAAAACGATGACTCTGTCTCTCCAAACTGCAGTGAAAGTACTCTGTGCACTGAAATAATAAAGAGACTTTGGACTAAAACAAGACAAATCAAAGGATGAAAATAAGTAGAGTAAAGACTCCTCAAGGTAACCTGACCATCCCCTGCTTCACCCCCAACCCTTACTGTTTCTCTTACTTTTTTGTCTCCCTCTCACTTCTCCCCCTTCTTCACTCCATAACATTTTGCATTTCTGTCATGTTTTATTTTGAGATTGGTTCTGACAGCAATGGAAACCTAAGTGTTCAAAAAGCAAAAGCCGAAATGCTAGGAGGAGTGCATTGGAGATGTGGTGGGATGGACGGAGACGGAGAGCAGACAGAGAGAGGGATATAAAGAGAAAAAAGGCATTAAAGATTCAAACTGTGAGATGGAGACAGACACAAACTATGGTGACAGAAAAAAAAAGAGAGAAAGAGCTCCGTAAAGCTTCTTTCTTCTTCCATTTCCAGCAAGTTTAAAGAGGAACCGCATGAACAGTGGTGGAGGTCGCTGCTGTTGATATGCTGTATACAAACATCATACAGCAAACTTGTTATACTTTATGCTCTTAGTGCAAGTCTGACAAAAGGGCATAATGGCAGGACTTTATGAGTTCATCATTCGAGACAGTGAGGCGCTCTGTTTACTATTCTGTTACATTTCTCTTTTTGTGTGAGTTGCATTTTCATAGTAACCTCTAATACCCTCTATTTATTTTGATATTCAGATGTATTCATGAGAAAGATATGAAGAGCAATATAAATAGCTTATCCAAAGTATGACCATGACCAGGATATTAAGCTGATATTCAGAATTCTGTGTGCATGAAAACAAAATTGGGCTGCCGTCTATTGTTGGAATCACAGATAAGAAGAAACTCATTATTACTCATTATTATTATCACATATTAATGTTTAAATTATTAAACAAAAAGTGTAAACAAAGTAAAATATGTTTTAATTTAAGATTCTTCATGGTAGCCACCTTGATGGGAACCACACATGTAGATACAGTACCATCCACTCACCATCTCCCAGTTTCACAAAGACACAGTGGTTGCAACCAAAAAGTTCAAATTTGAAATCACAAGACCAATGTACAGATTTCCACTGTCCTAATGTCATTTCCTTTGGACCAAGCAATTCTCTTGTTCTTGTTGGTCTCCCTTCGTTAATTTGTGATTTCTGGGGCTGGCAACTGTAATAAGCTTATCTCCTGCAGCAGAGGTAAGTCTTAGTCTTCCTTTCCTGGGGCAGTCCTCTGTTCTTGAAATTTTCCAGAGTGACTGACCTTAATGTCTCAAAGTAACAATTAACTGTCATTTCTCTTTACTTAGTTGAGTGGTTCATGCCATAATATGTAATACTGCAGTAATCAAATAGGGCAATGTTGGCTGTATGCCAACACTGCCTCTGAACACAACTGATGGTCTCAAATGTATTAAAAAGGAAAGAAATTCCACTAATTAACTTTTGAGACACACAAAAAAACATTCCAGGTGACTACCTCATGAAGCTGATTCGGAGAATGCCAAGAGTGTGCAAAGCTGTCATCAAAGCAAAAGACAATCTCAGTGGAACATGCTGAAGAACGTGTTTTTCCTGTTCACAGTGAAAATGTCAGTGCGGCTCAATGACAATGTCAGCATGACATAAACAGAATCTAAAAATATATGTTAATCTTTGAGAAAGAAATGAATGTCAAAGATTTACCCATCCCACGCCTTAGATAGACCTCAAACCCCATTCAAAGTGAGACCGTTTACGGAAGGATATTTCAGTTATATCAAAGTAGCAATACATTAAAAAGAAAAAAAAAACTCATCACATTTGTGAGGTGACAATGGCAAGACCACCTATATGCTAAGATAAGTCATTCTTATTCTGCATGGGAAACTGTCCACTGAAGTTTTCCTGTTACCAGTCACCCTGTGGATCCTCCTGAAGGACCCCTAAAGGGTATGTAGAGTCTCTGTGCCATAGATAACCCTGACAGACACAGTGGCTGTGCAGCTGCTACTAAAAGTCTGGATACACAAGGACAGAGGAGGAGAAAGGCAGGTGGAACAAATCGGGAATGCACAGATTGGTATTCATTGTCCGATTGTGGTTCAATCAGAGCTGTCATACCCCTCTAACACACGTGTGTGCACACACAAACCTAAAACAGAATGCCAAGTGGGGCTGGGTGGCATTTTATTTGTCTTTGTGTTTGTTTATTGTGAAGCAGCTGTCGGGGATCTGAACCTGCAGTCACCTAATTGGACATCCAAAAGGCAGACCAAAGAGCTGCTCTGTTGGTTGTCATGGTGGTTAGTTATAAAACACACTTGTTGGACAAGGAGAGTTGATGACACAACAACCGGGGTCCTCATCTGTCAATAACTATCAGATTATAAAGCTTTCTTGCTTGTTTCCCTGTCAGCAGGATTTATTGTCATAAATTTGGCACTAATATGTGTAATGAGTAGTTTAAAGGCTTGAATAGCTTCCAGCCCAGAACAACAATTTAGGTAGAGGCCTCGTTTTTGTCCATTTTGCAGCCACTGTAGTTTCAGCTACATGCTACAGTAGGAAGGTGAAGGTAATACAAATCGTGCAGAATGGCCCATGTCAGAAGAATCTATATTATATCATTAGATTAAAGGTATTGATGTACTAATCTGAAAGCACCTCTTCAGTGTTGCAGCTGGTAAACGTAGGGCCAATTTTTAGTTAGCAAATTTAAAGTACAACCCGTTTCCAAAATATGGTGGCATGCTGTAAAATGTAAATAGAAATAAAATGTGATGATGTGCAAAACATTGAAACTCTATATTCAGTAAGAAAGAGCACAAAGACAACTTATCAAACGTTTAAACTGAGAATTTTTTGAGGAAAATTTCCTATTTCATTGTGAATTTGAGGCCATGTTCAAAAAAGTCAGGACAGGTTAGGTTGTGTATACAAAGAGCATCCCAGAGAGGCTGAAACAAGGATGGGCAGTCCTCCACTCTCTCTGTAAAAATCTGTGGATTCTGTTGTCTACAATACATAATATTGTTGAAAGATTTAGAGAAACAGAAGCAATCTCTGTAGGCAAGGGACAAGGCCAGAATCCGATATTGTATGGCAGTGCTGTTCAGGCCTTCAGACAGCACTGCATCAAAAACATCATTGCATGGGCTGAGGAACACTTCAAAAAAACATTGTCTGTCTTCACAATTTGTTGCTGCATCTACAAATACAAGTCTAAACTCTGCAAAGAGGATTTGTGAAGGCACCATTAATGTTGAACTAAAGTAGTCTGGGTGCTAAACTGACCTGCCTGCAGTCCCAACTTGTCACCAAGTGAAAATGCTCTCCGCATTATGAAAAGCCAAATATTACAAAAGAGACCACAAACTGTTGAAGCAGCCGTTTTTTTTTTTTTCGATCATCACCGTTATGGGATTTTTTAAGAAAAACCCTTGAATAAGGAAGACTGGATTCAAAGTATCAAAGTTGAAGTTAAATTTATTTTTCTTGTACAAGAAGGAGCGTTTAACAGTGCAACACACAAAAGGGGTTACAGAGAAAAGGCTCCCTGAGGAGCTCTAACAGTTAGTTCTTATACATTTTTTAAAAATGGGCTGTCTCGGACACCTCCCACCTGATACAGATAATATCATAACATCCTTTTTGGTTTTCTGCTCAGTAATGAGCATTATGTTTTATATCCAAATGGTACTCCCCTAGCCTGTCTCTCCTGTCCTTGTACTACTGATTTATAATTATCTCTCCCTGCCAGCCTCAGTAAATCACATGCCAAATAAGGGAAGTATACGAGACATGCAAAAGACAGGAAACACACACACTATCTATATGAGTTAAAACATCAGCACCCCAGTATAATCCTAATTTTTATAACAATCACATACACAGCCACCGTTTTTGGAACAGGGTTGTATATCAATATATAAACAGTAGCATAAAATGGAAATTAAAAGTACTTAAAATTTATACAACCGTTAATATGAATGGACATGTGGAAACCTTCAGATTCAATTTGGATTACTGAATGACGCCCACACTGCTGACAGACATTTACATGCCTGAGTTTAATTCATGCCGAAAGCTGAGAAAAGCAGCTAAAATTGGTTCAAGCGCTTGCACATACTGCTGAGAATTTAATTGGAGGACTGTATTTAAGGGCTGTGGGAGCCAGATGAGGCCCAGATGAGACCCACTGGCCTCTGATTGACCTTCAGTGTCCTAGATGTTGCATCGCTGATGGTATTACTCACAGCGTAGTCACACAGGCACAGAGAGGTGACTGGACGAGGCAAAAAAAAAAGGACACATAGAAATGTGTGGAGGACAATGAGCGGCTGGTGGTCAGTGGTAGAAACTTGGCGATGGTAATGGTTAATGAGAGGCACTGGGCAATGAAATGTAACTATTCTCCCTGATTTATTCAAGATTCAAATGTTATTAGTTCTTAATGTTTAAAATGTGCATGATTGTAGGACCTTTATCTTTCAGACTGTTAAATTTCTGCCTTATGTGTGATCACGTATATTTAAATGTATAGCCTCCGTGGAAATGTTTTTCCTTGTTACCACTTTGAATTTCAGCAGTTGTGTGTGTGTGTGTGTGTGTGTGTGTGTGTGGGCATGATGAGAGGTGACAGCAGTGATAGCGGGTCCTAACATGATAATAGCCCACTGCATAAACAGAAGCAACCATCTGCAAGCTCCGACTTACTTAAAACACTTGATGTTTAAAATGCAGAAAGCCTTTGTCTTTAGGAAGGTCAGCGCTCTCTCACTTCTCTGCAGAGTGGCTAAACTAATGTGACAAACTATTCTTGATGCTTGATGATGAAAAAATAGTCAGGAGTGCGGGTGTTTGGGCGACAAGGGCAAAAGGGAAGGAGGAAATAGAGAAAACATGAGGGCATTGAAGAAGAAATACCTACAAAATAGAAGGGAATCTCAAATAAGTTTTTTAGTGGTACACAATGTTGATTAGATCCACACTTGGATTGCTTTATGGAGGCAAGTGGACTTTTTCTACTGTTGATTTTCCATTCAGTGGCTGCTAATGGATACACTGACCTGGAAAGAGATGATCTGACCAAAAGCTAACTCCCAAGTAAGTACCTTTCTTTATGTCTCTTCTTCTTTCTCTTATTTGCTTTCCATGCAAGGTTTCTATCTTGTTTTTTTCGTCCACATTTTAATGCAGCACTCTAACTTTCCCATAAGGTAGAAATGTGACTCTGTAGCCCCGTGATGGATCAGTTTCTTGCCTCAATGCACACTTGGCAGTCAAATAAAGACATATGTTTCTTTCTTTCTCGTTTCATTCCCTTTTTCTCACCTCCCACCTTTTTCTCTGTTTCATACGCTTTGCACCGCACATAAACTCTCTCGACACCTTCCTAAAACTTGGCCTTGCACAGATGGATGATTACCGCTGGTAGAACTGGTAAGATATGGAAAAGAAAGGAGAAAAAACAAGGATTGGTGAGTGTGAGGAACTATCATGAATATAAAAGAAAGGAATCGTGGTTTGTGGATAGTGATTATTTGCATGCCGGTGGTTGCAGTCATTTGCAGTTTTGGTTTCTTCAACCTGAATTACAAAATGGAGATGGTAAAGTCTTAACCTTGGCTATTGTTGAGATTTGTTGGATCCCTCTGCTCTGACAGCCACCAGATGAAATCTACTGGCTCAACAGAGAACAAAACTAGTCTAGACATATTTCAGAGTCATGGGCAAGTTGTTATCAATCAAAATAATTGGATTTGAATTATTTTACTAATTCTTTACTCGTTTCAGTAGAAGACTGAACAGGCATTCATTCTAGAGTAAAGCTAAATGGAGGCGTTATTGTCATTAAAATCGTTTAACTTGAGTTTGAGTTTCAGTATCAGTGAGTCTCTGTCTTTTGTCTCCATCGGATAAATGAAAATACACAAAAACAAACAAAGCCATGTCATTGAGAAAAAAAGAATAACTTTAAATATTAATATTCATCAGATAAGAGTTATCGAAGGGCAAAGTAAAGTAGGTTTTGATAAAGTAAGCAAAAGCAAAAAACACACGTGCATTTAAATCTTTCTTCCAGACATCACTGGTAACATTTAATGAGAAAAATCAATTTGTGGATATGTTATCTTGTTTTTTGTTAATTAAATATGAATCACTGAGAGCTTTGGCATTTTCTTGATTTGGAAGAAAAAGTCCAATTTATTTAATTTGTTGCTCTGATGGCATCATTGAATCACAGTAGCAGCTTTCTGTCTCTGGCTTATGTGCTTCAACCATCTCACTCTGCTTCCTTTGCTTCTGTCCGTTTTATTTGCACATATATGTTCTGTATCATACTCTATTACTGAATACCTTTTGTATTTGGACAGCCCTCATATCCTATCTGCTATAGGCTGTTTATGTTGTGATATACACTCTATGCTTGTAAACATCTTTGCTTCTTCTGCAGGGATGATGCAAAGCGTGCATTTCCAAGTGTTCGTGCATGTTTGTTTGTGTGTGTGTGTGTATTTGTGTGCATGACTCTCCTCGTGGTGTTAGCTCTCGAGAGCTAAAAGAAGATGCTGATTGGCGATAACCAGTGTGAATGACTAATTAGAGCTGGTGGCAGGCAGAGAGACTGCCACTGCCACTTCACTGTGAATGAGCCTTTGATGGTGAATCCAAGCCCTGTGTTCAAATGACACACGTGCAACCACACACTCGGACGCATGCACGCGGATATTGCGAATGAAGATGAAAGAGGACGCACATTTGGCAACACACACTGACCCATATTCATACAAACACATGTCCAAGATCTGTCACACTTTTTTTTTATATATATATCAAGCCAATTATATTGTCAGTGTCAGGGCCAATTTAGCCTTGATGGTAAACTGGCATATTCTGTTCTATTTTATTCCATTCTGTTTCTTGCAATTTACGCCTATAGATTATCTGCAATTTTATTTGAGCGAGTAAATCATGAGGTTAAAAAATATTCAGCCATGCAACAATTGCAAGAATCATGCTCGTACATTAAGCTTCATTAAATATGCTTGCAGTGCTACATTTAGAGCAATAAGACATTCATTGGCCAAGGTGCAGGCTGCAACGTAAGATGTGTAGAGTCTCTGCTGTCCTCGTGTCAATGGGGAGTTCGTTCCACCATTGTGGAGCCGGGACAGCCGTGATTTTGTTGAGCAGCAGCTGGGCCCCCCCTCGGAGTGAAGGTGTAGCTAGCTGATTGGCAGTCTGAGCATAGTGGATACGTTTTGGTGTCTGACCATGTCCTGGATGTTGGATGGCCATGAGTCATTCGCAGCACGGTATGTAAGCAGCGTCTCGAATTGAACAGCCAGTGCACAATGTGGAGACAACTTCTAAATCAAACGCTCTGTTATTCCGTGCAGACCAAAGCGACCTCTTGATCTACTTTCTTTGCTCAGATGGTCTTAATTAATCCCAAGATTCGAATCTGTAACATACACACAGCTACAAGTGAGTTTCTCTGACCTTTGGGCTGCCACCCTGTATATGTCATCGCTGAAAGGAAATGACAGTGGATTGGTAGAATCAAATAAAGACTCTTTAAATATACGATCACTGATAAATTTTGCCCGAGGTTCATCTCGAATGAGATTTTTGTCCACAGTCATCATTCGTGTATTGATTGATTGTGACATTAAGCCATGTGCTTGTGGGCAGTAGCTGACAGCAGGGCAGATATGTTACGCTTGATGGGGAGAAGAGTTGGCAAGTGTTCGTGTGTAGCTCAAAGGTAGCATCTCACCACCATGACCGAGGTGAGGTATTCTACTAAGAACAGGGCCACCTGAACGAATATATCCATGAATGGTGCTCTGATATTCTTAGAACGAAGGCGTCTGAGGGTCTGGCTTTTGTGACGATGTTAGTGGCCTCAAAATGTGTGTTAAAGGTGTGATATGTGGCATTTTAGCATCATTGCTATGGAGAATTATTACAAGAATGATTCATATAAACAATTACATCTTAATAACAGATGACAAATGTATGCAGTGTGAATTCTGAGCAGTTCAAAAGTGGGTAATTAGAAGCTATCCAGTCAAATCTTTACTTATTGGACACAGCTCTCTCTTATCTCTCCCTGTCTCTCCATTCTTTCTGCACCGTGCCCTGCCGAACACACACCCATCCGAAAAGAGAGACCAGCAACACTGCAAAAAAACCAGCTGTTACACTGCTGCTGCTGCTGCCTCTGCTGCTCCACTTTAAACAGCAGTATGTAATGTATGGCTCACACTGCCCCCATTAGGCTGCTTTGAGTAGTGCATCTCAACCTGACACGGCCAGCTGCAGCAGCAGCAGCAGCAGCACTCGTGACTTCCCTGCTGGGAGATGACGCAATGTAAGGCTAGACAATAGATATGCATACAATACAAAACAACTCCCCACAACATAGATATGATGATTATTTGATGAAGATAGATAGATAGATAGATAGATAGATAGATAGATAGATAGATAGATAGATAGATAGATAGATAGATAGATAGATAGATAGATAGATAGATAGATAGATAGATAGATATGCATATGCATATGCATATTTTCAGTCCCTACACAATACACACACATGCACGCGCACACCTACACACACACACAAAAGGTGAAAGAGGAATGAAATTACGCTCACCAGACCACTTTCCAATCATTCTTTATCATCCCAGCCTTCATTCACCCATCCATTCACGAGAGGCCACGTGTAAGGGCGTCCACGTACGTGTGTGTGTGTGTGCACGTGTGCGTTAATGTCATAAGACTTAGTTGGGCTCGCTCACCACAATGCAATCCAACAGCCATGATCCGTGGCATCCATCAAACCGCACGAACCCACGCACACACACACACACAAAGAACACACCACACACATTTAGAGTACTTGCCATCTTGATCTGAGTGCAATCCAGGAGAGGTTGCCAGAAGTAAAGGTCGAACTGCAATCACTCATAAGACACACACACACACACACACACACACACAGACGCACACACACAATCATACAGGCATGCACCTGCTCCTCAGCATGTATTAGGAAGGTAACAGTAAATCTAGGCTTCCAGGACAAAGTAAATTTACAGCAGAGCTGAGCAGACACACACGAATTAGACCACTCATCTCTCCCCAACACCTGAGAAAATACTGTCCTACATGAATATAAATCCTGTCCTGTCAATCAAATGATCTTATGATTAGTCATGCATCCATATAAAGTGCAACTACGATCCGGTGAATTCAAAGTATGTTGAAATTAGACGACTTATATTATGTTGAACTCTTTGGAACACCTTTCAGCACCCGCTGAGTCGACTTTTAAAAAACACTTCAGTGAAGGCATCAGATAGAAATAGAGTTTAACTGAGAGTCCGTGAGCTGAAATGATTAAGATCCTTTTTTTTTTTTTTCTAAAACCACACACACACCCCAACACAACCCTCTGAAAGGTTTTTTCATGTTCTTCGTGCCTCTCAGGCATCACGCTAAAATGCTAAACCACAGGGAAGATTACAGTCACGATGTCTTTAAAGATCAGTTCAACATATTGTAAAAATGCACACATTCGTTTTCTTGCCAAGAGTTAGATGAAAGAAAAAAAAAATCGATACCACTATCATATGTGTCCATTAAATATGAAGCTACAGCTAAGAGGTGTTAGCTTAGCTTACCAAAAAAAAGCAAAAAAGGGGTAAGAAAAAGAGGCCAGCTAAGCTGTACAGTGCATTATAATGCTTCACACTATAATTTGGGTTAGGAATATTCCTCAAGATACACTTAAAAAAAGGAAAAGAACCATGTCAAATACAGATTTAAAACCAGCCCTTTGACCTTTGTCAGCTCGCACTGTCTTCCACCCAACTTTTCCGTCGTTCAACACTGTTTACCGTCTAAAATATGTTGCGATGAAACCAAATCTTCCAAAGAGACAACAGAAAGTCAGAGATAGAAAGAAAAAGTGAGGCGAAGAGAAGATGTTGGTGCTGAGAGACAGATGGCAGGCAGTTGTGGGGAGGGGCGGCGATGCGCAGAAAAGAAGATAGATGTATTAAAAGAATGACAGAGACGGCAATAGATATAGAGATGGGGATGTGGATGGAGGAAAAACACTGAGATAGTTTGCGTTGTTGTGTGGTCATGTAAGTGTGTGTGTGTGTGTGTGTGTGTGTGTGTGTGTGTGTGTGTGTGTGTGTGTGTGCTGAGTCCTCTTATTTGAGAGTGATTAGTCAAAGCCCTGAGTTTGACACAATGAGATCAACCCAGCTGAGGAGAAGGCATACATTACTGTTCTAGGCCATCACACACAAACACACACACACACACACACACACACAATGTGACACACACATAAAAGCATACATGCACAGAGGGAGAGACGCAACAGTGGTGCCCAAACACATGAGGGTATGCAGGTGTTTTGTCAATCACACGCATCGGGGTATAATATCTTTTATTCCCTGATACCTGTATTCTCTGTCTCCCAGCGCTATCATTGCTTTTTTTCCCCCCCCTGCTCAGTCACTCTCTCTTCTTCTATCTCGCCTTCCTTACTCTCTCTCTCTCTGCATTCATCTTCTCATTTATCGCGCTTCTCCTTAACCTCCTCCAGCACTGATTCAACTCCTGTGCGCCCGCTCTGTTTCTGTTTCCTCCATGTCGGTTACCTGCATAAGCTGCATCCTCCGATCTCGTGTCATCTTTTCGTGTTCATCTGGGAGCAACATTTATCCTCTTCACCCTCCCTCTTTCTGTCTACACCCTCTCCTCCTCCCCTTCTCCCGAACCCTCTTGACGACCCCCATTCACACGCTCCCTCATGTCCCCCTTCTTCCTCCTCCTCCTCCTCCTCCTCCTCCTACTGCCCAGTGGTTGTCCTAGTCAGTTTACCTAACCGCCTGCCTTTCTGTATTAATCTGAGGAATGAAGTGTGTTAACTCTCTATGTTTCTCCTCCTCCTTTATTTTTCAGTTTTGTTTGTCTGCTTCTCTGCCTGCTCTCCCTGCCCGTCTCTCCTCTTTCCTCTTATGTAAAGGTCACTGTGGTGAGTTAAGTTCAAATTAAGTTCAAGCCCTGCAGGAGCAAGTGTATGTGTGATGTGTGGAACTGTGTGTGTGGTGGCATTCTCCATGTTTGTGATGGAAATTTGAAAGCTGTCAAAATGTTTGACTACAAACCAAAATGTTTTCTGCTGACAGAGATGATTTCATCTTCAAAATGTCTCTTACTTTTCCATTTATCTAAATTAAGCTCAGCATTCATGTCTGATTGATATCCATTTACTTTTATGATCATTTTTATTAGCCAATTCTTGCTCTTTTAATTCCCCGTGTGATCTTGATTTGGAGGAAAACTGTTTAATGGGATTCTTCCTCCTCAACAACAGCTCCTCTTGGTGACTGACAAAAAAAAAGTGGAATGCATGTTGAAAATACAGTGCCACAATAAACCACAGCAGGGCAAGAGTGCATCGTTGAGGCCAGTCAAGGTCAAACGGGTTCTTTGACGGTTGACGTTATCAATCAATCCATCATTTGATTAGAGAAATTGATTTACTGACAGTACTGAAATGGGCAGAAAATGCATATCTAAAAGCAGGCATGTGACCTTAATAGGTGTGTGATATGTGTGAAATTCGTGCATGTGTGTTTGTGTCTCCGTGCCACAGAAGGATGTATGGATTTTAGTTGCCTGACTGCCTAAGTGGGACACTCAAAATAGCTCCTCAGGCCTCGCATCAAGGACACAGTCTACTGTAAATTACCATGAGAGTGTGTGTCTGGCTCGTGTTTGTACATGATTATGTGTTAGCTTGTGTACAGTCCATACCTATGGTTGTGCATGGGAGCGTGTGTGCATTAATGCCAGTGCACCTGATATTATATAGCGTCAGGTGTTCCTCACTATCTCATAGCAGTCTGGCTGAAGTAATGCCCGGGTGTTCAACAAGCAGAAGCTGCTTCATCCGACATAAATCAAGTGGATAATAGAAACAGATTGTCCAAATAGTTCCTCGTGGTATAAAGTTGCAGAGAGAAGAACATAACAGCACTGCAGCAAGCATGTGAAAAACAAGAAAATGAGAACAATCTTTATTATTTATAGCTATGGCCTGAGGTCTAGTTGCACAGGGAGTGAGGGTTACATATAGTACACACAGTCCCACCTGGGAGAGGCCCTGATTGGTCACAATTTTGTCCTGTAGGTTCCAGTGCAGCAAAGCCAGTAGTCTGGGCAGTCCCTTAGTGCATCAACAGCAGAGAAAATTGACACTCTGGCATTGCACAGCTCAAGAATTTAACCTTCGGTTGAACCTTCGAGGTGAGAGTTTCTTTGTCCAAACATCAGACTAATGCTGCAATCTTTTCACTGTTGGCCAGACGCTGATATTGACGGTCCTCACTAATTTGTAACCTAGATCAATTAACATTGAAGGCCATGCTTTGCTTTTAATAGTCTCTTTGATTTGTACCCACAAGGTCTGCAATATGTTCTTGTTCTGCATGTTTGCCTAAAGGTGTAACACTGCAGGACATCCTGTATATTCCGACGTATATTCCGACATTTTTAATTAAGGTTTTAATTAACGCATAGATTTTTTTTTTCCGAAATCATTTGTTTTGTATAACGTTAACAATCTGGTACAAGCCTTAGGGAACACATCCACAGTATACAAACCTTACATATGGCAGTGATGGAGTTAGGTGGGGTGGGAAAAAAATCATTAAATCAACTTTTCCATCAACAACTCCTTTAAAGTTGATTCATTAAGGTGGAGGTCAGAATGGCGGAGAAGTCTGAGGTGCTGCGTTCGAGTTGGAGTCTCCCCCGAAGGCATGAGTTTGAATCCTACTTCTGACAGATTACTTTTCTAAGTGCATTTTGTTGTCTCAGTACTTGTACTGAATAACGATAAAGCTGAATCTAATCTAATCTAAACAAAAAAAAAAAGTCATTCCTGGTTCATATAACGGCACCTGTGGCTACTAGCGGTGAAGGCACAGTGGTTCAATACTACAGCAAACACACGTCGAGCAGTTGCTTTGTAAGAAGAACGGCCGATGTATCCGTTTACAGTCCAACCTTTTTGTTTTAATAAAGACGTCAGTTGATATATTGCGTTTCAAGTTGAATGCTTTTAATATGAGGCAGTGGCAGAAGGATATTCCATTTGCATTAGCAGTAACTTAATACGTCCCTGACACAGTAAATACAGTGAGGATGGATATCAGTGAGATCAAATGAAACACAGGAACACTGGTTTGCACGAATGCATCGATACCTGTCCCTCGTGCACGTGACAGCAATTTGAAACTATAAAAGCTACCATGTAGAGGAAATTACACAATTTAAACACAGTGGGTGCTAATTGATTGAATGTGTGTATGCTAATTAATATTGTGTTTGATTTCATGAAAATCTTATCTCTAGAAACCTGAACTCATTTTCTCATGTTTTTCGTGTCTCTTCATACTCCACATCATAAATGTGTTTGCTGTTGATATCCATCATGAGGATGAAGTCCAACATGTTTGCACTGCCTCTCATCTGAACATCTGAATCATCCTCTTTTCATAGCTTAAATATAGAGATTGATCTGACAGCTTCCATTGTCAGAAACCCTTAATATACAATTAGAATTTGTTCACTTGTGCTGGCAGCACATGCAGCACGAAAAGCTTGGCTCTTGTATTCATTCTACCGCCAACAAATAACACTGATTTATGTCCTCTATTGCATGCTTGACCACTACAGCCCATTGTTTTGTGTGTGTAGTTCAGGCATGAATGAGTGAAAAATAAAAAGCAAAAAAAAAGAGAAAACAACAAATAAAAACAAATTCACAGTTTAAAGGCTGCAAGCTTGAATGCATTATGCGAGAGTAATGTGTGTGAGTGAGTGTGTGTTTAGAATATACACGATGTACATGAATTCTCAGAGTAGGCATGACCGAGCAGCTAGCTCAAACACTCTGCTCGCACTGATTGCCACGAGTTTATTTCTGTTTCTTTCACATTTTACATTTCTTTCAGTCACACAATGCCTGTGTGTGCATGCAACTCATCTCTATACTACAAATAACGGACAGTGGGTTTGAATATTTGTGTTGTAGTTAAAGATTTTTTCATTACAATGTTTTCTTGTGAATGTGAAACCTGAAACAGTTTCTTCTTGCTAGACAGAGAATTCTAATCTAATGTGCGCAATTGAAATACATTTTTATTTTCCTTTTTTGGTGGGCATGTCATTCCAATATAAAGGTAAAAGTTTAAATTATAAAATCTAATAGAGACAATTCATTTCATGCTGTCTCTCTCTGATGAAAAGGAAAAAAAAAAGGAAAACTGTAGACAAGTCAAGTTGAGTCAATTCTATTTACATGGCCCAATATCACAATTCACAAATTTGCCTCAAGGGGCTTTACAATCTGCACAACAAACCTACGCTACACTACTACTACTGCTACTACCTTAGACCCTCGATTCAGATCAAGATCCAAACATGTGGAATGAGTCACTGATAGTCAGGGGGAGAGAAAGAGGTCGCATGAGGTAGGAGTGAAAAGGAGGACAAGGAGGAGAAACTAGGGAGAGAGAGGGAGGTAGGAACACAGCCTGGGCCCTCGTGCTTTTGAGACGACAAACAAACAGAAGCTTAGAGAGATGCTGTTGTTTAGTTTACAATATTCTCATCTGCAGGACAAGCACGGACTAGAGGCTGACCTGTCTGAAGGATAAGAACCACCCATTAGAAAGCCTGATATAATCAATGAAAATTAACTTATAGGTAGTATTATAGTTAGTATACAGTTATTTAAGGTGCCAAAAGCTGCACTGAGATCCAGTAATAAAAGCATTAAAGCAAAAATCTGAATCCAGGAAGTGTTATGCACGTGTATCCCAGTCTTGATTCACACACACAGTAAGGTTTTGGTTTTGATGAAGGGCCTGTCCGGTCACCAGCACTCTCTTTCTGGTTGGACACACTGCGTGTCTTTCTGACATGCCGATCCTTCCAGTGTTTCTTGGACTACGTTCCTTACTGACAATAGTTTGCCGCTACTCTTCTGAGTTCAAGGATGTGTAGCCCATGACAGCCCAATAAAGTAGAGGTTTACCCACAACAGTCCTGGGATGGTGCTGGTCATAAGTCATGCATTGCAGTATGATAATTTGAAAGTTTATAACAGCATTCAGCATTGAAGTTCCAGAAATCTTTGAAAAAGACAACTTTCTTCTGGTTTGACCAGGACTCTGCTGCATTTTACTGAACTTTAAAACTGAAAGTTAAAAAAAAAAAAACTAAAAACAAACCTCATATCTCAGACGTTGACTGTACAGCTTGACGTCAGCTCTGTGATATCCAGTGTTGCCGACAAGGTCTAGTGCATCCTGGGACGGTGATCTGCATTTTAGTATGAAAAAATAGTAAGAGATTACCACAGTTGTGTGAACGCCTTATTGGGCCTCATTAAATCGAATATTTAACTCTCACTTAGAAGCACTTTTGGTCAAACTCTCTAACTACATTTATACTTTTTTGGATTAGTTTTTGGCTCGATGTGCAGTTGTACGTAACTTTGTTTTTTTGTTTTTTTATGTGATAACCTTGCAGGATCTGTGAGCTATTTTTGCTTCTCTCCGCCTAATGAGCTTCTCATTATGCACAGAGCACTCATGAAAATTGCAAATATAAAATAGCCAAATTTCAGACGAATATGTTTTGATTGTGGATATCTAAACAAATCACAGTTTAGTAAAGTTTGTGCACCATGGACATCTAGCTTGAGAGGAAGACTACAGTAACTAACTTAATAAACTCTATGAGGCTCAGATGACATTTACAGCTTAAGTGGCTCCTCACCATGCTCATATTCTCTTACTACCCGTCACTGATGCTGACATTTTACAGCTTGTATCTCTGCATTAACCTCAGTGAAGACAACCTTTGTATTTGAATAATAAAGATGTCATTTTACATGTTTCACATTATGTTGAATAAAGAGTCATGAAAATCTAATGCAGCGGTGAGTGAGGCATGACTAACGGTGTCAGGGGTGTTGCTCAAGGGCTCATGGCCTCACTGATACAATTGCTTCATCCACTGGCTCATAGTTACTGTCCATGAACAACAGTTTCTAGACAAATAAACAATGAGCCATGTTTTATACATGATATCAAGCGAGCGATGCAAAGGAAACAGATATAACAACAGCAAAATGCCAACACTGCTCACAAACAAAGCACAACACACATTACAGTACGCACACGCTCACACACAAACGTGGGAACACACAGAGATAATGAAGTAGACGTACACATGAAACAGGAAAAAGAGCAAGCTGTTGGGAAGTGCTCTGAGGCATAAATTCAGGGTTATATAATGTGTGTGTATGTGTGTCACAGTAAGACATAGGGTTCAGTGACCAATGTGTGTTGTGTTGTGTTGTGTGAGCAGTCAGGTGCCAACTCTGCTCACACTGATGAGAACAGAAAGATCAGGCAGGAGACAAAGAGCTAAGACCGCTGATGATTGATGGTTGTAGGGTTAAAGGTAGTTATGTAATGCAACTCGCTGTTTTATTTAAACAATTCAATGTCCGAGTCTGACAGCATTTATTTCTCTAAAGGGAAGATTGATGGATTATTTTAACATTGCTAATGATGCTAACCAGTGATTTTAATCCCTAAAGCCACTTTCTGACCGTCTCCTGATGATGATGCTTAATTGATTGCAGTTTTTGGTAAAATACCATCTGGAAACATTTGTTTGGTCATCCATCCATCTAATACTCTCACGATTTTGCTTTAAAGGAAACTGAAGACCAGGAATTTAGTGACTTAGACTTCACCAATGAAGTCTAAGTGACTGCTGAAACCGATGAAAGGTTGGTGGAAGTGTATCCATAAGCTACTGATCACAATTTCCCAGAGCCGAGGTTGAGATGTTCAAATTGCTCGTTTTGTTCAACCAACACTCCAAGACCGAAACATATTTTGATTAATAATAATCAGAGGAAAAGAAGCATTTTGGCATTTTAGCTTCAAAAATAGTTGCTATTATTTTTTCGATTAATTAACTAGTCATTTAAGCCCTAAACAATTCAGTAACTTCAACACACATGGCTTGTGAGTATTGTGTTTGGACAGAGCCAAACCTGTCCTTTAAAGGAAAAATAATATTGGCAGTAAGTGCAACCACAACATAATCCCATTTCAAAACAGAGAGCTGCTCAGTTTTGAGTGAGTTGTATAGCTGCATTGTAAAGCCTCCTCCCTCAGTCTGACAATTTGCTCTTCTCCCATCCATCTCCATCCACTAATTCCAGTTCAGATGCTCATTTTGCCTGCAGACATTCAAACTTTTAATAATGCGAGGCAGTGGATTTACTGTCTGTGACTGCAAGCAGTCAATTTTTAATCTGAGCACCACTAAAGTGGAGGCTTAGAACGGAGAGGTAGACTGTGTGGTGGTAAATGTGTCGGCAGAGCGACAGAGCTCGCTTCTTTAATCAACTGTGTTGAACTCGGTTCAGTTCAGTCACACTGACAAAACCCATTAGCCAACACATAAACACAGCTGCACATACAACACACACACACACACACACACACACACACACACACACACACACACACACTGTATCTACACAGGCTAGCATGCACACTTACAGTAAGGACATACAAACAGGATACACTGTACAGACACAGGCACACACACACACACACACACACACACACACACATAGTGATTAAGGACATAACACTGGTGTCAGCGGAATCACTCTTTGGACACAAGAGGGGTGAGTCAGTAAGCCCAATACCAAACACACACACACACACACACACACACACATATATATTACAGGGAAAGTTGAGTCATAACAACCCAGGAGCCCCTGAGGTAAAACTAAAGAAAACATACTTGAACGAGTGAATGTGATTCTATTGGGAGATGTCATAAAAATTCCCTTTTGGTATGGAGCGTGGGTATGCATTTTGGATGGAGCATGTCTGTAAATGGACTCACTCAAAGCTTTACAGCACGTCACATGATGCACAGCCATCGGGAGCAATTTTAAGCAAGGACGTGTGGAATTGAAGCAGGAAGCCTCAGTTTAGTAGAAAACCTGCTCTACCTCCTAAACTACGATGGTTTTGTATGCGAGTATGCAGGCACGTGTATGTTTTGTACATAAGTCCTCACAAGAACAATGTATCCAAGCATCGGAAGCTCTACTCATGACGAAAATGATTGAAGATATTGTCCCACATAGTGTAAATGTGCACCTCGTGCAGGTTTTAGTAATACACATGACTGTCAGTGTGTGTGTGTGTGTGTGTGTGTGTGTGTGTGTGTGTGCTTAATTGCGCCCACTGCATTCATACTAAATCAGACCCCTGTGTGTTCCTTGCTGGCATTTTGCTGGTATTTGGAGAGGTCATGCATAATCAACTCAGCCCACTGACCAAATGTGTGCGCATATATATGTGCGTGTGTGCATGTATATGTGTGTCCACTTGCATATGTGTGTGTGTGTGTGTGTGTGTGTGGTTGCGTTTATTTGAATAAAAGCAACCGAAGAGAACAGAGAGTGAAAACCTCAGACAATTTGTGCACTATTCGGTAAACATGCTGTGACTGCAGGTGAGATTAACGTGGATTTGTTTCGGTTTTTAAAGATATTTGCTGTTGACGTTAACCCATTAATTCCTCACATGGCCCTAAAGGAAAAAAAATGTAAATAGAATATTTAAAAAAACACGATGCAGCCGCTGCAACAATATTTGGATGTTGTGAAGATTACATTATATTATCGCCTGTGCAGATAAAAGGCTGCAGTAACAATAGAAGCAATCTAGAAGCTTTGCTTTCAGAGTGATGAGATGATTCGCCCACAAGCAGCCAACTCTTTGAAGCCATTCCTCATATTATATTTTTTCTTTTTTCTGTTATGATCACTGTAACATTTTTATTTATTCATTTTTCGCCAAGCTAGAAGTATGATCAAATCCATTCCCTTTGAGTTTCAAACGACTCTCTCAGAAATAGCAGGAAGCTGAAGTAGAAGAGGCAAGTTGGACGGCAATTGGTTCTAATCGTGAAAATTTCACCCCTTCAATATGAAATGAATCTTGAAGTATTAGTGGATTTGTCCTCTGACTCTCTGTACAACCACTTGACTGAGTCTTATGAAGACTGACACAGCTGTGTTTAGGATGTCTTGGAGCTGATTGCTGCCTTGACTAATGACATATCATTTGTGATATTAGACAGCTCTTCACCAATCAGTGGCAGGAATATAGTATGTACAACATACTGTAGAGTAGCAGCACTAGTTTATATAAAAAGTTTGATGCCAGCAAGCTCTCACTGCCTCCTTGTGACTCCCACCCATCGCAAACAACAAACACCGATGTAAATTCATATATTCATGTAAAACTATGTCTGCCTGTGTATTTTAATGAATAAAATAGAAATATTACATACCTGTCTAGGAGGAAGAGGGCCAGTTCAGGATTGGTTTAATATATTTTGAATCCTGCAATGAATGACTGACAAAGGTTGACTCTTGTTTTCGCCCCTGCTTTGTTCTTCGGTCATTTCTTTTTCTCTTTGCTGATCCTATCAGCCAGGAGCACAAAATATAACGTCCAAAAAAAAATTCTCTCTGCTTCCTCGCAACTGGCTGTTGCACTTCTCACTGCGAAACTTCGCCTGGGAAAATGTAAACATAGATTCTTCTAGTCTGCTTTAAGTTTTCCACAACAAAAAGCAGCTATGTCAATAATTATTTACATGAACAATGGATCCCATGATTACCATAGGAAGCGGTCACTTGTAGTGACTAGCAGGTGAAAGCAGTGGAACATTTTAGCTGCTAAAGAGCCGGGTATGTCCCTCGGAAGTTGATAGAGCGCAAATACAGAGCTAGAAGAGAGTGAATATTGGACTTACATTTGTCAGGTGGACAGAAACACGACTCCAAATGAATCCGTAACTGCTGGATGTGTAAATAAAGGACTGTTTGCTAACGCTATCAACTTCAGGTGATAATACAGTAAGTCAATGTTGTGTTCACAGCTTTCTCACTGCTCCCAAGCACCCCAACATTATTTTTTTGTTATTGTAATTTATCTTATCAGTTGGCCGTGTGTGTGTGTCAGGGTACTAGAGAGTGGAACTAATTAAATTAATGTCTTAATAATACAGGAAATTATTATCACAGTCATCATTACCGGAAACCAAGAAACACAGGTCTGGTGTAAGCTAAGGTGTGTAAAACGCTACAGTGTTGCAGGATTTTTTCGTTTTTCCCTCCTTTGAGCGTTGAGTATGGGAATATGTGTTTCAGTATGTGTTGTTAAGTAACATGAGTGTGTTTATGGGCATGCATGTGAGTGTGTGTGTGTGTATGTGTGTTTCGCAGATGGCTAGAGGAACCGGCAGCCAGTGGCGGTGTCAGAAAGCATCTCATCAGGCATGGGGTGGAATAAGAGAGAGAGGAAGGGAGGAAAATAAAACAGAGGGGTGGAGATGATGGAGGCGTCACCGGGTGGAGTGCAGACCATCCTCCTCATCTGCTTTCCACATCCCTCGTTTCTTCCTACTTCCTTTGCTTGCATGCTCAAGTTATCCCCTCCAAACACTCATCTACTTTTCTTATAGGAAAATGGCTAGTTCATTTTCTGCCCTGTCTTGTTTCCAATTGCACTTCTTTATTACCACGATAAATGCTCGGCTATTCTACTGTGTTTACTTAGAGTAAAGGCTCTGGACAAAAAAAAAATTAAGTTGTAAATGTCTTTTGTCTTCTGTTTGTTCTCAATCGTACTATAATAACATCGAGCTAAGCTTCTTGCCCCCGGCTACAATTTCTGTTTGGGGGAACCGAAGCAGAACGCAGCCGAGCTCTTTCTGTGTGTGTGTGTGTGTGGACACTCTGTGTGCACATCCAGCTCTGTGATGGCCTGACCAATCAGCTCAACTTTTCAACTTTCGACAGAAACTTTGTTTAAGCAGCGGTTTGGCCATAGGGAGGGAGGAAACGAGGGAGGGAGGAAAGGAGGGGAAGATGGGGAATGAGGTGGGAGAACAACAGAGATGAAAGGATGAGACAGAAAACTGGGGAAAGAGGGAGGACAGAGCAACAGTGGAAACAACGCTTGGAGGTAGAAAAAGGGAAAGGAGTGGAAGCAGAGAGAGAGAGCAAACAGAGATATAAAGTAAGGAGAATATGAGGTTAGGGGATGGATAGAACCTGAGAATAACAAAGGCTGAAGGAGGAGAAGGGAGTCGAAGGGCAAAATCAACAAGAAAAGAGACTCTCATCAGTTCATTATTCATTCTTTGCTCTTCTCCGTCTTTGTTTGCTGTCTGTCTGTTATGTCCCAGTTTGTCCAGCTTTGTTACTCATCTCTATATATTGTTCTTTTCTTTCTTATTCCACTTCCTTTTCATCGACGATTTCATTAAGATCGAAGATTTTAAGTTGCTTTCTCATTACCAATTTTAAAACTTACGCCTCTTAACAAGGAAGCCGGAGGGGTTATAATTGTTCTCTAATCTAAAAAACTTTTTAGGCATTTTTATGTGTAAGAAAAGTTGTTAAGTTGTTCAACTGTAAGGTTATTTTTCGAGGCTATAGATAGCGTAGACTGCGTCATGCAGAAAGCTTTTTTCTAATAAAACTGAATATGATTAAAATATGATTTATTGGAGGGCAATTCAGACTGAATTAAGTTAGGAGAAGTGCACTTAAACATTGCCATCAGTAACAGCCCAGACATTAAATTGCAAAGCGTAACACCTGCCATGAAAGTGCAGTCTTACAATCACTTTACAAATTGCTCTATCAGTTCAGATGGATATTATGAATTTGCCTAAAACATTCTTGCCTTATCCTTGAATTTCCTACATTACTTTTAGTCCCATCTAATTGCATGCATTAAAAAAAAAAAAATTGGAGCCGAGCATTAATTTTAATCACTTTCCTTGACATCTGGTTCTTTTCAGAAATACCTAATTATGTTGACTGTCAGAGAGCAGGGATGGCATCTTTGATTATGCAGGCCTCCGTAAGAGTCTCACAGCAGCAAAAGATCACTGAAAAAACATTAGATTTTTATTTTTTTCATGTATTTTGTATTTTGAAGGTTGAAGCTAGAGGCTTTTTAGTATTACAAGACTACTGCCAGTGTATCAGTGGTACTTGTAAATAATAGTTGTAATCTCCGTGTATTGTTTTGATACTCTGATTTTAGGATTCCTCTCTTTGCCATCACTGCTAAAAAAATCCATCAAATTTGAATTTATTTTGATTATTTTGATAGCTGTAGATTGTCTTTACAGTGACAATATCGTTGTCAGCTATAATGTTTTGGTATGAATCACATTTGAATTCTTCTCGGGGTGTTTTCTGATTGAAGTTTAGCATTTTGTTGTTTTCCTCAGATTGCAGCTTGCTGCCACATTTGCATCTATATCGGTTTATGAATGAGGTCGGGGAGTCGTCATTCCCTAGATCCAGATGAAAGGGAAACAGTTCACACTCCAAACTATGATAAATATTTTAGGTAGGCCAATATGGACTTTATGTATGTTTAATCATTTTCTTTATAGTATGACTTTGTTCTCTTTGTGTCATCTATACCTCTCTTTGTTCTGTCTTTAATGTGTCCCAATCTGTGTTTTTCTCTTTCTCTCTCTGTCCCTTTGTTTTCCCTCTCTGTCTTTCTTTGCCTCTCTGTCATCCTGGTTTTCTTCTTCTGTCAGTCCTGCTGTCAATGTGGTGCACTTTCTGACATGCTACGTGTGTGTGTGTGTGTGTGTAGACATCAGAGTCACATTTTGTATTCAAACCCTGAGGGGATGTATATCCTTCTACCACTGAGGATGCAAAACCCCTGATCAGACCCCAGTTAACAGACAAGCCAAAGCTGAAATTCACATAAACAATCAATAGCAAGATTGCGTATACGCCCTTCGACAAGAACACACAATTTCAATCTTTATCACGCACAAACTCCCAAGAGATAAATACGCTAAGCAGTCAACTTGCACTGTCAGCGTACCGACAGAAAGACAGACGAAGGTGATAAAATAGCCGACATTACCACCTGTCTTTCTCTGTCTCCTCCCCTGTCTCTCTCTCTCTCTCTCTCTCTCTGGATTTATTCCTCTTTCACACACACAAGTGAACTTATCACACACATAGGTGCGCTCACTGAGAAGTGCCACAGACTGAGTTAGAAGTGACCTCCCTCTGCTAATCACACTTTCAAAACATGGCAGACTCCGGCTGGCAGTAAGAGCTACTGATTAACACAGACGAGGAGCAGAAAGCAGAAAATAATGAATCTGTCCTGCTACAGTAGGTGACAGTTTTATTATTGTGAAGTATTATGGAGTGTATACAGCATGGAAACATTTATTAATCATTATAGCATCTGTAGTGGCAGGGAAAAGGGTCCAACTATGGACCCAGGTCTGTGAGACATTGTTAAAACTTACTCATTGTTAATTTTAATTTAAATCTAAATCTAGATTATTTTCATTAAAAAAACAACATCCACCATGATGCACAGCCTGTCTACCGATCAAACTTTTAGAAGTTGACGCACGTGCAAGCAGAGCTCCAGCAAAGATTGCCTAATGCACTAAGTCACGCACCACTGACTACTGAATGATTGGACAGTAAAGTAAACTGCTGCAAACTGTAGCTGCTGTTAGCGAATGTTAGCTGAGTTTGTTAGCCAGGCTGCCTGGACTATGAGCTCAGAGCACCGGGGGAGTGTTAGCGTACCACAAGGTGTGTTGGACCTCCGGGAAGAAGAAGGGAGTGATCAACTTAACTAGGCTTAGCAGAAGTGGAGCATTACAGTTAGTTAGTTTTTTGATCATAAATATATAACATGATCATATAATCATAACAAAATCACACGTGTACAGCTGTCTATATTTAAGACAGTGGTATTGCATTCTGAAACTGGGGGCACTGAATTACAAAAATACCCATTTCTATTGAATGTTGCTTTAACTTCAAGAGAAAACGTCTCCATCACCCTCCCACTCAACAAGTGTAACTCCTTTGGCACCGGCACCAGAGACAGAATCAGAGGAAATCAGAAATCGAAAACTCTACAGCTCTCAGATGAATCGCATGCCAGCCCAAACGTGTGTGCAACAACCAGGCTAAATGGAAGCTACAGTTGGCTAGCTATAGTTAATTAACCTTAACTTTGATGTCAAGGAGGAAAGATTTTACAAAGCAGGACTGAGAGACTGGGTGCAACTTTGTAAGTTTTGTTTAAAATACGAAGCTAATAATTCCCATGCTGCTGCTGTGGCCAGACACAAGGATTTCGTGGATGTTAAAACAGCGGGAAAAGATGACATCATGCATCAAGTTACAAAAGACAAATGGGAACAATTCACTGACTTTATTGAAAGAAATTGGGCCCCGAGATAAAAAAGCACTTTAACAAGCTTCCAAATAATGCAAAAATGATGAGCTCCGACATTCTGCATGACCTTGAAGATGAAACATCTTTTCTCCAAAGAAAAATCAAAGTGGAATTGCTCGTACAGAGTGCTATCCAATCTTAGCTGACAAATACAAAGACCTCTTGAAGGAGTAATGAGTGAGGTACATGCATAATGGCAATCTGAGGGAGAAAGCTGTAGGATACTATCTGTATGTATCATGGTACCACTGCAGCTGGACTCTGACTCTGTGTGTTGGTTTCAGCTTTGACAGGGCCTCAGTCATGTCAGGTGGGAAAGCTGTGGTGCAAGTACTGCTCAAAAAAATCTGTCGCTCATACAGTGTATGAACATTGCCACTCACACTGCTAGAATCTCTCTCTTTTGACAGCTTTGGCCACTTTTTTTTGATCTTTTAAAATTCACTGCACCATTTTGTGACTTGAGTCAACAGACAGGCACGATTTCTACACATCTAAAAAGAGTTTCATCCCCAAAGACCTTGTCTTGATTAGACAGAGTTCAGAATCGGTGTCAGTCGAGTTTTGCCTGTATATAACGTCATGTTAGAAGCACCGAGTGAGTTTGAAAAAGGCTTTGGCCACACTAGAGTACATGCAGAGCATTTCTTGCCAAATACAGACGCAGAGATTCATCTATCTTCCAGTTCCAGTGAGTTTCTGATAAAGGTCTACTGTCCTTGTCCATGTGACTGAGGGCCTCAAAGAAACTTTTGCAAGAGGAATAACTCAGATTGGGAATTTGCGAGGGTCATCTGGCTTACTGATGACATCACAAAGAAAAATTGTGTGCAGTACTGCGGTGTTGTGGGCACTTGTAAGAGGAAATTAGCTTCCAGGTTTGCCGATTCACATGTGACCACTGTGGGCAGGTCTGCTTGGACGTTCCTTGCGGATTTTGATTCTTGACAGACAGCTTATGAAACTTAACAACCTTTTTCTATTCAACTATTCAAATGAAAGATGAATAGTGGTCACTCATATCCGAAGTCTTAGACTGGTGATGAATGGATCACCAACATGAACCGTGTAAAAGTACTCATGCTGTTCCATGAATGTCTGTCCTCAACAGTGAACAGGATCAAATCCGGCAGCAGAGCAGCCATGCTCACAGGAAGACTAAACAGCCTCTCAATGTTGGCATTTGAAAGGGAAATTACAGCGATTTTAGAGCCTAATTAAATAATTGAATCATTTAAGGCCAAGCCACACAGTGTTGCCCTTTAAGCTGTCAACTCGCACAGGGCTGTGTCCCAATAAAGTTTCATGTAAATGTCATTTGGGGGATTGTTGTCTAGCCTCTAGTCTTGCTGTTATCTATTCTAGTATAGGCCTATGTTGTATTACTTAATAAGCCTATAAAGAATGATTGCACTGTGACTTTTAAAATAACAATAAATAGACTGCAATGGTTAGGAATGAACATGCTTTGAAGCTAGTAACCAAACAATGGCACAAACAACCCTAACCCAAACCCTAACCTAACCTTTTTCTCTTCCTACATTAACTATTTTTACATATCAGCTAGTTCATGAACTTCTGATCAGTGTTAATGCTTCAAATTCAATACCAATACAAAAATCTATTTGGTGATGTGCTTTAACTTGGTATCAGTTTAAGAGTCACACTCACACCTGGTAGCTGTTAAAGTCTTTTTGCTGCTGACCACTCTGCAGCACCACTGCAGCACTTTGGGATTACATCAACAACTTACACTGACGTCTATTGCTTCTCCCGCCTTCCTCCCCATCGGTTGGTCAAGTTCATGGCTATGTGCTTGTCACTCACCCTGATGAGCTGCCATCTAGCCCGGGGCAGAGGTAACCAGCATCCATAAAGCCACCACAGTTTGAGGACACTCAGCCAATGTGTGCATTAAAAGACAAACAATGTGGATGTTTATCATGTTATAAAATGGCTTTTGTTCTTCTGTCTCTGTTCTTGCTGCTTTCCTCCATTACCTGCTACTACAGACAAGCACGAGTATTCAAAGCATCATATAAATACACATTTTTGATGATGGTATGTGCTTTATTCCTATTTAATGTAAAATGCATTAGGTGCTGTATGTTGTCCTGCATCTTCGTTTAGTATTTGGGCAAGATTGAAACACTTTCATGCAGATGTTTTCTCGACCAATCTCTTATTCACATCTGTGGCCTCCATTACTGTCTGACTTGAGGAGCAGAGAGAAGGGAGAAAGGGGGAACCAGAGAGAGAAATCATCCTTTATTTCATAAAATCTGATGAACCGTGAGTGATGAAATGGACACCTCTGAAAACAGCACCTCTGGTTCGTTTCCTGTTTGAGTACAAATGAGTTCTCTCAAGTGTAATCTTAAGGATTTAAAGTATAACGACAGCTCGCTGTGTTTCCACCCTTTTCTAACTTTTGAGCTTAAATTCTCCAGACCTCTGTAAACTCGGCTATGCAAGATTAATTTAGGCCAAAACACATCCATGTTTTATTCAGGTCTTTTTTTTTTTTTTTTTTTTTTTTAATAGTGTAAGTGTGATAAATGATGTTTCAGGTTGTGATGAAATAATAATAATTAAAAAAAAAGCAAATAAAAGAATTGTAAAGAATATTGTTGACTATATTCCCATTATGTTCAGTAAAGCTATTTTAAAAATCTATGAATGGGGCCAGGAAGACATAAAATGTGTGAATTGTGTAGATTTATTGTTAAACATTATTTATTTCCAGATTCCAGATTTTAAAACCCAGGACATCTAGTTACTTTATTGTATGTTTGTGCCACTATGACCTTTTTCTGTCTATCTATGAGTCATTTTGTCTCACTGGTATTTTGAAAAATCTCCTCACAATATATCATTTACATACTGGCCAAACTGAATCTTTTTCTAATGTGCCAAAGCTGGCACTGAGCCTGCTTTTTCCCCCACATGTATGTTGAGAAGTGGGTCAGACGGGGATATTTTAGAGCAGCTTTTTACCTACCTGTTTTCTCTGCATAAAACTGTGTTAAGATCAGCTAGTTCAGTCTTTGCTGTTGAAGTCTTGAGTCTGAGTTGAGAACAATGTCAGGATGCTCTCAAACGAAGAAAACTTGCTGAGAATGGATGTAGGCCAATTCATAAATAACTCTTTAGTCTGAGGTAGGAGTATTTTAGGTCCTGGTTTAATTTGGAGTGCAAGTGATTCTGAGATGTTTGATAAATAGTGGGCCAAGGAGACGCTGCCTAAAATATTCTGCTTTGCACTCCAAAACAGGCTAAAAAAGAATAAACAGGCTAACCTGAAACTCCTTCACTTTTGAGAACATGGTGTAAAGATTTCTTCGTACAGATAACAGCAGAACATAGCTTCGGGTTACTTGGACATGTTCTGTCTGTCCCTATCTCACGCCTCACTGTCTATATGTTTCCACTTTGAAATATAGATTGGCCAGCTCCTAAACTCATTGAAGTGTGCTGTACAAGCTGTTGGCAAGTGGCTAAAGAGGAGGAACAACAGGGAAACATACAAGGGCAAACTGGGAGAGACAAATGAGGGAGGGAGACAGAGGGGGAGTTAAGTCTATCATCTCTTGCCAGCACTCTAACCAGTGGGTGGGAGTAACAGTAAGAGTTGGTCAGTCATGCCAAATAGTGTCCAGAAGCGATTGATTGCGCTGTAATTATGTTGTATGTCACACATGGTGGCCAAATGACATGATGAATGGGGGAAAGCAATGCACATAAATACATTGCCGACATACATAAGCTAAATATCATCAACTTCCATGTGAGCTTTGCAAACATTTATCACAAAGACATGAAAGGCCATTTATTGTGTTGGAGCCAACAGACTGGCAGCAAAAGGGGGGAAAAAAGTGGGAAAATTTTCAATTATATACAGTATGTGCTATAGGAGAGTGAAGAACAAAATTATGGAAATAGAAAAAGTAGGAAAGACAGACAAAAACCTAAAACGAGGATGGATTTTTAAGGTGACTTCTATGAATGTTCTTTACAATGCACTGATTGTCATCTGTCATTATGAATGACAGTCGCTGGCCCAGCCTCTCTATAAAGGTGACCCTCTGCTGTCAGACAGAGCAGAGGCACTCCTTCATTGGCTTTCACTCTTTTCACGTGTTGAGTTTGTGGTTAATAGAAGCAGAAATGTGATTTGTTTTAATCTGTAGCTGCATCCAAACGCATGCAGATATAATTGAATACCAACTGTTTGCAGGACATGCTGGCTCTCTGGGTTTTGACAAAACAATCCACAAAGGTTCTGTTCAAGCAGATGTTCTTAATCAGCTGTAGTCACATTCTCCAATTAGCATCCATCAGTCAGCTGTTCTCAATCAGCTGTAACTGTAGCTGTGGTGTTGTTTTTCTGATGGCAGTAAGCAGGGAGCATCGTGATACTGATGAAGGCCAGACAGCCGAAAATATTTTGTCTTCTGTAAATAAGTGACTTCTTGTCATGCAGCGCAACGCTCCACTGTCATCACGAGTAAAACTTAATATAAAATTCCAAGAACATCTTCTTCTGAAATAGTTCAAACCATCAGATGTAAATGCGTGCGCACCAAACTTGCAAAAATTCAAATGTTGTACATCAGACTTGTGACAGTGCAGCAGATTTCCAGAGAAACATAGTTTATATGAGAACACAGCTTATATATGCTCCCTACCAGGATGTGGCAATACACCATTTTCCACCAGAGTGCTATGGCCTCAGAGCTGGAGGTGCTGACTCTCATAACTGCCTCACACACACAGCTGCAGACCAAACTGAAGGTCATTGCCCAGTGAAGCTGGCGGAGCTACACCATCAGCAAAAAGCAGGTCACTTAACTGTCCTCTGCTCTGCTAGGCCTTGAGATTCTGACCCTGAAAGTCACAACTACAACTGGTGACAGTACAGCCCGACGAGAAACACGCTTGACTTATGAGCCACCCACTTTCCAACATAAACACACTACAAATGCTTCGATCTTCTACACCAACCTTTAGAGCTGCCAATGAAAGGAACAGCAGAAAAGAAGGGCAGGTCCCCTAAACAACAGGCACCATTATGAATGAAAATCATGCAAGGCTGTGGCTATTTCTGGCTTAAATATCACCAGTAGTGATACCTTTCAAAAGTCAGAAAGGATTATCAATAAAAAAGTATTAAAAATATTAACACCTACTTGAGAGTGAAACTCCTGCTCCTGCTGTGACGCGTGGTTAAAAATAACTCTGAGGAAAACACACACACACACACACATAAACACACACACGTTCCTACTGTATACACTTACAAACACATACACACAGAAAACACATTCACACTCGAATACGAATACAAACAGAGAATCCTCATTCGTACAAACACACACACACACACGCACACACACTTCATTCCACACTGCTGACCACAGAGTTTCTCTATCAGACACATGTACACACACGCATACATGTCATGTTGTATACACACATACGTACATACATCGGTTAAGGCCTACATTTACGCAAAGCTTGCATACAAACACACACACACACACACACACACACACACAGATGCATGCAGACATGTACACACACCATCAAGCATGCTCACACAGTGAAAAGCAATGTCACTCTCACTGCTGTGTCAACCTTTGTTTGTCTCTTCTTGTCCTTCTCTATCATTCTTCCTTGCTTTTCTCTTGTCCTCCAACTGTGCATCCCTTCATCCCTGACCCTGTTATCTTCTGGAGCATCTCAAAGAGACGGGGGGGAGGAGGAGCAGGAGGGGAGGAGAAGGAGGAGGAGGAGGAGGAAGGAAAAATATGTGGTATTCTTTCCTCTTCCTCTCCTGCTCCTCTGTCCCTCACTTCTTCCTCATTCCCTTCTCCCTGCCCTCCTTCCCTTCTTTTCTTTCCATGATAAAACACTTGTTGAGGATTCACTTTACACCTATTTGACATTTGATTCCGCATGGCTGCACGCATTGCGTACAGTACTACAAGTGCAGTACACACAAATACACAACACACACACACACACTCAGGAGCCGGTGTGACAAGCATATAAATGCAGGGCTTTGAACTGGATGATCGTCTATAGTTAAGTAAGCTGTTTGAAGAAGCAAATCAGTGAATCTATGTACACTGGGAGATCAAGACGCAAGCATGAGAATGAAAGAAACATAGAGAGCATGAAGTATGAAGAAAAGTCAGGTCTCTGTATCGCTGGCATTCCTCCTCCGCCCTCTTTCTTCCTCTCTCTCTCCATTTCACTCTTGCTGCTCTCTTTCTACTGCAAGGTCATTAACTTACACTTGGGTGGCAGTAAAGATGAGGACAGGGATGAGAAGGGGAAAAAAAAGAGTTTGACTTGGTCTGGCAAGGACACTGAAGCAAGTAGCAAAGTGGTTTGTAGATAAAGAGATGCAGCACAGGGAAATGAGAAACAGCAAAGGCAGTGAAGGGGTGGAAGTCATTTTTACTGTAGACGTAACTCCTCATTAACTTGACAAATCGACAAATTATTTTGTGGCATGAAATGTAATTGTTCTTTTTGTGGAAAATTCAAACTTCATATTTGGAGAAAAGCTCTGTGGGGGATTGATTTTATGATCACATTAAACTTTTGATGCAATTTTGTGGAGACTGAGGGATCACGGGGTCACTTCAATGGGAATTTCACTGACACAAGCAACATTATGTTATTTCCTTAAAGCATTTTGAAGCCACACTGAGTGACTGGTTGAATGGTGCCTCTGTCATTCCTATTCTGCACCCCATACACCTGTTCTTTCACTTTGAGCTCCAGATCAGGAGAAATGTGTTTTTACAGCACTAAATAACCCACCGCCAACAATTTCAGTGAAACTGGATCATATTTTCGAGAGAAAAATGTTTTGTAGTTTTCCCTCTGAAGTCCTCTGGCTGCTTTGTCCCTCCTTCATGGACAGAAAGCTTTACTGGCTGGCAATTCTCATGAGAATTGTACACATTAGATGTTTCCTCTTCAAAATATTCTTGTCTTGCTGAGTTGGAAGTGGAGTCATACAAAGAGAAAAGCAAGACTAAAAATGTCATTTTAAAAAGCTACAAATACTAAGAACTGATAAATGTGTGCCTTCGTATACAGTAGGCCTTGACTCTGTGATCTCTGTTGACTGTAATCAGAACATTAGTTTAAACAGTTGGTCACATCTGTCTCTTTCTAGCTGCCACTAGAATCAAAACATTTTCCCCGACAGGTGTTTTGACACACCACGAAAAGCTGCCAGTGTGTAACTGAACAGAACTGACACGTGAAAACAATGACTGCTCCCGGTAATTAAATGTGACACGCATCAAATTTACTCTCAGCACGTTTCAACCTTTGCTTCCTTCATCGATACTTTTATGCTTGACACATTTAATGTTCAGCGAGGCTAAAATTTAAATCACTTAAAAAGGACGTGAGTTTGTTTGGTCGAACCAGGATCCAAACCGATCATGTGGTGTCGGCATCAAAACAGCAATAACAAATTTACCTCAGTGCACCATTTAGACAGGCATATTCATTTTGATGTTACTGGAATTGAAATATTTGCTTATGAACACATTAACGAGAGTAGTTAATGACTCCATAGGTGGTTATGTAACACAACACAGCCAGAGAAACAGTGCTAATTCAAAGCACTGTAATCACACAGCCACAGTGTCTCATTATATGAAGCACGTAGAGCTGCAGCAACATTTTTTTTTTTTTTTTTACACAAGCAGTTGCTCTCCGTATATCATTGTTGAGCATATCTAAGAGAAACAGATAAACATGGCAGATTTACTGTGTCATGTTGGAGATCATTTTATGAGAAACACCATCAGTGTAATAATCATAACCTGCGTAAACAGCTCAGCTCGAACTGCAAAGGCAATTTTGGAGTCTTCATTCCCATTTAGCTCCTTATCAAACAGCACCCACACACACACACACACACACATACACACACACTAAGATCCTATTCAGAATGATTGGCCATTATGCTGTAATAGCAGATTACACAGTAACAGTAAAGAAATAAAACTGTCAGCATTATTCATTTAACACACACACACACACACACACACACACACACACACACACAGATAGAAGTCTGACAGTAACCTTATGAATTCACATACATGCAGCTTAAAACAGTCACATCCTTGCACACATACACATGCTAACATCAACTATTTTGTGCACATACACGAGAAATGTATCGCGTACTGCATATACCAAACACACACACACACACACACACACACACACACACACACACACACACACACACACATATACATATACATGAGGAACAACAGCAGATGGCTGAGCGACCCTGAGGTTTTGTCCCTGCGACAGTTTGCTTGACATTCTGGACACAGTTGTCACTAAGACTTAGAAGCCGTTCTGCTCCCTATTTCACAAACACACACACACACACACACACACACACACAGCCATACTGTACATGTACATTCGCAGAAGCAGTGTGGAGTGTGTGGAGCGTGCATGGTGCCCGCAGAGGACCTCAAAATTACTCTTTGGTTTTGGCTGTCATCAGTCCTGTTAAACTGCTGTATTGTCCCTGACAGTATAATTAATGGACAAAGCTTCTAAGTCTATGAAGCGAAGCCAGCACACAAGTGTCTTAAACCTGCATTCTTTCTAATGGCCAGCAAGAAGGCACAAAAATGAGGTCCATTTGTATTGAGTCTTATGGTGAATTGATATGTTACCTTAGCAGAGTTTCCTCATGGGGTTCATGGTCTCAATCACTAGTTTAAAGTCTTTTTCCATACAGCACGATGTTCATTTTTGTAATTCACTGCCTCATTTATAGTAAAATAAACTTGTAATTGACGAGTCATTCTTCTTGAGTCCATCCATCGCAACAGACTGTGCTCATGAAACTCAGATCAAACCAGGCAGATCAAATATAAATCAGGATTCTGTTATTGCTTTGCCCATTTCTCAGCTCAGATGTGTTCATGTTAGTGTAGTATTTAGCTGTATTACAAGAAAGTTTGTGACCAGACAGGCCCTCATTTTTTCCTGCTTGAAAATGGAATGAAAAACAAGTGCAGCCCGACTCGCAGTACATCACCCACCAGCTCCACACTCTGGCTCCTCACTCACAATCTGCTCATGTTTGGCTCCAACGAAACAAACAAAATGGCAACGTCCATAATGACAAACTCGAGATTGTCCACACACCAGTGGGTGATGTCATGGTTCACAAAAAGCATAAAATGCACCGAGGTCAGTGTCACTCTCACTTTCTGATAAGAGAGGGTGACAGAGGGTGAGGTTTATGTGAGACGGGGGAGAGAGAGAGAAGGCAGTGAGTCTGTGTGTGCCAGTGAAGAGTTGAGGGATGGCGCTTATAGCATACGCTACCAGTGAGGACAACTTTCTATAAGGTGGCTGCAGTTCATTTGTGTGTGCACGTCCATGGTTCACAGGGGCTACAAGGGTGATGAATTGCAGGTAATTTTCTATAGCCTGTCATTATGTAACACTTCAGAAATTAATGTATTGTGAGCAGTGCACACACACACACACACACGCACACACGCAAACACACAAACGCAGGTGGTGATTTGTGGAGTAATAAGGAGGAAATGTCAATTCCACGCTCCAGTCTACATGAAGACCTTGATGGGTGTTCTTCCTCTATATCAGTTATTAGTGGCTGTATTGCCACTACACAATGGATGGTACTAGACTCTCTGCGCACACACGCACACACACACACACACAAGTATGAACAGATACTGACACATTACATGTTGCACCGTCGCACCACAGTAGAATAGAGAACAAAACGGTTAATAAGAGTTTGCACAAAACTGAAAAATGTGCCCGCTTAGAGGCTCTCTACATGCGGCTGCAGAAGTTGAATAAATCATTGCAGTAAATGAAAAATGAATTCATTAATTGGCCGAGTCTTCACGCTAATCACGCAGACAGGAATGATCTTCCTCATGCTCTATCTATGAAAGACAGCGCTATGATGATAATGAGATTTTGATGATTTTTAAGATTGGGACGATGCATAACACTTCACATGAAGATGTTCATTTCAAAATAAAATATTCATTTGGTAAAAAAAAAAAAATGCTACTGGTTGTTAAATTCAAAAAAGATTCTCATGCAGTCATGCAGATTACTTAGAATGTATTTTATTTTATTCATACTTCTCACTTTGTTGCTTCTTGTACTGCTCACTTTTTACTACAGCAATATGTTTCCAGCAGTGACGGGTGTCTCCAAAGTGTGTTTAAATCACATGAAGGACGTGCTGATTTTTGTTTCAAATGCTGGTTTTTAAACTTGCTTTTCGTGTGCGCGAGTGAGCCAAATGCTAAAAAGAAGGATAGGAAGAAGTTGAGGGAGAGGGTGGAGAGTCACGGAGGAAAATCAAACAAAGACGTGGGAGGAGAGGACAGGAAGACGTGTGAGGGAAAGCTGTGGAGGCAGCAAGACGGAAAGTCACACCAGCTTTTGGCAGATGCTGTCATTAAAAAGACATAGTCAAACACTTCCAGCTGTGGAAGTGGAATGAATGTTCACAAAGAGAAGATGTGAATCCTTATTAATTTTACAAAGCAGCATATTCTGTTTAAAGCCTTCAGTGGGACTTTCTTACAGACTTGGTCATGCTTTAGCCATGAGCTTGCGCTGGTTGTCAATTTATTAAGCTCCAATAGCTCCCATTGAACTTTGGGCAATATATATGTGTGTATCCATGTGTGTGTACATGGATCTTTGGCTACTTTAGGCAATAGAGTGTAAGTACATGTGTGGTATATGTAAATGTAAAGCATGTAGTATGTCTGATGTGTCTTAGTGTGTATTTCATGCACACATGCATGTGGCAGGGGCTACACTGTGGGCAATTATAAAGCAGGATTGTGGAAGGGTCACAGAGAATAACATCACGCTCGCTCATTAACATTTCATACTGCACCAAGCATTAGCTCTCTGGATGGATGACAGCCCAAAACCAACTGGTTGCATAATGCATTAACGCAAAATTCCAAGATGAATTATGAAGTAGCTTTAAATGTACATTTACAAGAGCCCTCATGGGTTTATTTATATTCTTAAATGTAATTTAACAACAGAACTGCTGCACTCCACGAATATTAATGATTTACTAATAATTACATTATTGTACAGTATGTGGAAATATATTAATTAAAACTGTCTAAAAGGGAACAAAGTTTCTCTTGTTTTACAATGTGTACTATAGTTATATCACTCCATATTTGCCTGTTGCGTTCATACATTTGTATTGCCCGAGAAGATGAAGATATGATGTATCTTCACACAGAGATCTTGAGCATCAATAACAGCCATAATCAAGACTGCTAATTTGGTCATAAATAATGACTCACAGACAGAAGCAGAGAAGGAAACACACTCTCACTGCTCTCTGCATTGCAATACAAGGGGGAATACTCATCATGATCACGACAGGTACATTTATTCGTTAATTTGTTTGCACCAGAGTTTGATCCCCTCACTCAAACTCTGATGTCACTTAAACCTAACAACAACAGCTACTTCTATAGGTGTGTAGCCCTTTAGTGAACTTTAAAAATGACACTTTGCCCGATCGACAGGCGGATTGGTACGGTGTCAGCTGTTGCGAAAAGGGAGGAAAGCCGAAAAGCTTTCATTTTCCGACTCTATGGACATTCCAACCCTTACCTATGGTTTGGTACTGACCAAGATATGACCGAGAGATTGCAGCTGCAAGTGGCTGAAATAAGTTTCCTCCATAGAGTGGCTGGACTGAGGCACTCAGACATCTGGAGGGAGCTCAGAGTACAGCTTTTTTTTTTTTTTACATTGAAAGGTGTTTCAAGCATCTGATGAGGATGCCTCCAGGGTGCCTGCCTTTGGAGGTTTTCTGGGAACATCCAGCAGGGACCCCAGCAGATCTAGAACACGCTGGAGAGATTATATAGCTCATCTGGTTTGGGGGGAGAAGAAGGTCTGGAATATCTAGGCTGCAGAAAATGGATGATTATTTAATTTTGTTTATCAGCTAAATTTACCAAAGTGCCTTGCAAACTAAAAAAAGTTCATTTATCAGTCACAAACGCAGCAAACTGACTCCAGAATTTCGTGTCAAAATTACTGATACTGAGTTTACTGGCTTAGTAATCACCTCTGCCCTTCAGGTACCACTGTATGACTGCTTAAGAGACTGCACCGAGCCTTCTCACTACTCACTCTGGCTATGAAATAATAAGTGTGTGTGTGTGTGTGAGAAAGAGTATGAGATTGGGAGAGACAGCAAGAGGGAAGAGGAAGAGAGCATTAATTAACTAGTGCTGACATCTGCAAGCTTTTCCCTATTAGGATCTGATTAAGGGAGAAAGCAAGAATTACAGGTGCTACGAGAGAGATGAGAGGGAGTTAGAGAGTGGAGAAAAGCGGGGGAGAAGTTGTGAAGGGAAGGAACGAGTAGTGGGGAGAAAACAGGGAGCGATAGAAAAGGGAGATGAAAGGAACAATCTCCACTCTGTTTTCAGGTTTAGAACAGGAATATTTCCCTCGGGGGGCGAGCGACGCTGGGCTTTTGCCCTTCAGCTCACAGTGAAGGTAACTGTCAAACTGGACCTTATTTACCCCATAGACACACACACACACACACAGCCATGGGCTTTGATTGTAATGAAACGTAATGATCATATTGTATCATTGTTTTAAAAAAAATGCAGTTGTAATGAAAGAAAACTTTTCATATATGTAAAAAGTTTTGTGTGATGTAATGTTAAATATTATCCATATATAGCAGGGACCATTACCACATTCACCATTTTGGTTTGCTAAATGAAACATCCAATTCATAATGATGCATCATCTGAGGGACATGAATATTTGTAACAAATTTCATAGCGATTCATCCAATAGTTGTCAAGACATTTCTGTAAAAACTAAAACTGTCAACCTCAAGAAGGTAAACGAATCACCAAAATTGGATGGATTCATCTTCTGGGGACCATGAATGCCTGTAAAGAAGTTTATAGGAATCCATCCAATAGTTGTTGAGACATTTCAATATGAACCAGCATGGTGGATCAACCCATCGAAAAACTGACTAACATGGCTACAGTGGCTAAACTTCAGTCAGTCAACAACCCCAAACATACATTTATTTAGGAGCAACTTCACATTCTCATTTCTTTTACTGTCACAAACATTATTGTCTGGGCTCAGTGTCTGATTCTTGCTCCCAGTGGTAGCATGCTGTGATAAGCTAAGTATTGTAGTTTGAATAAAAGAATGATCTAAATGCATATCCCAAGAGGAGCAGTTGAAGTGAGGTGAACTGCATTCAGCAGAGCTGAAAAGAGAATTGTCGGTGTTTGTAAACCATTGTCTACAGAAACTAATCCGTCACTTCTTTCAGATACACTGTACTCAGCTGATGCAATATAAAAACATTGTGCCAGTCCTACACACACACACAAACACACGCACGCACACACACACAAACGAGCCTATCTCTGCTGATTTATGCACAGATACACTCACACAAGACAACATCTGACAATGGAGGCCCCTCTTCAAAAACACGTTTCCTGAAGTGATTTGTGGTTGTTTTATAGAGCCGTGGTAGCAGATTGCTCTGATGTAGGGCTCATTCATCAATGTCAGCACACACGGAGTAGACACACATACAAACATAACCACACATACTCACAAACACACATACACATACACAGGACAGACAGTAATTGTGATTTCAATTGTGTAATTTTGACTTGACTGCTCTTCTCCCATTATAGGAGGGCCAGAGGTTAATCTGCACTCACATGAAGCTACCTGGGTTCTTAATTTATTGCTCAAAGGCACTTCAGCCTTTTTACTTTGTTTCACTATATTACATTTGTAGCTAGCTGTTGAATAAATGTGTCAAGTTAAATCACAGTGCAGCGGAACAGATTCATGTTTTCCAAAATCCAGACATCTATGTTCCACACATCTGTCAGTCAGTGTTTTGTTTTCCCATCGGTAGATTTCAGCTTGCAGCAGATCCAACAGGAAGAAAGGGGCTACATGCTAAATACATGCACATTTCCCAGATGTTTCCAGATGCAACAAACGAAGTAGAGTATCTTGAACTAAATCAATTGAATTCATTTAATATGGCATTTCAGTCAAATGTAACAGACTTTCATTTCCCAAGTGGGAGACAGCAATCAGAAATTCATGATATCTCAGACTCAGATTAATAACTAGAAGGCTGACCTGAGCAGTTTTCTTGGCTGCTTTTAACTATGGTGAGTGAATTATGAATCATATGACTTTAAGGGATACGGCGAGATGCTGTGAATGAAGTTTTACGGACGAGCAAGAGAAGACAAGAGCAAAAGAGACTCTTTCAATGGATGCTGTTTAAGAAATGATCACAGGGCTGTAATTTCATTTTATGTTTATATTTCTTTCTGCAATCTAACGCCATTGTGGCTATATTAGAAATATCTAAATTTGTAGAGAGGAAATAGCTGTTTTAATAGCGTATGATAGTTAGGAGCATTTTTATGTACTGAAACAATGATTTTTAGGAGGCTGTAGCTCATTATACAGTCAGCTGATTAGCAGGTTAAAGCTTGTATTTGACATATTCATTTTGAAACAGCATTTGGTTCGACAAACGAACCGGCTGACACGGGGTCTGTTGGCTGACGACACCAATAGAAAACAGACTAATGCTTCCCAGTTAGCATGAGTTTGAACTACAGTATATCCTTGATGCTAACTAGGAAATGCAGTAAGAGACTCTGGAGAGCAACCACCTGTTCCAGCATATGGTAGCAGCACATTAGCTCACAACGAGTGTGTGTGTGTGTGTGTGTGTGTGTGTGTACATACTCTCTTGTTTCACACGTTTGTTTGTGTTCATTTACAGAGACAAAGATGGAGATTTGGAAGTTCAGCTTCCTCTTGCATCCACATTTTTTTTGTTTTAATTTCTCCTGTTAAAAAGTACTAAAGAGTGAACACACATTAGCAAATAAATGTCAGTGTTTTAGTGTGTTTAGGGAAGTAAAGTAGGCCCAGGCAGACTCATGTTTGCATGCATGTTTGTTGTTTACTTCCTCCCAATGTCTTTACACAGAGCCAAAGACAATGCTTCTTTTCTCACTCGCATACAAATGCACGCACACACGCAGTCATCAGCACTGATTTGGTGTGACAGAGCTGTAACTTTAACTGTGCTGGCTCTCTGGGCTTCTCTCTACATACATGTACTGTATATATCACACAGTGGTGTACATCAAGCATTGCCTCCAGCAATGTCTGTTTGTGTATGCGTGTGCATTTTACTACAGTTATACAGTTCCTCATAGGATTAGGTCATAGAGTCAAACTCAAAAATCTCTTCTCAACACACACAGATGTGCTGTGGATAGCTGTATAGAGTATTTCTGTGCTTGGATTGTATAGTCAGAAAGTCAAACATTTAGATTTAAGCTCTCCTGCCTGTCAAAATGCGCAATCGTCAATAAAACCTTTTTTTTTTTACTATATCTAGGAATTAATGTCTAACATAAAATATTTGCAATATTAATGTGAAAAATGTTCAAAAAAAGATCAAAACTATTATTTGACATTAACATATTACAGACAGTTAAACCACAAATAACAGTAAGTAATGAAATTTTGATCAAAACTGACACCAAATTTGTTGAAATTATTATGTTAATTTCTTTGGTTAAGTGTTTTCTCTCACTTTAAATGCGACACATAAAATTTGTTTGGATTTTGTTCATATTTGTGCATTCACTCCTCATTGGTGTAGTATTATTTTTACACAATGGTCCTGTTACAAACTGATTTTGTGGGTGGATGAAAAAACGCAGAGAACACAAACACTCGAATGAGTAATGATGTACGAAACACCAGAGAAGTACTGCTGGAGAAGATACTGGAAAGCTCAAGAGTAACACTGTGAAATCACTAGAAGCTAAAAAGGAAGGCAAGCTTAAAGCTCAGCACGTTACTGACAGGTACGGATAAAGGGAAATCTGGAGACCAGGCTTTCATAGCAGGAGTGATTGCTGAATAAGAAAAGGTGCACCTTGTTGCCAGACCAGCCATGCCCTCTGCCACACACACTGCCAGGAAGAAACATGAAAAGGAAGAGCACAGAGAACAAAACCAAACATCACAACCAGCTGACAGATACAGTTCGGTCAAGACGTTTCTTTTCAGAATCGATTCCCACCACCTTCAGGACTGAATAAAGTTCATATCATGTTCGGGATGGCTTTCCACTATGGCATCGTAATGAAAGGGGGAAAGCAGCTAGCCAATGAGAAAAGTGGCTCATGGATAATGTCATTAGAGGAGCATGTGGAGATCTAAAAAACCAATTAGCACTAATCAATTTGGTGCAAAAACAGGGAAACACCACTGAGGAGTTATCATACGGAACACGACCGGGGTATTGCAAGAATTTGCAATTCTATTTTGTGAAAAGGTGTAAAGGCGTCATCTCTAAGTCATGTTCCTCTAATGGGACATGATATTGTTTTTTTATGGGTTTGCCCTAAAGAAAGAGATCATCAGGAGGTTTATTATTGTTTCTAGATAGCAGAGAGGTGACGCTGAATCCAAGGAAAACATCAGGCTGTAATGATTAGCTTTAAAATTAGCTGCGCATGTATTCTTTCGTGAGCTGGGAGCGAGAAAGAGAGAGGGTAGCAACAGGTAACGACACTGATGTTTCTCGTTAAAACCCTGACACCTGAGGCCTTATAGATGTAATATTTGCGTGTGCAAGTGTGTGTTCTGCGTGTCTACACGTGCGCGCGCGCGTGTGTGTGTGTGTGTACATGCTTGTGTACATTCACAGTGCCTGTTAAGGCCACCCCGTCATCTGTGTGTCACTAAATAATGGCTCTGTCTGAGCTGCGTGCCCTCTGGGCTCTCCCGTCTGCCCACAAATACGCAACACACACACACACACACATCACTCTGGCTGGCCATGGCTGGCTGATTCTTAAATGTCAGATGACTTCACTCCTGGAACAATATTTTTTGAGCCCAGTTTTTCTTGTCTTTCAGTCGCTATGAGAATCAAAATTAATCAATCAGTTTAAACCAAACACACAGCAGTCTGCAGCTGTGTATTGTACTCCTTGTATTTCTTACAAGCATGCACACGTATTTTCTTCTCCAGCGGTGCCTTTCATCACACATTCACACCTGGGTCATGACGGTGAACTCACCTAAAGGGCTACTCAGTAGCCAACACTCCTTATTCACCTTCCACACCCACAGACTCCCAGCTGCTGTGAGATAACATTATGGTCACTAGATTGCTTTCTTTATAGAGCCTCTCAGCTACTACTGTACCTCGATGCTTTGCAGAGCCGAATAATAACTGCTGATAAATTTTATACTGAAGCTGCACTGGGACACTTCACATCTCGGCGCAGTCATCACACTCGCTGATGATTTATACAAAAAACATACACATGGAAGTATCTTTAAAGCTGCATGGTTTGAGTCATAGTTTCGGATCTTTTTTTAATAAATTCATATAATAGCAATGCAAGACTGCGGTGTGTCATGTGCGATTTGCAGACACACAAAGAGAAAAGTGTGAATAACTGTGAAGAATTCAACAAAAATCCTCAAATTTACCAAAATGCATTTAAAGGAATATAATTATTCATTTCAGAGGTCTGGTCATGTTGTGAAAAGCCAGAAATGACCTGTCAGAGAGGTTTCTGTTTCTTTCCACCGACACATAAACGTGCATTCTTTCACGCGCGCACACACTCATGCACACAAACAGTCGTTAATAATAATAATTTTCTCGTTCTGCTTGCGGGTGAACTTATTTCCATCTAAAACAGGATGGATGAAAGGAGGTGGGGTGGATAGAGTGAAAGGAAGGGAGAGAGAGAGAGAGAGGTAGATGAAGCAGTGTGTAAAGGAGGGAGGACACTGTTGTGTTCTTCCTGTTTGGAAGCAAAGTGAACTTAATTAAATGAAGCTAAATGAGACAACAACGAAAAAACAATCATGGGAAGGATCACATGAACTAAATTGGCTCTGTACATAACCAGAGAGACAGAACCAAGCCAGAATAATGTAAGCAGCATATTAAACAAACTATTTTTAACCAAATCTAAACTGCTGCTATGAATTAAAAGCAGATTGCTTTAAGATTTATGATAAATATTCCAACCACACATCTATTTGTAATTGATGTGTGTGTATATGTGTATATCCACACACCTTGGGATGGTTTACCCAGCAGCATCACTTGTGTAGGCATCAGCCTCAGCGAGCTGACAGGCAGACCGTATACAGACATGTGGATCCTGCAGCTCAGGTTGGAGCTGGTGTTTCCAGAGAGATTATAAAGTATTGATTTTGTTTCCATATAAAAATCGAATATTTATTTACACATGCCGAATGTTGCTGTAGGAACACAAACCAAAACAAACCATGTGAAAGTCAGGGGCTCATCAGACTGAGTAATAAACTGGCTAGATGAACTATAACAGACACTGCAGATGTCAATAGAAACTACTGTAGCAACTAACACTGATGTCTTATTGGCTCAATACAGTATAATAGATTATCAAATGCATATAAAACAATAGGGATGCATCCTATATCCACTTGCAGAAAGCGTTTATATTTTTTGTTGTGACATCCTGTGTGTGTGTGTGTGTGTGTGGAAAATATTTTTTTTAGAGAAATGTTTTTCTGGGTTACCAAACCATAAAAATGTTGGTGTGAGCAGTGATGTCCAGAGAGAGAGAGAGGAAGATTGACACATCATCAAGTGGAGAAACACCACAGACATGAACTTTCACCAACATCAACCTCCGGATCGTCTCATTAACACGCTAGCATTGTCTGCGCATGTGTGTGTGTGTGTGAGTGTGTGAGTGTGTTAGCGGGGGGGGAGAAGTGTTAAATGTCATTCTTCTGTCTGGGCCGCCTCGGGTCATTACAACATCACACCGGAGGACAAGACTGGAGTAAAACTGACAAATGAACCTGTCACATACACACACACATACACGCACGCACACACACACACACACACACACACACACACACACACACACACACACACAGATGGGGGACAGTCTCATACGTCAGCGACCTGATGGAAATCCGGCCTGGGCTAACCAGCTGGAAAAGTGACCCTCTGGTTAATGGAGTGGCCAAGGGAATGAGAGGATGAGAGGTAGAGAGGAAGAAGATGAGTGAGCGAAAGTTGCAGAGGCAGGGAGAGAGTGTGTGTGTGTGTGTGTGTGTGTGCATGTGTGTGTTTGAAAGAGAGAGGGGGGAGTCAAGAGAAACATACAATTTAGAGCAAGAAGAAGTGAAAATTTGAAGTTAAAGGATAATTACAAAGCAACAGTTTATCCGGATTATCTAACCTACAGCCCAGCATAGCTGAACCGTTAGCACAGGATAATTGCATGTGCAACTGGGGAGTTGGCCCCCAAGTTAGCCAAATCATTGTCATATTTAAAATCTTTAAGTCTGGGTGTCTGACTGTTTGTGTTTCTGGACTAGTCAGACATTTTTTAACAATGCCATCACATGCTCAGATATGAGCAATTAAGTAATCGTGGCAAAAACCTAGGGGGGAAAAAATCACGTTATAATCAGCGATAATTAGCGTTGAAATCTACCTGAAATCAGCCGGCTGCTTACCTGCCGTTTTATGCACAAAATACTGTTTAACAACCAATTAATTGCCATCGTTGTCTGTGTAATTAATTTTCTGTGTGACCAGCAGAAATAGAGAGGAAGCGAGAGACGGAGAGAGGAGAAATCTGTTTGCCTTCCTTTCTTACAGCGGTAATTATAAGAATATCTTCCAACAGCTGAGCATGAAATCATGTCATCTGGTCTTATCGGACAGTATGAGAGAGAGAGAGAGAGAGAGAGAGAGAGACAGAGGGAGAGATTAGAAAAAATAGAAACTATAGATAGACAGCAGCAACTTATTACAATGCACACTGTTGTCAATTCATTGTCAAGATTTTTATTGCGTAACTTTGTATGATACATGCATGGGATGAAGGAAGGGCACTGGTGCAACAGGAGGGAAGGGAAGCAAGTGGGGAAAGTAAAGAAGGGAAAGGTGAAAACATTTGTGTTGTCAGCACTCCCGCCATCAGCCATCAGCTCAATTCACCTTGAACATGGAAAACACACACACACACACGCACGCACACTCTCTTTAACAGGTCACTGTAGATCAGGTAAAGCAACAGCAACAGACTCAGCTCTCTGCTCACATAGCAGATCAGTCACTTCGGGTAAATAAACACACACATTTATACACGACAAAACACAATTTGAGCAGAGGAGGTGAACAGAGGTGTAGTATATAGCTCGTACAATAGAAGACAGAAAAAATATATTTTTCTGTCTGTTGTAAAAATCCTATTCTAGTCCCAGCAAAGCAGTCCCACATATTTACCTCTTCACCCAAGGTCAGGCCTTTTTTGATGAGTTATTTTGCCATGTGGTAGATGCTATCGACAGCACGGGAGAAAAATACTCTCAATATGGGCAGTGACAGTGTATCCCCAGGGCAGCTGAGCTTGGAGGTGAACTGCGCTTCATCTCCTGCGGAGCTGTGTGTGCAAAAAGTTCTGCCAAAATCATTTTCAGACAAAGGGAAAATTTACATCGGAATCAACCACAAAACATCATTCTCAGCAAATATATAAATCAGGTGCAACTTTTCAGTCATTTGTCTGACTTCCTAAATCAAATTAGTTCACACAGTTGCACACACCGATGCTTGATTTCAAAACTTCTTTTGTAACACAGTCTCCTGCAGTACAATACAATGCTGCACTTGTGTTAAAGCAATAGCTTGAAATTTTGGGAAATACTCACTGACATAAGTGGTAGGCCCTGCTGGCTGTGCCATTTATCTTGTTGCCAGAAAGCTAATGAGCATATTTCCCAAAATGTTGAAGTACTCTGTTTAAATGACTGATATATTGCTTAAATTATTACCCTCCTTAAGAATTTCCTTGGCTTTAACTATCTATAAATAAAAAAAGCGATACCTCTTGTTTCAAGTGAACACCAAGAACCAAATTCCCCCCAAAAAGTGTTGCTCAAATAGCAAACAATCTGCAGCGATCCACAGGGAACCCTTTCAGATTGTCCCAAGGGATGCATTTTGTGCAATTTTCCTCTGAAATGCAGCCACCTGGGTATTGTGTGCCAGCGTGCCGCTGTTCTAGGATCAACACCCATTTGTCTAAATGCAGCTTTGGCAACACTGTTATAGATGAATGCATATCCTTGTAAATAATATAGCTTATTGCTTCAGTTAGAGCCTTCAACCGTGACGAGTTAGAAAGTGTGTGCAAACATAGAAACATCATTTTTGGCATCTACATTTGCCAGGCGTACATAAAAAAAAAACCTTGCCCGAGCACACACTCACTTTCTACTACACAAGCAATTTGGCTCGGTGCATTCAATCACATGCATGATCGACAGCCACTAGCTAATGTTTAAACATTATTTTCTCCATGGACCAATAGCAGATCATCCCCATGCCCTGTGGTGCATTTAATGCACGAGACGCAGCGCTTCAGCTCGCCTCACCACATCTGAAATCGAAGAAGCGCAATGGATTTATCATAAACAGCTGAGAGAGAAAGAGTGGAGATACCGATATTGTGAAAAGATATAGAGATAGGCTGACATTATGTTGTCTTCTTCGCTGGTTAAAAAGAGAGACAACGAGAAAGTTGGTGCGAGAATGAGATGAACAGAGTGAGAAAGAGAGAATAATAGACAACCAGCTCCCAGCTGAGAAAAACACTCATTTGGAGACACAGTTTTGGATTCATGTTCAGTGCATCTCACACTTTTTCTCCATCACCTCCAATTTCTGCTCTCTCTTTCCCTGCGTCCTTCCTTGTCTCACTCGCCCTCAGACACACAGCTACTCAGAAAATGAGTGATAGGAACGAAGGACAGGAAGGCATGCGGCGCAGAGAAAAGAAAAGTCAGGGCAGATGGGAAGGAGGGATCGAGGGAAGAGGGAGGGAGTCAGTATCATGTCTCTCTTCTTCTTTTTTTGGGGGGACAGGACAGTGAGTATAAATAGGTGATCACTGTGAACGCAGCTTGTACCATGCACACACCTAAATACTATTCTTACACACACACACACACACTGCAGCAGCAGACGGAGGTTATGGGTGAGGCACTGTACATGATGTGACCTAGATGGTGGAAACTAGGCTATAAAGAACAGAGAGAACACACACACACACACACAGTGTAATGCAATTGGTCCATGGCCTGATGTACAATATGAAGGTTGGTGTATTTTTCCCCACCATGTGAGCATCATGTGGCCAGTTTGTTCATTCGTTAACATTTACAGGGTCACAAACTATGACGTATCTTTTGGACGTGCTGACAAGTTGCTTCTGTCGAACTGTTACTCAGCCTGTGAAAATAAATGTATAACGTCTGCTGTGGCTCTGAGGGGGAACCTCTTCAATAACCCTGATGATGTCACCGGCTTGAGGTGGAGGTTTAGAAATGTTAGCGGTCGCGGTAAAAGCGATTGTTGCAAACTGGAGGTGAGGGGTTTAAGGCCCTATAGGAAGAAGAAGGGTTTTAATCAAAACCATCCAGTTGCATTATGGGAACTGTCGAATCCTGTATTTTTGGATACATGAAAATCATCAAAAGGTGCTATTTTTATTCTTTTTTAATCTTGTTTCTTGTGGGTACCCGAACTTTCTGGACATTGCACTCCCTTTTTAAACCTGCATTCATTTTTGACCTTTTTTTGGAAAATGTGTTTGTAAGCCCATTTGGAGTTGTGTCTCAGTTGTTCAATATTCATTCACATTTTGACTCGTGCTGAAAATATCTCTGTCTCTTTAGCTGCGTAATGCTCCGCGATGCCATCTACATTCTAAGTTTGTCTGTCAGTTGAAAGGAGAGTTCGTGGACCCAGAAACAATGAGTTGAAAGAGGGTGATGAGCTTCTGTAGAGCTGGTGGGAACTGCATAGTCAGCTGATCAATCTATGATGGTTACTAACTACTAGCCACATCTTTCACATTACACACCCAGCGGTTCTATAGAAATATTGATTGGTGCAGCTTTAATTCATGCAGATTTATTCTAGAAGAGCAGAAAAATCCCCGTCTGGGCCTGAGATACTTGCACAAATCTGTGCTTGGTAGGGTAATCGCCAGCAACCCCGAAGATGTGGAAGAGCTAAATGCTTCCCTCTGTCCTGCAAGTCTTTATCTTCCTCTGTTTCTTGTCCCTGCCTACCTGGTTGTCAGGTTGACTCGGACTCCTGTCCCACCGGATGGCTCACTGTTGATTTGTCAGTCTAGCTGTGTGTTTGGCTGATGAGCTGTTTGCCTTTCGGGCTGCCAGTTTGTCTGTCCAGATCACTATCTTTGTCTCTCACTGATTCTGCATTCCTAAAAAAAAAAAACCTCACATACACACTCATACTAGTTTTTATTTTTTATTTAGTCTCATTCACTCTGGTTGGACAGCCGACCTTGAAGAAGCCCTTTGATTTTGACCATGCCAGTATTTCTGCTCCGCTGGGGACTTTGATTCAGATGGGCTTTTTTTTTTTTGCCCCCCTCCTCCTCTGATGCACTCTAGTCACTGCAGTGCTTCCTCCTTCCTCCTCCTCTTCAAAGAAACAGTGACACAAACTGCCATCTACTGCTCGATATGCAGTATTTCACACCTACTTTCTTTTCTCCTCCACTTCTCCTCCTCCTGTTTTTTTTTTTTTTATTTATTTCAAATGCTTAATGGTTGTTGCATTTCATTCTGCCTCTTGCAGCTGTATTCTCTTTGATAATGAAACCTGGACGGAAACCTGCTGGACCATGTAGTTGACACTTCCATTCGGAACAGCTTACTATGCCATAAAGTTGACGTAAAGGGAAGTCAAACGTCAAACATCGTTATCTATTCACGCTGGTGTGCAAATGTCAGAATGCTAAGTGTTGAGTTTAAGTTGTTTCTGTGGAGGACTTGGTTTTAAAATTCACCATAGAGAGCACTTTATCGCAACAGAATCAAACCACTTGGAGTCAAACCACATACTGCCTCACAGTAACAGATATATGATTTGTACACGGGGGCTTGCAGAGGCCTGCATCTTAACGTGCATGACCTCTGGTAACAAATGTAAATCCTTCATCTTTTTCTGACAGGGCAAAGGCCACAGCAGGAACATGAACCATAATGAACGCTCATGAATAGTAATGATTATTGTGATACAGTATTGATCTCTCTGCAGCTGCATGATAGCATATCCATCCACGATGCTGGTAGGGGTGCAGTGTCTTGCTCAAGGACACTTCAGGAAAGCAGATGTTTACACTCATGGGACTGACTTGAACCAAAAAGAACCTCATCGGGTGAAAACATTCCACCCTGCTGCCTGATGAAGAGAAGTGGATCGCTGCCTCCAGCAAAAAGATGAATGATACAGCTGTTCGGTTCGGGAGTCAGCTGGCTTCAAAGGTTCAAGAGTGCAGCATTCTGCCAAACTCTCTCTTCCTTCACACACGTCTGTCCTTTTTCTAATTCATGAGCCTGCTGGTGGATTAGTGCAAATGAAAGTGTAGCCATTAGCCCTGTCGGAGCGGGATAGCTTGTACTGGAGGGGGCGAGGGTGATTGAAATATCGTCCCTGTACTTAAAGACATGAAACAAAACACAAACAAAGTGCACAAAGCACTGCTCGTACAAACCCACACAGCACTGTCTGTTCCAATAAAAAACGTGCCTTGTGTTTAATAATCTTTGACTGAGCTTGTTGATGCTGACCAGTAGTTTGGGCTTGAATCTTCTTGAATTGTTCTTTTGACTTCTACATTTAAAGCGACACTGTGTAACTTTTCTACTATTAAACATCAGATTTCAAATCTTTTTGATGCTACATCAGATGAATGGTGTCTCTCTGATGTCCTCCAGCCTCAACTCTCAGTTGTTGACAGAGTTCACCTGATGGTCAGTTAAGTAAATTCTTGCAAGTGTAGCTGCTGTTAGCTATTGTTAGCTCAGTTTGTAAGCCAGGCTGCCTGGACTGTGAGCTCAGAGCACTGGGGAAATGTAAGTGTTTGTACCACTGGGAAGAAGAGGGTAGAGGTGAATGCAGAAAGGGAACAGAGATGGAAAAAAATGAAGGGGAAGTTGACAGAGGAAGCTAAGAGAGAAAAGAAGAGCAAGAATCCGCTAGACACCAAGCTGCGCTTCTTGTTGTTGAGTAAAGCTGTCTGCTAAGTCTTGTACTGTTGTACTTGCTTGATGTTTGGCTATTAGCAAAGTGTTGACTTGCTAGTTTTAATAATGTAATAATAATAACAAACACATGTGTACAGCTGTCCTTATTTTTACAGTCTGCACTGTTGCACTCTAAAACCGCACTCTAAAACTCATAGAGGTAACTCCATGGTGATATCTTCAGGCTCATGTGGAACAGACAACTATGACCGGATCAGAGGTTGCACAGCCCTGAGAGAGTAACTTTGGATCAAATAGCCAGTGACATTCAGTACACTCAAACTAGGAATCATGGGAAATTTGCAAAGGAATTTAAAACTTACAGGAAGATGACCTTTCATTCCAGTACCAGTGTTCAGAGTAGAAAAGGCAGACGCAATAGTACATCCCAAAGGTTAATGGCATATTTAGGAAATACTATGAATTATTTGTGACTGTAGGAATCTACGTTGGATACGGGGTTTTGGAGATGGCTGCAGGTGTATTTTTTGGGTGGGTGTGGAGCTGGCTGCCTCTGGAACAGCAGAAATGACTGATGAGCCTTCTGGAGGTGTTGTGAGCCTAATTAAATGAAACATCTGTGATGGAAGTATAACCCCAGTGTCATTCAACTCACAAGCTCAACCATGTAACATTGACATTAGGTAGGGGATAAATGTGCCTGTCAGGTAGATTTGATGTGCTCCAAAGTGACTACCTGCGAGTTAGAACTTCACCCTTTTGACCTGTGAATGCTCGCCCCGGAGTCAAGCACAACGAGCTGCTACATCAAATTATTTGCGGTCATAAACAGATTCATGCAAATCATTTACTGCATTCAGACATTATTGTCCTGGAATACTCTTTCCGTCACAGCAGGGTGAATCCAACAGCTTTCTGCTACATACTCGGATGACTACAGTTACCACAGCTTTACATCAGAATCTTAGAAAAGAAGTTATTAGTTTTGTAGAAAGATGCTGTGACATCCAAACAGTACATCGTGCACCCACTTAAACCATGACAAATATGTTTCCATTTCCGCATGTGTTTTTTTTTTCCTTTCTACAGAGGCAAAAACCAAACTGAGTGGATAAAACACACTGCACTTCACTCGGTGATGTGACAGTACACTTAAGCAGCAGAGGAAAACATCCAAATGAGTCAAATTTGTGAAGTGAAGTGGAAGAGTTCAAGTCTTGTTTTGCTGCCTTGCCTCATTTCTATGTGCATTTTATTCTACATTTGTATTTCAGGTGTCCTGTGCGGTTTTATGCGCAGGCAAAGAAAATGCTTGAATTCCTACATTACTGACATCTTAAGATGGAGAAAGTTAAACCTGCTTTTCCTAATGTGTTTGTGCACCTTACGTCCCCTGCGACGATAATGTGCGTTGGACCAGTGCTGCTATAAGCTTTGCAGAAAATGGCAAAGAAAAACAGATGAGAATTCAAGGGGAGTTAATAAACTGAATGTTAATAGCTTGGGACACAAGGTGACAGCATGATGTGCTAAAATGCTTTAACGCCTTTTCAAATATGATATTTTACATGCAAGAACTTGTCAAAGCAGAGATATAAATATATAGAAAAGGAAGCCCTGTAAAGAATAAATCTGATGACATGAATTAAGAATGGATTTAGGGATAAAAAAAAAAACATCCCCTCTTCAGACAGGACCCTGCAAGGCCTCTAGGCACAGACATCAAATGCTAGATCACCTCTAGAGTTTTTGGCTGGACTTTATGACTGCGAGTGATGAATGACCAGGAATGACCAGGAGGGCTCTGCCCCAGGACCTGCCTGAGCTGTGATGTGACATAAAAGGCAAAGAGCACAGTAAACAGGCAAAAAGGGGAAGGCAGAGAGACCATATAAAGGTCTGAACACCAGAGGACAGAAAAAAAACGTGTAAAATTTTCAGAATGACGTGAAAAGAACTCTCTCTCTCTCTCTCTCTGAGATAAACACACACGTAACACACATTCACACACGCCGTCACAAATTTATTTCTGCTTTACAGAACAAACACATTACACACACATCACGTCTCTGCTCACTGAAAACACTCACTGGTGCAGAAACCCCTACTCTGACTCTGTGAATGTGTGTGTGTGTCTTTCCATCTGGCAGACAACAAGACTGTTTTTTTTTGTTTTGTTTTGTTTTGTTTTGTTGGTTTTTTTCCCTCCTTGCTGCAGTGAAACACTCGAGCACACACTAAAAAGGCTGAGGAAGCACATAAGAAAATAAGGAGCCATAATGGCCTCATGGACGATGTGAAATGCTTGATCAACTTCACTGCAGAGATGGTAGGGCAGTTTGTACCTTGAGATGATGTTGATGCCAGGGTTAGCAAACCACCCCCGCTGAAGGAACAGCACAGCAGCTGTGAATGGTTTTGACGTAAGAACATTAATGTTTTTGGAGAGAGGAGAGAAGCTGAAGAGTGTATCTACTTTTCTTCTTATTGGTTATTTCTGACTGTAAAGGCCCAGATCAACCTATTGTATCGGCCATACATGTGATTCGTCATCCACAACTGTCTTGGGCTCCATAACTCCATCTCATTCTCATACTTCTTCATGTATTTCTAACAATCGTGTTGTGATTACTAATAGAGCCACCAAATACTACACAAATACAGCACACATCATTTAATACCTGTCCAGACCACTCCCTCTGCTGGCCAAAGTATACCTGTGAGGCTGGTTCTTTTAAATGTAAGATTACTTTTGCAATAAAAGTTTTATTTTCAATGATTTTATTTACTCATTTATTTTTATCTCTAACTGAGACTTGGTTTTCTCCTGGTAATCACAACCAGTAGCTTGAGCTCTGCCCTCCTAACTATGAATACTTGAGATCTCCCAGGGACAGTGGCCAGGGTGGTGGCCTAGCTGCTATTTTAAAAAATTCTTGTGGCCCCATTACTACAGATACATTTTCTAGTACTGTGGCCTCAATGTTTAAAATGTATAGCACTCTACCTCTCCTTTTCCTCCCAATTTTTTGTCAATTGTGTCCAAGGCCTACCAGATTACCGTCCATCTGAACCACCTGAAGCTAGTGATAGCTTTAACAGTCTGGCAAACTACCTCAGATGCCATTGCTCTCATTAAACTCAGATCACCTGCCTAAACGTCTCCCTGGATTAACATTAGTCTACAGAGTCTTAAAAGATTGTGCAGAAGAGCAGAAAGGAGGTGGGAAAAGAGAAAAATTGCATGTCCTCTATTATTTGTACATGAGGGATCTCCCGACTTCTTACAGCAAACAAATTATAAATTCAAGAGCTACTTCTCTAATCTAATCACCATAATCAACATAATCCTAGATTCCTATTTAAAATCATTAATAAAATTATGAACCCTTAGCCTAGTCAGCCTTTTTTGACATGCTGATTGTAATGTTACTGACATTGCATCATTAACATTGCACCTGTTTCCAATGTTGTTGCAGATATCTCTGATCATCCTGTCTGTCCTGAATAATTTTCATCAAATTTCTCTCCCTGAGCTCGTCAACCACATGTATTCCTCTTTGAGCCCTCGACATCGTACCCACCTCGCTCCAGAAAAAAGTTGTGGGTGCAATCAACACTTCAAACCATCAGCTGTTCCTTTACTTCTGGTTACACAACTATTTTAAGCAAGCAGGTATTCAGCCTTCATTTTATCTTGATAGGTTGCTTCCACAGAATTAACTCATGTGTGCTGATGCTAAGGAATCTTCTGTTTTATTGTTCCTCAGTCACGCTGCATTTGACACCATTGGTCATAACATTCTTATCAACACACTACATCAGTGTGTGGGTGTCTCCAGAGCTGCTCTTAAATAGTTTGAGTCATATCTCCCAAATGTTTCCATTGGTAATTATGTTTCATCTTCACTGGAGTGCCACAGGGATTTACTCTTGGTCCCATTTTGTTTTCCCTTTATAGGCTTCCAGTAGGAAACATTAATGGCTATCATTGCAATGCTGACAGTGTGTATATCCACTTGTCCTTTAAGCCAGATAATGTTAGCTGTCTAGGCAGTTTAATGGAGGGCTTAATTGCTATTGAGAAATGGATGACTTGTAACTTTCTGCTGACAAACCAAGACAGGACAGATGTAATAACCCTGATCACATAGCAAGAAAATTACAGCTGTTTATTGGTCCACTGGCAACCAGTGTCCATCAGGCAGAAATCTAGGTATCACTTTTGATTCTCAACTGAGCTTCGAACCACACGTCAACAATCTCCTTAAGTCCTAATTCCTACTATCTAACTTAGTATTGTTCTTGTTGTTGTTGTCACTTTTGAGCAGTGATTCCCAACCAGTCAAAATTGTTAGTTAAGAGTAATGGATGAACAGTGGAAACCGAAAGTAATGGATGAATGGCTGAATTGTATTGTGAGGCACTTATTACCTTGCAATTCACAGTATAATGAACAAGTTCAAGGCACCTCTGGTGAATGCGTAACTGGCTATGAGGATGATTTGATACAGGCAGAGATTAGAGAGATTATACTTATTTTTGTAAATCCAGGTTACAGTAGTGAGAAACATAACTGAAGTTTGGGATAATTGCGTGAAGTCATAATCCTAAAAATTTGTGGAAACACAAAGTAGTTCATCAGTTGAAATAGCTAAAAGCTTCTGCAATTCACAAACTTGACCAAACTGACCACATCTAACTTGTCAATACTGTTCAACAGTATGAATAATGATAATAATAATAAAGCAATATTCACCTTTTAATAATTTATATTGTTAAATAACACCCAGTGTGAAATGAGTTCAAATGAACACACTGAGAACATGATGAGCAGTGTCAGTGAAGGGGTACTTGAGTTCATCTGATAGGGCTGCGGGGGACTTACATGAAAGTAAAAAATAATTAATGTATCAGCATCAGTCAGTTTAGAATTGCACTGAAGTGTCTGAACCCAATTTCAGATGACAGTCGCAAGTCAGCTCTGAGGCAACAAGGTGAAGACGGACACCTGACTGAAATATCATCCCTGTACTTAAAACCCTAAAGACATAAAAATGGAACACAAACTGGAGCACAAAGCCATTTTTAGTCTTCTTTAAACATAAGCACCTAAACACCTCCTCTTCTTCCAAAAACAATTTTTATTGCTTCTCAGTAACTATTTGACGTTTTTAAGCTTTTAAACATTTTAGTATAATGTAATGGGACAAGATACTAAGTAATGGAGGGTTAAGTTTTAATATTCTGATATTAAAAGTTCTGCTGTAATGAATCTTATGGAACTTATATTAACCAAATCAATATTTTAGTCTGAGTAACATGTCACACTCCTGGAAACACTGATGAAAGGAGGTCTTCCCAGGAGTCCAGAGACTGGCCGGTAAATGAGTCTGCTGTTGGCGCAATCAGCTTTCATCACATCTGACTTTCATCTCATCGCTCGTCAGTCTGTCTCAACCCATCCAGTGTCAATACTGTGTCACACTCTGACAGAGAGAAAGAGACGAGACAGCCAGTGACTGAGGCAGATAGAGAGCGACAAGTTTGCCAATTTAGACGAAGGGAGAAGATTTTGAAAGATAACCTAAAACAATGAAAGACAACAGGATAAATCAGTGTATTGTTTTTCCACGTATAAGTTCACCGTCGCCATTCAGCTGCGTAAAATAGATTGCAAACACGCTTAAGGAAGTAGATCTTTCACTACTTATGAAAATGGGAGGTGCATTTATATTTTTGTTGAGTGTAATTAGATTGGATGTTTTGGGTCCAATCACTATTTTTCTAGGAGTTTAGTCTATGACTTAGTCTCATGCATTCACGCCAAGTTTTTGCACACCAGACATTTCACTGGCAGATAAAAAAAACAACAACTCTGCACTGATATATGCTCAAATGACTTTTACTTAATAAAAGTCTGTGGATTATTATAATTAAAAGTCAATATAAGTGACTGATGGTGGGCTGGATTTTTCCTGATTTAGCCATTTTGTCTAAAAGCCAGCATGTTAAATTATTATTTATTACTCTTTTTAGATATTCTCTTTTCCTTGTGTGAGATAAATAATCTGGGACATTGCTGATCAGCTGATGACCGACGCAGCTCACTAAAGTGAACTCTAACTTTAAGGAATTCCTGGCCTTTACCATCCGTTACAACCTATTTGCACTTTTGTTTAGCCAATAAGAGATTTTTTTGCAGAAGTGCACTTTCCACTACGTAAGGATTGGACTAAAGTCTTGTTCCGCTTGTTCCCAGAGGTCAAACTTACTGGGGGAAGAGAGACATAGATAAAGAGTGAGAGTGCTTGTTTGTGTGGTAAACTTGTGCCCTCCTTTTAGAGTTTCAGTCTCAAAGTGCTGGCTTGGCTCTTCTGAAGAAAGGAAAGAGTGAAGAGGTGCAGAAGAAGCGAAAGGACAGAGAACAAATTCACCCAACGCTCAAAGAAGCAGGGGTTGGTCAATTATGTCCACCTCCTCCGCCCTGCCCTTGTTATTACTTCCACCGTCTGTCTTGCTGCGTCTGTCAGACACTTTTAACCCTGCTGGACTAATAAGTAAGTGTGGGAGTCGACGTCAGCCTGAATTTTAAGTACAGCTGACCATGTTCAAGCTAATCAGGTTGGACACTATCCCCAATAAGGCCACCACGACAGTAGTAATTAGAGATGGGAATAATGAATGTTCACATGTGTGAAATATGTATACAATGAGACAAAACGCACGCACAAACATGCCCGTACCTGAACCGAAGCGATTACTCTCTGAGGACAAAAAGAGCTAGTCCATGCAGAACAGAGAGTTATTACCTGAAACACTTATTTAAACAAGGAGGAGGGGAACGGTGGGATGAAGAGAGGGACGGAGGGAGAGAGAGATTTTGTGAATGCAATAACGCTCTTAATGGCGAGGAGAATATTAACAGGGTGTGGAGGCAGCCTCAAGGGCATGTGCAAATTCAATCCAAAATGCTACTGTAGGTGGCGAGTTGTGTTCTGTGAACTTACGTTTATGTGTAAGTGTTGTGTTTCTGTATACAGAGTCAGGCTCCCTTAGAGACCGAGCTAAGCATGATGCACATTACTGTGCATGATGGGTCAGAAGGGTAATGAATCACTTTGAGAACACTTTGTAGGCTATTTCATTTTACAGTCTGATGACTTTCTGTAACAAGTCAATTGGAATATAAAACAAAAAGCATAAAGTGGAGTGTTAATGTGCAGCTTGAAAGGTGTGTTACTTGGGCAAAGATAGATAATATACATAATATAAACTATTGCAATCCAGTTTGTTATGGGCGATGTATGTCTTCTTCTAGGTGTTCGGAGTTGATTTCCCTGTCTGCTGGATAAACAGTCAAATAGGAACGTACATAGGTTTGCAATGTAGCCCAAAGCTAACTTCAGCACATAGCTCCCTCTTCTAATTTCCCAATTTGCAAAACGCTTTCATGGCTTGGTTCCCAGAAAAAGAGGCTGACTTTCTCATTTAGATTCTTGTCTGGGAAATGATTAAGACCCCTGGTGTACATTATAAAATGCATCTGAGCAGTATTCAGATAATACATTTACCGTCAGTTCTGACAAGCTGGAGTCAGCCAGTCTGTGTTCGTTCTTATTTTTTCCGATTACATACCAGAACTTTAACCAAAAGTTGCTTTACTTGCCCGAAAAGTGAATTATGGACACTAAAATGTGTATTTTGTGATGTTGTCAGATGATTCAGAGAGCAGTTAAGAGAAATGATCTTGGGCAAATGTGATACTTGAAATTTTTCTTTTTGAAGTTGTGGTTTTGTGTACTGGAATGTGTGCTTGTGTATGTTGGGGGAAGGTTATGCATACTTCAGTAGAAGATAATGGGCCAATTCCTTCCTTTTTCTATCAAAGGAAAGATCAGACTTAGGGCAGTTTTTGATTGGAGGATTAAACTTTTATCAGCCTTCTCATCGGAGCCTCATCGCGGTCTCTTGATGATCAATAAATATTGATGGAGGGATCATAAATCATTTATCAAAAACCTGAGAAGTGACAGACAGCATAAAACTCCTTAGAGGTTAAAAAGAAATGTCATCATCTTTCAGTGATGGAAACTTGTCAAGGCTACTGTTTAAGGATAATTTCAGTTTTGGTGAAACAAAGAGAAGAAGATGTGGAAATATTACCATTTAATGTCCATTTTTTCCCTGATCTCATAATCTGTATTTTTAAAATTTTTTCACTAAGTATATGTCCCTGGTTCAAGCCACGACTGAGGCTTTTCTGTGTGCATGTTTTCACAATATGAGAGATTCCAAGACTCAAAATTTACATAGCCAGTAGATTGAAAGTGACTTATGAGGCTTGACAGTGCCACACTCGCTTAGTGTCTTTAACATGTTAAGACCATACATAAATACTTAATATCTGAATACAGTGGAAATTGTTCAGTATAAGGGATTTTGAAAGTTGTTGTTTTTTTATGTTCTTTTGTGGAAGGGTGAACGATTGCTCAAGACAAGCAGCAACCAAGAAAGGGTAACAAAGACTACCACTGAAAAGTTACTAGAGTTGGTGGGTTGTCTGGCAATCAGTGGGTTGCTGATTCAATTCCTGGCTTCTCCAGATCAGACAAAGTGTCTTTGTGTCCCCTGATGTAACAGTGTTTCTCTGAGAGCCATATAGAAACACTTCATAGTATTGCAATTTATTGAAGGTGTCTGATCACCATCATTTTTGGAAAAATCTGTAAAATATATAATATATATATATATATATATATATATATATATATATAGCTTATTTTTTGTTTCGTAGCTGCTTCTGCCAATCATTTTTTCAATCTGGTCAGTTCATGACATTTTATTCACAGTGGAATCCACTAGTTGGCTTAATATCAGCAGTGACAGCTGAGACAACATGTGGGACACTAGATACTCTGCCATCTTTGTAGTTTGAGGGCAACAACATGTGGGAACTTAAAGGACAGGCCGCATCTTTAGGTTGTCAGCATTGGCACTGTCATGGCTCGAGCATTAAAGTTGAGTCATGAAGTCATCTGTAGAGGATTGACACAATAAACTCCAGAGAATCGTTTCATGGTGTGGACTGGTGGTCAGACAGCGTGGGATATTAGTTTACATCTGTGGTGACAAATTTATCATCTTGCAGCTGCCAGCAGTATGTCACTGTCTTTACACCCCAAAGCCTTCAGCCGCCACAGGGATTTGACAGATTTGTGTTTATGTGTGTGAGAGAGAGACCGATGGGTCTCCCCAAGGCGCCCTCACCTTAAATGACCTTCTATAAAGGTAATGTAATGACACAAAGGATTGATGCTACTGAGTAACGATGTGGGCTCTTTCTTTGTGTTCTTTGTGTTTCCTTGTGCTCACACTGTTGTGTACTACATAGATCTCCATCTGTAATGAGATGTATCTGTTTAATGGAAAGATAGACAGTACTGCCAACTCTTCCAGGTCACCAACTAAATGACAGATTACACTTTCTCCTTGAAGACAGCAACGCTATCAATGCGCAGCAAGACTATTATTATTAAGAAGTAAAACTGAATTTACTTCAGCTTTGTAAATGTCACGTATTATACAAACAGCAACTTTCGAAAGTGCTCAAAATGCAAAGGTGTGCAGCATAGAGACTTTTAAAGTTTGCTTGGAAAGTCAATGAATTTAGAAAAGAAAGAATGTTTCCACCTGGGGTTTGAGTCCTAGGACCACTACATCATCAGCTGTATTTGTGGATAGGAAAACTAATGAAGATTCGCAGTTTTGGCTGTGCCCTGAAATCACCCCTTGTGACCTGCCTTGTTATAGTGAACTGAAGCTTCAGACACTATGAATTCTTTAGGTTTTGCATCCTCACTCAGAGCTGTTTTTTTGACTCTATAAACATGACGATTGTAGTTGTGTATTGTTAACAGAAAGTAGTCTGCACGCCTACTTAGATCACTTACATCAGTCCAGATGTAGACAAATGATGTAGACAGTCTTTGCCTGTTTCATGGATTAGCTGGGAGTTGGCAGAAGCAGGACTGCCAAGATGGCGTCTGCCAGAACCACCGCATTCTGAGCTTCACCACGGCCCTTCACAAACCTGTGGGTAACATCACGGACACAACATCCATGTTTTATACTGTCTGATTCTTTATTAGATACACCTGTATGATCAAATACAGTCCAATACAACAACTCTGTTGTTAACACTGTTGTTAGTGTTTATTCAAACATACTGGCACACAAGAATGTTGATATGGATGGTTGATTCTGCACACAAAGGCAGAATTAGTCAATGACAACATAGTAGTAACATAGTGCATCCAGTGGTAATGCTTTTAAAATTCTTGCTTGATGGTGATGGAAATGGGTCACTAACTGTACAACACTTGTACACCGTCGTGTCACGGCATTGGGTTAACATTTAATTAAATAAAAATCTTCTACATCAAAGTATAACTTCCATATGATGTGCATACACACTCCCATTTTCAGTATTTGGTTGACTGATGACAGTGAACTTGACTTTAACACTGAAGTTTCATTTTGACACATGAAGATTGTGTCTGAGCTCAGCTGTACACCAGCACCGGCATTTTTAACCACGTGTAGAATTTGAAGTGATGAATCATCTTTATGTTTGTGTGTGTGTGTGTGTGTGTGTATCCATTTACTGCATGTCTCCCTGTGCCTGAGGTAGAATAGAGGGAATGACAGTTTGGTTTGAAAATTAAATTTACTGTAGCCGTCGACAGTTGAGCTTATTCTGCATAATGGTCTAGAAATAGTTCACTATGAGTAATTTCAGGAGAGACAGAGAGGCTGGCAGGTCTACTCAATAAGCACTCAGTCTACAGTATAGTGACACATCTTGCACAGTGAAAATAGGGAGTTAATGAAACTACTCACACACACAGACAGAGGGAGAGTGATTCACACATTGCTAGTAAATGTAATTGTAGGGAAGGGTTCAATTGCTGCCTCTAAAATATGAGATTTCGACAAAGACCTTCAACACTAGCGGCCGTATTACACTTGACATCTTATTAACACCCACCGTTTCCTTCCTAACTGCCTCACTGTCTCTCACTGTCGCTCTTTAGCTGCAACTCTGTCCACATCTGTGCTTTTCCTCTGCCTCCCTCTTTTTTATCGGTCCTGCCCTTTCTGTCTCTTGTTCCCCAGACCTGCCATTACCCCATTAGATCAAATGTAAATTACCCCAGAAACTGTTAATGAAGTATGCTTAGCTACTGGTGAGGTTACAACAATATGCTTAAAATGCCAGTTGGGTGCCCTGCTATTTTATAATTAGCACTCAGTGGGCAATTCATTCACAGGGACTAAATGTGTTGTAATGTGAAAGATAGATAGGCAGACCAACAAAACTTTGACCTTGGCAATCGCAGATAGAGGAAAACAAATAGCGAGCCTCTCTGTCTGTCTCCCTGGCCTCATCCCACCATGTTCACCCTTGTCTCCCTTGGTTGTCATCATGATTAATAGAGACCTTAAGCCCACAGTGGGGTCCAAATGCTGTGATTAGAGGAGATTGCACCTGTCACACGCACACATGAACCCACAAGGCTGCCAGAGGTGACCTGAACATGGACCCGGTCATATCTCTTCTCAGATAAACACAGAGGCTCAGCTCGTCAATTGAGCATTGACAGCAGCCATACTGAGGGGTCAGTGTCACAGTTAAAGATTATACAGAAGCTTTGCAGCTAAGTTTGCAGCAGGACTCCAACGACAGACCACAGTGTTTCAGAGTTTTATCCTTTAAACACTGACACTGATGCCGGCAGGGTCAGAAGTTCTCCAAGCCATCAACTTGTCACATATATGGTCTGCATGGTTATATAGTACTAGAAGATGACTGACATTTCAGAGGGAGAACTGCTTCTTGTGGAGTAGCCTCCTTCAGGTGCTGAAAGATTAATTACCAAAAACTGATTAAAAAAAAAGTCTGAAAAATGATTTGTCGAGTCGAAGATGATTTAATGTAATTGTACTTATGGGGAAAAGAACGTTTAAGACCCTCTTTGTAATGTGTAATGATGTAGCCTTAAACAGTTACCTGAATGTAATGAGGTCTTAGATTAAACAAGATAAGAGCTGAATGTCCAAGTGAATACGCCTTCGCATTAATACATATTCCAAACCAAAACGATGACTAAACTGTTGCTTTTTTGTTTGTTTTTCTGTCAGTAAATCATCTCATCCCTTTACCCGAGGCCGGTCAACCTGAACAGGACTGCTGGTAATGATGGAATCCAGAACCAAAATGTCCCTAGGCACTTTACACCACTCCTGCATCATAATCCACTTTTGCGTATGTTTGACATGTTCCAAACAATCATTGCTTCATAAACAAAACGCTGAATATTCTAAGTCTGGTGGAGCTTCAGAGTTTGAAAATGTCAGGAGTGTATGCAGCTGAAGTGTGTAACACAGTAAGTGTTACATACTGAACATAATATACTGAAGGAAGTGGTCTGAGTAGTTTCTATGGATGTTTTGGCACCATGTCCTGTGACAAGTGGAATCCATTTTAAGTATTTAAGCCAACTACAGCTGTTGTCCTCCGTGACGGAGAGCTTTTCAGAGCCATCTTCCAAGCCTACATGGGGAAAGTATTAAATGCACAAAACATAGATTTTCAATAGAGTATCCTTGTACATTTCTCCGCATGACTGGCCGGGAAGTAAATTGTTCTCTCTGAGAGTCCAGGAAGCTACCAAATGGACTCTATTGATTGAACTCACTGATGAAGTATTGAGCAATTATTAATATTCTATTAAGACAATTCAAAATGGATCAGCTGACAACAAGCTTTTTAACAACAATCAGTCACTTCTCACTTAATAGACACGTGTGTGTGTGTGTGTGTGTGTGGTCATACTTGCCTTTATGTGTTAATGCCTTTCCCTGTTTTCTATATCTGCGTGTGTGTGCGTGAGTCAGATGCAGCACCACGTGGAGATTTTCAGAATAAAACATGATGAATCTCGGCTCCTTCAAGGTTAATCTCTATGAGGTGTAGGCTCCTATATATCTCCACCATAATGAGCCATCAGCTGCCACGCTCCACAGACAAGAGCTGGGGCGTACATTCGCTGTCAGAGCCGCAATGTAGGCATGCGTGTGTGTGTGTGAGTGTGTGTGTGTGTATGTTGTATTTCTACACTTGCAATGTACTTCGAAAATCTTACGTCAGTTAAGGTTATTTTAAGACCAGATGTACACAAACTAATTGAGGGGGTGCAGTTTTAGTGCTGCTATACCACTCCAACCTTTTTGAGAGACAAATTGGATGACAAAGGTAACATAAAGGATGACAAAAAAAGAAGAGGGTGCATGTGTAATTGGTGTAGGAGCGTTAAAAAAAAAAAAAGTCTGATGTGCAGAGAGTGGATAAAGCAAATGTTTTTAAAAAGACAGAGACAAAAAAAGAAAAGAAAAGCGGGTTCATGCTTTGGTTCTACGAAAGAAGAAGGAGAGGCGGAAACTCTAATTAAGGATAAGAGACTCTTTCTGTCTCTTTCCTTTCTTTTGTGTGCCTCAGCAACTTTTACAGCACTTCTTTTTTTTTCCCTCTTCCCTTTTTTTCTATTTTACTGCAGTGGCAAGCACATTCCCCCACTCTGCTCAGTGCCTGCAGCATGGGAGAGTGCTGTACAGCCTCCTCTCAGGGCACACACACATGCACTTGCAGAAATGCATACAACGCACACACTTGCATTTGTCTAACTTCTGCATTTTTGGGGGCAGGAATAAACATGAACATGCTTAATCATGTGTTGCACAAATATTGCACTGTGAAGTTCCCTGCTGGGCAACAGCAGGGGGGGTGTAGGACTTAAAGACGTTGTGATTCTTTCTCTGATCTCTGCTAATGTGTTTGCTTCTGGAGAGAGTTTAAGAAGAATGGGAGAAGCGGTGGGACGAGGGAGGAAATGAGGTAGATAAGGAGAGAGGCATTTGGACAGAGTGAGGGGGAGAGAGAAGGAGGAGGAGGACGAGAGGGAGAAATCAGAAAATTTTCAGGCAGGAGAGGAGGGATGAGGCTGAGGAGTTGGTGACAAAAAAAGGAAGGGAGGGAGGAAGGAAGGGAGTCAGGCAAGGATAAGAGACAGATGAGATGCTGTGGATGTCTTAGCTCGGAGACTATTAGCATTCACACCCTGATGCCTCCCCCTCATTCTCCCATCGCTCCCTCTATCTTGTCCATCAGTTTCCATCTAGGCCTTAAGGGTGAAAGATTCACTTACACACATCTGCGCACACACAAACATATACAGTACACACTTATTCTCTTCACGTAATTTCAGAAATAGATTTTTTTTTTATTTTTTTTTAGCTCTTTGCTGGCTTATTGTCAACAATAGTGGCTTCTCAACTGATGTGAAAATGACCCTCTCAGCTGACCCATTTCCTGTTGTCTGTTGTTTGGAATACATTTGCATCATCAAATCATAAATCTCTCAAAGACTCGCTGATGAGCTGTTACGGAGTACTCTGTGTCTTTCACATCCATTACTATATTTTGCTGTTTTCCTCTGAGACAAGATCTCTCATCACACCTCGGAGTAATGGTTTTGAAGAGCTCAGGGTGTGTGCTCGCTCACACACACACACACACACACACATAGACAACGTGAGTGCTCAGGGTGCCAATGTACTGCCCCCCCATGGATTGTGTACCAATAGATAGATAGATAGATTGCCCTGAGCTATTTATGTCTTTAACAAAATGTTCTTTTTTTAATAGAAGTACCGTCTGTGGCCACATTAGGCCCCCGCTCACAACCCCCAACACCACTGTTTGTTTTCTCTTTTGCTTCAGTGAACGATTAGCTCTGCCTCGATGGAAGAGCATGCCACTCTTTCTAATTTGAGGCATAAAGAAAACCAGACGCTACCTATTGTCTCGCTGACGATCTCAAATGTTTATAGCGATTATACTAATGTCTCGAAACGGAGGCGGTGATGACAGATTGATGTATGCCCGTCACCTCTACTGTGCATTCTATAAAAAAGCCCATAGGTGTTGCATAAAGTGTATGAGATTATTAATCATACTAAGTGAGAAGATACCCTGTGAGCCAAGACATTGCCTTGTACTGGAACTCAACAGCTTTCTTTGTTATATGAAAACCAGAATTGTGCCACACAGGATGCTTAAAACATGAGAAAACATCCTTAGTGTCATATTCCACTGAGTTCGCCCTGACACCTGCTATTGTCGTGAGTTCATTCAGGCGGGATGAGTTGAGCAAAACCATTCAAGTCCTGCTCTACTGATGTTCAAATTACCATGAAATACCGCTCTAAAATTGGCCCACAGATGAAAGCTCATAGAAGGTCATCCACATCTGACGCCAGTGAGAGCCTTTAAACAGAAATGGGGGTTATGACCATGTATAACAACATTTTATCATGTGGCTAAGGTCCTGTATTCAGGTCACGCTGTGACACCTAAACAAGTGCCATTCACCGATAAAGGTACTGACACTGAACTATGTTTACGTTTCAATCCTCACCTATGGTCATGAGCTTTGGGTAGTGATCGAAAGAATGAGATTGCGTATACAAGCGGCCAAAATGAGTTTCCTCTGTAGGGTGGCTGGGCTGAGGGTTTAGGAGCTCGGACATCCAGAGGGAGCTTGGCGTGTTGGTGCTCCTTCGGGTCAAAAAGAGCCAACAGATGTGATTCGGCCATCTGATTAAGATCAGGAGGTGTTGTGGGAACGTCCCACTGGTGGAAGAACATGGATGGATATTCCATTTCTGCCATATTCTATAAATCAGACACACTGGACCTTTAATTTGGAGGAGATGTTGATGGGACCCGGTCAAAGTGGACCTTACATAAGGTCAAGAATCATATTCCCTGCTAAGATACATATCTCTTGCATGCATCTCTGCATGGCACCTGCAGATACCATTGTACAAAGATAGGCCTGTGTTTATGTGTCATTTGAAAGGAACAGAGAAGTACATCAGTTATTTTCATCAGCTTATGTTATTTCCATTAAACAGATTGACACAGTCTGAGCAAAGAATACCCGGCATGATTCATCTGTTTTTTTTTATAGCATTAAGTTTATGACTGAACAGTGTAAATCCATGGGACTGGTTGCTTTTTAGCAGATTTCTCTTTGAGGCTTCCCGATTAATTTTAATCATCTACAGAATGACTCAATATGTTTCATGGCGTTATTCCATGTCAATAATTTATGAATGTAGTACACACTTACACACACACATGCGCGCAGTTGCATAGTCTCTTCTTTGTGCACAAATTGGCATAATTTGTGTCTTAAGGTAAAATCGCACACAAATGCACCTCTAAGATGTGTTTATAGTTGATGTCTGTTAATTGAATAATCAATTCAGAATGTAATTAAGGAGGAGTGATAACAGTGTTTCATATTTTATTTTTGACAAGGATTTCAATTATTGGCGCTTTTCGTCTGATAAACTCATGAACTGCTGATTCCAATCTGTCGTGAATTTGGAGAGGAGAGGAGAGGAGAGGAGAGGAGAGGAGAGGAGAGGAGAGGAGAGGAGAGGCAAATACAAGTGGTGGAGGCTAAAAAGGCTGTAAGTGAAAAGGTTAGAGAGGGAGAGTGAGCCTGAGGAGAAATCAATAGACAGAATGTTGACATAACCTTCTACTCATCCTATATTAACCACACCCTTGTGGCCTATAGTTGGGACAGCACACACACACATACACAAATCCATACACACACACACACACACACACACATTACAGGGTCAAATGCACTCTGTAATGTATCGCCCGGGAGTTCACAGGGAACTGTTAGAAGTTAAGAGGGAACATGTGTTCAAGCGTGGTGACTGCTGTGTATGAGTGTGTGCGTCACTGCTCCTTTGCAGTTACTGTACAGGATGAATACTGCTGTAAATACAGCCGCTCCTCTATCACTCTTATCCCTCTGTCATTTTTATTTCCCTTTCTGTCTTTTTCCTTCCTTAATTTGTTTCCTTCTTCCCTCCAGTCTCCACACATGAAATCTCACAGTCCTTTATGTTTTTTCTCTCGCGCTAAATATTTCCTTCCTTCATTTAGTTTAGTTTCCTTTCTTTGATTATACAACAGATCACTGAAAATCAGCTTGTCAACTATTTACACATAGCCTTGCTTTAACCTGAATACCTAATGCCTTGCACATGTTTATATATTATTAACCACGTGCATCACATGCTGCATTTCCATACTATAGTTTACATTAAGCTTACATACATTAAACCGAGCATGCCTCTGGTGTATTCACAGGTGTAGCTCCAGTACACACTCCCACTCACACTGCTCTACAGTCATTCTACAAGCAACTGTCGTTATGCAACATGCTCTCATGACAGTAGAGGAAGTGCGTGGCTCTCGGGGTGCATAATATATAAAGTGTGTGTCCATCATATGGCATGTGTACTCATAAATTTAAGATAGGCGCAGAAGCTGAAATCATAAGCGACAAAAGAGCAAAATGTTTCCTTATGGCACAACACGGCCACCTGTGAATACACACACTCAAACATAGAGCTAAAGTAGGTTAGTGGATGTATGAATTTATAGGAAGCATAAGATCAGATATCAGATAAATGGCAGTGGAGCTGATGTGGACTTTTGCAGTTGAAGCTGAACAAAAGGAAGATGAGAAACAAGAAGCATGAAAAAGCTTCAAAAGTGTTATTACATTCTTTACCCTCAATGTGATTTTATGTTGTTTATAAAATGTGTCACCAGTCAGTCCTGTTACAGTTACCGACAGGATCTTTTGTGCAATATTTGTTCCAAAAAAATCAGCATCAACATCCCGGCAGTGTGATTTCAGCAGCACTCCTACAGGCTCTGGGTTTTGCATTGCTTCAGGGGATTCAGGCCAAAATACTGTATGTCTATATATGGTAAGAGCTGCTGTAGCAATTTGGAGACCAGGACCTCACTATCTGCCAAGTACAATAAATACACAGGAATATGTGTTGGTGACATTGCTGCAGGAAAAAAAATGACAAGTCACAGTGACATTACTGACACATTGTACAGGAACAACAGTACTTAGTGTCAAATGGACGGGGACAGCAGACTATAAATAACACCCCAAATATTTACATGTAAAATGTTGTCAATATGTGCAATCATACAGTGAGGCATGGTAACTGTAGCAGATCTTCAAATCCTCTTATTGAGCAAATTTACAAAAATGTTCATATTAATAAATGTAAGATTATCCTTGACTGACCGGTGAGTCATGCATGAGCCACCCCATGTGTGGTTCTCAAGAAGAAGTGGTGTGTTTTACAAGCAGCACCAGCAGGACATAATGAATATAATGACCAGTGAAAGCTATCATTCATTCCTAATTTATACAAGGCGTTTAAATTAACAAATAAATAACTAAAAAAATCAGTGGCACAAAAGTTGTGTTGGAAAATAGTTGCATATTTACACATCCAGAAATATTATCATTGAAGTTGTGTATCTGGTGATGCAGTTTGGGGACTGGTCAACTATCATCTGATGATGATTTAGCCAGTGTTACAGGCTTATAGTGTAGTTAGCAGTTATCTGGAAAACATATAACGGATATTCAGACCAATACTTCCTACAAAGGGGGCTACAAAGCAATTACGCTTAGGGCACCATATTGGCTAGTAGCGGCCCTTGCTGATTGAATAGATCGGCCACATTGTTACCAACACCTGATCCAGCTATTTGTGTCAGTATCAGACTAAAAACAGTTTTGGACCAGTCCGCCCTAGTTTGGTGGTGAGCAGTTGATTATTTAGAGTTTGCTAACTGAAAACGAGTGCCTCTTTTGTCTGGAGACAACGCTTAAAACAGTGAAACTAAATGTTAAGGCTGCACGGCTAAAACTCAAAGCTCCAAGATGCTAAAATGCTGCTAAAGGAGAACTGCAGTCGGATGATATTTGTCTGTTAGTTTGGCACTACAAGCGATCCCTGGCACATTACAGTCATTTGTGATTGTCGTGTGCATTTCACAGCATATATTTTGACATATTTTGACAAAAGAACACATGCTAATAACATTAATGATGCACAACACGAGGACCCTGAGTCGCTAAATGGCTAAATCCAGTCATCAGTAAACTATTTACACCTGTGCTTTTCCCACCGTGGCATGTTAAAATGTTTTCTCAGTACTACGGTACCACCCACACTCTTTGATAAATGATCTCCTGCAGGAGCAGAAACACCCTTGCAATTAGTAGCAAAGATGTCAGCAGACATTTTTTTTGCCATTCAAAGTGTGTCTTTCATGGTGATAAAAGTGCTGGTGGTAGCGTGTGTGTGTGTGTGTGTCTGTGGTCTTAGGTGACAGTAATATTACATGGCATTCTCTGAAAGATCAGGGATGCTGTCCCCTCGCCGCGCTGCATCTGAACTTGATACGTAGTGAGAGCCACTGTTTGGTGACATTACTGTTGCATGGCACTTTCTGGAAGGCCGCTGCTTTTAATTAACAACAGCTGCAAGAGCCTTTTATAATGAGGGGTTCTCTCAGACCTAATTACCGGGTTTTACTGTTGCACATACAACCTTGCACACACACATGCAACCACACAACTCTCCTACTTCAGACCAATTAGAGATTCAACATTTAGCCCCTCTTTCTGTCTCCCCGACTCTCTTATTTCCTGCTTTCTCTCCCTCTCTAGTGTTTTCGTCTAATTGGCCGTCTTGGGTTCTTGGGTCGCTCTGTGAAAATCTACTATTTACTTTGGTTTCTAATGTTCAATCTTTAGCTTTTATCACTTATTTACTTGGTGTCTTGTCAGAACCCACAGGCTCTAACATTAAGCAGCGTCTGACACACATGACTCACTTTTCTAATAACTCATTTTATGTCCCTGGGATTGTCAAGGCCGAACAAGTTTGTTTTCCTCTGTGTAATTTGGCTTCTAATGCAAAGAGCCGACTGATTCAAGTCAGTAAGATCAGCTGTTCTATTAGCCCATTGCTGTTCGGACCAATGGTCAGGTGCTAATGAACTGATGTGTAGTCGTAGGTGCAATGTCAGTATTCTCTGTTCATGCACTCTTTTTGCTGTTTTCTCATCATACATTTTTGCTTCCTGTGACTCAATCTGGATTGTGAATGTATACAGTCGATACACATAACCCAAACAATGGCCAAAGTGTTTTGCAAACATCCGTATAAAGCCTTAACAGACTTAACATTTGTTCATTTCAACTCTTTTTCAAAGGCTGGATAGTTTTTGTGTTGTGTCTTCTGTGGCAGGTATTGACTCACTGATTTGTTCACGCCTGCTGAAGGTCATTTCATTCATACTCATGCATAAATATACCCCTCTAAATGTTAGCTTAGCCCTCTGATATTTAAGGCTGTAATGGACTGTTCAACTCAGACAAAATCGGGATGGGTATCAGTTCTGCTGTGCAGAACTCTGCTGTGCTTGACCTTTTATTCCCCCCCCTCCCTTTCACAATTGTTAGAACTATAGCCACATGCAGAGATGGAACAAAGAAACAACTTGTACATAAATGAATACACCGGAGCAGAACACACTGATGGAGGTCCTTCAAAACCTCATATTGTAGCAAACCTCTAATATTGTATCTAAACATCTGTTTTGCTCATGTATTAATTTAGAGATACAAACCCACGTGTGGGTGTTGTTCCACATAAGTACCTTATTTTGCTAATTATGGCAACTGGCAATCATACTGGAGGAGAGCTACAGAGTTAATTGATCTACAGCCCTCTAAATTTGTTTGTTGAAGCAGTGTGTCTAACGAAGCTAAATCTGCTGTCGAGACCATCACTAAATCTCCTAATTACCAGGTCTCAATGTTGATCTTTAACGTCTGTGACTTGCACTCACTCAAACTAATCTCCACCGTACTGAAATATATACAAAAACAGATGTAATTAAAGTCGCAGCAAAACTGCAGTTGACATATTTTACAGTGAAATGGAATAAGTAAGGCTCCCTCGGAGTGGGTGTGGCTTAATGACACGTTAACAGAGCGATGCTGAGCTACAAGAGGACGACAAGTCGGCCTCCACCCACGCCTTCCTCACCAGTGTTGTTAGAGGATGACGGAGGAAAGACTAATTATGGCTCAACCAGCTCTTAGAAATGTAAACTATTTTTGCCAGCTGACATCCAAACACAGATCTCTGACTCATGATTGGATTGTAGTTCAAGATGAATCATCAAAAATGTATTTACAGAAAGAGAAAACTTTGATATAAAAATACTTACGGTGGGTATTAAAGGTTCAGTGTGTAACATTTAAGGGGATCTATGAATGAAATATAACTTTCATAACTATGTTTTCATTAGTGTATAATCACCTGACAATAACAGTTGTTATGTTTAGAGCCTTCTATGTAGAGGGTCCTCTTTCATGGAGTCCGCCATGTTGAACTGCTTTGTTTCTACAGCAGCCCAGAAGGGACAAACCAGACACTGGCTCTACATTGGACCTTTTGCGTTTTTCACAAGTTTAAAGGGAGAGGTGATGAGTACTCAGTCGGTTACAATCTGAAACTTCCTCACCAGATGGCACTAAATTCTACACACTCGACTTTTAAGCAGTGATTGTTTACGTGCTGCTTTTTGTGGACTACTGTCACAAAGCCAGTGTTCATTAAACTACTCATCAACATCTAAGAAGAAAATAAAGATTAAAAATATCTGAATATTTTGATAAATAAGTGGTTTCAATTGTACGTCAAATTTATTAAGGTAGCATAAGAGCCAACATAATAAAAGGAGGCGTATCACCTGCGTTAATTTGGTACTTCAACAAAAAATGTCTGCTGTACTAATGCTACGTGTATTTGATGCTCTAACTTCCTTCTGACATATCAGCTCCGTGCAATATTCAGCCACTATAATAATGTGACAGTATTAGTTGGCGTTGTGAAAAAATGTCAAAATTGTGGTCGCTGTTATCATTTTGTGGTACTTTTAAAAACTTTCTCTTCACTTTGTGAATCTGGATCTCTCCCAGTTTCACCCCCACCACCTCCTTCCTACTATTGATTGTCTTTCATCTGCTCAACATTGCATTTAAGCCACACTTAAGGCATCTAAACGGTTCAGAAAGCTCGCTTCCGTGGGTTGTGGTTTTTAAGAAGGGGGGAAAAAAAAAAAAACTGACGCTGCATTCTGCCATGGCCTCAGGAGTGGGATGAGAAATATCCCAATTAATCAGTATAGTGGAAAAAAAAGAAAAATAAACCCTTGAGTCAGGTCCACTCCACGTCCCCTTTAATCAAATCCACCCCAACTTCCCTTTAATCACAGCACTTTTCTCTAATGCTAAATACTAAATAAAGCCTGTAGGGCCCGAGGGGGCGAGAAAATCCCCAGGAGATGGTCTGTCATCAGTTGAGCTTGTTACTGGAGTGGAAAATTAACCTCTTCATAGACACCTGACGCAGAGATGGAGACGTAGGTTCATCGAGCACAGACAGTGCATCCTGTCATTTGTATGCATTGAAGCAGCAGCCCCAGTTAAAAATCAGACATCCGTACATTTTGTTTAAGCCCTAATAAGCCTCCTCCACCAACATCCAAGCCTTACTCCCCTCTCCTTTCTCTCTTTCCATCTCTTTCTCCAGTGCAATGGATAAAACGCTGCTAAATGAACCATATTTGTTAGTTAGCCGGCATCTTGTTCTGTCTGATTTTGTTTCTACAGGGTCTCCTCCTTCCAGAAGTTCTGAAAAGTGAGACAGGCTCTCTACAAAAATGACATGTGTTAAGATTTCTGATATTTCTGATTCAGTCTTTGCTTCTCCGTGTGGCTTTACTCCATCTAAATGATGAAAGCTCTGGAAATTGGCCTTTCGTAGCAAGAATTTTCTCTCTCTCCTTCTCTCTCTCTCTCTCACACACACACACACACACACATACGGACACACACTTGCCACCAGCGTCCTCATTAGGGCTTCCTGCCACTTCAGCATTTTGTATCCTGTCTGGTTTTAGCAGAGCCAATTTAAATGACTTGCTTGTAGATTTGAATCATTTATGGGTGAAGTTTGGCACATTTGTGAGCCATTCCACGATTTTCCATTAAAGTCAGTAAATGTATATGACGATAAAATGCACAGAACATCTGACTGGCTTTGACTTTATTTCCTGCTTATTCTTTCTTGAAGTGCTGCCTCTGCATCGTGTAAGTAAGAGAGGTGTAACTGTTTTCTTAGACAATGTTGCATCTCAGCATTCATGTCAACGCCACAAGACACATGATTGTCATTCCCAATTTGAATGAGTCAGGCCTTTCCGTGTCTGCTTACACTGTGGAAAATGCTGTGACTAGTGCGAATAGAGAGATATTCAAGTGACAAGTTCATAAATGGATAGAGCTGAGCCATTGCTCTCATTAAATAATCAATATGTCACAGGAGGACTGACACCAAAATCATTTTCATATCTGTGAGAAACAGCTTTGTACAGGTAAACAAATATGTTAAAAGAGCACCTCAGTGATTCAGATTAATGTAATGTTAGCTGATTTATTATTGGGGTACTCGATACAGGCAGACTGGAAAACACCCATGTCTTTCAAACTCAACGATCCCAGTTTGCCATGCACGTTTTTCATTATAAATCATTCCTACGTGATGCCAGTGCTTTTATTTTCTCTGACTTTGCTATCTATCGCATCAGATTCCCTTTATGAGTAACTTAAACCCACCCGGTTCTCCTGTGCTCTCGTTCTTTACATTGCTTTGGTGATGTAGGAGTGTACTCCCGAGTGTGTCAGTACATTGCAACATTCCTGCTGGGTGCTAGACACAACCGGCAGGGATGGTGGGCAACCAGTGAGGGCAGCAAAAAATATTGATTATAGCAGATTTAAAGAGGTCAGTTTATGTGCGTATACAATGTAAGCGTACAGCAAAACAAACATTTGCATGTTCGAGGATCAATACCGTGATAATGAGTCATTGCATTGCTGACTACCAAACAAACACCTGAACAAGTAATCTCTTCCTCTCCGTACTGCCATTTTAACCTGAATCACTGTTCGTCTCTTTTTTCTCCCCTCACTTCTTCTCTGTTGGGATTATGAATCACTGCAATTGTTTAAGACGCTATCTTGGAGTGTACTTAACCTCTGCTCGATGCGTTCTCCACGGTTATCTTTCTGAGTCATGCACAGTATATACAGAAGGCAATACACACATTTACCCAAATATACATGCATGCAGACACCCAACCGATAAATCATCTCTTTCCCACTTGTGTGCGTGTGCGCCACGTGTCTGTGTGCATCCAGAGCTCTCTGTTATACCGTGTGTGATACTGTAATTTACAGGGCACGGCTCTAATTTTGTCATCTCATTGTGAACGTGTCACTTTGGTTTTTCCTGATGTTGTTTGTGTGTGTGGGTGGATCTCTGTCTGAGTGTGTATGTGTGTGTGTGTGTGTGTGTGCGGGCTAGTTTCATCTGATTGTGTAAATGATGTTTGACATTAATGAAATGTTTAATGAAGCCATGGCCAGAAGGGGAAGAGCGGGGAGCTACATGCACATAAACACATACACATTTACATGGACAAACGAAAGTGCATGCATACGTGTACGTGTGCACACACACATGTACAGCTACACATGCATATCCATTTTACAGACACACATGCACCAGGACATTATAAAAAGGTCCATGTCACATTAAACAATGGTGACAGGAAACCACCTTCTCAGACGTTCTTTCAACCATCCCTCCAACCCGACAGTGTCAGCACCAGGAAAATAAAAACATAGGTAAGCGTACAATGATCTGTCTTTTCATATTTCAGTGTTTTAAGCTCTGCAAACTAAAATATTGTCGCTCACCGTTAAGAAGAAGATAGATAGAATTGAGAAAAGCTGCTTTTTTGGGTGAACTGACACTTTAACTTCAGTCCCAGACCATTTGCATCGAGCCTCTCCCACACAAATATGTTCGGTTAGCTTGCAGATGTATTTAGCAATGTTTTTAACCTTTCACACCTCCTGGGCTTACAGTGTCAGAGTTCTGTGATTTGCAAAGACCTGAGGAGCTGGAGAGCAGCCAGAGGCTCCTCAGGCATGGCGCCTTTTGGTTTGTCTACAAATCAGGTCCTGGAGGCTACGGTGCTGCTGGGTTGTTGTTTTTTTATTCTTCTGAGCTCCTTTCAATAATAGCATTACAAGTGTCTCTTTTTTTCAGATGCATTGGGTCCAAAGATGATCCTATCAATTGCTTTTACAGTCAAGAGTGATTGCTTGGACCCCAGAGGATTAATAATAGCTGCATTTTTTTCCACACATGTCCAAAATGTTTGTCCAGTTTGCTCAAAATGGTTGTTATCATAAAAGTCTACAAACTGTATAATCAACAACATCACGTACTGGTTTCTAAAACTTAAATAAAACTCCATCGCCAAAGACAAAGACAGAACATCGTTTGATGGAAACTCAGAGACGAAATCAGATGTGCCAGTGAACATGCAGCTTTTCCCATTCATTCAATATTGCATTTTCAATATTGCTGCAGGGTATGCTGAAAAACCAACAACAATGGAGAAGTAGAGCCAGATTCAGGTTTTGGAGAAATGCAACCCAATGTCATACTGCACAGTCAGGCTGAAATGTCACTAAAACTAGGTGGTGTTTAGGTGGCATTCATGGACTAAACTAAACTCTTCCAGTTGTGTATGTTTGGTTTATTTCATGTACCCAACTTCTACATCTGTATGTGGGCTGCAAAATACAGGGAAGACACAGAGACTCAGAGAAGGTTCCTTTGCTTGGTGTCCGGTTTGAGAGAGAGTGATACAGACAGTGAATGAGAGGGATGATAGTGAGAAAGCCAGTCAATCAGATTGTCTGAAAAGTCAATGCATTCTGTTTCCCACACTGTCTGTTTCCATTTGTGTCTCATTTGTTGTCATACTTATTCAGTCAAATGGTTTGTATGTTATATATTCTTATAGAGCATATTCTCACACAGCGAATGAGGTCACAGCAACGACAACAACAAAAAAACACACTGTGTTTTTTGTCACACTCACACTGTGTTTTTGGGGGTTTTTCACACTGTGACGAGAGGGAAGAAATCACCGCATCACTGAGTAACCAGCCGGAGTGCAGAGGTAAACGGTAAACAATCAGGTTGTGGTTTGAGTTCAGAGAAAACAGCTACTGGCTGCTCAAAATGTCACCATAAGTTTACAGATACAGTAACGCCCAGAGGAGTTTGTTTTTTTTTTTGCTCTTAGTGGAGGGTCTGAGCTTGTTTGAATGTATTACAGGCGTGAGCCTGAGTGTAACAGAGAATAACTGCTATATAAATAACATTTTCTGGAGGATTGCCAGTTTGAATGCAATGTGTGTGTGTGTTGGGGCATCCTCTTCCCTCCCTTCCTCCCTCCCGCCTGCCATCATGTTGTTTAGGTGCCTTTGAGTGAAGCATTTAGCTCTGAACTGCTCCAGCTGAGCTACTTGTTATTAACAGTGAGGTGAAGCTCCCAGGTGTGAATATGTCTGTCAGTGTGAGAAACAGGCTACACGCTCAGCAAACCTTACCTGAGTAAATCAAATTTTACAGAAGAAAACTCCATCGGGTAAAAAGTGTGGAAGGGTAGTAGAAGATTAACATCTTATTTGTGCTCGCAATAAGCATCAGCAGAGCTGTGAGTGCGACCGTATAGGAAGGTAAAGAAGAGACTGTATAGAGAAAAGGTTTTTTTTGAATTACAAGAAAATTGCCTATCACAGTAAATGCATTTACCACGAGACCATCACACACACAGATATACACAAAGAAGACAATGCGAGAGAGAGAGTGCTGGGAGAACACAAAAAGAGCGAGCGAGATAGCAAAGTGGAGCAGGTGGGAGGAAAGAGAGGAGATAAGTCTGATAGAACAAAAAGTAGTAAAATGCATGTAGAGGGGAGTCATTAATCTTTGAGATGCCCCCTTCTTCTCTTGTTCTAAATTGCCTGCTATTTATAGGCTGTCGTCGGGGCTGCACTCGGGTGTCGAGGATGTTCTCATTGGTCCAAAGAGAGGTCAGAGGTCAAGTGATTTAACTCCAATCGCAGACTGTGTGTCTCTTATATATGCTTGTGTGTGTGTGTGTGAGAGAGAGAGAGAGAAAAAAAAGAGTGTGAAATGATTTAACTCCGCTCTGAATGTGTGTCTCCTGCGGCTTCATTATCCAAGCTGGAGAATCACACACTGAGGCAGCAGAATCACCTTTTAATGGGACTATTTTCAGCAAAATGGAAAAGAATGAGGTAAGGCACACACACACACACACACACACACACACACACACACACACACACAAGTGAAATAAGACATTTACAATCAGCAATAACGCAATCTATCCTTTAGAAAGGGATCAAGAAAACTTTTCGGCCAGTTGTGCTCTCAGTAAACTAACTAACTGTGCACATACGGAAGCCCTGAGAGGCCACTTTAGAGCCAATTAAATTTCTTGCCAAAATAAAAGACAGTATGAAAGTAATGTTACATAATTTGCTTTGTGTTCAGAGTGCAAGGAGAAATTAAAACACACCTGAAAATATAGAAAATATGAATGCTTTTAGTCCCATAGGACATGGGGTAGTTACAACAACACTTATCCTAGCAAAATAAATAAATATAAAATAAAAAAATAAAACCTTTAACCTGCCAAAACCTTTTTTTTCCTTCATCTTTTTTCACAGACAAACAAGTAACTTATGAACAAAATGTGATCCCTTGAAAACAAACAGAAGTCGCCAATATTAAACCGAAATAATTCAAATTCAACCATTTTGCAATGCGTGGTGAGACAGGTGGGGAATTATGGACATCAAAGTCCATGGAACTCCTCACAAGTATTGTCATTTACTCTGTATGATGAGACTCTGTTCACCAAACTGACAGCAACAATTAGAGTCAAATTCATGTTGTCTTACAGGTGCAACTAACAGGAGGGTGAGGGAGATGTCAATCATAAACATCTTCTCACACCCACACAGACCTGAGGAGATCAACTTAATGACTCACGTGCATATTCTAAGAAGGAATACAAATTAATAATGCATGGATAATGAGTCAGGAATATCTGTTTCCACTGAAGAAATATCCCAATTAGACGTCCATGGTGTGTTAGGAAAGAGGACACTGTTTCTGAGCCCTTAGTATTTAAATTTTTCATACAAATTTTCATTCAGAAAATGGCTGAATCCTCTTCCTGCTTAATGTCCAGTAAGTTTAAAGAGCTGACAGTACGTGTCCTTAAAGGAGAGATTTCTTTTAAACAGCTGCTACATTGAATTTCAAGAAGTGAAATTCACATTCAGGCTTAAAAAGTTTCCAACTTCCTCATCACTGTCCCAGCTTGGTCTCATGCCAAGCTCAGACTGTCGTGTCAGAGTGTAGTGAAGGAGCAAACCAGACTGCACATAAAGGCCGATCAGTTGAAACCCCCCCGGCCCACGTCAGGTCCCATGATGTCTGCGGTTCACTCACAATACCTCCACAGCTACAAAACTAGATCTCTAAAGCTGTATATATAGTTGGAGAAAATATATTTTAGCATAATCTTTATTAAAACAACCAGACTTCTCACAAGTACACTTAAATATCTGCTATTCCTCACTTTGAGCCCAGAGCACGAGACTATTGAAGCCACACAGTTGAGCCCATGGACTACATGAAGTGAAGTAAGTTTTGATGATATTATGGGGTAAATATATTTGACATATGGTGTTAATGTTTAACTTGCAAATAGCACATGAACATGTATTCGTACAGTAGATAGCTAGCTGATAAGTTAGATGCTAGATAAGCTATAGTTAGCATCATTTCATTGACTATTTATGAGGCTATCTTATCATGATGCTTACCCCCAATTTCCAATTCATTCCCATTAATTCCCATACATTTCCAAAATTCCCCAGCTTAACTTCCCATGGAAAGTTTCTGGAAATTTACCAGAAATTTACAGGACATGTTCCACCTCTTTGCAACCCTACTTAGGCGTAGGTGTAACAGGTTGCTTGTGTAATACAGATATGACCTTAACACACCTTACTGTGACAGTTTTCACATCTTTCAGCTCCTGGATTCTCAACAGCATTGTTTCCAGACAAAAACAGCATTCAAGGACACAGATTTTAACAAAACTTGTGAGTGACAAACCTTTTGTATGCATAAACATCTTAGAGCTTTTGCTTCAACCCATAAAAAATGGGATACAAACAAAAATATATATGTTTCAAACGTGAAAGAGAAGCAGTCCTGTTGAAGGTCTGATATGCACTGAACAATTTAATTCTTTCTCATAACTAGAACATTCTCTGACATCAGTGGGTTCAATGCTAACAAAGCAAAGTTGCCTGTGTGAGTGTGTGTGTGTGTGTGTGTGTGTGTGTGTGTGTGTGTGTGTGTGTGTGTGTGTGTGTGTGTGTGTGTGTGTGTGTGTGTGTGTGTGTGTGTGTGTTCCCAAGCCTGCAGGAACTGTGGAATCTGCCAGCCTGTTTGTTTTGTTGCTGTCATTGATTATGTGAACGATGACGTTGCTTTAATTGCATCAATGAAAATGTATCCTGACAGCATGACAGTGTGTGTGTGTGTGTGTGTGTGTGTGTGTGTGTGTGTGTGTGTGTTTGCTTGCTTGCCTGTAGCTCTTATTCGTCTTTACACGACGTGGAAAGTTCGCTCCTTATTTGACCTCAAAGACTGCGAGGCAAAAACTGGGACACCACAGTAAGTACACACTGAGCAGATCAACCTGGCTAAAGCACACCGAGATACGTGTGAAATAATGCGAAATGTTTGCTCTTAAGGTTCTCAGATACTATTTTATGCATACATTCTTAACACTAACAAATATTTTATATTGTTTCAGGATGTTCAGATTATCCTTCAGAGTCCACCATCCCTAACGCACCTACTTTACACTACACTTTTAATTTTGGATCTTACATGTTAAAACCTGAATTGTTTGTCTCAATGTGCCCTGTGATGTGCTGGTGACTTGTCCAGGGTGTACCCCGCCTCTCGTCTAAAGTCAGCTGGGATAGGCTCCAGCCCCACCATGACCCTGATGAGGATAAGCGATTACAGATAACGGATGTTAAAACCTGCCAAGATTTAATTGATACAGTCAATAATAGACATAATAGATAGCTGGCTGTTGACGTTCCAATCTGCATAAACAGACATCTGTGTCTCCAGACTAGAATATGTTGACAATAACACCTCGATGGGTAAAGACATTCTCTTTGGCTAATTCTGGGCGTGTAGTATTTGTGGTGTTACCTTTAGGGGTTTAAAGTCTATCCACCAGGATGAGTTGGGCAGAATGTGAGACCGACTCAGACACTTCTGATGTACTTTGAGAGTGTCTCTAATTCTCCTTGGCCAAGCATCAATAAATAATACAGCATAAGACATCAGAGGCTCCTGAACACTTTCTTCCCTCCTGACCTCACCATTGACCTTTGACTTCAGCAATTTCTCCACAACAACAGAGACCAAAACTGTTTTTTTGTACCAGGCTGTAAACATGTTTATTTTCTGCTGTGAAGTTGGACATTTTAACATGGGGGCTTATGGAGATTGACTGGTTCTGTAGCCAGCCTCAAGTAGACGTTTGAGGATCTGCAGTTTTTGGCACTTCTCCATTGGCTTCACTTCACAGCCACAAAGGTTGCCACTTGTTTGTAACCAGCTTTTGTTGGCTTAAAAAGTGGTTATTTGAGTGGTTATTTAATGTTCAGGATCCGTAAGATAATAAAATTCTGAGTAAAAATATCCTCTCGACAGCTCTGCACTGTAGCTTCTTGAGCTAACGTTCTTCTGCTCAGCCCCTGATTCCATCAGCTGTTCATTATTTCCACTTGAATACTAGATACCTACAGCAACTAGCTCGTAATGGGCTCTCTAAGAATGATGAGACATGATCATTTAGAGTCAAGACTGTTTCCAAGTGTCACATGGACTCCATGTACACGACATGGCCCAAAAGTAGTACTTATTCCAAGACCATGGAAAGTAATATACTGCCATAACAGCTTCTTGTGTTCTTCTCCCTCACTTCTCTCCCTTCCCTCCCAAAGGTGTTCCTGATTTCTGGGTGATGAGTGGGTGGGCCTGCCTCCAAATTTAAGGGAGGCTGGAAGAGAAGGAGCTCTCTTTGTCGAACAAAGAAGCCTTCTGACCTCCTTAAAGTTAGCTTGTTTTGCTCCTTATTCCTCTCTGGGTCATTGTGTGGCTGGCCCAGGCTTCCTCCATCCTTTTGTTCTTTTTGGACAGGCATCCAGACTTCTATAGGTTTGGTTAACTAATTACATTTTGCTTTCCTCGAAATAACCTTTTTCTTCAAACTGATCATCGGTTATCACATCCTTTTTGTGTGTTCCTGGTCCCACAGTGTAGCCGAATGAATTTGTTTTGGTTCTCCGGGGGTCTTTCCACCAAATTCTGGAACCTAGTTGCGGGGATTTGCTCCCATTCAGTCACAACAGGATTAGTCTCAGGAAACTCAAGTTCTTACCAAGCAGCAACCTCCATGGTTGAGGAATACCTGCCAACAATAAAGTGACAAAAACTGCACTTCCTTGAACAGCCATTTGAGGCAGCATGCGCCAAAGTGAGTCAATCACCATAGGCAGCAGTTTTGCAGCCTGATTCAAAAAAACTAAAAAATATATCAAGTCTTAAAATTATACAGAATTAAGAAGATGGCCACTGACAGGTGGATGCCATTTTAGGTGGCTGGTTTCACCAACTAATCTTCATTCAGCTCCACGTCTTTGCCCATTTTTGGATAAGAAGGAAGCCGGTGGAGTCATCACACTTTGAGCTTCACAATGGTTCTTTAGATACCTATGCGTGGTGTCACGGTGGCTCTGTCTACTACTTATTACTCTCTATGGTTCTTACATGGCAATCCTGTAAAACCATGCTTGCTTTGTGCAATTGTCATGTTGAAAACAAGAGGGGATCTTCCCCAAACTGTTGCCAAAGTTTAATAATAAGATTAATAATATTAAGAACTAAAGGCGGCTGGCCCAAACTATAAACAGCAGCACTTAACCAATGGTACACTTTACTACTTTTAAACTTCACGCTTCTTGGGAAGATCAGATAACAAGTGTAAATGCATCCAAAGAGCATTAGAGAGGGACTGAAATCCGGCACATTTTGGCCAGTTGGTGAAAAGGTGCAAATGCATCCGGCCACTCGGTGATCTGTGTGGGTGAGCGAGCAATTTTTTGGCTGAGAATAAATAAAGCAAAGGCCTTCATTTTATTGTACGGCAAATAATAATATGGGGACCAGTTGTCCTTTCAGCAGGTGACTGGCTGAGAGTAAAGAACCTGTTTATACCTCCACCTTCCAGTCCCTCCCTTCCTTCCCCTCATTTCTCCATTCCTCAATCATTCACGCTCTCATCCTAAACTCTTCCTCTACACTCATGAATTCATTCCTGTCCACGCCCCTGATATGTAAGCTCTGCATGAAGCTTATCTCCACCAAGGACAGTGAGCCTATAAACCAAATCATACATACACACGTGCACACACACACGCACACCAAAACCGACACTATCCTTCAACTGAACATACACGTTCAAGCATGACTCCACATAATGAATTCACACAAACACACAAATATGTACGCATTAACATCATCAAGGGCATGCGGTGCGGCGCATGCATGTGCTCACACACATGCACAGCGATAGGAAGTGCAGCACTGCCTCCTAATGACTGCCTTGCTCCCTTCTTTACTATCTTCCTTTCATCTTTTCTGTCATTATCCAGCCCGTGCTTCCTTCTAGCTCACTTTTCCTCCATTTTCTGTGGAGTCTGCATGATAACAGATACTCCTCTGGATCAAGATACATTGTGTTTGTCTTACTTTTTTCTTTACATTTTAAGATATCTTCCTCTAAGACACCTTCTTTCCAGTAACTATTCTCCAAAACTTCTCTCTCTCTCTCTCTCTCTCTCTCTCTCTCTCTCTCTCTCATGCTACAGAGGGTGAGTGAAAGGGGAAGCAATGGAAACTAGCTAACACATCCTCATACACATCACCACTGTCAGGCTATAGCTGACTGGCTGCATGTTCTCACTGCGGCTGCTGCTGTTGCTGCTCTTGTAGTTTGTTGTTGAAGCTGTTATTTTAGCTTTCATTTGGATGGAACCTTCTGGGGATGGTGAGCTGAATCAAATATTCATGATAGCAAAGAAAGGAAACATCAAACTGGTACGAGCCTACTTCCAGCACCACGAGTGTACACGCACACATTTACTGTGTGGGAGAGAGAAATAACATGTGCTTATACGGTGCTGTTGTGTGTAATCCTTGATTTAGATCCCTGCATGTGAGCTGATTGGTCTTTGACATTAAAGTCATTAAAAGAGGGAAATGTTGGATTTTTAAAAATTAACCATTCTTATTCCTGCATAGATAATAAACTGGAATAATTCTGATGACAGTCTCAGTATGCTGTTCATTTTGTTCAGAGGACTTTGTTTTCTTAGTGAAACTACAGGACTTTCTCCCCCGTGTATTATCTGTCAAGAACCCGGCTTGACCTTCGGATTTCCATGTCCGTGTCTATTTGCTCGGAGAACCTGAAAAAGTATGGCTTTTAGATTTAACGCTTTACTTTTGAAAGCTCACTTCTTGAAATATTAATGCAAAATGTTGTCAAACAAGGATGTTGCATTAACATTCTTAACAGTCGTCCCCGTAACCTGCCCACTACCTCTCTATGCTTTGGTTTTATTTATTCAAAGCAGGTATGGCAGGATTAGAAATGGACCACCAACTTATTCCCAGTGGCATCAGAAAGGCTCCATTAAAAAAAAAAAATAGCAACAGAAATAACTCAGAAGAGAAGATTCACACTGAAATTAGACACAATGACGCACAATATGGAACAAGTCTACAAATTAGATTAAATCATTTTCATGTGAAAATGTGACACTTTGGCTTTTTTTGCACTGTAGAATGGATTTAAGTAGAAGTTCAATTATTCCTCTGCATGGATGTGTAAAGAATAAATGTGTGCGAGTGACCTATCCTCATTTTCAATTATGAATATGGCCTATATTACGGCCTAATGCAGCAGAAATGGATTAACTGCAGCAGTGAAAATCAAATTTGTACTACCAGTGGCTCATATGACTCACTGGGTGGCTGTAAAAAATGTACTGGAGGCTGAAGCCTGATGCATGCTTAGAAGAATTACCATTTCCTACCATCACCACACACACATACACATCCCTATACATTAACATACATGCAGCAAACACATTAGTTACTGTATGTACACAACTTCTGTTCACTCTGTTAATGTTTCATAAACATAATTTCACCAAACGTCCAATGCAAATTCCATTTTTCAAAATATTTACAGTTGTTCCGGAGGCTTAATGGAGATGGCGCAAAAAGAAATTTAAATCAAAATTAGATGGACATGACTTACTCAGCAGCTAAATGATGTATGATGGCTGATGTAAAAGGCTGAACAGCAGGAGTATGTATGCATGTCAGCATAATATGTGTGGATGTGCAGGTAAAAGGTGAAATGAGACATGTAACTCCGGATTTCAGATGTCTGGGGTTATGTTCATGCTGAGCTGTCAGTAGTAAGCCTGTCACTCCAAATTACTCCCTCTAAAACACATAGGCAGGTTTAAACACACACACACACACACACACACACACACACACACACACACACACATAGTCCTCCTCATACATTTCCTCAACTGTCTCTACAGTGTACTTGACATGATTATAAAATACAAACACAATATGTGCCCCATTAAAAGAAAACATGAAAGTCAACTTTGAAATACTTCCACTTATAGACAGCCATGAAGACACACACACAAACACACACACACAGGTACAGCACACACACACAAACACACACAAAGGACATGGAAAAGAGATAATGACAGAGGAAGAGGAGGAAGAGCAATATGTATGTGAAAAGCAAATATGTGTTTATTAATGTAGTTGTTGAAAGTGTATGAATGATACAGTATAAGACTGTACTGAAGTTATAATCATTGACAAATGCTGCATATTAATAAATGTCCTATATTGTCCTACATACAACTACATTGTAGTGTGTTATGAACCATTTATTAAATATTTGTAAACTTCCTATAAATGTTAAATAGTGGTAAACGATCATATAATCTGTTTATCCTGTACAAATGTGAAAACTACATGTTGCCAGGCAACCGTAGACTACTGGAAGTTACAGTGTCCGGCCAACAGGAGGTGTGTCTGTCATCGATATCCCGCTATTTAAGAACACATTAAGGAGAATATATAAATAATAATAAATATCATGGTTTGGGTGAAAATAAATACCATCCCAGAGCAATAATGACAGAAGGCATGGATGAATGTATCAGCGCATCGCAGGTCCCATGTGAAACATTTTTTTTAACACAAGTTCTTTTTAATATCCTGCAGTTCTCACAGTAAATGGAAATATAATTATGCATAGCACTGTGTGTAGAACCAATCACATGCTGATTTAGAAATAGCATGTTGTGGCCCTGGAACTCGGCCACAGCCATAGCTCACAAAGCGTACCTTTGTATGCATGTCTTTGTGCCGCAAACTGGCAGCTGTGGTATATTGTAGGAAATATGAAAACAACTAAATCTCTCCTTCTTATTCTCTTCCTCCTTTCAGTGAGCAAAAAAAATAAATTGTGCATCACAGCCAACATCTGTTTAGTGCTGAGTTTCAACTCTTTAAACCTCTGTTCAGACCTGTCCTTTCTGCGAACAGCTATACTGTGTTTCATACGTCTGAACTAATTATTTAGTTGTTCTCTCATTTACATATTTTTATTGTCCAGGAAGAATAAAATTCATTGTGGCTCATAAATGCTCCCCCAAGGCAACAGTTATTCATATGCTGCTGCGCTGAGATGTCGATCAAATTGCTGTTTTTTTGATTGCAAAGCCGTCTGACAAAATAAACCTAAATGCAGCTTAATAGCAACACCTGTATCATGCGATTGACCGTAATGATATTTCAAATGAGCAATCACAGAGAAACTTAGAGGCCTTCTTCCTCCCTCTGCCTTACTGAAGAGGAAACGCTTTTGGGAGTAATTTTCCCATCCCACTCTCACCACCTGCCTCTACAAATCCAAACAGTTTGGTTTCTCAAGGACCACGTATCAGGAAATGTTAATTTTGTAAATAGAATAATCTAACTAGACCAGTGTGTATGACTTACTGTGCAGATGTTCAGCGTCAGGCAGGTATGCATGACTGTCTGTCAATGAAAGTAACTATTGTCAACAGCCAGATAAAGCTGAAATACACTACAAGCCGATGAGTGAAGCAGCTGCAGCTTAACATGTGACCACACTGGTGGCTTGGCTCTAGGGATGAAAGTGTTCGCTGTTTGTCTGTCCAATAGTTTTGTCCAGAGCGACAGACCCCTTTTAGCTAGCTATGTCTGTTGATAGTTGACAGTTCACAATGATGATGTTAGCAGTTTTACAATGGGTTTAAACAGTGACAGACTAAAGCGGGTTTCTAATCTATAGCTGGCAACCATTGATTTTGATGATTTTGGCAGACTCTACAGGCAGACAGCTAATTGCTGTACGCTAATTAGCTCCACAAGTTGGCTAAAAGTTGCCATAATCAGCTCCTACACAGTGGGGAAATGCTATATGCTTATCTTGAATCATTTTTAATGTAATCCTATAAATGAATGTAGTGTTAGTTAATTATGTATCTTCATGGCTGTGAATTGAAGCCAAAATGGAAGTGCCAAAAACTGCAGTACCTCAAACGTCCACTTCAGGCTGGCTACAGAACGAGTCAATCTCCATACGTCCCCATAATAAACTGTCCAACTTCACAGCAGAAATAATCATGTTCGCAGCCTGGAGCGAAAAAATGTAATTTACCTATTCATGACAACTGGACTGAGGCTGAATTTCTATATGACTCACCCATTCAAATTATATTAAGGCTTAAAGTTATGGATAATTCAGAGCCAGGCCACTTTGATTGACAGGTGGGTGTCATTACAGATGGCTCGTTTGAGCAACCAGGCTTCATTCAGCCCAGTCTCAGGTCCACCCACACTCAACATATTTTCCCATTGGATTAGCCAGGAGACGACAGAGGCAGGACTGCCAAGATGGCGACGGGCAGAGCCACTACACTCTGAGCTTAGTAGCACTTGGTTGCTACTGCAGGTAGGAAGGTAGTTAGCCTGACATGTTATTGTTTGCAGTTAACACACAGCTTAATCTATTTCTTGTATATTTTCTTTTTGTATTTTTGGTTATTGAACGCTTTGGTATGTGGAAAAATTCAAAGCTTTCCGTTTCATTTGATGTTAATTTGATGTACAGTATACAAAGAGAATTGCAATAGTTATCCAATGCAGTGTATCACAGCATGAGTACTGCTAATTTCCATTACCTGTCCCTTTGAAAGGCCTGCTGTGTTATCACAACCTCCAGGGACATACACGCCCCCAGATAATCTTTACTTTTTTACTTTTTTACTGACTTTTACAACATATGGGCAAATCAAGATGAGAATATGAATAAATAATATGCATAAATCAATTTCAAACAGAAGGTGATTCATGCATGAAGGATGTGATCCTGAAGAAAACTTTCTACAGTGTGTGTGTGTATGTGTCCATTTGCTTTCACCACGTCTAAGGTCCCTGTTGAATTAAGTAGGAAAATTAACTTTTAATTTATAAGCTTTAATTTCATTTTAATGTATTAGGAAGTGAAATTCAAATTAGCTGCATTCTTTCAGAAAAAATTGAAGCGCTGCAGGAACACTCTTTTCACAGAAGCAACCCTGAACTGAACCCTGAAACATGGAAGAGTGGAAGTAGGGCATTGTGAGTTCATGTGTTTCTTTATAATAAAGGTACACATACGCAGAGGATAAACTTTGAAATGTCATTTATACAAGCACACATACACACAATAAACCACATTCCAGCAGCATGAGCTGGCCTGGTGTGTGATATCCTGTTAGACATCACCCTCTAGTGTTACACCATTAGAATGCAGTGGCAGTGATACAAAGTGTGACGTGTAGCAGGGCCATCAAACAAGACATGTGACAAGTCTTACATATCTAGATTGATGTATCTGTGTTACGTGATGAAAGTGCAAAGCTTGTACATTGTGTAAACAGAAAAAAGAAAATGCAAGGAGAAATACTGCTTTACTGTTTTTATTGGACTTCATTGAATAAAATAAAAATTAAAAAAAATAACACAAACATCGACATGGACCTTCATTGTACATTCTTCCGTCTGTACATACTGTTTGCCTGCACATACCAACAGGAAAACAGGACTGATATTCAAGAGACAATGCCGATGGTTTCACACATTTAAACCAGATGTAAGATAAGATAGACTTTAATGATCCCACACTGGGGGAAATTCACTTATCACAGTTGCTTATATACAGGTTGATAATAAATTATTCACAAGTAAGAAATATATTGAAAAAGTCATGAAGTCACGCTGGTGTTAAAGAGTCTGACAGCTGTTGGACTGAGGACCTGCGGTTGCGCTCCTTCTTACATGGTGGGAGTAGCAGTAGTAGTCTGTTGCTTGAAGGAGCTGTTTAAGCCCACCACGGTCTCATGCAGGAGGTGAGAGGAGTTGTTCATGATGGATGTCAGCTTTGCTAACATCCTCCACTCTCCCATTTCCTCTATAAAGTCTAGGGGGCAGAGGTGCAATCAAAAAGACTGGAGTTGGGAGTTCAAAATGTATTCAATATTTGTGCCACTTTTATTAGCTAAAAAATCAGAACAGAAGTTATCTCGTGACATTTTCCATAAAGAGCAGGACTAGACCGTACTATTTACAATATTATTTACAGACACAACAGTAGCCACCATGAGCAAGCACTTGGCAACAGTGGTAAGGAAAAACTTCCTTTAGGAGAGATTTCTTAATTTCCTCTGCTCTCCTTTAGTACACCATCCCCTTTTCACCCATCTGCCCCTACAGACTCCATGCCAAACACAACATGCAATAATAAAATAACAAACAAAAAAAATAACTGCCACCATGTTCTTTTCTTCCCTGTCATAATAGCCCCGTATCCTCTTCCTCTATGTTGTTGTAGAAGGAAGAAAGTATTTTGTCTTGCAATTAAAAAAAAATTATTTCAAGCATGTGAGTTAGAAAAAAATGTAAACTGATGAGGAAGGACTGAACTGTGAGAAGGAATGTAGACCAGCCTGTACAAGCTGGATCTGGTTCATTCATTTCGAGATCAGCGTCAGTGGCTTAAAGAGCCAGATTTCTTAATAAAAACCTGTGAGATGAGTGAGTATGTGCATTATTTACAGTAACCATGGCAATGCAGACACTAATTGTATTCAAATTTTCTGTATTTTTCATTTTTATCTTCACTCATTCATTTATTCTTTCATTTTGCATGTGTCCAGCACGGATTGGCTGTTTTTGGCCACAGTTATGACATTTCCACAGTAGATTTTTGGTTACCTTAGTTTACAGAAGTGAATTGATCCAAAGTAATCCAGGGAAAAACCAGGATGGAGTGGCTCGGTGAACTTTGTACGGACAGTGTACATGTGGGTCATCGGTTCAGGAAGGACTCTAAAAAAGGACAAAATACCTGCTGGCCAGTCCAAATACACTCCTATGGTTTTACAGGGGATATAATCGCCCGCAAAGGTCAGAGAGGAATTGTCATGATGAAAGCTCCCATCATTAAACCAGCACCAAGACTTTTCATTACGTCCCAAAGAAACTTCACTTGAACAGTCTGATGCCCTGTCTATACTTTTGTATGCCAATCCAACATCAGCTGAAACATGTTCAACCTCCCAGTAATGGCGACCGGTCAGACCCTCTTCACACAGTACTTGACAGCCATCAAATCTGTCTGGATGATCAGGATATGGCTGCTTCTCACTAACACGTGTTGCCCTTTTGTTCTCTTCTGACAAAATTATTTCCAAGCCTGCTGTGTTGGGGTCCAGCGTCAGATCACAGGCATCTGCAATCAAGACAGAAGAAAGAGTAAAATCTTGTTTCATCAAATGTCTGGTCTATGTTTTGGCATCAAACTTCCCATGTTGTTCAATCATTCATTGCATATGTGATATTTGGTTGCATCAGTTTTTGGGGTTTTTTCCCAGGAGTGATATGTGTTTAACATAACTCAAGTGAAGGATGAATGCAGATCAGCCTGCAGTGGATGTTGAGTTTCTGGAGCTTGAAATGACAGAATGGTAAGAACTGTGTGTCTGCATTGGAGATCCACAGAAAATACCTGACTGGCTGACAGATGTGTGTCAAATGTGTGTCAAAGACTAAATGTATTTTTGCCATTCCTGACTGTCACTTACTTAAGCGCGTGTTCAGACAGGAGCTGAGGTGGGTTGCCGTGGGGGTGTCTGTACATGCTGAATGTAACCGCTGTAAAACACTCAGGAAATAACTTTTTATTTCGCCGATTAACAGGTTTATCGAGGCAGGTGCTCGCTCTCTGTTATTGTTACTCTATGTCTCTCTACCAAAGCGCTCTCTCAAACCATCGGACACAAATGAAACTTCTTTGTGTCATTATTTTGCGGCGTAAATTGCGAGTCGGACTCAGATTTAGAAGCTGTGTACATGAAATAAACAAAGTCAGAACACTCCGTTTTTCCCAAAGTTGGATCTGGATCTTCTCTCCCGCACACCGGTGTGTTTTTTTGTTGTTTGCAGAATGAATTGAAAGACCTTTCCCTGATCCTGTCTGAATGCCCACTAATACAATATAACACAGTGATTGCAGCATCACAGTCCCATGTAGATGTGTATTTTAGGTAATATGCTTACATCCACACTGGAAGGATATTTGTATTAAAAATAAAAATTGATATTTATGGAATTATATTTTAATATTTAATACTTTACTTGCTGTTTTAACTTTGAATTAAAAATAATTATATTCTTACACTGTCTCAGTAGCTTCAAGTCAAACCAGCATTCTTCATTGTGGTCCACACTGATGGGAAATAAAGGGACGGTAGGTGAAAACATCAAAAATATCATCTTCAAATCAAACACATGATATGAATCTTGTTAATTAATCTTGCATGTCTGTTAGACAGTCTGTTTGAGCATACTTAAGTTTATCCAGGCTGCAGCGTGAATCCTTCTGTATTTCAGTCAGCAGCTTGACTCCTTGATCTGCCACGTGATTAAAGCTCAGGTCCAGCTCCCTGAGGCGGCAGTGCTCAGACCTCAGAGCCGAGGACAGGACGACACATGCATCTACTGTCACTTTACAGAATGACAGCCTGCAGAAATCAAACAACTCACATTTTAGGCGTGTGGTACATGCACTATCAGCAGCAATTTTCACGTGATTGTTGCCTAATTTGATGAGTAATTTATCAGACTCTCCCTTTGAAGAGCACCATACATCATTATACATTTATAGTGTTATCAAAAAATCCTAACTAAACCAACAATGTAGTCATCCTACAAGTTGCAGCTACAGTGTCATGATAGTTTATTTATGAGCATTTTTTAGCTATTGGATGCTGGACAGAGTAAAATTGTTTTTTAGAAGTAAATGTGTATGTGGCACTAGTCCTCATATGCTACACATATGTTTGACATCTTCAATAAATAGGGTGGACAAAATATTAAAAACACTTTAATAAAGTCAAAAGTGAATAAATACTACACTGACCTCAAGGTTTTCAAACAACACTGTGGGTTTATCAGTGCATTACAGAGCGTCTTCACTCCTGAGTCCTGCACGTCATTGTAGCTCAGGTCCAGCTCTGTCAGGCAGGAAGTCCTGGAGCTGAGTGCTGAGGCCACTGTCTCACAACCTTTCTCAGTTAGTTTGTTGTGACTGACACTGAATGACAAATGTAGGAATATACTTTAATTGCTTAATATTAAACACAAATCTTCACAAAAAGAACTTTTATAATGCAGTGCAGTCTTTTACCTCAGTATTTTCAGTTTACAGTTTGTGCTCATCAGACCAGTACAGAGGATTTCCATTTCTGAATCTTCCAAACAGGTGTAACTCATATCCAGCTCTTGCAGGTGACATGAGTTGGATGAGAGTGCTGTCACCAACTCCTTGCAGACTTCTGCAGTCCGACCATTTCGGTTCAGTCTTTTGGTACAGAGATGACCAAAAAATTACGTTATATTAGAAATATATAAATAGGCCATACTGTCCAGCTCTACCAAACAGACTCGTGATCCAAAACAAGCTGACAGCAGCTAAAGGTGGCATAAATGTACACAGTGGAGTGTTTAGCAAATAATCTTACACTGCAGAATACTTTGATTCAGTGTTAATATGGTAAGTATTGCTTACAGTAAAAGAGATCCAACAACAATGATGCATCTATCATCTAATATTCATTCAAAGACAGCTGTTCTTGTTATGAACTAGCCAAGAAATCAGAGGTAGAACCTTTATTCACCAGCAATACCTCAGAGTTTTGGGCAATAATACGTCTGAGACTTACCTGAGTTTCTCCAGTTTAGGGCTGAATAGCACAACAGACAGAAGAGAGCATAAGAAGCCCATCATTATGTTTCCACTCAGCTCTAGTTCTCTCAGATTTGAGGTTATTGATTTGATAGCTGATTCCATATCCTTACATAGTTCATCTGGGTATCCCCAACCTGAGAGACTACAAACACAGAGGACAAAACACAGGTGAAACTTGCATACAGGCATGTACGTACAATACTTTATATATATACTTTAGATATTTCAGTCTGGATGACAGTGATGAACTGACCGCCTGTCATACCATACCATGTAATTTTAAGTGTATGAATCTTTTGTCTATGTATTATTTGTGTATGTATTTCACTTCTTACACAAATGTATAGATAGAAAAGACTGAAAAAGAAGAAAAGACAAATAGCCACACAATAAAATAAATAAGTTTTACTAACCTCAGAGCTTCCAGTTGACATTGGGCATTTATCAGTCCATCAATAAAGATCTGTGTACCTTTTTCATAAAAGACACTGTTTGTCAGATGCAGTTCAGTTAGCACAGAGTTTGGCATTCGAAGGGCTGAGGAGATTGTTTCACAAAGCCAAACATCGAGATGCACCCCTGAGATTCTGCAGAAATTAAAAAAGGCGATCATGCATGATCAGTTTTGGTTTGAGAAGCATACAATGAAGTTGCCACAATGCTAGCATTGTGCGCTTGTGTGTGCTATATAAAAACTTAAAAACTGTTTTATGTAAAGTTGCAACAAAGAAGTGATTGCAATGCAGATACACACTTTAAGAAACCAACTCACCTTGCTTTTCTGCTGTTCCTCATAGCTGGGAGAAGCCTAAAAACACCTCTTGCTGATGGTCTGTATTTTTTCAGGTCAAATTCATCTAGAGGCGTATTTGACATTAGGATTGAGTCGGCCAGAGCTGAGCACTGAACAGGGGAGAGCTGTGTTTCTGGGCCATCATTTGGTTTCACATACTGCTGCACAGTCTCATGTAGGGAACTATCCTTCAGCTCAATCAGGCAGTGAATAAGGTTCAGACATCTTTCAGGTGAGCAGTCCCCTAAGTCTATTTCTATTAGACTTGACCTAATTTCCTCAACAACTGCAGAGTGTTCCTCTGTCTGCTGAATCAGGCCTTGAAGCAGTTCTTGTGTTGATTGTAGAGACATGCCAATAAGGAACCTGAGGAACATGTCCAGTTCTCCTGTCTTTCTCAGGGTTGAATTAGCTATCGCAATTTCCATCAGCTCATCCAAAGGTAAATCAACTGGATCTGCATCCAAGATAGACTTCAGCTCTTCCTCAGAGCCTATCAGCAGGAAGTTCTTGAGGCTTAGAGAGTCGATTTTTTTACTTGCAAAACTGTGGTACACAAACAGAGCTGCAAAGTACTCCTGAACTGTCAGATGCACAAAGCAGTAGAGTTTCCTTGTGTTGAACACATTCTCTTCTTTGAATATCTGTGTGCACAACCCACAGTGAACTCCAGCTTTGTTTATGTCGATGTCATAGTTAGTCAGGTCACTGATAGTAAATATGATTTTACCTTCATTCAAATGCTCAAATGCCATCCTGCCTAATTTCAAAATGAATTCTACATTTGACCTGAAGATCTCCTCGATGGCTATGTCTGATTCATTCTGCATGTCATACTTATCAGTTGCTACTTGCATTTGAATGCAAAGGAAGTGTGTGTACATCTCAGTAAGAGTTGTGGGTATCTTGATGTTGTCATCTTGGGTGTTGTCCATTTTTCCTAGCAAACACGCAAGAACTTTTGCCGCAATCCAACAGAAGATAGGTATGTGACACATAATGTACAAGCTCCGGGACATTGTAATGTTGGTAATTATTCTTTCAGCAACTGCCTTGTCCTCAACTCTCTTCCTGAAGTACTGTATTTTTTGTGAATCATTAAATCCTCTGACCTCAGTCCACTGCTGTACATACTGGCGAGGGATGCGCTGGACTGCTCCTGGTCTTGAGGTTATCCAGATAAGAGCGGAGGGAAGAAGATGTTCCCGGATGAGGTTGGTCACCAGAGTGTCCACTAATGATTCCTTGGTGGCATCTGTCAGTCTTTTGGTTGTTTTGAAGTTTAGTTCAAGTTGGCTCTCATCAAGACCATCAAAAATGAACAAAACTTTGTGATTAGCAAAGATTCTTGCGATTGTTATGTTTTTAAGTTCTGGATGGAAGTCTCCCACGAGTGTCTCAAGGCTAAACTGCTCACCTTTGACCAGATTTAGCTCCCTGAATGGCATCACAAAGATGAAGTCCAAGTCCTCATTGGCTGTCCCATCTGCCCAGTCAAGGATGAACTTCTTCACAGAGACAGTTTTTCCTATACCAGCAATTCCCTTTGTCATCACAGTTCTGATAGCTCTCACTTCTCTTCTGTCTTGTTCAGATGACATGCAATTTTCTGGTGTACTTTTAAAGATGTCATTGCAGTTGATTTTAGTGCCCTCAGCTGTTTGACTCCTCGACTTATCTGCAATCTCCCAGATCTCATGTTCTTTATTGACACGTTCGCTCTCTCCCTGTATAATGTGAAGTTCTGTGTAAATTTTGTCCAGCGATTGGGCGTCCTTATGATCTTTTTCAGTGCCTTCAAACTCATAGCTAGACTTTTCCTTCAGATATGCTTTGTGCTTTTTCATGACTTCTTTGACGACATCTTCTGCTGCAAAGAAAGAGTTGATGTCAAATGATAAGCAAAGCAGTTTCGTTTTGACTGTGTAGTGCATTTGATCTTGCAGTAAAACAATAAAACAATATTTTATAACCAAGCTCAATGCGTCAATGGGTCATTTTTTTATCATTGCACAAGTCAGTTTATTACTACACTAACCATTATAAATATTATATTATCATGTTTTTGGATATCATCTCATCAAAAAGACCTCACATACTTTCAAATATCTGTGGTTGAATGTTCTGAAGGATCCCGTAGAAGGTAGATTTGGCTTTTATAGTTGTGAGGACCGTGTAGAGCTCCCGCATCTGCTCCTGGTTAGTCCTGGCAGCCTTGATGTTGGCGTACGACTCTTTATGAATGATTTTCTGCTGTAACATCTCATCTGCTATCACGATCACTGGAATGTCACTCTGAATGAGCTTAGCCCTGTTGTTGTCCACCCAGTCCACTTCAGAATCTGTTACAAGCATGCAGGAGAAAGAATGGCCTCTAAAGCATGTGCATACTTTTCTTAAGATTCTTTTTCTGATCACCAGGTGACGTAAAGATAGTGTTCCCTCCTTTCATTTTTAACTTGTACTCACCTTTCTTCTCACTGATGGCTGAGGCAGGATCATGTGTTTCAGAGAGGCAAGGACTGACAAATGACAAAAAAATCTACTTTTTACAGATTTGTTTATGTATTGTATTCATGTATTTATGCACACAAAGCAACACTGTTTCAGTGTCACTGCAAAAATGCAGCAAGTCTCACCTTGGGGTATAAACCTCAACCACATCTGGCAGGGTGCTGCTCTTCTCTGTAAAACGCAGTTCTTCATCATCCCGCCTTGTCACCGTTTCCCCCGCTGTTATCTCCTTTAAAGCTCGCCCCTCCTCTTGCAGAAATTGACTTTTTTGAACAGAGGGAGAGTTTTCTCCACTCTCTACTTTCATGAAAACCTCATCTTTCTTCTGGTCAATTTCGTAACACTCCTCTTCTTTTATTTTACCCCTCCTAAGTGTCGAGCATTGGCTCCCCATGATGTCATTTCCTCAGTAGCTGTTCTGTGAATGTGTAATTTGGAAGTGATCCACAACAAACGTCCTGTGTAGCGACAATGTTAAAGTAAAACAGTTTGATCTGCATCAATCTTGGGTGTACTAGTTTTTAAAGGTGCTATCTACATGCACATGCACACTCTGACAGACTTTCTGCATTGCAAGTAAAGAAACAATTTGGTCTGTGTTTGTATTGTATCCAACTCTAAAACAACTCTTGATGCTTTTGATTTAACAAGATATTTGACTAAACTATTCAAAAATGCTTTACCTTCGTCTCTGAGGTCCCGCAGAACAATGTGAAACCATGCTTCATTTTCAAAGCTATGCGTGTATCGTCTTGAGAAAACTGATGGAAAAAAATTTATCAAGAGGAAGCAATCATTTGGTGGGCGGACCCAGTAGAGTGTTTTTGTGTCTGGGGGAGGAGGAAAAAGAAAGTCTGTTTTTTTTCTGTTGAGTGGTATGAATTTCCGTTTGAAACACACTGCACAATGTGAACTCCACACCCAACATTTTTTCTTTTTTTTTAGAGGAAAACCAGACTTGTAATTCGAGTGGAGCACCAGGGTTATTCAAGGTCACCTAGGCCTGCGTCCTGAAAGTCCTGAAAGGAAGTCCTGAAAGGAAGCCACGCATATGTCTTGGTAATAAATAAATCACCTCGACCTTTAGACATCTGTACCAGTGCGTATCTGTCTTTGTGAGATGCAGAACAAATGAATAGATGGTATCTGCATGTGTGGTTCCCACAGTGAGGCATATATATACAGTATACAGTGTATAAATACTGTATACACACACACACACACCATCCATTTTACAGCAGGGAAGGGAAAAAGACAGTTATTCTTCTTTTTCTGCCAATACTTCACTTTAAAACTTTAAAGAACGCGTTTGTTCCATCATCACACTCTCTGCAACACCTCTGTTTTCTCTGTCTGCCTTCTCTGCACCATCTCTCTCTTCTATTTTCCCTTTTTCCTCGCCCTCTCTTCATAAGCTCTCTCTCCTCTGCTGTCAGCTCTAATTAGGCCACTGTGTCTGTACACACAAACATACATATATATATATATATATATATATATTGTCTGTGTGAAAGTGGGTGTGTGTTTTTAAGTGGTCTTAGGGAGTCTATCACTCTGCTGTGCTCCCACTAGGTCCTGGTCAAGGGGAGACACACACACACATATACACACACAGACTATTGCTGATGCTGGAAGCAGGCATTCAGTGTGTGTCTAATGACTCCCTTTATAGCTGCACTCCCACTCCTTCATACACAGCAAAATATCAAACTGTGCCTGACCACCGGCACAAAAGCAGAACTACGTTGAAACCTAAAAACCTGAATGGATACAAATCTTGCTATCTATATATGCATCATACGCAATATTCTGACTTGCAGGAGGGAAAATAACTGTAGTCGTGTACTCCAAAGGGTAATGCAGGTAAGTCACACCATCCATCACTGCACCTGTCTGGTTTGGTTCTAGCTATTGTGTATTGACTCTCTGTTGAGTTTTCACCACAGTTATGAATATCAGGGAGGATGTACAACGAAGCATGATGAGTGAGTCAGTCAGTTATCTTTGGGATTAACTCAGGTTTTCCGGTATCACTAACTGACTCACTTTTAAGATCACCATGGTAACCTGTGCTGCATGGCTTACGTGCTCCAGAGCAGGCAACTTCAGAGGATCAAATCAAAACCTGACAACAGCCTGACAGATCAGTGTGAAATGTACGTTCATCTTCAGAATTCAGAATTCAAAGTAGGCTACTAATACACTTATCATTCTCTATACTAAAGACATGTGTTATAAATTCCACGCCCACATACAGCAGCCTAACCTAAGCCTTACTTTTAAAAAGACCACAAGGTCAGCCACATAAATTGTGAAACAAATAAATGCAAAACAATGTGTGGGTGACAGGTTAACCATTTACTACTCTGAAGTCCAGTCAGGTCTGAAGTTCACAAATCTGCCAAATTTCACCTGAGTACGCCAAGCGTCTGTTTTGACCGATAGGGACAGTGTCCTGTTTGTAAGACCTCCAGGCAGAGAGAGAGAAAGAAGAAGACTGCTGACTGCTGCCAGCTGGCAAGCAAGCAGAGCGCTATCAAGTAGGAAAAGGAAACATCTGAGCACGACAGTGGGTTAAGTGTGTGTGTGAGCGCTAAAAAAAAAAAGAAGCACTGCATGGTTCAGAGGTCAACCGTGATGGCAGTCGGTACCCTGTGACTGTGATTAATGTCGTTCTACGTCTGAACCTCATGAGAATTTTAGCCGACAGCTCCCTCCAATAGCCACTTGTGAAGTTAATCAATTGTACAGTGCAAATTCAAATGCAAGCGATTATGGTGTCATTTCAAACTTTCTTTGAGCAGCAGCCAAATAATGGGAAGCATTTATTGTATGAAACAAAATCAAAAAGTTTATTATAGTTTAGTATATTATTATTTAGTTTAGTAAAAAAAATAATAAAAATCATCAAAAGCAACCACAAAAATCTCTATCCTCTCAAAGTTATTAACCTGAAGGCACTTTTACTGTTTTTAATAACAAACGTAGAAAGAGTGGTTAAATCCCGAGCTGCTTGTGTCGTCTCTGCCTTGATCCCATATCCTCTTCTACTCAGGTATGGCTGCGGTTACAACTTTACTGTAAGGTCCGTACCGGCCAAACTTGTCTTTGCCCACCACAGCAACACACACCTTGTGCCCGGCCTTGAACTTGGTGATCATTACACACATGGGCAGAGGGATGGCCTTCACCTCGTCAAGGGTATTCCATTTTGGGAAGATGTCGGAACCCTTAACCTTTTCCATGGTTAATAAGATGCTGCAGCAAGGAAGAGAACGAGAAAAAAAAACACTAAGAAAGGCAAGAAGAGCTGCAGTGAAGACCTCTGACTTTCTGAACTCTGTTGCGACACCTCTCCCATAATCAACCTGGTTGAGAATGGCTGCTTGTCTAAGAAGTTTAACACTACAAACTTTCAGCGTGCTGGAAACACATCTTGTGTTTCACTCTAAATATTTGGATCCATGACCAAACACTGACTCTACCCAACCAAATCTCTAAAAGAAAAGAAAAAAAAAAAGTTTGAGAGGGCAACAACACACACAGTGCCCTCTGCTGCTTCTCACCTGTAACTATCCATGGGCGGTGCACAGGGGTCATCCTCCTCCAGCGTCCAGAGCACAGAGAGGCTGCGGGGATTCTTGATGAGAGCCAGCTGTACTACCGGTCTCTGGGGGATGTTGTATGAGGCTGCCTCCATGCTGAGGTTGGAGGGGAATGGGGTGGGCGGAAGACAAGGATAAGAGTGCTTGTCCTTGTGGTCAGAGAAAGGGGATGGAGTTAATAGGAGTAGCAAACAGAATCACGACTGAGTGAGTACTGTGGTTTAGCATGGGTTACCTGCTTTGCTTCTGGGTGCTTGGGACTGCTACTATGGCCAGGAGAGATACATTCTGCTTTTACCCTTTCGGCCTTTGGCTCCTCAAATTGTGTGCAATCCTCAACATTTTCCTTTTCCTGCGCATCTTTTTTTCTCTGAAGTACACAACATAACAAAGTGTAGAAAAGGAAGACGAGCACATAAATACAACTTAAAAATGTATGTAGAGTAAGATTTATAGATGTATTTTATAACAAATAACATATTCATGCGCGGTATGTTTCAAAACTGACGAATGAAATAATGATCCTACCGTCACAGGAGTTGGAGGAGACTGGAGCACTTCACTTAAATCTTCTATGGCAGCCATCAAAGCTTAACACGGATTATGTGCAGTGACAAGTAACGGAGGATGGGACAGGGAAGGGGGCATGTGGTTATTTATTAATCTACTCACTGACTCATTTTATTTAATTTGGGTCATTACAACAGCTTAGCGTGTCAGTTTTTTCTCACTGCGTGATGAAATAATGTCACCAGAAGCTACATTTGGTAGACAGTTGAAATGATACACATAAAACAATCTCACCCTCGTTATCGTCTTTGGTCATTTGGAGTGTCTTTCTTGTGGTTTCCTGGACAGAGAGGACCAAACTTAAACCTCTGACTCTATCTGACTCTAAATTATTAGCCCAATAACCAATTTTAATGTTAATCATTTCCTCGGTATACACAGTAGAACAATAGTGAACAAGAGGATTTTGTTTTATTTTCATTTGTATTTAACCCAACAGAATATTTACCATCATTTCAAAGCGCTTTCTGCTCGTGTCCATGCACTCCATGAGCTCTTTGTCTACAGAGAAATAAAACTGCATTGATTAAAACACTCATGTGACCCACAAATGCAAATATTCATTACTTCAGACATGCTCGCTGGGCTCTTACTCTGTGACACAGTTTCCATGGTTTCATCCTCAGAGTCTGACCTGCAGAGTTGGACATCGAATCAAGCCGTCTCAAAAACTGATTAAATGCAAATAAATCTAAGGCACAGATTCATATTAGGTCCTTTGTAGCTTTCACTGAGGTACTGAATCTGATTTTACATACCCGATGGTCTCCACACTAACAGGAGAAGGTGGTGGCCTCTGAAAGTCAAACATTTTTTTATAAATCAGATATGAACATGCATGTTGTGCCAATTCATGTGCATTCATGTTTATGCGCGTTTGTCTGCATCAAACCTTTTTCTTTGTCTTTGTCATGTAGGCAAGAGCTGCCTCTGCTCTCTTTGTTACCATGTTAATTCGAGCCTGAGGAAGAGAGGAACATAAACAAAGATTTATCGGGTTTAAGGTATTCTTTGTCACCAATTCAGCTCTGAGATACATCCACAAGGCATTCATGTTTGGTTTGTTGGTTTAAAGAGATAAAATACCAGCAGCTGTCAAATTCAGAAAGGCAAGAGGTGAGGAAATTAAAAGAAGGAAGAGAAGAAAAGGAATGAACAAAGAGAGGCGGTGAATGAGTCCGATGTGTATATACAAGAAGACTACTGACCTCCAGTTTTTGGATGGAGCTTTCATAGTCGCTTTCGTGATCCAGTTGTTGAATAGCTTCTATTAAACCCTGCATCTTGGTTTCTTTCTGTCTCACCGCACTGAGAACCTCCTGCTTGATCAGCATCTGCACCTGTAGACACACACACATACACAAAATATGACACTTAGAATACAGTATAAGCTTTTTTTGCGAACGTAAGAATGCACTGAAAAAAAAAAAGTATGAATTCAATTCCAATTTTGTTTCTTACTTCAGATTGGGAGAATTTAATCCTTTTATCGCTGGCTCTGGAGGACGCTGACGTGGAGAGCGCCCTCTTCATTCTTTATATATATACATGCAGACACGCACACAGAAAGTCTGATACACTTTGTTTTGCATTGGTGTTTCTCACTTTATATTTGAGGAGTTGAAAAAGAGCACGCGCAAAAACATAAAAACATGTACATATGTCATATCCATGGCAACGCTACATCCAAAGCAGCCAGTCAGACTGGGGTGTATGTCGCTTTTTTTTTTTTACTATAAACTAACAGGTTTTAAATCATGTTGACGCCACACTGACTTGTAATCAGGTGAATGGTGTCTCTGTCAGTTGTACTGTAACTTTGTGCTCCGGGTACGATCACCTATGATACATCTATCACCGACTATTTCAGTGATTTTGGTGAAACTGGATCATATTTTATGGAGGAAATATTTTCTCGTTTCTCCTCTGATGTCCTCCAGCTGCTCCGCATCAACTCTCTATGATTTAAACAGAGTTTACTGATGGACTGTAAAGTACTGAGCTCAATGCACAGGGGGGAGTGTTAGTGTTAGTGTTAGGCTATGAAACCTGGCATAACAGCGTCTATTGACAAAGTGGCAGAGGAGAAGTGACTGAAGAGGATGTTGACAGAGGAAGCTGACTTTTGGGACTGACTTTTAGTTGTTGGCGAGAGCTTTTTGAAATAAAAGGGTGAAAGACAGACAGACACCGAGCTGGGCTTCTTCAACATATGAAATATGTTCATCTTTTTTCTTGTGAAAGACACATAAAGTTATGACAACTATAATAAACACCGATTTCTTTCCAAGCTAGCTAGCTAACGTGCTACCTAAGAAGCAATTCACCCGTTATATGTTTCACTAACTTAATGTACTGACAGCATCACACGTTGTCTTGTGAATTAGCAACATAAACAACAATTACCGACGGAGATGATAAGACGAGAAACAAGCCTCACCTGTGTGAGTGTTAACTAACCTTTAGCTGTAGCTTTCAGCAGTTAGTCCTCTATCTATGAATTAGCAAGCAAGCTAGCTGATGTTAGCGCCCGAGATATGTTGATACTACGTCGAAACATTCATAATATAGTATATATTAAAGTATACTTTATATCTGAGTGATATATATCCTCTTTGTGTAGTCCGACCTGTCAGATTTTACAGTTAGGTCTTACTCTGAAACACTTCCGATCCAATTCCTTCAAAATAAAAGCTTACAAATGGCGACTTTTCGTTTTGTTTTGTTTTGTTTATTTTGACATTATTAGTAAGGTAAACACAGGTCTGCTGCAAAAAATGGAGCAGGACCTTAATTAGTATGATTGGAAACACCTGCGTTGACCCTATTTCATGTCAAAATAGGCTGCTGTGAAAAAAGGTCTATTATATAGGCTGAGCACATCAGTTGGTCAAAATACAAACAGAGCAAGTTCAGCCAAAGACAACATCATGGGTGACCCAAAGAGGGTGGCAACAGTAGTAAAACCCAGCAACTACAGCAAATGAATACATACAACGTAATTCTTATGAATTTATCAGCCAGATAATTCCCTCAGATAAATTATTGTAGCTTTTCAATGTTGAAAATAAGAAAAGTAGTAATATTGGGGTGAAATATTGATCTTTCCCTCAGGAAATTGGAGATAAAGGGAAGAGTATAGATGGATACTTGACTCAATGATAGATTTGGCACACACAAAGAAAATTTATTTATTGTAAAATACATTTATTGAGATCTACATCTGATGGGTGTTGGAAACAGATGGGGAGAAATAAGCACCAGTAAATTCTTGCAGGAGAGCCCAAAATTAGAGGCACAGGATTCACCGAGCAGAAACTAGTTTATTATTTCCAGGAGTGCTTGACAGGAGCCTGAAACTATAAAACTATCACCTACACATTGTGTAGTTTTCTATCAGTCCACTGGGTGTCAGCAGCAGACAAACATTTTTAGTTGACGCGAGTACATGAAAACAGTAATATCTTACAGATTACAGAAACTGCCATGGATGATGCAACAGAGGTTTAAAATAAATAGCATGTTGTTATTTTATTTGCCTAAAATAGTGAAAGCAAAAGAGCCTGTGACAAGCAGAAACACTCCAATTTAACATGACACATTAGCCATACATACAAAATGTTTGAATGAATCCTATGCAGAGATATAAACATTTTTTTGAGTTAAGTTCTTAAAAACCATTTCAACAGGTCTCCATTACGCAACATGGGACTCTCAATCAATGTGGAATTAATACTTCATGAAGCATTGAAATATTTCAACTGCAAAAAAAATGTTAAGAAAAGCAAAAACAAATCCCCATGAATACAGTTTTGGCTTCAACAACTCGTATGATTATTTGTTGCTATGGTCCTGTGGTTATCTGTATAGATCTACATGAACTAAGATACAGTACATCTACCTGTACAATGACATAAAACACACTACAGAAAAATGATCACGACCATAAACAAAAAACATTTCCGATCCCAAACCGTCTCTCATAACTCAATTCTTAGAAGTGATTCTTGTGGTTTCTGTGGCTGAACTGAAGTTCAAGTACTTGGTTTATTCTAAATTTAGATCTGTTTTGAAACCGACAAAGTTAAACCAAATAGATCCAAACTTTACAACATCAATAATAAACAGTATTTCACAAAAAGAAACTAATTTTTCAGCCTTTTTTTACTGCAATAACTTAATTTTCAATATAAGTTAAAGGGATTTGCTGAAAGACAAAAACTTGCATGCAAACAGGAGGCTTATTATTAAGTAAAACACTCTTAAGATGACAATTTCACAAAAACAGACATCACAATCTTGGCCTCCGATATGTTGTTTTGATCATTTTTTTTAAGTATCACCTTGAGATAGCAGAGCAACCTCTTCATTTCCATGCCTTTTCCCTGAATCTTCATAATTGGTGAGATAGTAAGTTACCTGGCTCTGTGGTCCAATGAAAATATATCTTATCACAAAACAACCCAGTGCACCTCTGAAGGAGCCAGCAAGTCCGAGTTGGACTGGACACTTCCTAGAAATGTTCCAAGTCCTAGCGACTGCAAAGTTAATACCCAGCTGCTCTACTTTAACTGTTCCAACGTCCCCGAAACCAACTCCAAGAAAAAGGAAAAGAAAACCTGTTTATACAGAGCTATGGGGGATCAGTGGAATACAGTAACTAATTTAGTGTTGTTAAATGCCACGGCACAAGTGCATGACGTGCATTGGGCTGTTTGAGATGTTTCAGTAATGAACCAAATAAACAGTAACCCAGCCAGAGAGGGAAAAACATGGCAAGACTTGATTACTTCATACATCCTCAGTCACATGATGCTAAAATACACAACAGTGGTTTTAAACAATAAATAGCTTTCGTCTTTTTCTCAGTGAAGCTGTGAACAAAAAAAAAAGCACAACAATAACAAAACAAAAAAAACCAAAAAAAAAAACGTTCGTTCTTATTTCAAGTTTGCATGTTTCTACGTTGTCATTTAAAATTTCAAACATCACAGCACATCATTGGTTCCTTTTTCACCGTTAAAACACAAGTCAGTAACATAAGAATACAAACCACGGGGTTTTAAAATCCTACATATTATACCTCAACTACTGCTTCACTACACTTCCTGAAAGCTATGGTTAACATAAGATTCTCTATTTTCTTCTTTTTATATATATCATTTTAGTATTTCAGTCTTAGAAATAAGCTTTAGGCAATTACCTTAACTATACATACACAGCAAATATGTACAAAATAAATTCAGTTGATTATAGATTCACAAAAACAAAGTATGCACCCTTTGGAAAGTCAACGAGACTGTGTCCAAGTTAAGACAAATCTGCCCACTCGTCTTTAACTGTTATCCTTCGTGATCAGATGTTTCAGACTGATTCCTATGAATGGAGTCGGCGGGAAGCAGGAGACAATGACATAAGGAGAGGAGGAGACAAATGAGTGTGTTGGGACACTGCTCATGTCCTGGCTAAGGGAGAAAGTGGGAAGTACATGGTGAAGGTATTGTATGTTCTCACTAAACGCAGGAAGTAGTGAGTGACGGATGAATGCAGCATTGAGTAGATTTGACCTCAGTTTCATGTAAATAAATCTATCTAGATGGCAAAAACCAGGCATTGCAGACAGGGGTGTCACTATCTCTGAAAAATTGATTAAAAAGATTTAAATTTGGCCATATGGCCTTAGTGTGGTACATTCTATCTATGCATATCACAGTTACCACCATGTAAATTATCTTTTAAATATGAATTTGTGAATGTAAACGACAGTTTTCAGGACATAAACCCAATGATCAGTGTGTTTTTTTAAAAACAAAACAAAATTGAAAGTCAAATCATGGATTGGGACACCCCGAATTGCAGATCGAATATGAATTGTGGTATATTTCTCATCTTTAACATTTCCAGTTGCTGTCAAGCATTAAAACAGAAGAACAAAGCATGTCCTCCGATGGTATTATAAAATCTAAGGGTTAGAAAGATTATGTGTGCCTGCGTGTTTGTTGAGGGAAAGCGTAGGGTATGTCTTTCTGCATTTGTGTCCAAGCTGTGTATTTCTATCTTATTCGAATATCTGCGTGCCTGTGCGACAAGCCCCCTCGCATCTATTTGCGCTTCCTGAGCACCAGGTACATGAGGCCGCTGATGAGAGTCATCGGGAAGCTGATCCAGGCCAGGACGTAGGAGGAGCCGTAAGAGCCTTCCTTAAGGCCTTCCTGCTTGTGAAAGCTATCTTTCTGAGCTGTATAGATGGACGCTGCAATCATCACACACAGAGCTGGAAGGAAGAAAGAGGAGAACGAAAATTACACTTGATAGTCGATGGTCATTTAAAGTCTTGAAATATTCAACCAGTTTAGATAAGGACCCTGCACACAGGGAGAAACTGAAAGGCGCTGATGGCTAGTAAGAGAAGTGAAGACAACAGTCACTTTGCTGCATTGAAAAGTTAAATATGTGTGTGTGTGTGTGTGTGTGTGTGTGTGTGTGTGTGTGTGTGTGTGTGTGTCACTCACAGGCCAATAGCTGAATGATAGCAGTGAAAATGAATCTCTCTCCCTGTTGGAGCCTGAAGAGCTGAAGGATGAAGACGAAGAAGCTGACACAACATAAAATGGTTGCCAGGATCATAGTGGCCTGGATGGCCTGCAGGTAGGCTGAGGAGAGAGAAGAAAGGAGGTGTTACATATACAAATTTACAGTACACACACATCCTGTAGGCTGCGTAGCCAAACGCGGTCTTACCTGCATCAGCAGTATGGCTGTTCGCCACAGGAGTGCAGGTGGAGTTACAGGTGTACCACAGGTCAGTGTAGATCAGCTCGCGTCCGGGCGGCGCCACCAGCCACCACGCCTACATCAGTGAGGGACACAGAGGTCGTTAAAATCATGAAACTATCCTGCGCTGCCATGCTCTTTCTTGTATGATAACTCTGGGTTTATACTCACATTGTGAATGGTTGCAACAAAGAGGAGGATGGCCGCAGCCACGTGGAAGAGGACGATGAAGGCTAAGATGATCAACATGGCTGCTCTTGTGTCTGGCTAACTTGTCTGCTGGTTGTTGCCCTTTTAATCAGGCCACTTATATATCTCACAGGCTTCTTCAGTAGTTGTCCACGTAGCTCTCTCGCTGGCTGATGGTGCAAAATGTCTCAGCTTTAGGTAGATGACAGTCCTGCTGGATGTGTTTATGCTGGCTGTCACACAGGCTTGTCTACAGGGTGATGGGTGGGTCAGGGGTGGATCAAGGTCTTTCACAAGAAAGGAATCTGTTGGGAGAAATATATATGTGAAACTTTAATAACACACACAAACGCATGACAGATTAAGCCCTTGTGTGTCATCAGCATACATCAAACACGCAGATCAAACTATTGCAGAGGTTCTACTTGGTTTGTAAGAATTTGAACCATGAGTAAATGATAGTGAAGTGTAATATGAGAATAATAAATACATACAAATACAAATAAATCTTTTTTTTTGTCCTGCAGTATTTCTGACCACCACAGCACTGAACGGTTTTGAAAAAACAAACTCTGAATATCTAAGAAGAACGCAGCATATATGCAGACTTCAGACGTCTGCAACCAATTACCAACATACCAAACAACTGTGAAATATGCAGGGTTAATGAAACAGTCAGAGGAATATTTTCAGCCTCAAAGTCTCCCCTCAAATTACACAAAATGCTACTGAGATCTGAGATGAAGAACGTCTATATATATATATATATATATATATATGCGAAACCATGTCTGCGTGCGTTTGAGAGTGTGTACAGTACTGTAAGTGGGTGTGTGGTGTTTACTCTGCAGTGATTGAAGGCCTTAATCCTGACTATGACTTGTTGATAGAAGCGAGGAGTCGACTGTTTACGTCTTCAAATGGGCAGTCTGTGCTCTGTTCAGTCATGACTGGCCGGAATATAACATGCTATATTAGCAGCATTTAGCGGACAACGGTGTATTGAGATGCTAAAAAGTATGCATACGAGGTCAAAGGTCGCAGCCACAGGAAAAATATGACATTAACAATATACACATCTCTGAGGTTTACATGCAATAAATAAATAAAGGACACTCGGTAGATGGTGAGTTAAATTCCAGCCTATTCATTTGTTTGTGTCAAGCATGACCTTGACTTTTGTAGCAATATAACACAAACTAAATGTCCACAAGTGTTGACAGTCATAACAGGAGGGTGTGTGTGAGCCTCAACTCAAGATAAGCTCATCTACTGAAGCTTTGATTCTGTCCTAAACTGACTACAACAGTAATATCACTCCTTTTTCTTAAGAATATACAATATTCTTTATAGTTTTGTGTTGCTTTTCTTTGTGCTTTGTTCACATATACTCCCAGAAATTGTCTCGAGGGGGAAAAATTCCATTAAAAACGTCCAATACATCCAGAAACCCATTTGTTTGTTTATCCATAAAAGGGCTTTGCTCAGCGATAAAAAATGCTATGTCAGCATCATTCTGTTTAACATTCAGTCTGCTACAAATAATCACACAAGACAAGATTACGAAATCTAAAATATATTTCTTTCCGACACTTTTCCAGCACCGCTTTAGAGGCTGTTTTACAACTGAAGACGACCGCAGAGTTAAGACCACGTCTCTGACAAGCACGATGCTTACAATCTGCTCCCTGTGTACACTGTAAACGTCAAAGTAACTACCCCGTGGGCAGAACGTACACACAATTACATGTATACTGTGTGTATATATGTAATTGTGTGTACAGTTGTACACGCGTGAGTTTGATTTCAGTGACTGCCAAAACTCCCACCAAAGAAGTTCAGAGGCTGAGCAGGAAGAGGCACAGACATGTTTAAAAGCACATGTGAGTGTGCAGGCACACACACACACACACACACATATATATACACGGAGCCAGACAGCAGAGGAATTAGCCCTCTCCGCCAAAATGGAGTCACAGTAAAAACAGCCTCTCCCCGCCAACAGGAAGCAGGCCACAGTTTTTGTGTGCGAGCATGTGGCTGCGGGGTGTGCCAGAGGATAGGCCCTCCCTATCTGAGTTGGGGGAAGGGGTAACAAGGGGGTAAATCGTAAAACGGAGGTGGTGAAACATCAAAAGTGAGCTATGCACTTTGATTCATGAGACATGGGGTTTGCCGCAAGCTCGTAATGCTCTGAGAATGAAACTGAAGAAGACAATAACCTGGCAACTAAGAACTTTAATTTGCACCTGAACCACGTGAGGAAAAGACTAAGAATATCGCACAAGCGGAGCTGAAAGTGGTTGCGTCAAGGCCTGGATGTGATATGGCAAAACAAATATGTCCATTAAATAAACAATGTGCAGCGATGCCAGCCTATAAAAAGAACATTATGTTTTTGTTTTATACAGGACGCTTACATCATAAACTGTAAGTACAGTATGTGGCAGCTTACTGAGCTAGCACACAAAACACACCGAAAACGTCCAGAATCCTTAAAGACACACTCTTTTATGAATCACATACAAAGCATGTATCACCACTGCACATCTTACAACACACATAACTCTTGTTTCCTAAAGGATGTGTGAACATACAGTGGTGTGAGAGTGACGGGTCACACTGGGAGGAAATGTGAGACAAACCTATTTTTAGGAGCGGCATTTAAGAGCTCTGGTTTTTATATAGCCTCAGAGATCTGTAAATTCCCAGAAAATCAACCATTTATAACATTTTATATTTATATTATGTTTTTAGGGTGACCAATCAGACTTTAGGTCTGACCCTATAGAACAATGACAGTGGAGAAAGATAGAGAGGGGAGAGAAAACGGAGCAGAAAGAGGGAAGACGTGGTGGCAAACCAATAACTAAATTCACCACATCCATTACAAAGCATGTTTTTGGTATTTGAGTCTAATCTGACCTGCAGGAACATTCTTTGGAGCAGCAAATAATCTCCCAGACATGTACACACACACAGACACACACACACACACACAGCTGGATCTGATTCTGTCTGCAGCTGCCTTTTCGTCTCAGTGAAGAGGAAAGAGAGACAGAGAGAGAGAGAGGGAGAGAGAGGGAGGGAAGGAGGGAGGAGACAGAGGGAGAAAAGAAGGGAACCCCATTGGAGAGAAATGGAGGGAAGAGAGAAAAACAAAAACACAAGCGTAAAGGCACGCACGCACACACACTCTGCCCTGATGTACACGCATACATGTAAACTACACGGAACCGCAAACAGCTAGCCTGCCAAGAGACTCGCCAAAAACAATGAGAGACTCACAGACGCAGCTCGGATGATTAAGGTTCATTCAAACTATGTAGACTGCAGACATAAATGTATAAAAGCCTCCAGTGTTTGCTTGTGTTCCCAACTGTAAAGATTACATAGAAGCGTAATTATCCAACGACTACAATTATGCGGATGTGTTATTATCATAACTCATCATAATCTCCCCTTTAAGTGACAAAAATGTATGTTTTTACGGGTAGATTTCATTAAGCAAACATAATGTAATACCACAGTATGATAATAATCCTTTTAAAATGAGTAATGCATCCAATTTTCTGGAGCAATAAACCAAACATTAACCTAAATGTGGAGCCCAGTCATCCTTGGGAACTGTGTTGCCTTGCAAAGTGTCCGTGAAACACCTCTGACACCACGCAACAGCTGCAGACACACACACATACAGACATATCCACATGCATGCTGTGTACATTAGCCACGCTAGTATGGCATGCATAACGCACAATATTTCACTGATCTTCATGCCTTATATATCATAATAGATCAATGCACACGCTACAGGGTGTTTCCCTCAGCTGTCCCATGTCAGTCAATCAAGTTTTATCATTCATCACTCAGGTCGTTAATAAACATACAGCGGCTGCATTTTCCACTGTGAGGCTAATGTGTTTAAAGCTATAAAAAGTGCGTTTATATCTGGTTTTAATTATGAAACCTACCACATGCCGTGTCGCTTCGCTGTATGCATGTTATACTGTTTGTGTCCTTGATGCCAGCATTTCTTTGTGTTGCCTGTTGTGATTATCACATAGGTTGAAAGAGTCTGACTTCAGCCATCTCGCCTGACACACACAAACAGGCACAAATGCCTCCTCTCCACTCAGCCTTATAATAGGAGGCTGGGGGACTCGGTGCAAGAGTACAAGTCTGTGTGTGTGTGTGTGTGTGTGTGTGTGTGTGTGTGTGTGTGTGTGTGTGTGTCGACTGATTCCCTTGCCTGGTGGAAAATGCTGACTTTTAATGTCCTTTTTTACTCTTTTCATAAAACACAAAGCCACAGACTTAACTGGGCCTCTGAATCTCACTCCCCCGTCTCTCTCACTGTCTCTCTCTCTCTCTCTCTCTCTCTCTCTCTCTCTTTCTGTCTTTGACCATGGAAAAACTGATTGAGGTAGACAGAAAGGCAAGAAGGCTTCCAGTGGAGCCCTCTGGCCCCTTATGAGGTCGTACAGTTGAGACTCAATATGCAACATTTCCTCCTCCAAACTTCCAGTCTTCTGGGATTCACTACCTTAGCATACTTAACCTTAAACGCCTCATTTTCTTTCGCACAAACTGTTCTAACGCATTCATTCAGACTAAGTTTGGGCGAGTGAGTACACTCACTCGGCATCTTTACTGTCTTTTCAAATGGGATCAAATCTTCAGAGCAAACAACAAAATAGTGTCCAATCTATCCCTTTTAAGGATTATTTATCTTGCATTGAAGATTTTAGGTGTGCCTTGTGTTGACTGAAAACTGAACAAACACCATACACTGATGATGACTGTGAGGTGCAGCTGATAGCTCTGGAAAAAGGCCTGCATGTGCACCTTGAGGTAAGACTCAATGTTTTCCCCCAGGTATGGCCTTACAGTATCTAAATTGCATACATTTGAACAACCTAGTGTGTGTGAGAGAGAGAGAGAAAGAGAGAGTGTACATAACAATAGCCAAGCTAAGACTTATTTTTAGAGAAAACACAAAAGGCACGTCTTTCCTGGAGCAAAGCCAGCGGCCAAACAAAGCTTTGTTTAAGAAGAGGACACATACACACACACACACGCACATCCATACACGGGGCACAGTTTGGTTTTGGGATGTATGAGCAGACATCAGTACAGAATTATAAATACAACCAGATTGCCCAGTGCGACAGCTACAACGGTTTACTTTGCAGACTCACGTAATGTAACGAGGCCTTTTACAGACAAGAACAGGCTGCCTTTATGTGCCCGAAACAAGCTAGCAGCCCGGAGAATCAGAAAGCAAAAGTGGAAGAAAGATCCTGAGACAGCTTTACTATTTGCACATCTTTACAATTAATAAGGCAAATTATATGACAGTTTGGCCTGAGTATGTCCTCACGTTGGCTGTGTCCCAGTTAAGTGGCTGAATTCACTGCAGCCAACATTACTAAACCAAATTTGACAAATTTGGCTGTTCCTTAGACAAGAAATGCTTTTTTTTACTGAATGAGTATATCTTCAACATATTTTCAAACATCTTCCAAGCATTACACACTTTGTTGTAGGCTACTTAGGCAAATCTTTGCTCTCTCATACTTACAATTAACATGTTAGCAATTAGCATGATGGAGGTGAAACGCTCCGAAACAAATGTAATACTTGAATCCACTGGACAGACACTGTCACTTAATTTCTCACAATCCCGACTCTACTAAATAAGAGTAGAGTGGACCCCGTCCTCCTAAAAGATTGATGTACATTTTATTTTTTGGATGATAAGCGCACACAGATGACGCACTCACAGTCCAAATTGACAACAACACTGTAAGTAACATAACAGTCATGAGACTGTTTTATTACTGGCAACACAAGCTTAATAACTTGACATTTCCCACAGCTTAACATAAAAATGTCGTTGTGCTACGTTTGTTGAATGGGAGAGAATACAGAATCCACACATTGTTCTGCACAATCGAACCAACATTGTTGTAAAGTGTACAGTATGTGTGTGTGTGTGTAGTACATGCCTCCTTAAAGAATCAGGAACGTGCACACACACACACAGACACGCACACAAGTGTCTTCCTGCTGGGTTTAAAGGCATCCCTCTGACACAGGAATCCTTTCATGTCGGACACTAACATGGTTTTTAAGTGTGTGTGTACGTTTTCGATCACATTCCTTAAGTGACAAGCGCTGAGTAATGACTTCCACATGGCAGAGCGAAGCTGGGGAACACCTGATAGAGAGGTTAAAAAAAGGGTGGGGAACAACCACACACTCATCCCGCCATTTCTACTCTACTTCCACTTCTACTTCTACGCGCAGTCACTCTAACGGCCAATGTGCCTTCTTGTAAAGCATGAATCAGGTGCCACATTACATGCTGCGACTTTAAAGCATTCATTCATTAGCGTTCCTTTGTGGCTGTTTAACACATTACTTAACACATTTGTACGTCTGACGACTGTGGGGCTCGTTAAGCTTGACTCACAGTTGGTCTGATGTATCATTAAGTCTAACTTTCTCCTCACTTAGAGTTGATGTAATGTAATATAAGAGGACTTTGAGGTTTCATTTCCAGACTTCATAAAGCGTAATCTGTAGATCTATAGACCACCAGCACACACAAGAAGCTCACAATATGTGTGACATCAGCGTAGGAGTGGATTACACTTTCATGTTTCAGGATAATCTCCCGTCTACTCTTTTTTTCACCTATCTCTGCCTTTTTCCATGCATCGTGTGCCACAGTTTATAACTGCACGCCAACAGGACGGGGTGGTGGAAATTAGTTTCCAGCAAACTGTTCACTTCATTTGATATTCAGCCTTCAGACCGTAGCCAAAATGGCAGGGCTTTCCTCAGACTGCATTCTCCAAACATTGTCTGATGAGGATGAGTCTCCATTTCTGCAGCCCAGTCTGAAAAATCTCTCCTCTAACCATGGAAAACCTGGACAATGTTGTTGTTTGCAACCACAAGAGGGCGTCCATCCATGAAGGGAGGATGCAACAGGCTCATTAAAAGCAAAATGCAAGATAGGGGTAATGGTATGCAGCATTTTAATGCAAAGACTTGCACTAGAGGTGAGCACATTTTAAACCTGATGCTCTGATTCTGTTTAATGTTCAATAAAAACACTCCAAAACTATACAAGCATCAGTACAATTCAAGAAAAGAAGCAACACAATGAAACAAACTAATTTAAGGCATAAGAATGAGATAGGAATATCATTTGAATGTAGTGCCATGACCACATGAGCAGGCTTACAGACACAGTGGAAGGTCTAATGAGTACAGCAGATATGACACACACACACACACACACACACACACACACACACACACATTTCCTGTGTCCATTGAAAAAAAAAAAGAGAGAAAAGTTTATCTTCCCTCGAAACGCACTTAACATTCATTCACTGCACTCAGACATTTAACACACACGCACACATCGGTGGCTGACAACGCCCCTTTCATTTCCAAAGTCTGAAAACTTTGGAGTCACTCAGCAGAAGTTATGATCTGTGTAAAAATACCCACAGAGGGGGGGAAAAAAACACGACAGGAAAGTCTTCTTAAAGCTCGTGTGTGACAGATCATCAAACAAAATACACATTCATTTTTAAAGAGACAGATATCCGGACAGAGCATGCGTTATTTTAGGAATATTTTAAAGATATTTACCACCTCTTAAAGGATTCACCACAAACACATAATGTTTTCGGTGTATCCAAAGAGACACTGGATGTGAATGGGACATGAATCCCATATAGAAAGTTTGGTGCAGCATTCAAACAGTATGTAAACTAAAAACAAAAATAGTTTACTCACCGAGTTTGGACTGGAAGGAAACGACAGTGTTAGTCTATAGGAAAAGTGGGATTATGGGTAGTGAAGTGCCAAAATATTGCGAGGAAAAAAAAGCCTCCAAACGTGAGAAAACGGCAGCTGGAGATGTTAATACTAGTCCCCCCTCCAAAAAAAAAACAAAGTTAGAAACGCACGCACTCTGGCTCTCCCGGCTGTTGCGAGCGCGCGTGGGAGGTGCTCGAGAGCTGGTGCTGGGTGTGGTTTGGGATTTAATATGAGTGTGTGTATGCGCGTGCCCGCTGTGTGTGTATGTGTGTGTGTGTATTTCAAGTGACACACGAGAGGATTGGTGACAACAGGCGTTGGAGCTCGGCGGGAAAATACTATATCTATATATATAAATAATAATAATAATAATAAAATGATTCTAAGCAGTGAGAGTGGAAGTTTAAAAGTCTGTTTCCTCTCATGGCAGACAGACGATAAAGGAGAAAAGAGGTCAGACAGAGAGGGAGACAAAAGGAAATTAAAAAGATAAAAGGGGATCAAAAGTCATGAAGAGGAAGGAATAAGAAATGGATTACAAAAAAGAGCAAGGGGGGAAATGTGGATATAACAGGTCAAATTGTTGTAGTAGTCACTTTCCTGTGTTTGTATAACCCCTGACTTCTTTATTTGAGTTTTAATATTGTTTTTATTCACTTTTTTCTATTATTGTGCAGGACTGGCAGCACTGAGGGGTTGGTTTGGAGTTTCTCTCTGTAACATCCCTCTTCCACTTCTTCTGTGTAAAATCATTTCTCAGATTCTGTGTGGTTTGCTTCCATGGATACGACAACAAGAATTCATACAAGTGCAACCGACTTATTAGAAAACAAGATTTTCTGTTCCTCTTCCTCTTTCACACTCCCGGTTTTCTCCGTCCTCCTCTCGGCGTCAAGCTACCAACTGTCTGAACTTCTTTATGGCATTGTCTGCTGTCGTTCTTGATGAATGACAAGAGCATATCAGAGTGCCCCAATTCATCCATCATTTAAATCTCTCTGAATTGTCACAGTTTTGTGTGATTCGGGCCGTTTTGATGAAGTTATTTGCTTGTAAAGTCTAGTGGTAACTGCCGATTGCCACTTCTCACCTTCCTAGCTTGAAAGGAGAAACTACAAAGTCGTTCTGCAACATTTGAGTTCGTTGAAGGTAACTAGACTGGTTAAACACTAGATATAACATATTGCTTGGTGCTGCTTACCGCTTTAAAGGTGTTGGTATGCCGTTGTTTTGTCACATTTGGTTGTTTTCACTTTTTATGCTAAGCTAAGCTAACTGGCCGCTGGTTTCATAATAAAAGGACAGATACAGGAGTGGCATATATTTCCCACCTAACTTGTGATCACAAAGCAAATAACCTTGTTTCTTAAAACTCCATTTTTTACTCTTAGGTGCCACAGTATAATTGTTTGTATTCATTTACAGCTGATGCTGTAAAAAAAAAAAAAGCCTGTGTTTATACAATGCCACACCTTTCGCTAAAGGCATATCAGCTTCGGGGCTGAGTCGGCAAACAGCTTTCCCATCAAGACTTGCCATTGGCAAATAACATTCAGTATAACTGAAAAATCAGCACTTGAGTCTGCTGTTTTATACCTGACTAAGTTTACATGATGTCAGGACATTTGTCCCCATCAGTGGTCCGATGTTACCATCGTGACGGGATGGGATTCTTTTGTGGGGTCATAAGGAGACAGTTAGTTAGGACAGGCACGAGGCAATGAAGTGGGCATTGTCAAGGCTTGTAGCACATAATTCTTCTCATTTTCCAGACGGCCACAACACGAGACTGCCATCACTGCTGGAATGACTCATCCAGCCTGATGATGTAACAGGCTGACATTTAAAGTTTTAAATCTTTAAGTCTGAAATGTGAGTTTGTGATTTATTACATTTTAGGTGAACTATACGAGGGCAGGGGTGAGATTTGGCTAGTCAGAGGAGGCACTCTGGGACACTTTGACTCTGAGGCTTGGACGCTGTTTCCACAAATGTCCAAAGAAGGGTTTATTGTCATTTGAAAAGTGAATACATGTGCACAGTACCTGCAGAAATATCATTCTGTTTCTTTACACTTATAAAAAAGAACCCAAAAAAGGACACCATACTGACACTGACTGGCACCTATTTCCATGTTTTCACAGCGTAAAGTAAGAATAAATATGTGTTTGTCAGACCAAAGAAGAAAGTGTTATTAACCGGCCAGTCAAATTTGAATTATTAAAAATATCGACAAGTTTATGGTTAGGTGTCAAAATCAGGTCAAAATGAGCAGTATTCTCAGCAGGACTGTGAGCGTGTCCACTAAATGTGCTGAAGCCACTAATGGGAGCAGTCAGACAGTCATTTTGTAGCATCTGAAACGTGTCAGATGAGTTCAGAAAATTACATGACTAACTTTGAGATGAGTTAATCTCTATCTCTCTGCTAGGGGTGCAGGGGTATGCTCAGGGTGGCCTCAGCGTGTCATCGAGCCACCCTTTAGGACCGCCCACAAAATCCTGGACTGAAAACTGGTGAAAAAATGTTTTAACCTCTGACTCCACATTTCATTAATATATATCGTTCAAAGTCTTTTCACATGTTTTCAGCAACTATTTTCCAACATATTTAATGTATTTTGAAAGAAAGAAAGAGTTGTCTTTACTTTAAAGTCACACATGTTAGACTTTGAGGCTTTAAAAAAGTCCATCATTTACTATACGACTTGCTTGACCTCTCCTTGCATGCATGTTCTTGCAGCAGACAGCGGGGAGGAAAGCTGTTAGGATTCCTTTGAAAGGCCTCAGGAAGCTCCGCTCGTGTTGCTGTGTAAGAACAGCAGGTCACCATGGACAAAAATTCTCGTTAAACCACAAATTGCTCCGAGAACGCTTATGTCTGTGCACATACTCATACACATGACATAGCATGTACATACTTTTAGGAACGCGCACACATAATGTGTTGTGCAGAGGAATGGATGGAATCTGTATGTCAAGCCGAAGATGCCACATTAACACATAATACAATGGATGCTCTCTTCCTCGTTTGCTTCCTGCTTTTATATTCTCGCCTTACACCTCCTGCAGGTTTTAACATGATTATAGACGTTTATTACAGCCTAACACTAGTTAGTTAGTTTATTAACCTTTTAGAAAGAATCATAAATGCCTGAAAAATGACACAGGTTTGCAATTTTTCTCTAATCTGGAGGATCATACCTCAAAATTTGGAGAATAATTTTCAATTAGATCTTAGCGAGTAGCATCATAAACCTCTGTCCACATGCACCAGGTGTAGAGATAGTCTGTCTTTTATTTAGTCTTTCACCTGTGTGTCAGCCTGCTGTTGATCCTTTCAACATCGCTGCGCATAGCAGCACTCACACACATACAGGCCCACAGCCAGTACAGTACCTGTTTAAACAACAAAGAAATCCCATCATCCTCAGCTGCTCGGGCATGTCAGCCCCCCTAACACTGCTCTCACCCAAACACACTTTTATGCACAAATATACACACATACACAGGAGTGGTGGGAACAGGTCTGACGTCTCTGCCAGGTGTCAGGTAACCACCACACAGGTAAACACACTGCAAACCTACTCATACTGTATGTCACTGTAGACATATATCAGTTACCTGCTATTGTGATACACCTATAGGTGGTAACAATAAGGTGTACACATCTCCACCCATAAACTCTGTAATATGGCTTTTTAGTGTGGTGTAGTATCTCACCCGAGGCAAAAATAGATCATTGCTCTCCTAGTTTTCAACTTTAAAAGGATTCTGTAGTGACCCACACTTGCTTCTCTGTGATCTTGCATCAACACAAAGTTGTATATTGAGAAATATTACTATGTACAGTGTATATTCTGCCTCTTCCCGCTCCACGCTTTAATCTGTGTCTCCTCCAAACAAGCTGAATCAAATAGTTTTAGAAGCAAGATAGACCCAGCCCATGTTGTGAAACAGGTGTTTTAGACACACTTTCCCTTTTCTGGAGTGTATGACCCAGAGGAAAAGAGTATTAAGTGGAAGTGCATATCTACATGCACACATCAAACACGTGTATATATGAGCAACATTTTAATAGCTGGTTGAGCGCTACATAAAATAATGTTGGGTAGTTCAATACATTATATCTTTAAAACTAGAAAGGCACTCGGAGAGCGCAGACCTCCGCCAAGGTCTTTTGTTTCTACGGCAGTGTCTGAGGTGGTTTGTTGTATGCTGAGTCACAGCACACCATTCACTTTCGGGTTCACACACATGCTTTGGTTCATTCAGTTCATTTAGTAGCAGCTTCTTCTTCTTCCTGGCCCTACGCTACACCCTTCCACAAAGTTTCCTGGAAGTCAGGCCAGTACTTTTTTTCCCCATAATCCTTTTGACAGACAAATAAGCAAACAACATTGAAAATGTACCCTCCTCGGCGGAGATAATTAACATGTTTTTGTTTAAAATTTTAATCTGCAAAGCAAATAGTAACTCTAACTATACTTTTCTTCTAACTTCGAGGTCTTTAAGACTCAAAATATATGAAGAAATATTGCACCTCTTTTTTTCTGCTGGTTTTAACCAAATGCAGTGATTATACAGCATACAGCTCCTCCTGCAGTGACGTCCTGTGAAGAGCAGCAGTGCTGCAAGCATGTAGAAAATATTCAATCCGACTTGTCTTGTAAATAGTAGATGAAATGTCAGTCATTTAAAAATATATAAGTTTGAATAAAATATATTTTGTTACCCGCTTTCTTCTACAGTAACGCCGCCTGTGTGACCATTAAAATTCAAACCACCACCTGGATACATGCCAGAAACACACAGGTCTACAACCAGACAGGAAGCGCCCCCTCCCCTCTCCACCTCCACCTCCTCTGTTCCTGTTTCTCACAGCATGCATGTGTGTTTGCGTGTGTGCACGAGTGTGTGTGTCTGTGTCCATGCTCACTCTGAAGAGGCCTGCTACTGTAGGCAATCAGCAGGAGGCAGATTGAACAGCACAGGAAAACAACCACACAAAGACGCGAGATAGAAGAGAGCGGCGGATAGAAGCAATATTATTGGAGAGGAAAAAATATACAGAAAATTATACACAGAGAAAGAAACAGAGATAGTGACCAAGTCAGAAAGATGTGATTGTGGAACAATGCTGGCGGTCAAACTGTTTTCTACCTCTCACTCCTCCCTCCCTCCCTCCCTCCCTCCCTTCCTCCCTTCCTCTGCTCTGTTGGTGGGAGGGAGAGTGTTCACACTGGTGCAGAGATATTTGAAAATTTAGATTTCTCTGGACATTTTCTTAAAAACATACATTCAAACGGCTGCATAAGTATTAAATACTGTTTCACAGAGGGTCATAAATAGCACAACGAAGACACACGAGACGAAGCAACAAACATTTTTGAATACATCCACTTTAGAGATGCTATTTTGGTGGTCAAGACTACTGTTGTTTTATGTAAAAAATGAAAAGAGGAAGATGTGCTTTAAATATGGTGTGTGTTATGTTTAAATAATCCCAGAAAAACAACAACAAAAAATAGGTGCCTTATTTAATAAGTTGACATCCAAGTCATCCATTGTCAACAGCCTGAGGGGGAGACACGTTATAACAAGCAAACAGAAAGTAGTTCAAAAAAATTCATTAGCCACACACCTCTCACCACTCTTGTCTGTGTGTGTAACCAGATCAGATCTGGTAAAGATAAAAGATGCCACACACAAACACATCCTACTTTGCATTGCATTTGCATCCTCAGATTTTCATTCATTTGCCTAAGCACCTGGCCGCATGAGTCGTTGTTGGACAGAGAGACAACAGAGGCGCACTGGAATTAAACTGAAAATTGACAAACACAGCAAGAAAAGAAACTGGGAGTGACTGTAAGATTTAGGCCAGGGTTTGTCCCACAAACATATCAAACAGGGCACAGCCACCAAACCCAACGAGTCAACAAGGAAATGACTACTAGCACAAGTATTGCCTGATAAGAACGATCATTAAGGAGCTGTAATTTACACAGCCATCGCAGATTGTCAGCACTTTTTGTCTCAGCTGCTGAACCAGACGCACCTACAGAAAAAACACACACACGATGCATTTTAGCACACACTGTTTAATCACATAATCAATCTAAACCAAATATTTGATGATCAGAGAAAGCTTGCTAACCGTGTGTGTCTAACATATTTTTAGAATCTCTGTTGTAAGAACAGAAAATCGATGGCAACGCAAAAAATAACCCGACTGTTACCTGAATCTCTGTAAGAAAGAACAGAGTAGAATCACATTTATATCAGATTTTATCTAAATGGTTCGCTAGAAAAAATAAGTTGATAGATACCGATGGCAATGTACTTACAGCCACAAGTGCATGACACAGGTCCTTTGACCACCAACTAAAAATAGCCGCCTCCACAATCTATTTTTGAAAGACATTTCCTTTTTCCATAATGTTTTGTAGCGGCCCTTTTTATAGATTTTTTAAAAGTGCATTCCAGCACCACTAATGCACACAGCAGTATCCCCAAAGATGTGTGATGTCCTCAGACACACTTGTCATGTCACATCTGCACATCTAAAAGGAAAGAGTTGAGGATAAACGGCGTTACTTTGCCGCAACAATCAGTTCCTCTTTATGATCGTGTGCATTTCTTTATAGAGTTACGGCTCAATCACAAGCTGCAGATATTTTTCATTTCCACAGTAGGAAGTGCAGGGTAGATTCTTCTCCTGTCTTTGTGTCCTCAAAGTTTAAAACCATCCTGTACTGTGTGTGTGTGTGTGTGTGCGTGCGTGTTTGCATGTAAATGCAGAGGAAAATACTATCTAACACTGTAGTGACCATAAATAGGCTCCTTGCCTAGTAGCTAATCTTCCTTCCTTTACATAAACACTTTGACACACTCTGTCACGGACACACAACAGGCTTCCTTTCGTGGGAACAAAGATATTTTCAACATCATCGCAACTGCTGCCCCCTCAAATGTCTAATCCAGACACAGAAACGCATAACGAACATAACAATGGTTATTCTTGGGTTATTCTGTTTAGGCAGTGAGTCAGGACAGCTGAGGGGGAGCAGGAGACACCTCCTATCAGCCAACACACGACCTCTCCTCCCTAACGGACCTCTGACCTCTTCAAACTGTGTGTGTGTGTGTGTGAGTGTTTGTTCACATGCGTGCATACTTCCATGCCTTCAGCATTGTCATGGAGGCTGTTTAAAGTGCGAAGGTATTGGCTGGTCAACACACAGCCATCTCATATTCACACAGATGAACAGTACAAAAAAAAACCGTTGGCACTTTTTTTACATCATCGCATTGTCTTACTTATGATCGCAGCGCAGGATTGAGAACCAGATGTTGTAGATGTTGATAAAGTCCACCTTCATCAACCATGGCAGCATTCTGAGGGTTGAGTTGCGAGGCTCAGGTTTAGTTATTTGGGGTATTGGGGGGCCTGTTTGATTAGTTTGGTCTAGGGAGCTGGGTGATGTGGTCAGTGGTTCGGGTTGCGGTGCTTGTGAGACGGAGGCTGGGGGATGGACGCATGAAAACAGAGTTGATGTCTGGGATTCCTTTGGCTGCAGCCTGACCAGAATAACTCCAAGAAGTTTCTGAAATTCCTCTTCTGTGTGTGAGTGCACACACGCAGCCTCAACTATATTGTACAGTATTGATAGGATACAGCTTACAGGCAGCTAAATTTCGGGTTGAAAAAACACAGTTACAGCTTCTTCTTGCCTTTGAAATGAGTGTCAGCAAACTGGATTTTTGTGGGGATGCAGTGTGTGGGAAGCCAGTGAGGGATCATGCCCTTGTCAGTGCTCTAATGGCTCCTGGTTGGTCAAAGGGAAGCCTGTGTAAGAGAGGTTGGATCGCTTCTACATGCATTACTCTCTCCTGTTGAAGAAATAGTTCAAACATCACCTTTTTTTTTTTTGATGAAAGCATGACTCTGTCCAACCTACCATCATCTCCTTTGTCAAAATCCGCATCCAAAGTGTGGTTTTACAGGGGGTTATGTACTATTCCGTGACTGGGCGCATATAGATTAAACAAACAAGATATAACATGTTTATTTGTGATTTTATTGAGGCACTGGCCTGCCTATCTTTTTCCCATTTGCAATCTTTAGAGTACAGTCACATTGAGTTCAAATTCTAGCAATGCAAAGTCACTGCGTCAACCATTAGCAAAGCCGATGGTAACTCCCCTGCATTTGCGTGCGTGTTACCGTAACCTTCATAGCCTTATGCTAAGCTAAGCTAACCTGCTGCTGGCTGTAGTTTCATATTTGCAAGTATATGTCCCAAAATATCGGACTGTTCCTTCAAATGTCTTTGCTAATTAGGAGAAATGTATTATTAATATTTGTTTTCTGTGTCTGATGTCTGACATTTTTCTAGCATATCCACAGTTTCTAGCATTTCTCTGTCTGTGTGCATATTCAGTGGTCCGTTTATCTAAACTATTATCTGGATGGATGACTAATGGAGATTTGCATGCATTATCATTAAGGGAGTGTCCACACACAGATGTATGTATGTACATGAACACAACAATGCGCCTCATGATGGTGAGCAATGCCTTTGCATAGTGTACGCCTAATGTGTGTGGGTGTATGTGTGTTACTTTGCATGTTTTCGTTAGGTGTGGCTTGTCTAACAAACATTCTTGTTTCTGGGGTGAGAGGTGAACTTCTCAAAACAGGTGAGCCTGCTTGCAGTTTGTTCATCTTCAAACACAAATGTCAAAATCTTTGTCACTCTCTACACACACACACACACACATCGGCCAACAAGGTGCAGTTAAAACCGCTAAAAAAGTCTCCGAGGGTATGACCCCCACATGACTGCAGCAGCTGAGAATTTCATAAGAGAGGGAGGAAAGAGGAGGAAAGAGGAGGAATGGAAGGAAGAAAGGAAGAGGGGAGGATCTGAGGTAGAAGAATGACAGAGGAGGAACCCAAACCACACAGACGTGGTCGTTTAAAGGACTGAACCTGTGACATTCGGTCATTCTTTTTGTGGGGCAGCGTCTCTGACCAACAGGCCACCCTCTCCTCTCTCATTTATTTCTATAGGTTCACTATGACGGTACCTCAGAGCTCAGCCAAACAACTCCTCCACATTAAATTAAAAAAATTACATGTTCATCAAGAACAATCTGATCTGACAGGACGACATAATTTGTCAGCAATGATCTCACAATGCTACGGTTAAGGTTTGGTTAGGTTTAGGATCAAAACGACTTGGTTAGGGCTCGGGAAAGATCATGGTTTGGGTTCAGTTACTACTTTGTTAAGGTGAGGGATCATTGTCACGGTTACAATAATAACCACTTGGTTATGGTCCATTCACCCTGACACTTCGCTCCTGACGGACAAGAATCTATTAAACTTTTGTCACTTAAACGCAACTGCTCATTCAAATTACTTTACCTCTTATACACCCAAACCAGGCAGCTTATTGCATTGCTTTTTTTAATCTTAAGTCTGCGCTTATAGCGTTAGACAAGAGCAGGAGGAAAGATGCTCAGTGGAGCATTCAAATCAAGACCTTCATGCTGCGGTCACAAATGCAATAATTAAAAATCAAGTGTGCAGAAACTAGATTCTCTGTGGAGACGAGGAACAATGTCTGCCCTCGCATTCAACATAAATTCTGACAAACTGAATAAGCTGTTTTATACTTTTCACTTCTAAGATGAGATGTATGGAACGTGAAGATCCTGTGTCAGTACTTGTAGTATATTACTCTATGCACATTAGCTAAGCCTGACAAGTGAATTAAAACAAATAAAATGACTTGAATTGTTTCAATGGATCTCTGAGCTAAAAGAATTTGAGTTACAGGACTCATTCGGTTAATATTTCCCGCCACAGATTAGTATTCTACTTAGAAAAGAGAGAAAGAAATGAGTGAACTCTTCCCGTTTGTTTTTAAGATCTTTATAAATGAAATCCATAAACACGTTGTTTCCTACTACTTAATTAGCTTTCACGTTAAATTTGTTAGCGGCATCGTGTCCTGATCACACCCATCTGTTTCCATAAACGACCAACTTCCTCTTTCCTCTTCATTTGTCATCTCTGCCCGGCCACACACCCATGCAAAACTCGCTCTGTTAATCCTTAGAGGAAAAAAGTGTGAATTATGGTAAGGCTAGTGTGTGTGTCATTGTTCACAATGTGATGACTGCTTTTACAACCAAGGCTTAACTTGTTAGGCTAGTGTGTGTGTGTGTGTTTTAGACCATTTGCTGAATGGACAGAATGTGTCTTCTGACTTCATGACGGACTATCTAGTCAAGTGAACTTTGTGTGTGTGTGTGTGGTGCGTGTGTGAGATTTGACAGATGATGTCATCGCTCAAATAAACACTTTTGAAGTGAGTTAAGGTTAATGATGACGAGAAAAACCTCTTGTTTTATTACAGAGAACAAATCATTTATATAAATAATCATTAATAATTTAATCAATAATAAATGCTGAACACATCAGAGCTCGGTGACCTTCTAGCCATTCCAAGATTGGAAGACACCAGCATCTCGTCGTTGGAAACACCCGTGTCAAATCAGGACAAGATGATGCTCGAATCTCCTCTGCGACTCTCGTTAATCCTGGAATACGACATGTACTGTAGGTAAACTTGCTCGTGTAGTTGCAGACTCTTCTTGTTGTAACTGTACATTTTGTAATAAAATAGTGCATCTTGTGCCATTAAAGAAATAGACATTTTGAGGTATAATATATAATAGTAGTTTGATTCCCACAATACTCCCCTAGTCCAAAAATGCATTATCTGATATGGATAAGCGTGAACAATGAGTGATATATAGTCTGTTTTGTGTCTGGAGCATTGTAAACTGGATAATGTCTGCTTCGAGTGTCTTCTCTCTCCATTCAAAGAGCTACTTCGACCTTTTTAGCACTTCCATTAAAGGGTGTGGAGAGGCATGTGAGGGATAGCGACGCGGGAAGAGGAAGGATGTTATTGCCATTTCACAAAGTACTCTTCCAAACTCAAGTCTCCAGCTGTACTGTTGTTTTCCTCCGCTTAGACTTTCATGTAGCCTCGGGGGATGAATTACACACCTGATGACACCCGTCTGTTTGCTCTCTGTCTCTGCCTCTCTCTCTGTGTGTGTGCTGCACCCCTTGATCTGTTTAAATCTTTGTGTGTGTCTGTCTCAGCGTCTGTCCCGAGGACTTTTCCTACTTTTTTTTATCTTTCTGCATCAATAAACATCTCCTTTAATATTCTCCCAATTATCTACAAAAACAGGACAAGTTCGCACAGCCATCACACATCAGGCACATTTGATGAAAACATACTGATTGAAATCCTATTTGATGGTTAGTTTTCTTGTCTTCATGGACAACATGCATCCTCATCTAGACTTATTATAGTCTTATTGTGTTGCCCAGACAAGACAATCTGGTTTTTACACACTGTGTTGTGGCCATCTGCCTGCATATGAAGGTAGTAGCGAACAGTGAATGAAGGTTGCTATTGGCTTGTGTGAATACGTTTGTCAGTTAATGACAGATGGGACAACACAAAGAAAATATCACATTACACACTCTCGACAAGGCAAACAATTGGGGGAGGGGAGGAACACACACACACACCAAAACACACACACTTAAACACACAAACCTACCCATGTAAAAATAATACTGAAATGTCTGTATGTTTAACTCACACACATTATACACAGGCATACACAGACACACACACGCACACCAAAAAACGTTTCCCTCTCCTTTGTTCTTCGATTGCAAAGCCAGACAATGATACTGTGTCAGCCAATCGCCCTTTAAGTATAACGCCACCGAGCCAATGAAACAGCTCGGACACAAAGTTTGAATGTGTTTGAGCAGAAATAACAAAGGCCAACATAACAATACATGGAACACACGCGCACAAACACACAGCTGTCATATGAGCTGAGTGTAAAAAGGATAGAGAGGTGGAAAAAGTCACAAGTGCCGCAATTTGTTGGATAAACTGTCAGAGGTCAATTCATCTAATCAAATATTCATTTAATCTGCTTTAATTCAAACTTGTATGAAACTTGAATAAGAGCTGTTACTGCCTACTTCACCTGCCTGTCTCCTTTTCTAATGTACAGTAGATGACTGTAGTATTTAGTGCCATAACTCAACATCACTCCCTAGTGGACACACTTACTCATCTTGAGCTCCAGTCATCACCTGCCTATTAACTTCCTGCTCCTGTTTCAAGTTAATAATCATTGTAAAATAACTGTGTTAAACACAGTACTGATGGATACAGGATGCTGTGTTAATGCTGAACACTGACAGATCCTGCATAACACTGAATGCTCAATGGAATACTGTAAAATAGTTTTTCCAGCTCAGAGCAGTTCCCAAAAAAAGTTGGGAAGAATTGAAATGTGGATAAAAAATTATGGTAAATTTTGTTTGGTACGTCATCAAAGCAGCACTTTAAATTAGGTTTAATTTTGAACTCTTTTAGCTGTGCAGGTGTTTTGTGTTTGTAGTCCAGCTGGGATCTTCCAACGTATTACCTGCTGAATGTGTAATAATGTCAATTAATGTTCGGTTTGTGTTGCAGTTTTGGCCACTATACCTACTTTTCTGATGTTAAAGGAACATAAGCTGCCATTACAAGAGACCTGTAATCATTGCAAGGAATTGTTTTCAATTGTTTTTAAAAAAAAAAATGTTTTCTACTTTTATCAAATAAATAAATTTAAAAAGTCTTCTAAATAAATGGTACCTGTATTCTGTTGAGTTGTAATCAAAGAAACCCAGCACCAGTTTACCTACAATGCACGATCAAAACACACAGTTTAGTAAAAAGTAATAATGTGACATATTCATTTTCCAAGTGAGCTGTTTTGTTTTGTTTATTGTGTGCTGTTTTTTTCACTCCCTGTCTTGCTGCTGCGGCAGTGGGGTCCATTTTCATTTGTATATTCATGAAATGTGTTTATTATTGAATATTTCTGTGGATTGAATTCAGTTTTAATTGATGTATTTTTCTACTTACACTTGAAAAAAAGAAGAAAAATAGATGAAAAGGGGGGAAATGTGACTGAAATCAAGTTTAGCTTGGGTTTTTTTTTTTGTTTGTTTGTTTGTTTTTTTGCTTGATTTGATTGTTTATGGCACCAAAAATAACCCGAATCATATATAACATTTTGTCATGTCATTGTGACACAAACTCTGTTTCATGTTGTGCGTAATGCGGAACCTTCGAAGGGGGAAGATTTAGACGGGTGGACACCTTGCAAACATGTCGGACGTACCAGACAACGCTAACGAGCGTGAGTTTTTAATTTTAATATTTTTGGGCACTTTTACATGAAGACAACACAACATAGTTAGTTCACAGTTTGCAGTGTTATATTATATCTTTATGGCGGTTATGGCGGGTTTCAGACAAACGTCTCACGGTTACTGTTGCTAACAGGAACTCTTTCCAACGTCGCTGTTTGTTTTCAGTGTTTTTATATCCAGACAGGCGACAGGTGGATAAAATATTAGTAAATATTCACCTAGATATACTCATACTGCTGGTAACTGGCCCTGCTGGAGTCTTATAGATCTAATTAAACGGTTGTTAAATGATGTAATTCAGTGACGCAGTTACTAAAGCGTTAGATAAACGTTAGATAAACGTTAGATAAACGTTCGCGGTTTAATGTCATTTTTACCTGAATAAGAATTACACAGTGATACACAAACTGTATTTTACGCTTTTAAATGTATTTGGTGAACTAACTAAGTTACTCTGACGTTTCATAATCAGAGTGGAAGATTACATCACTAACAATGTGTTACTTAATTATAAAACGCCACCTTTAATCACATTGTTCTGCAGTGTGAATTGTATATTTAATAGGATGTAGTTGTTTTTTTCTTTAAACAATATTTTTTTATTGAACTTATATATATATATATATATATTTCACATAAATAGACAACAATCAAAACAATAACACCCACAAAATAAGCAGTCACAATTTCCACAAGACATTTCACACACTTCGCACATTTAACAAATTAAATAAATTAAATAAAACACAAACACTCAACAGCAGTTTTAAGATGGTTGTGCACTTTGACGTCTAAGAAACTCTATCAGAGGTTTCCACACACTCTGCAGTCCTTCCCCTGGTTATAGAAGTCAGTTTTTCCAACACAATACAAGACGCCGTCTCCTTTATCCGCTCATGTGTCGAGGGCAAGACAGAGCGATCATCGTCCTGGCCTGCAGGAGTCCAAAGTCAATTAAAGCTGACTCTTCATTGACGATAAAGTTCTTTGGACATATTTCTGCCTGGCAAGGCACCTTCTCTCCAACTATCTCAGATAAAGTCAGAACTTCTTTCCAGTATTTTTTTTTTATTTTTGGGCAATTAATAGTGTATATAGTTAATATAAGTATATTAAGTTTATTTTAGTTCTCATTTTAATCATTTTTTATGTTGGTAAAAGTGATTTATTCATCTTTTTATTGAAGCTACACTGAGTGAAATATTCAAACCCAAAAAACCTAAATATAGTTGACACCTTTTGTAATATTTTCTACACATTACCACCATTATCAGCCGCCAGAGCGTGTATTGGTTTCCAACACCTGTAATAACTGATGTGTTTAATTCTTTCAGACTGTCCGGGTACACAAAGTGAGCAGGCGGGAAAGACGTCGTCATGTCAGGGATGTCCCAACCAGAAAATGTGTGCTTCTGGAGCCACCAAGGCCCCCGACCCTGGTAAACACTGTTACTATATATATGACATAATTTGATTTAAATTGAACAGGGAAAGTTAAGTAGCTTTACATCAACCAACATTTCAGCTGTTTTGTCTCATTTGAGAGTCTTGTGCTGCTGCTTCACCTAACAACCCATCTCCCCCCCCCTCCTCGCCTCGTCTGCAGCTATAGCAGAGATAGGAGAAAAGCTGTCAACGGTCAAACATAAGATCCTCGTGCTGTCTGGAAAAGGAGGAGTAGGGAAGAGCACCTTCAGCGCTCACCTGGCACACGCGCTGGCAAGTGACGGCACAAAGGAGGTAATGCAAAAACCACGAAAATTAAAAACAATTGAAGTTACCAAACTATTTGCTTAATGTCGTTCATATTACAGCTGGGAAGATATTTTGCCTTCAGGGTTAAGTGTAAGTTCTGTGGTCTCTCACCGCCTTTTAAGGTGTGGTTTATACCTGAGGTTTGGTTGAAACCCGGTTACTGTGCCCTACAAAGTGTAGGGCACATCAACAAAATGCCACTAGGGGGCACTGCTTCGACAGAGGTTTAAGGTCATAAAAACTTTTCCAAGCTGAAATTGTATGCCCAGTATAGCTGCTGTTATGACCACTAGAAGTCCTACTTCAAGCTAAGCACCATTCTGCCCAGTGTTTTTATGATACCTTAGTTGCAGTGTGTTGAAGCTACATGCAAACAGCTTCCTGCAAACCATATACCATGCTGCTCTTGTTTGTTTTGGGGCAGAAAAAAGACTTGATCTGGAACGGAAGGCCAAAAAAGATTAGAGAATAATTCACCTGGCTTAGTACAGATGGAATAAACCAACGTGACGTCCACACCTCCTTTCAAACCATGTTCAGCAGCTGAGACAGCAGTTGAAGTAAAAGTTTTGTAAACACAGCCTTGTCAGCCATCCTCCCTCTCTCTCAGTATTATCTCATCTCTCTGGACTTTATTAGATTACTTTGAGCCGTGAGCCAACATTCGCACTGTAATGGGAATGAAATGGGTCTAAATTTTAGTATCCGTTTACCCTGTTACATAATTTATTCCACTGGAGACTAAAGACTCTTTATTTCTCTGCTTTCTCTCTCTCTGTGGTTTTAGGTCGCCCTGCTGGATGTAGATATCTGTGGCCCGTCCATTCCTCGGATTATGGGTTTAGAGGGAGAACAGGTGAGTTGTGGGAAGTTAACACTCATGAGAATCTTTCCTGCATGAATAAAGTCATGTTACACTTTTACTTCCTAGTAGGTCTGTTACTTTCTAAGTTTATGTGCATATGCATTTAACAGACCACATCACATTTCACCGATTTCAGTTTCCCGCCACTGGCTTCCCAAATACATCGCCAACATGCTAACCATGTACAAGCCGGTTTGCAGCTTTAGATCCTCTGGCAAGTCACTTCCAGTTATATATATATATAGGCTCAAAACTAGAGGTCACCACGACTTTTCTATCAGGGCCCTCAACTCTGGATCGACCTATATAGGAGATAAGGCTCGCTGAATCAGTGAACTCTTTAAATCGCTTGTAAAACTCATTTTTATAGAGTTGCCTATTTGTTATATATATATTTAATATTATTTTATTACTTTTATTTTCATTTTTTTTTAATATAGCCTATTTTTTATCTTCTCATCTCTTTAATACTATTTTTATTTACTCTCCTTTTATCATTTCTATTAAAAAGGTGCTATTTAAATATTATTATTATTATTATTATAGGAAAACAGTATATGTACAGTCTATAAATAACTATATTGTTTCATTTTTTTTATCTATTCACAATTCAAATATGTGTGGATTTGTGTGTGTGTGTTACATGAAGGGGCTAACAATTTACATTTTATTGTGGAATCTTGTAAAATGACAAATGAATTTCTTGATCTGTCCTCTTCCTCTGCACAGGTTCACCAGAGTGGCTCAGGCTGGTCTCCTGTGGTGAGTTAGTTCAAGTTTTTTTGAAGCCTTAGATTTTTTTTTAATGTTCAATTCTTTGAAGAAATAGCATGTAACATAACGTCTGTGCGTTTCTATGTTGCAGTTTGTAGAGGAAAACCTGTCCGTCATGTCTATCGGCTTCCTGCTCAGCAGCCCTGATGATGCTGTGATCTGGAGAGGACCCAAGAAGAATGGTATTGTGTGTGTGTATGTGTGTGTATGTGTGTTACTTTTTCCAAATGTCACATCACTAAATAACCTGTGTGGTGTCTAAAAAATGTAGGGATGATCAAGCAGTTTTTGAGAGACGTTGACTGGGGGGACCTGGATTACCTCATCGTGGATACGCCCCCTGGCACCTCTGATGAACACCTGTCAATTGTCCAGTATCTAAGCTCCACCCACGTCGACGGAGCTGTTATCATCACCACACCCCAGGTAGCACACACACCCACACACACATGCTCAGACATGTAACTTATGGCCGTTACTGCAGTGAGTATTATCAGTCGCATTTACAGCAACTGTAAAGGGAAATTCCATCCGTGTCTACTTTCACTCTATCTGATTTGACTACCTTCACTTCACTCGGTAATTTACTACATTTCCCAGAATGGCTCTTTAACCACCTGGAGTTAGTGGCACTTACCAGACAGTAATAATGAGAGTGATCGTAACACTGAAAGTCACAATGATATTAACCGTCAGAGAGTGAGAGCGAACAATCACAGCCTTTACTCATAATGCAACATTGATACAACTGCCCTGCATCATCTTAGCGCCACTCCCCATGGTAAAGTTAGCGCTCCGCCTCTTCACGACACAGCAATATTTCCAACACGCTTACAAGAGTCTTTTTAGAAACAAAAATATTTGTTTTAATGTCCCTCTGGATGAACTTGTGTCGAGAATATGTACCAGTAACCATAGACTTAATAAAAGAGGTGTAATCCTGGTGATCCATTACACATTGAAGTTTGCACTGTGATGACTGTCACTGTTCGTCTCACCACCTACATGTTTAACCCACAGCTACAAGTTAAAACTTTTCGTTGGGGGGTTTCAGAAATTAATTCCGTGAAGTCTAAACACATCAGGCATATTGAGAGCCTAACCTTAAAGTCAGTATAAAGTAAGAAAAAAAAACAACAACTGATGATTAAATGATTAAAAATATCGACGAGTTTATGAAATTAGGTGTCAAAATCAGGTAAAAGTGAGCATGTGGGGGCGTGTCCACTGAATGTGTATAAGTACAAACAATATAAATATATATATACACAATATGTTTTAAAATAAAACAAGCAGTACAGCTGGTAATGTGCATGCAGAACGATTGGCAGAACGATTTTTAGTGTTTATTTAAAGGAAAACTCCTTGTAAGACTATCTGCCAAACACAAGTACAGTATAGCAACCAACAGAGGATGCTATTTTATCATAAAACCATAAAAAGTCAAAACAGCTGTGCGACTACACAAACCATCATGGGAACGTTTATGAAGTCATAATCCGGCTTGTTTAGTACTTATTCGTTTACACAAGACACAACAAAAGCAGCAAATTGGTGTCAACACAGGCCATAAAATACTTTACAAGTGCTTGTTCTTAGGTGCACAGTCTTAAGTTTATGATAATATAAACTGTTATTAATTAACACACACACACACACATACACACAACACGATACTGTCAGGCTTTAGTTGCTTAGTGCTCATTCTTTCACACCTAGTTTGACTTCTGGCATGTTTGTATGACAAAGACACACGTTAAACATTAGGTGGTTGTGTGTACTGTTGCCATAGCAACAGTACTGATTTTAATCTTTAGAACTGTACACACATACACATTATCATCATAATATATGTACTTAATCAACCAATACAATGTTAGATGCTAACAGTATAAAGACGGTGCTCAGGTATTCCTGACGCGTGACCCGGATTACAAAGTGTGTTCTTTTAATAAAGTAAATGTTTGGTTCACTCTTGTTGAAAGACTTAATCTGAGCTAAACACTTCCTGATGCTTAAATTAGACTTAGATCCGTGAGGTCAGACAGCAGTAGAGTCATTTCCTCATTCCGTCGGCTCTCACTTAACCAAAACTAACCACACACAGAGCGGGAATTACCCGAGCAAAGCGGCCAAATTGTTTTAATATCAAGAGATGAGTTGATTTTTTTTCACGTCTATGTTGGTGGGAGCTTACTGCAACCCTCTTATGGGACTAACTGTTTTTCTCAAGAATACCCTGATAGCAGTTTTGAGGGAAGAGAAAACAATTTAAGCTAATCCTTTCTCTTTCGCTCTGTCCACTGTGTCGCTTTTGTTTTGGCCCGCTGACTCTTTTTCTTTTGCATTTTTCTTCCTGTCTTTCTATTTTCGTTTCCCCCCCCTCTCTCTTTCTCTCTCTCTTTCTCTCTCTCTCTCTCTTTCTCTCTCTAGGAGGTATCTTTGCAGGATGTGCGGAAGGAGATCCGGTTCTGTCAGAAGGTCAAGCTGCCAATCATCGGAGTGGTGGAGAACATGAGTGGCTTCGTTTGTCCTTCATGCAAGGTCACTAACCGATGCGCAGCCAACACAATCAGACATGAAAATGGTCTGGTTATCTCTTTTTAAAGCTGCGTGAAACAACTACGTAGAGAGTAGAGGTCACACACAATAGGGAACGGTGGCGGCAAATTCAGGCTTGTGTTTGTGTTGTTTGTCTCTGATCGCTGGTGGAGCTACGTTGTGTGATTTGAAGCTGTACGTTACAAAGAGTCACAAAGCCACCAAATGAGCATGCAGCATGCAGGCTTTTTCAACCACATGCAGCTGTAAACACACACACACACACACACACACACACACACCAACCAAGATCCGTGTATGTTTTTTAATGTTCAAAGGTTCAACAATGACTATATCCTATCGCTAATGAAGAGATGAATACTGGCCTCCCAAACAGCTTCAGTTTGTGAACTAGGAGTCGTTGAAACACTGTAACACATATGAACCAGATGTTGAAAGAGAAGCCGCAGCATCAGTGTTTGCTCAATGAAACCATAATGATTGTCACTGGCCTTGATGAAACTGACTTGAATTATACAAATTTACAATGAATTTTAATAGCACAGTAGTGTTGAATCTGAAAGTGCATACATAACTCAAGATTTCCCTTTGTCCTCTTTTTTTTATTATTATTTTTTTTTATTGTAGAACACATCCCAGATCTTCCCTCCAACCACCGGGGGTGCTGAGCGAATGTGTGCGAATCTAAATCTACCACTGTTGGGAAAGGTACCTCTGGACCCGAGGATAGCGCGGAGCTGTGACGAGGGCAAGTCTTTCCTCAACGAAGTACCTGACTCTCCAGCTGCTAAAGCCTACCACAGCATTGTGCAGAGTGAGTGTTTTCCATGACATACGTGGCACTGTTGGTGGTATGTACGTCTTCTGAGGTTTTTCTTGCCACCGTTCTCATTGTACCATGGATTTTACTCTGTAGGGAAGTGGGATGCGCACACGCATTCCGGCTTCCAGCGAAGTCCATCATTATTTTTGATGACTACGTGGTTTGCTTGATGTCCAATTCCTGATAAAATGTTCTGAAAGAAGAAGTGTTCGCTTCGTAAATGAGAAGCAGTGGGCTAAAGAGGAAGAGATATTCAATAACTGTACTTGCATCACGAGATTAAAGTTGAACAATCAAATGTGGTTTGTGTAATGGATTCACTCAGGGCGTTTGCGAAGCAAATAAACACAGACACACACAGATCTTTAATAACAGTAGTTAATAACAAGCTCATAAATCTCATTAAAGCTATCATCATCATCACACTCCTCTCTCTCTCTCCTCCACCAGGTATTCAGGACTTTTGTTCCAACCGTGTGACAGATGAGCAGAGCGTCGACTGAGCCCACTTTGATGGCGGCCGTATCGGACCAGAACACTGAGACAGATCACATGATGAGAGTGTGATAGAAATGAAGCTACTGAGTAAGAAATTCACATAGGAACGCTCATACTAATTAATAATGCAACACTCAACAAAGTCTTCCAGAATTATCTCAACATCTTCAATGGCCATTTCATTGTAATATAATAGAGACTAGTTCCACTTTGTAATAAATATATAAAAATAATCACAGCTTTTTTATGACTATTCATAGTCATAAATACATCGTTTTTAGTCTCAGACTTTGAAAACTGCTGCATTAAATGTTGCCCAAATGAAAGTAAATAACGCATCTGTAGGGGACTATTTTCAGCTGGGGATTAATACACATTTGTTATTTGAGTAAGTATTCATAGCAGAAGGACCGTATGCAGGATTGACTCAAATTAAATAGTAATACTGCAATACACAGACAATACTTTATGTTAATTTGTGTTATTTTTGGTCTTTTAATGAGAAGAATATGGACTTATCCTTTAATTCAGTCAGGTCAGCACGTGCTGCACTTGTAGTTTATTCTCTCTTCATTCACAAATGAGACTACTATGTGTTGTGCTGCAGTAGACGATATTGGTATTTGAGGAAGTTCTGGAAATCTCTGATCTTGTAAATGACGGTACTATCAGTCAGATTTAAACAATCCTGTGTCATCAGCATAGTATTAAATTTCAATTTCCCATTTGATTATTTTCTCTAATTTTAATCATTCCACATATGAAATGAGAAGACTGTATGTTGTACTGCATGTTAATCCTTCAAGTAATGTAAATAGTTTGGTTTGTTTTCAACACGCGTTAAGTGAATATAAAAATATGAACATAAAGGAAAAAAAAACAAAGGCTTCAGACAAAGGGCACCAACATTTAGCTCACAGTGTGTGCGCTTACTGACCACATGTTTGAGTATTCATTTGTTATAAACCATTGATTTGGACACATCATTCTGTGCATTGTACTTGCTTTAACTGATTTACAAAATAAATGATCAAACATGAAATCTGTTAGTCGATCCCAGTCTGTGTTATCTCAAGTAACCTTTGATCATAAAGAGTCAAAGATTACTTTCGAAACTAAAGTCTCAGTTTTAGTATAAATGCCTTAATGCCAGTTTCAGTTGGTCCAAGTTTAGCCACCAGGTTTTATTTGTGTGTTTGTGTTCTCTCATCTGTATTTGTACATGCCACACATAATCGTAGTTCCTCCGGGTTTCACCAAAAAACACATGTGAAACTGTGTCTGCATCCTGCCAACAGACAAAACAAGCAGCAGTCACACGGACGAAGTGTTTGTCACACATGTAGTTGTATTTATATTTTATGATAAGTGGTTGTTGCAGCCTGTTGAGTTACATTTGTCTGACATTTTATACAGACAAATAAATAAATGGAAATAAAAATACAATGGCATGCAGTTGGTTTAATTTCCTAGAATACAAGAAACCCATAACTAATGTATTACTTCTATATAGTTGTGATGCTCGAATGATAAAAGTGGAAACAGATTTCCATTCATCCATCCATTATCTGTAACCGCTTATCCTCATCCTCACCGCTGTAACCGAAATAAATTTCTTGCTAAATAAAAACATTGAAAGTAGTTCACTGAACTGTTTTAATATGGAAAAGTAATGCCAATGAGCTTAGCAGGCAGATGCCGAAACCTCAATTGAAGCATGGCAAATATGGGCATGGCAGTTAGGCATAAAACCGGTTTTCGCCACTCAAAGAAAGAGGGCTCATTTTTTATTTGGGAGTGGAAGAGGTTTGCACGTTTGTGTTCACACTGACTACAGGAGGGGGCATACTGTATATCAGTGCTCAGTTATGTGTGAACAGGTGCTGCATGTTTCTGACGGCAAATGTGTGAAAACGTTATATCATGACCGCCCTGAGATAGAATGTGGGAGGGGTTTTAATTAGGGAAATAAAAACAAGTGAATTTCCGCTATTTGTGATATTCTGTTGCACAAAGAAAGTCCCTAAATCGATGACACATCAGATTCCTGTTTTAACTGAAAGTATAAATTTAAGGCACTCAGTGGTGGAGCCTCTATGAAAAGTAGTAAAATATTAGGCAGCATTAATGCTCAGTAAACAGGCGTGGGTTTCAGTCTGTGTAAGTATAATGTAACCACACCATCTAATAATGACAGCTCAAGTAAAGTTTCTCTCACATACATTCCCACATAAAAAATAAATCTTCAGCAAACAATCCCACCCCCCTCCCCTCCAACCACACAAACCTCCCTCTTTTAATGAGAACGCCTCCAGAGCAAAAGCATTGTGTTCCTTGAACAAAATCAAACTCAATCATATTTACTATGAGCTGTCTCGCATGGTGGACATCAATGTCTGGGGAGCACATGTCATCACCATGACCCAGTTCAAAGAGGTTCTGGACGGGGTGCGGCTGGCTCTGACTTCAGCACCTCTTGCCGAGATCCATTCTCTGCTGGAGAGTTTGGTGGAAGAGCGGATCATCTCGGAGGCCTACAGTAATAGCCTGAGTTTGGACGGACTTACCGGGGGGATGACACCTGAGCGAGTTCGCAAGGAATCAGCATGTAAACCAGGATCTGATCAGATGTATTCTCCCGGATCAACCACCCACCGGCACTTCAGCCAAGGTCAACTCACTCAGGTGTGCCAAGAATCTGTTGTTGATGAACATAACAGTGCATGTTCCACCAATCCACCATTGATGGATCAATACCGCCTGAATCACAGGCTCTGTTCTACACCACTGGTATGTGACTACCAATGCAGTCTAGGATTAGATGACAAAATTACAGAACTGCTGAGAAGCGCAGAATCAATGCAGAAGCAAGTAAGTGATAATGAAAGAGCAAATAAGGGGAATTCAGAGGATGAGAAGGAGTGGTTAGAGCAGGTAGAGGAGGCGGCTCGGAGGATAGCCGTGCCTCTGTGGCAACACTGGGACAGAGGACAGATGATGTTGCTCCCCCTGGTTTCTTCTATGACTGCTGGGTGTGAAAACACAGTGACAGACAGTGGAGCACAATGCAGTGGTTTGAACATGGATGAGGAAACAGAGCTTGCACTTGCTTGCAGGACACTAAATTTGTATTCTGACAGCTTTAACTGCATAGACACGGGACTTACGTTGCCAGACTTCACACTGGATAAAGAAGAAGCCGATGACACACCAAAAGGTCTCTCTTTCCCTACATATGAGAGTGTGGTGACCATGGGATTGAACACGGATCATTTCGATGTTGCAAGAGCAGCAAGAAATGGCTCACCTGTTGAGGCCTGTGCAGCAACAGACATGAACAACAACACATGGATGACGGACAAAACAACAGACACGAGTGAGGACCTGCTCAGTTTGATGGGAAACGTACAGTATGGCTTTCCAGGATTTGCAGATGATATTGCACATTTATTTTCTTCTTGTACACCAAATGACAATCACGGTAACACACAAGATAACTCATTTTCCTCCAACACTGATCATAGCATGACATTAAGCGTTCCAGACGATGGAGAAAATGTTTTCTGGGCTGCTTACGGTACAAAAACTTGCAGCACTGATGGCATAACTGACTCCCATGAGAGCAAAAGGGATGAGGAAAAGGTGGATTCACAATGGGGTGAGTTTCCACTCAATCATCACTCTTTGTCTCTTTGTGTTCTGTTCTTCTACATGATCTGTCTAAGGTTATAGAAATACATCAAAGCCTTGATTTTATTGTTGTACAGGCATCAACATCACCATAGAACCTGAAAGAAACTGCTTTCACTGGCAGGGATCTCCAGGTGCTTTCCGTTTTCCTTTTGGTGCTTTCAACCAAATATCACAAAATGAAAGTCTGCTTCATAAGCTAGATAGAAAAATCCTTCCATTATTATATGACCAGTTTTGGAAAGGGTTTGGTAGTTAGGGTGTGCCTTACTTTCAGTTTCATTTTGAGTTATTCCCAGTGCACATGCGATGTGGGAGCAAAGAGGTGGATCTACAGAGGGTGCAGGTCCTCTTACATGCAAGTCTGCCATGTTTCTACAGTAGCCCAGAAAGGACAAACCAAACACTGGCTCGAGACAGAGCTTTTCACAAGTTACCTTACCAGTGTAGTTTCTCCTACAAACTTAAAGGGGAAATGTGAGGTGAGGGGTATTCAGTTGCCTGCAATGTGCAGCCTCGTTGTTAGACCTACGCAATGGTCCTTTAACAGTTCAGTATAGACTGCGATCAATGACTATTATCATGATGGATTGATCTGCTGATTATTTTCTCCATTACACGGTTGATTGTTTGGTTTGTAAAAACTGGTGAGAAATGCATTCACAATCACCCAAAAAACGATGAATAAAGTGAAGTATGTCAAATTATATACTTCAATACAGTATTTGATGTTCTTAGTTAGATTCTTAGATTGACCCCCTCTAAATAAATGCATTTAGTTGTGCAGCTCTTTGCCTGTGTTTGACCTCTGATCATAAAATACAGAGCACTTGAAACATCTGGCCTGAATATTACACCAAGTTTTGAGCTGGATAAAGCTTCAATCATCCTTCAGGAAACTCAGACACAGGGTTTCAAGGGTTAAACATTTTGATATGCAAGTTGAGGGTAACTGGGACATCCGCTATCAGTGTAAATAAACATTAAGGTTTGTCAGAGGGTAAGATTGATTGCCTGAAATGATTCAAGCTCTGTGGAGATTAGTGTGATAAATTAATTACAAGGGCAGAGCTTGGTATTTAGACTTGTTCAGTTTATGTTGCCACGGCATCCAAATCACAGCTCAATTAAGGCGTCACATTATCTTTGTCTGTGCACTCTCACACTTCCTGACGTCTTACTCATTTCCAGTACTAGCTGTGTGTGTCTACACCCACTGTTTTTAAAGAAAGTAGTTTAAATAGTAACACCTTTGTATCAGTTAGTGAACCAACTGGTATAAATAGTATGTCGTGGCATGGTTCATAATGAGCTGAATGGTATTGATAAACAGGTAGAGCAGGTGCTTTCCAATATAAAACTCCCCATGTTTCCTTGTTCAAAGTGTGTGTGTGGTTGTGGTATGAGGGGCTATTAGTGCATTTTAAAGCAATATGAGCATAGACCCATCATCCAGCCTATCTATGGGCAAGAGGCAGGGTACACCCCTGACAAGTCGCCAGCTCATTGCAGGGCACACAGAGACAAACAACCACTCACACAGTTGACCTATGCGACATAATATTTGGAATATAAACCATACAAGGAGAGCTGAAGGCACCTTGCTGGGAGAAAAGTGATCTAAAAGCAAAAGATGAACATGCAGTCAGAGCAGGTCATTTCTATCCAGGTGTATTCTGGATAGGAAAGAAAGAGGACCTTAGACATACAGGAAAATGATGGAAAAGAGGGGAAGTGACATGAGTTCATAATAATATAATAATAATGATAATATCCTTAGATAACCAAGATTTAAATAAAAAATACAATAAGTATAAATATCTGCCAGGAACATGCATAAAAAGGGGACTTTAGATCCAAAGAAAGGTTATTTATAGTTTCTTACACTTTATTTCTGAAGGTTTAAACCGAAACTACAGTTAATTCGCCATTGGCTGTACCTGTTGTGCTACTGCCAGTGCAACAAAGTGAAAGTAAAGGCAAATTTATTCTCAGAGCGTTGTGGCACAGTATAGTGCGCACTGATAGGTCACCCGAGGACATATACAGCGATTAATGTACTTACCACAGGTGGAGATTTATATATAATATATACAGCAGGACCAGAGCGTCATCCAGTGAGGTCGTCCCGGCAGGTAAAAATGTGATCCTGGCTCTGATCTTGGTGGTTTGGGCGCGTTTATCCAAAGTGCGCAAGCATGGATAGGAAAAGATGTCGGGGAGTGGGGGGACTCTGCCCTCATATGTACTTTTTCTATTTATTTAAGCTACCTTGTAATGATTTGATGTTATTTTGCTTATTATGCACAGTGGTAAACGTTTTTCCAATTGTTTTCATCGTTAGGTATTCAACATTGAAGCGTTTTGGGTTTTTTTAAATGCATCATTTTGTGCGCAATTTTCTGCATTTAAATCACCTTATTTATGCCCCAAAACGGTTGATATCAGTTTGATTGCCCGGACTGTATGTTTATTTTGTAATTTATGTAGATTCAAAAAAAAAAAAAAGATTCAGCCATTACGAGCCGAGTAAACTCTAGCCCCCCATGCGTAAAATGGTGCATCAGGAAGGTGATCTCATCTTATTGTTGTCAGGGGATGCGTTGGGGACTGTAGGGACTTTCGGGGGGGAAAAAAGAAAGTGATTCAATTACACTGCATTGTCAAACCCAAACAGACGCATGCACAATAGGCAGCGTCGACGCGCGTAGGAGTGTGTGTGGCAACAACATAAACTTTCAGTCTGATTTAAATCGAGCAACTTTTAAAACTTTTTTTTTTTTTTTTTGCTTTCTTGCAGCTTTTCTCATCCTGGCGTCTCTTTGTTTTTATTGATGAACTTATTGTGACAGAGCATTCAACATGGTGCTGTAATTATGTTGTGTAGTTAATGTTTATCATAGCTCAGCCATTTTTTTTGGGTGTGTTATAAGGCGACAAATCATCTCATTCCTGTTTCTTTTGTAATGTACTAAAATAGCGTGAACTGTTGTTGAACTGTTGTATTATCTTCACCTTTGACCTATACCACATGTGCAAACAATAATCTTGGTGTAGCAGGAAAAAAAACTTTTGATAGTGTGGCAAAGCTTTTGATTCATGCACAAATTCCACCTACTGTAGGTCAGAGATGGAAGTCCACAGTCTTTGTTCTGGCTTTCACAGAGATCTGATAAGGTTTTCTCTCTGTTGTCTGGTTTACTGTAATCTGACCTGAGAGGCCAAAAGGGTCAGCAGTATCTCTTGGCTTGGGAACTAGAGGGTGGCCATATATTTCAAGTCCAGCATGGACCAAAGTAGTAGCTGGAGAGGTGCCTGTTCACCTCCTGAGCAAGGTACCAAACCCCTAACTGCTCCCAGGGCGCCGCTATATGGCTGCCCATCACTCCACCACATCTCCACATTTACATGTGTATGAGCCCTTTGTGTGTGTGTGTGTGTGTGTGTCTCTATATATGTAAATACTTGTAAAATATGTATTTGGGGCTTTGAACAGAGGGTGAGGAGGCATTCCAGAGGGTACCAAACATGCGGCTGACAGTCACTCTACTTCGTGATGTCCCCTTACCTTATCAGCAGCACCTACATTTTGATGGTTTCTTACTGAGCTACTTCTTCAGCTTGAGATATAATGACCACCGAAAAGAGAGAGTGACATCCTGTGTGGTCTTCAAAGGAGCTAGTCAACGTTGCTTCTGAATCGAGGTTGTACACTTGACTTTGCACTAGTCCTCTGCCGCTCTTTGATGGCAAGCCGGCAGATGTGTTGTCATTGTAGAGCGAGACAGCTGCTCCGTAAAAAGTCAACAACCTTATCTTTATTTGTTATTTTGCCATAATTAACCATTTAGGATCCAAAATGCACACCTCCATTTTTGTAGCAAACACCATAACATTAGTTTACTGAGGTCAATAGGTCAAGCCCATAGTGGATTACCCTCTGCTGCATCATAAGCTAACTACTTTAAACAGTCCGTTGCATTTACATCCCGTAGATATTTTGAATTCAAACTGCTCATTACAGATTGAATATTGCCCACATTCGAACAGATGTTCAGGTTTGCGAGTAACAACATTCACATTCACACACACAAAGGTAAAAGTGCCATGTAGTTAGCACTTTCACATCAGCGTTATCTCGAACTTTCATTTACAAAACACACTACTGATATCGGGTCCCATGTTAGCTTGGCATTTACGTTAAAGTTAAACTGATGGAGAGAAAGAAGGAAGAAAAATACTTCCAATGATCCATGTTTGCATTATTTGACTTACAGGATGTGTCCAGGATGGGACAGACAGACTGATGGTGGTCTAAATCAGGGACAGCCTATCTTTAAAATAATCTACATCAAAATTAAAGTGACAGCCCACTTTTATCACCCATTACAGAGTTACAAATTATGCAAAGACATAAGAAGTACGCACTTCTCCATGTATTGTGTCTGTATTGAACATGATGAATTGTTTATTGTAGGCTGCATGTAAAGTTTGTTCCCATTCAAATATTGTAGCTTCACCTCTAGCTGATGCTAGATCATAAATACAAAATCAACCAACCATTCCGGTTTCCTTTCTTCGTAGCTTTCCTTGTCACTGCTGATTTGAATACCAAATTTAGCCATCGTTTCATGTCAGTCTTGCTTGTGTGGTGTATTCTGACACACATATAGACATTATAACTGAAACTTAAAAGATTAAACAATGACATAATGGTACCAGTAGGATTTGTAGCATGATTGGCACAACCTCTTCCTTCTTTTCCATCATCATCAGTTCCTCTGCTTCCCTCCCTGATCTTAATGAATAGCTACTTTTCTATTCTTTTATATTGTATTTGTATTATTGTTGCTTTTTGGCATTTTATACCTTGATTCAATAGGGCCACTAAAGAGAAAGTAGAGGCTGAACTAGATGTTGCAAATCATGGCGGGTGTAGTCTTGATCACAAAGCAAGCAAGCACATCAGCACGATGCTGCACACTCTGTTTACATCTTCTGTGCTCGGTCGTGCACAGTCTTCCTGTGTTACTTAAAAGGGCCCCTGTTTTCCACGGTGCCTGTATGAACTTCATTCAAATGCATTATAATGGGGGTATACTGTTTAATGTCCATTAACATGACCAACATTACAATGAGTCCCATATACAAAACTATATGCGCTATTTCTGCATCTCTGAAGGACAAACTAATAAACACACATCAAATCCTGATCACACTAAGTGTGAATATAAATTATTGGTATCAAAAATGTGATTTTTTTTTTTTTCCTTAGCTGACATCTTAAAGCAACATTATGTTAGTTATGAATTGGGATTTGTTGTGATTTAGCACCCCCAAGTTTATCATACTGCTGTGGTCAATAAGGACAGCTGTACACGTGCATTTGTTATGATTGCATTATTTATGATGGAAAACTAGTGAGTCAACAACACAAGACATAGCAGCCAGTAATAATACTCACACGTCCAACAGCAAAAAGCCCAGCTCAGCGTCTGTCTTTAAGCCTTTAATTTCACCAAGCTCTCACCATATTTACTTTTGTCTGGCAGCCATTTGTTTTTTCTCTTCTTGGCTTCTTATGCCATCCTCTTGCCATCCAAAACACTAACTCAACAACTGTGTCCTGAGCTCCCGAGAGCTAACATAAGTTAACAGAGGCTACAGTATTGCAGCTGTTTATTTATTGAAGAAACCGAGAGATGAGGTGGAGCAGCCAGAGGACTTCAGAGGGAACGCCAGAAAACATAACATCTTCATAAAATATGATTCACTTTCACCAAAATCAGTGAAATTGATGCACAGAGGGGAGTTATTGTTAAGTGTAATAGCTGGTGGCAGGAATGACTTCCTGTAGCGGTCCTTTTTGCAATGGAGCTACAAGATTCACTGAATCAAACTGCTCTGTGTCGCTGGCTCTGATGGCACAGTAGATGGCTGCAAAGAAGATGGCACTTGCAACAACAGACTGCTCATTTTATAGTAGAAAAGTTACATAATGTTGCTTAAGAAAATCTAGAAGTAGAACTATAATTCGATAGTCACCTGGATGAAGTTAAAATTACCCCTATAATGACATTAATTACAGCATTTTGTGTGTGTGTGTTCTCAGGTGCTAAGATGCATCAAGTGGACGAAGACCTATTCATGTGTCCTGGCTTTGGAGAATTACCAGGTCAGTCTTCTTTGAGTTTAAATGTGTACATGTGTAGACTGTATAAGGCAAAATGGTTCTACATGAATGAACACACTGATGATGTGAAAGGGTACTGTAGTTTGCTTCATAGAAACCAGACATGTGACTCAAGTAATTTGGTTCAAGTCTCAAGCAAATCAGTTTTTTATGAACAAATCAAGTCAAGTCACCAAGACGCTGCAGTCTACAGAACCAGCTGTATCCTGACAAGGTATTAGTATCTGTTATAGTACGTGTATTGATCTAACCTGTTCAAAAAGCAGAACAGTTACGGTAATTTGTGCGATAAAAATAAATGTATTCCTGTGACTGATCCATCAGGTGGTGTTGTGAGGAGCGTGATCTCTACAGTATCCGACACTATGTAAATTTTGATCTTTGATCATGCCTTTCTTAATATAGCACAGTTTGCATTGCAAAGCGTTGTCGTCATAGATCACTCATTTCACCACAACTTGTTTTAATTTTCTGTGCCACACTGTGAACGCGCTTTTAAATGAAATAGGACAACAGCCAAAAAAAAAATGTGTTGTGGTTGCAGTGATACTCGCTACTGCTAATCATGCACACACGTCAAGACGTTGCAATCAGTCAACGTGCTCAGTCAACGTGATGCTTTCGGTCCTCATACATAAATCTCATTTTTCTTCACTTCATTTTTGTGTGTTAGCAGGTGGCAAGATGCAGGAATTGGATCAAGTCCTGTTTAACTACCCTGAGTTCGACAGCCTACTAGGTTAGTATTGTTTGAGTTTGAATTATCTGTCATAGATAGCATGGGGGGGTAACTGGGAAAACATCTGTCTTTGGTGACTGGTTAAGCCCATATATGTGTACTGCCTTTGTTCCGTGTTATCTAAACAATGAAGCAGAACTTGCCAGAACTTGCTAAGACCAGAGACACTGAAAAGTTGGTTTGGGATATGTGCTGGTTTAAGAGGAGGAGGATATTCAAACATGAGTGATATTTATTCATTAATTTTACTGGTAAAGAAATTTTTTTTCAACCAAAGTTGACAAGTACATCTACAGATGTAATCACAACTACTTTGCCACTTTGCCTTTTGTACTACACACATTCATTCCTCTTGTTGTGCTCCTCCTGTTCTCCTCTGAACTGGGACGTTTTCCACTGTTGTAGCCTCTTGTTTTGATATATGCAGCTAGTGCTGGTAAATCTGATAGTCCATTGCATACTATAACTAATATATTATAAAGATCATAACTAAGACTTGAATTTAGAAAAGTAGCCACAGAAACACACATGAACCTTCAATGTATGGCGAATGAATTTGAATAGTTCATTGGAAAACACGAATGAAAATTGGAACGCAAGCTGTTGTTGTTTTGTCTGATAATGATCTCATTATTTGTGTTTTAGATCAATGCTTATGTGAAGATTATCTCAAGACAATAGGTAAGCAACAAAAACCTCTGCACACATATTAATTCATTAACAGTATACAGTGTGTAATAACGCAACAATAACAAAGGTGATCTATTGTTTAATTCTCCCTGTGCATATTCTTATCTAGATCCAGATGTGCTCCTTGGCGACCCATGGTTTAACTGTGAGGAGGAAGTCACCTGCAGTAAGAATCTCCACTTTTCATTTTGCAGCTGCTGACAACAGACAGCCAATAAAGGAGAAAAATAATAGGGCTAAAACTTTAAAACAGACATGTTCATACACAACGGACAGCGCATGAATAATATACAAACACACTGAAACATATAGATCAGCGGTACTCAATAGGGGCGCATCCGGCCCGCCGGCAACCTATTTGTGGCCCCCGAACTATTATTTCTTCACTATGGGTTTTGGTTGGGTCAGCACGCTCCAAGGCAATGATGCACAGACAGTCTGTCACTTGGTCGCGCTGCGGTTCGCATATCGACACGTTGCCAGCTGTAGGAGCCTAGATTGCACGAGAAAAAAAGATTGCACGAAAATGGCGTGTTCCAAGCTAAAAGAAAGGTGGACAGTAAAAAATCGGCAATTCAAAGAAGAATGGACTGAAAAATCTGCATTCATTCCTCCCTCCAACCAGCACAAGACCCATGTGCTTAATATGCCAGGAGACTATAGCTGTGATCAAGATTTCCAATTTGAAACGGCATTATGAGACAAAGCATAGGAATTTTGAAGAGACATTTCCTCAGAATTTAAAGGGTAAGAGCAACAAAAATGAATGCACTGAAATTGTCATATCAAGCTGCAAGCAGGATTCTTGTCACATCTATGACACAACAACAAAAAGCAACAGAGCGCTCACATAGAGTGGCGTGGATTTTGGGTAAACACAAGAAGCCATTCTCAGATGCAGAAATAATAAGAGAATGCATGACTGAAGTGATGGACACAATGTTTGAAGGCAAACAGAAAGAGGAAATTAAAGCTAAAATTAAGCAAATCCCCCTCTCAGATTCCACAAATTATATTTTATATTTTGAGGCCTGACCGACCTCAATAAATGGACCTTTGAGTCATTGAAAAAAATCTTTGTGGCCCTTTAAGATTTGTATTTGAGTACCCCTGATATAGATTAAGAACGTTTATTAGTTAGCAAGATTTGAGGTGGTGCCTCCCTTGCATCGCAGCACTGCCAATTTACATACAAACACACAAGAAACTGACTACAATATATATAGAAGTAGCCTACACAGAGAATGAGATTTAATTACCCACAAAATAAAAACTAAACAAGAGGTTACTATCGTTCTGCAACAGACAAATGGATGGATGACGACCTTAGCATTTGCCTATACTGCCTATGCCACGGGCCGGCACTGAGTTAGATACAATGTGTTACTCATATTCATCCACAAGCTATGATTGACCCCAAACATTCTTTTTTGTCAATGAATGACTTTTTGGTAAATAAAAGAAACTTCCATCCATTTCCTGTAACCACTTATCCTTATCAGGGTGTGGGGGCTGGAGCCTATCCCAGATGACCAATTAACCTATTAACTGCATGTCTTGAGACTGTGAGAGGAAGTGGGAGAGAACCCATTCAGACATGGAGAGAACATGCAAATGCAAAAACGCAAATGCAAAATGCAGTACTTTTATACATATTGGGTTAGTAGAAGGTTAGTAGGAAAGTGGACAACAAGGAAATATAGCCAATGCCACCAAAGCTAAAGGGTTAAGAAAGTTCAGCCTCATCCTGTGTGTTATTTCCTTTTTCTTCAAGAGAAACATGCTTCAGTACCAAGATCAGTTCAGATTTCAGTTCAGTACTGAAATTCATGAGAATAACAATCATGGCTGGTAACTTTTACTTCCTCTTTCATGCACTTCAGATGACATTCCCATGCCAACAGAGTTACCCAGCCCAGACAGCAACCAGCAGGGACAAGAGGACCAACTAACGGGCAAAATAAATAACAGAAGGAAAAGAACCAGAGGTAGATAAGCAGAACCTACTACCAGAACCTGATCACCTCTTTTATCATACACAACTTTATAATATTTCAGCTTCAGCTTTTCTGCAAGTCTGAACTCATGCATCTGTTTAACTTTGTTTGTGTAGCAGGTTTACATGTTCTATATTTTTCCATTTCAGCTCCACGTTCACAGCGGTGCACTAATGAGAACACACCATCTAGGCCAAAAAGGCAAAGAACAGCAGGTGACCTACTCAGACTGTCGGTTTGATCTGTTGAACTATTTGGCACTATTTGTGTGAAATATATAATCTATCCATAGCTAATGTTTTATCCTGCAGAGAGTCCAGGTGCACATAATAACCAATGTTTCACCTCAGCCTTGAATAAATTTGAAAAAGAAAGTTTATAACATTTTGGAATAGATGTACAGATTATTGAAATGTATTTATTGTGTTGTAGTTATGGAGCTCAAACTTGCCAAAACAGCGATATTGTCCTTTAAACAGCACTTTCCCTTAAAGGTGCACAGATGCACATAACAAGCTCCATAGAAAGGTTGTTCCAAAGAACCACTCATTCACCTTTTGGTCTAAATATAGTGCTCAGAATGAGGTTCTTTTCTGGCTTACTGAGCTAAAATTGACCCAATGTGGTGCCAATATATCACTGATGCTTAACTATACCCTTTGTTGGTGTTAAATTTATATTACAGTTGGATTAATGGATCAAAATGAGTCTTCTGTTAGATGGTTTTCTAAGTGGTCCTTGGTAAAATTAATGAAGTATCATGTCAGTATTGCTATATTGGCCCCATAGTGGCCAAATTTTTACCCAGTGCTTTTTAGTTTGTTGTAATGTCGTTTCTTCAACTTTTGCAGGTCGACCAAAACCCAAAGAGCGACAGGCCGAGCCAGTTATCAGCCAATGTAAGTTTCCGAGGTTCCTGCTGTGAAGTTATTCTTATTCATATAGACACTATAGGTTTTTTAAAAACATTTAAAGTAAGGTAATAACAAAAATGTATTTGTGTCAGTGGTAAGAAACAACAGTAATTCAGGTTACGGACATTAAAGGGGCTGGAAGTTGTGTTACTGCAAAATGGGCACGTTAACTAAACAGACAGGTGTAACGTGAGCACATCAGATTTGTTTACAGACAAGAAAAAGAGATGTTTGTTAGCTATGCTTGACTTGGTTCCTTCGTGGCAATGGAAAACAAGAGAGAAACAGGAAGTTTTGTTTTTTGGCCTTTTTAAGCTTTATTTGACAGAGACAGCTGAAGAGTGACAGGAATGTGGGGAGAGAGATTCAAACCCTGGGCCACTGCGGCAAGGACTGAGCCTTTGTACATGTGGCAGATTCTCTACCCACTGAGCTAACCGACACCAAGAAACAGGAAGTTTAATTTTGAAGTCGTGAGAAAAGAGGGCATACTGATGAGCAAAAAGAAGAAGCCTCACCTCCCTTGACTTCCACCAGATCAGCTTTTTAGATAACCGAGTACAGTTAAAAAAACCATAAGCTAAAAAAAAACAAAAACTGCTGTTGATAGTTTATAGTACACAGTTGTAAGCCATGTGTAGTCTTTAACTGTTGGTCGATGATCAAGTCTACAAATATCTCTCATTCAAGGGATGAAATCTTTGACGTTAAATCCCGTTACTATGTCATCGGGAAGTAAACTATCAGCTTGATTTTTTTTTTTTCCTTGCCGTCCTTTTCATTTCCGTGTTGATATGTTCAAGGTTAACAAAGCGTGGGGCCAGAGAACAATAAGGTTGTTGCTTTTTTTTTTTTTGCAGGCATTGATACAGGATCAGAGCCAAGTCCAGCAGAGGGAGCGAGCCTCCCCACCACTCCACAAAGAATCTTTCATCTTCCTCCCTCCATTCAGTTTATTACCATTCCAGAGACTGCAGGATATAAGGTTGTTCAGACACTGAGGCTCTCACCTCCGGTTATTGGCCTCCCACTCCCCAATTCAGCTTCTTCACCTACTTATATATTAGGTGAGTAAAGTATCCGCTTACATTGGGTTGCAAATGCTACACATCTGGATGTAAAATAATTGCAAAGGGTTGTCCACCAAAAATCTTTCATATTCATTTAGATGAAAATTTCAGTCATAGTTCATTTGAATCCTATGCTGCCTAGTTATAGACATACTCTAATCTCTATTTCTGATATAGTTCCTGCTCCCTCACCATCCTGCAAACGTCAAATGCCTCCCCTCTCCCCAGGTGAGTCAAAAACACTTCTTGGATGTGCATGCATGTATGTTTGTTTGCTGACTCTACTTCATGTACATGTATGCAGAGGTTCCACATTTACAGTTTTGGTTCTCCTTTTTTAAGCAGCAACATGGCGATCACTCTCTACAGACTACTGTACATGTGAATGCAGGCTCTTAACTTTTCTCTTGTGTTTGTAGTGGACGGTGCAGTAGTGCCAGTTCAAGCTAGCTCATCCCCACCAGGATCTCTGTCAGACACTGCTAGCAAAGCCATGTCTCCCCTTTGTACCTCACCCATCTCCCCCAGCAATGGTGAGTATTAGTCACTTCTCGCTCCATGTGCAGAAATTATCCTGTAGAGTTATTGCCATGTTACAAATATCATGACACGTTGCATTTCAGTGATGTCTGCATGTAAGGAATCACCGCTTCCTCAGTCTCCCACCGTCCCTGATATTCCACGTAAGTTACCAGATGCTTTTTCTCCTCTCTTCTGTTTTGATATAGTTTCCTGAAAGTACAAATCATGCTCTGTGGAGTAGCAGTTTGGTATCTATCTGTGTTTGTTTTTCAGAAGCGGTAAAGGACTACATACAGGAAGCCAAAGCACGTATGTGTCAGGATTTGGAGACAAACCTTAGCCTGACCTCTCATCACGTCGATGTGCAAGTGAGCCAGAGAGAAATAGTTCGCACTGCAAAAACCACAAACAAAGTCCTGGACAAAGAGCTAGTTATTATGGGAGATACAGATCGGCAAAAGAGCTTGTTGCGACCAAGCCAGGTAAGTTTAACTTTGAATGCATGAACATTTTTTAACATACTATAAAGCTCAACATTTTGATTAGTTTATATGAGTAGTGAAATCACTGGATGTGACTCACTGTATGTTTATCTTTTTCCATTTAGATCTTCGAAGGCTCAAATGGAGACAAATCCAAACGCTACATATTGCTACTTGGCAATGCTGGCATGGGAAAGACTACCCTGATCAGGAAGCTGTGTCTTGACTGGTCCAGAGACTGCATTCCACAGTTTGACTTTGTCTTCTTATTAGACGGCAAAGCACTCACATTAATGGAGTCGACCTTTAGCCTTCAGTCCCTCCTATTAAATGTCTCGTCCTTTGTTCCTCCCTGTTTGGATCCAGAGGCAGTGTTCGCTCAAATCCTTGCAGCCCCTAAGCGTGTGCTCATCATTTTTGATGGGTTTGATGAGTTGCGTGACTATGAATCTCTACTCCAAACTCAAGAAAAAGACTTGATAACATCATTGCAGAGAGACAGCAAAGCACAGACATACACAGTAAGACAGTTATACTCTGCCATCCTTCAGAGGATCCTCCTTCCAGGCTGCACTCTTTTGCTTTCTACCAGACCAAGAGGTACTGCCAGCCAGCTACTCCGGCGGACGGACAGCTTTTTGGAGATGTGTGGCTTCACCCCAACAGACATAGAGACATATCTGTCCCAGTACGTCACAGATCCTGCCCTCAGAGCATCTGCTTTGGACTGCCTAAAAAACTGCAGCTACCTACATCTCCTGTGCTGGAACCCTGGACTATGTCAGTTGGTCTGCTGGCTTTTAGAAGAGTCCAAAGGTTTGGAGGTCCTACCGAGAACTTTAACCGGGCTCTGCCATCAAGTGCTTCGTCTGAAAATGGAAATGGACAATAAAACCACACACTCACAGGCTGAACCTCAAACGGAAATACCCGTGCAATCTGGAGGAGAGACCCAGACACGAATCTCAAGTAGTTCTAAAGTGAAGAGGTGTCAAAGAAATACTCGGACAAAGTCCAGAGCGCAGGTTCACACTCGTCCCCAAAGAGCAAGGAAGGCAAAAAAACAAGAGAAAGAGGAAGATGAAGTGGACCAAGAGGAAATGGAGAGTGTTAGTGAAGAAGGAGATAGAACACAGCAGAGAGAGTTGCTGTCCCAGCTGAGTTCTTTGGCCTGGGAGTGTGTCAAAGCAAACTCCTCCATCCTGCCCACAGGGCGGATCACATCTGCCAAACTCAAGGAATTTGGCTATAGGACAGGGCTTTTTACCTCCTACCACCTGAGGAGGCAAGTTGTTCCAAATTGTGAGACACAGGGAGGAGGAAGAGGGGACAAAGAGGACATTAGAAGAGAAGTGAAAGAAGACAGTGGAAACGCCTATGCTGGCGATGACAACATCATGTTGTGGGCCAACCCTTTCCTTCAGAGTTACTTGGCAGGGGTCCATTTGTCTTTGTCAAGGTAAAAGTCACTTGATTTATCAGAAGAAAATTGTTCCTCTATCCTTTATCCTAATATGAATAAATGGTTGATTCATCCTAGCCTCACCTCCAGTTCCCTGCTGTCTTGATTTTCTTAATTCCTTCTCATTTCCTGTTTCCCCAGGACTGTTTCAGATCGTACCTTCCTTCAGACCCTTCCTTTTCAGGCAGGCCCAAAGGCACGTCGGCGCCCTCAAAGGGAGGAGCTTGAGCTCACTCAACGATTTGCAGTCGGGCTTCTTTTCCACAACAGGAAAGAGCTGCAGAGGCTTCACTCACACACAGCGACTGCCTTTAGAGATATGGTGGTTGGCAAGCAGACTTTAGTAAAAAAGCACCTTGAAGGTCTTTTGTACGGTGACCTAAGCCCTGCCCAGGTCCTGGAGGCTTGTCACTATGTTTATGAGGCAAGTTCCACACATGGTGATGGTAGCAGAGACAGTGGCAGCACAGAACTAGTTGGTCACCTGGCATCAAATCTCCCAGAAGTCCTCACATTTCGTGGCGTTCCACTGAACCCAGCGGACGTTTTCGCTGTGCAGAACGTTCTTGAAAGGGGTGGAACTGAGGGTAGAGGTTTTTGTTTGGATCTGGAGGATTCTGGGATACAGATCTCTGGACTCAGAGCTTTGGTGGGACTCAACAACCTCAATACATACAGGTACACAATCCACATTTCAAAGAGCTGCTTGGTATCAGTTGAGTTTGTTCACCCCTCCCCTAGACAGTGATTGGCCAATCATACCGTAGCAACACTATAAAAGGCAGGCCAGTTGTGTCGAGCTCTGGATATCTCCACATTCTGAAGTGATCTTTATGGCACTGTATTATGGTGGTGTGTTTTGCCAAAACCACAACAGTAAATTTAATTGTCTATTTGCTTTCATGTATTTGTTTTTACTTTCAATGCCAAAAAGTCAATTATTAACTAACTTTGTGAGGTCATAAGAAAGAAAAAAAAAAGCCCCATTCTTGACTAGAACATCTAATGTGCAGTATTTCCCCCACTGTGTGGAAGCCAATCCTGGATATTGTTAGAATCAAGGCCAATGTTAGCGGCACTGCCCTACTCTTTATTTGATTTAGGGAAGTTTACACTCCAGCTATCTCAGCCAGTGTTACCAAACATTGACTAGTCCTCACCCTAAAAGCCTTTATTCTCACAACAGAGACAAACCTTGTTTTTCGAGTGTGTCAACTCTTGGGTGTCTTTTAGGGCATGCATTGCGGATGTCATCTCCTTATGGGAGCAGCTGGAGCAAGGTGATGACGAAGGGCTCCGACAACGGGCGGTGTCCAAACTCAAGATTCACCCCCTAAAAGCCACACAGGTGTGTCACATAGAGCACCTGGCAAAGCTAGTGAACATCCATACGCAAAAGAGGCTGTCAGACAGGTAATAATACCAGACATTCTTTCAGATTCACTCAGTTATACTTTGCAACATACAAATTATATGTCTGCTTGCTGAACTGTGTGTTGTGTTTATTTGTAGTCCCAGCCAACTAGATTCCATCTTGGCAGAGGGAGTACCAGCTGTCAAAGAGCTGCACAAGCTGGAGTTTGAGTGAGTAGCTCTGCCATTTGAATTATGATGATGATGATAATGATGATGGTGATGATGATAATGGCATTATCTTTCCCCCCTATAGGCTTGGTCCAGAGAATGGTCCCCTTGCTCTTCCAAGGCTGTGGGAGCTCCTGCCAGGCCTACACAACCTACAGCACTTAGAGTAAATATACACACCTTTACCTCTTGTTATCACTCAGTGGATCAATCGCTGTGTTTATACTTGCTTCTAGAGTCTGACAGTAGCTTTCTCATTCTCCTCCTTCAGTCTAGAGAATAGTAAGATAGGGGACAAAGGAGCAGAGAAGTTGGCTGATGCTTTAGTCTCACTCTGTTTCCTGGAGGTGCTCAAGTAAGTACAAAATGTTCCTTTCTTAATCCTTTCACTGGTCGGGTTTACATTTGAACTCGCGATACATAACAAATCATCAAAAAAGTAAGATTTGTATGTGCATTATGAGGGTTTAACTAATTGTTTCCTTCTGGTTTCTAGTCTGTCGCAGAATTGCATAGGAAACGAGGGGGTGAAAAAACTGGCAACCACGCTGAAGGGTCTGCCCAAACTGCACTGTTTAAGGTATATAATGTACACACGTATTTATAGCTACATTATATAGCTAACACCCAAAATGAGACACAGTAAACCCACACATTTTCACTTCCCCTTTCCTCCCCTTTGTTTTTTTCCAGCCTTTACAGTAATGTGATTTCTGACGAAGGAGCAGAGAGTTTAGCAGCTGTCTTGCCACATGTGGCTTCCCTCACTGATCTTGAGTAAGACTTCATATATTTCTCTATATTTTTTCTTTTCTTTTTTCTGTGTATTTATGCCTGCTGTGATAACATGTTGCACTCAACTGACCCTATATGTACCCCAGCAAGAAATATCTTACATAATACCTGTCTGTTTATTTGATTAATGAGAAAATATACTGTGTTATCAGTATTTTGTGCTATATATCATTTGGGCCATAGACAGACAAATCCACACACACACACGTAAAAAGAGGAACCGGTGAAATGTTGATCAGCTGATGTATTGGTTTATGATGACTAATATGTTGATAAAAATGTGTTTTACGTTGATTTGTCACTATCAGTAGTACACATTGAAAGTGTAAACTTTTTCTGTTTGACAGCGTGAAGTATAACAAGCTCACAGATGTTGGAGCACAGAGCCTGGGAGTCAGTCTGAGAAACTGTAAAAGAATGAAAACTTTGAGGTGAGAAAGCCTCGTTTGCACCTGCGACCTGTGTGTGTGTGCATGCGCGTTTGTGTGTGTGTGTGTGTGTGTGTGTGTGTGTGTTGTATGGCAACGATAAGCATATCCTGTCCACCTTTTTTTTGGAAAGATATTTAAATGCCCCAAAGCCAAAACTAGCCATTGTTTTGAATTTCCTTCCCTGTTAGGTCATGTTGCTCTCTTTTCCCATCATCTCGTTGCAGGATGTGGAACCAGTGTATTCCATATGGAGTGTTTGAGAGACTTCAGCAGCAGGACAACCGGATTCTTTGCCATTAAAAATATGAATCCTCTCAATACAAAGCTATGAGCTTTTTGTCATGCATCTCATGCATATATGTTTACACTACACAATGCATTATCTGAAGCATGTATGCTTGACCTACAACGGTAAAAGGAAGCACAGAGAGAGTGAGCACTAAAACAAAAGAAACTGTATTCTTCTGGTCAGCTCGACAAATGATTTCAAAGATTCCAGACAGTGCTACAAGGAAGTAATAAATCCTTTAGAGCCACGCAGGGCGTGTGTGTAAAGATGTGTGGTTATGTTTGGTAGAAATTCAAGAAGCATATTTTTGCACTATGATATTTCTCATGATGCTAGCTAGTTTTTTGTACTCTGTGCCATTTTTAGATTTTGTTCTTGTTTTTTGGGGGGTTTTTTTGGTAATGCAAACAGTATTTTTGTGTTCTTCTTTTGTACATGAGCTGTACATTATAGAGTGATTAAAAATCGTCCTGCACTTTAATGTAAACAAAATCATTTTCATTTATGTTGTCAACTGGTTTGTGCCATCATTTCCCGTGTTTATTGAATTCATTGGTGTATTATGTACAAATTTTACTTCCTTCTCAACAGGTTTCTGTTCTCTATTTTGATACACACTGACCTTTAACAAGGCGTCACATGGTCCATTACATTACTTTACTTGCTTTAATCAGAATTTTTCTGACTGTACAGAGCAGGGGGCACATTCTCTAATTTTGACGTAATGGTAAAATGAGTGGGGGTACATAAAGTACTATACTATAAATATTCTTGATCTTGACTATCTCTTTCTAACCTGTCATTACAAGTCCCATAAAGTTATGGAAGTGTAATACTAAATTACTAGAGTGCTGCTTTAAAAGTAAAAAAATAAACAAAAATAAACGTCAGGTCAAGTAAGAACTCAATCAGAGAATCACTGCCAGACCTCTGAGCCACTACCCGCATCATCACATTTGTTTATCAATTAAAATCAGTGAACGGAGTCTGATGATTGTTTGACTTCAAAACTATGCTGCTCTTCAACTGTTTCATTTTTGGCATTTTGTCACGTACGTCACAGATATGAAACGCTTAAGACGAACACTTAGAAATAGCTACATCTAGATTTTTTTTTTTTTTTGTGGCTGTCTAATTCATTTTAGGAAGTAGGAAGAAAACAAGCCACAGTTTCTTTGTTCGCTAGTGCCCTCAGGCGCTCGATACAGTATTCATTTTATATACTTCATTTATTAATATCAGTGATTTGAATTACAATTACAGTCCTAATTTAATATATAAAAATAAAATGTTATGTTGTTGTGTAAATAGACCATGCAGCACTTGAATATCCATAAAAATAAAATAAGTTTCTGTGTTTTACTGTGTTATATAATATCATACCACGGTAAGGTCTTGGTATACTTCATGGCTGCATCACAGCACAGCAAAATGCCACTGGCATCGCAGATGAACTTTTTTAACCCTTTCCTCAGTCAGAAACAGCAGATGGTTATGGTCCATCACACCCAGACACGCCAGGTAGTGTCTGTTATTAGTCAAAGGCATTTTACAGACTATATTCCTGGCATACTGTAGATTTTAAAGACCAGAAGGTTGCGGTCTGATCTGTTGGGGGTTTTTTATTCATGAAGCACCTGTGCCATCAACATGTGCCAACAAGCTGCTGTTGTTTTCTGATGTGCTGATGCTCTCTTGTGGGCAAAATGTAAATTGACACCAAAAGAGCACGTGGTGACAAGTAAACAGAGTTGTCTGCCGCAGCATGATCTTCAATAAACGACTCAAATAACAGCTGGTGACGGCTGGAGGAAGAGACAAAAAAAAAAGCTGGCATTCGCTCAAAGTTTATTAAATACACATTGGAAAATAAAACTCTGTTGACGATCCATAGCTTATTATAGCATGTGCATGTCTGCAAAGAAGTACATGTGGAGGGATGACACAAGCGTTGGGTAAAGGCTGTATGTTGATGATGACTAAACGTCCAACAACTTGAGCAGAAGCTCTTATCCGTCAAAGTCCTTGTGACGTCTTATGTGTTTCCACTAAACTAAGATGCTGTGAGCAGAGTTGATCAGAACCTGACCAGCACAGTGTGGTGTCACGCCCGGGAAAATGGCACAAACTGTTTTATACCTGCGACCAACACCGGTGATTTCTAAACAGTTTTTGTACAAAACTGAAGATCGCCCTCATCTCACTGCTTCACTTGAGTACGGGGAGCGACTTTAACGTTTGTTTTTCTCAAAGTGTCGTCCTGACATTCAGACATTGGGTTAAAAGTCAGCCTGTTAACGTCATCCACCTCCAGCGTCTTCTTCAACAGGTACTGATGACTTACTTGTCATCTACAGTAAGCACTTACTTGGTATTGATTCAATGACTTTTTGATCAAATTCCACACAGACATGTTTTACAATATTTAATGAATATTAGTATCCTGAGCTTTGGTGTCATGTGATCTAAGTGCCTTTCAGATGGATATATATATATATATATTTTTTTTTAATCCTGCCAAAAATAGATTTCTTTTTAATGGACACTGATTTATACAAACAATCCAATCAAAACACTGCAAATGTCCCCACAAACAAAACATTGGTTACTGGCAGCCAAGAAACAATTTGGTTATCAGCCTTCATGAATTAATACTGGTGGAAAACAGCCATCAAAGTGTTGGACACAATTATTCTTTACATCCCTGTTCTTAAGTTGCTTTTTTTTCCTTTTGAATTCATTACTACACAATGTTGCTGTGGACAATTAACTGACTGTATCTAAATACACCATTTGAGATGAGTGGGCCAAGTGATGGTCAAACATGTGGGTGAAAGGTTGTCTAGCAGACTGTAATGTTTAAACCACTGACAGGCAAGAAAAGTCTGGACAAAAACTTATTTCGATTATGAAACATGCATGTGCAAATTGGAACTGTCTCTACAGTCTTCAGTTACGACCACACTGACGATTATTATGCACAATCTGCTTATTCTGCTGGGCAGTACTGTACGCTAAGAGAAAACATTTGTTCCTCTGTATTGCTTCCAAAAATTGTCTGGGTACAGTACTTTCATATCTACATTTTAATATCGAGTAAATCAACTGAGCTCTGAGCATCACAGACACAAGGCGGTTTTCTTCCACCCATCCACGACCAAACCTAACGGCTGGATGGAACAATAACCTGATTCTGTGCACGATCTCATCTGTGTAACTACTGAACTGCCTCTTTGCTTGACTCCAGTTCATTATTGCTGCCAAGAATAATTATTTTATGTTCTAAATTCAGAACGAACAGAAGAAAGTCTGATAAAACAAGAGTTTGACAACTAAACCGAACAGATATCATGCCGAGTTTTTCCATGTGTCTAACTCACATTTAAAAACTAAACATGTATGCAACACGGAGAATGAAAAACAGGGTGTCTTCATAAAGTTTCAGCCTTTGACACAACTCATAACAGTTTGACACATTTGGCCACTTGGGGTCATTAGTAATCTATTACTGTTAAGTGGAAAATTGTAATTTGCATATAATCCAAATTACTAATACGATATACTATAGATTATCAGAAAACCTACCTAGATACTTTAATACTTTCTACATTACAGTGAAAAGTGTGGTGGTGCTCCTGATTTATAAGACAGTGTGAAGTGATTGGGGCTTTCCTATATCCTGTGTCCAGTGTCTGTGTCCTGCCAGTGCGTGAGTTCCTAACCGTGCTCCTGAGAGTGTGTACATCCCTGAAGCAGACATACAATATGGGTGACCTCGAAAGACACATTTTAAACTCGCGCCTCCGGAATGAGTGAGCCTGCGATCTAGCGATGCGCTTTGAAAACTTAAAAAGGGACAAACAGTTGAAACAAGTTGCTCTTGCGAGTGATTAATGCGACAGACCTATAGCGGACATTGTTTTCCCACACTTTACAAGTTCTTCTGACTCACACCGTGGAAGACATCACACTGTGACTGAAGTGGAAAGTTTTCAATTCCTTCCTTCAGCAGTCAGCTACCAGATCTTTGCACAGCCTTGGTAACTGATCACTTTAAAAACTGTATCGATCTGAATCGTGCTCAACATCTCGAGTGACATTCATTTTTCATCCACGGGGGAACAGCCGTCTCCTTCCTCTTGCAGCACTCCCTTTGTTATCTTTCATCGTGTCCACAGTTGAGGGGCACGGATGCCGGTGCTGAACCCCACCATGTGCGAGCGGAGGCAACAGTTTTTTTAGCATGGGCAATAGATTGATTGACTGACAGCTGATCCAGTGCAGAGTGCTCTTCCCACGGAAGAATCGCTGATCGTATGGCCGGCGGTGCTGAATCACTTCAGGCTACCCTAGTTTGAGCCGAGACAGCCTAGAAACACGAGACACAAGCGTTACAACAGATTATCAATAAAACATGTCTTGTAGCTCAATTTATAATAAAAGCAGATTCAGAAGTTTTATTCTTATAATTCTTTGAACATATGTGAGGTGTTTTGTGTGTAAGACATAAAAAAAACAATATTTTGTGTGCTTTGCTTACTTTTTCACTGATATGTCCGTGAGAGAAAAAGGCAGCAACAGCATCCACCTTGAGGCATTTTCTCCCCACATGACCGACCAGGGAGTATTCACGCTGGACTCAGACCTCTGCATCATCACCACCTTTAAAAAAAAAAATCATCCACTTTTCGTCCTCCAGGAGCGCCCTGTCACTCAAGATAGCCCTCAAACACATCCAGCTCCGTGTCCGTGTCGTAAGGGACAGACGCCGGGTCGGACAGCACCCCGAGGTCCACCAGCGCCTGGTCCATGTCCTCAGGCAGAAACACTATCCCCACATTCAGGACGATGTACTCCATCAGAAAGGCATAGTAGAGGATCAGGACGTTCACAAAGAACAGGCCCAGATAAAACATATATGGGAGTTCGTCCAACAGCGATTCTACCGAATCTAGCTGGGCATAAATTGGATGTGTCATAGAAGACAAAGAAAGCCACGGTTTGGGTTCTTGCGTTTGTTGAAAGCAAAGCAAGGATGTGAACGACTGGAGTTGCTTGTGACACCGCTAGATATCCGTGTGGGGTGGTGATGGGGCTGGGGCGTCCATTTCGGCTCGTCCCGACCTGCAAACAGTGATTCAGAGGAGGTCGCTTATGAGTGCCACTTTATCTGTACGGTCCAGAAGAAAACGAAAGCAACACAAGTAGATTTAAGGGTGAAACGCTCATAGCTAACTATTAATAACCGGAGGGACGGTGTCAAAATATCAAGTTAGTGAGCTCGACGCATTCTTGACATTGATTCTTTGCGGATTTCACGCCATGCCAGCTGGCTACGGATAAAAACAGTAGCATGCACTGCTAGTGAAAACAAACGCGAACATTTCTACAAGCGAAGACTTTCCTTGCGTACATATCCGTCCGGGGAATACTAAAACACTCACGAATACACGCTTCTGTCGATGTTTGTGTGGCTAAATGTCCCGTCTAACATTTTCCCCCAACTGCATCAAAACAGTCCCGACGACAAAGCGACACCTGAAGCCTCGGCAGCTTATTGGCTCGCCGCTCGGCAGGCTCTACTGTGATTGGTCTTTAAGATGTCAGTTGGCCCACGCGAGGACGCGTCGCCTGCTTTTATAGTCACTGCTAACATAGGAAGTGAGTGTTGTAGTTTTTTGTTCGCTCGCTCTTGAATGCTGTGTAAAGAGTCCGTCGCGGGGAAAGAACACCAACTCCCAGACAAACCGTCCACTAAACCTGTTACGTAATGACGCCTCTCAGCGCTGCTATCGCTGCTTATCACCTTCTGTTTGCTAAGAAGCTATCTACACGGGAAAGTGGGTGTAATGGACAGACGGGGACACTAACCCGAGTAAATTAACGCACCGTGCGAAATATCGCCCCCCTTTAACACCGCAACAATGTTTGGCCGGTCACGGAGTTGGGTTGGAGGACAGGGGAAGACGAAAAACATCCACTCCTTGGACCATTTGAAGTGAGTAGCATTTAGATATGCTAACGTTAGCCTCTGCTGTGACTGGGGACGTTGCCAGCGTTCATTAGCACAGTTACTAACAGCTAAAATAACAGTAACGTTAGCTAACTAATTGTAGCTGTTGTCCAGCAGATGTCCAGTCAGCTAATTAAATCCACGGTCGCTGTGTCGCTCCTGCTCTGCTTGAGAGTAGACATGTGAGCTAGCTCTTGTTAGTTAGCTTTAAAGTGATAATCCACCCTGTTCTAATTGTTTTGGACGATAAAGTCGGTACATAACATCCAACATTAACCGTCCATACAAGCTGAAAATCGAAGTAGCGGGACTCAAAGTGCATGCACAGGTGTTTCAGTTATTCTGGCTAATTAGACCAAGTCTGCTGAGGCTGAAGCAGGGAGGAGCTATGTTGGGGAATTATTGAGGTCACCAAAGTCCATGCACCAATCAGGCTGGCAGAACTTATAGTTGCGCCACCACAACAGGTGCAACAAATTAACTGTAGTTAATCAAGCACACACCCATAACAGAGTCCCGAGGAGCCTAATCAGGCAAAATAAGTGAAAACACCTGTGTCTGTGTACAGTATGTGTTATTATATTATAGCAGGGGTCGCAGAGGTACTGCAGGGGGGCTGCCAATTTTCACCAAAATAATTTGTGAGAATTAAAAAATATAACAAAGTAAACTCAATGCAAGCATTAATATGCAATAAAAAGCTACTTTTGACAAAAATTGTCACTATTTTTATATTATTTACAAATTATTCCATTATGCCTGAATGTTTTATCAGTCATAAACACATATAGGGTAATACCCCAGCATATTTGTTAATACGGTGAAATAAAAGGTGAATAAAGTAAATATAAATGTTATTATAAGCCAGGCTTAAAATGTGACACGTGGGGGTCTCTGTTCTGTTTGTCTCTCGTCCAAGGGGTCCTTGGGCTGAAAAAGGTTGGAGACACCTGTATTACAGTGTTTGGAGATGTTTTATTGACTCTAAATTAGAGGCTGCAATTGTGCGCACATAGCAATGACATGGTTTACCACCTCACCACTATGGTAGTCAGTGTCCTGTAAGTTGTTTTATTATTCTGCTTCCAGATATGTCTCCTGCTGTCAAGTTTAAAGATAGATTTGTACATATTCACAAATTACAAACTGAGCTGAGAATTCAACACGTTTTCCCTTCATTCATGTCTCCCCATCAGGTATATGTACCATGTCCTGACCAAAAACACCACAGTGACAGACCACAACCGAAATCTTCTCGTGGAGACCATCCGCTCCATCACAGAGATCCTCATCTGGGGGGACCAGAATGACAGCTCTGTGTTTGAGTAAGTACCTGTCAATGTCTTTACGCCAAATCCCTCGCCTGTAGCTACTAGTATGCAGATTTGGATTCCTGTGTGGGAGTGAAAGCTTTGTATTTGCTTATAGTGCTCATGTAGGCATGGTTTGCTTGGTGTGCACACTCTTTTTTTTAAACCTCACATTCATGCAGGTGCACACTTGACACGACCTGTGAACAGTTTGCTCCCCATTTATTTTTAATTTTTATGTTTAGTCACCTGATCTGGAGATGTTTGAACAGGCAAACTTCAACTGGGAAACCTTTCTCTTTAATATTATAACTAACAGATGGATAATCGTACTGAAACAAGACAACAACCCAGCCTATTTTCACTGAAGAAAACTTTAACATACTTGTGATGGGAGTTACATATTTGTATAAAAAAGCAGTAATTAATTCTGCCAGGAAAAAAATATTGTGGGGAAGTGAATGCTTGGTAAGTTTTCTACAGCCCAAAATAGTCAAATTTATATTCAGCTGAGCAGTTGGCTTATTGTATAGTAGTAATAGGCTTGTCCTTGAAATGCTTCGGTGGTTTAGTATAAAAAGATTTCAAGAATGTTCTCTTGCAATGTCTACAACAAAACACAAAGTCATTTCTGGGGGAAGTCAAGCTCATGAGACCATCGTGCTTGTGTTTTGCTTTTAATCATAAGCCGCTCTGCAGTTTGTGCTGTATGTCATCACCTTTGTATATCCATTTCACCACCTCTGGCTTTATGATATGAAACAGGAAATGGCTTTGAGAAGCCACAGAATATGTTGAAAGTGCACTTGATGGTATTAGGAAACCCTCAGAATATGCATGACCTTATGATCACTCATAATTTTCTAGACTTGTAGATGTTTGGTATTTTGTAGTTATTAGCTACAGAGTTTTTATAACGGGGTATCCAGTCTGAGATCTGGTCCAATGAATGGTTGCTTTAAATGATAAACTGTAAGGGTGTAACGAGCAGTATGTGACTACAGGATATGAGCATAGTGCAATATCGAAACAAGATTAATTTTTGCCACATTGCTTTATTAGATAAGAAGTGTATAAAATAAACAACGGTCTGTTGCCAGAAATACAATCAGGCATGTTACCAACTACTCTACCAGGATGCTGCAAAAGAGAAACATTCTTCTTTTTGGCTATTAAATTTCAAGATCAAGTCATCATGGATAAAATCATGTATGTGTTTGTGTGTACACTCTTTGTGTGTGTGTTTAGCTTCTTCCTGGAGAAGAACATGTTTGCCTTCTTCCTGAACATCCTGCGTCAGAAGTCGGGACGCTACGTTTGTGTCCAGCTCCTCCAGACCCTCAACATACTGTTTGAGAACATCAGCCACGAGACTTCCCTTTGTAAGTATTTGAATCAACACTGCTTGGAGAAATAAAAAACACAATGTAATGCAACAAAGAATACCTTTCTTAAAATGTTTTGAGCCTGTGGTGGTGTTGGGAATACAATGTTTTCTTTAAGTCCAGATAAAATGTGAGCAGTGAAATATGTCCACTGTACTTATTACAGGGATGTTTGCTGGTGTTTGTTGGATTGGCCTGAAATATACAGCGTGTACATGCATTTTGCAGGCTAAACAATGCAAGGAATGTTGCACTGCCTTTCTTTGCTGAAACGTACAATGCATTTGCAGCCTGCTGCATTTTTTTGTTGTTGCTAGGCAACCAAAGATTCAGGAGATGATACACTGTCATACAGTGGGCTGATATCTTTATATAAAGTAAGTGAGGGTTGCATCTCTGTAAATTGTAGGGGTATTAAAAAAGTGACAGCTGTGATGGTAAGTTTCTCATGTTCAATGCATGCAACAGTCACTGCAGTCCAACCTCACTGATCTGATGATAGGAGAGCAAAAATGAAAGCAGTGACGCTATACACTCTTAGTTTTAGGTGCTCAGTATGCTCTTCTATAATCAGTCTCTTCTCCTTCTCTTCTCAGATTACCTATTGTCAAACAACCACGTGAACTCCATCATCGTCCACAAGTTTGACTTCTCGGACGAGGAGATCATGGCCTACTATATCTCCTTCCTCAAGACCCTGTCACTCAAACTCAACAACCATACCGTGCACTTCTTCTACAATGAGGTGAGGCCATACGGGGGGGGGGGAGACATATGAAGGATCTGTCATTCAATGTCAGTGTCTTTTTGTGCACTCACTATGACAAACAAAAAGGAGAAAGGAAGAGATGAAGGATAAGAGGCTTTCTTTTGCAATTTGTGCAAGTCCTGTGTTTGTACTTATCAGCCTACTTCTATCCACGAGTCATGAGCAGCACACTTCCCCCTCAAAACATCAACTTCCTGTGTAGATTTATCTGATCGTGTCCTCAGATAATCTTTCTCTTTACTATCTTATACAAATACAAGTGTCAATATTGCCTTCATTTAAGGGAATGTTCATTTATTATAGTAATGAAAACAGTGTTTCAACAAGAGTGTGAATGCGTGAGTGTGACTGTGTTTGTGTGGTAGTAGATGGTAACAACAAAGAATATCGACCACTTGAGCGCTCTGTGATGATGTTGTTACCTTTCATTGTTACAGCAGTTTCTGTAGTCCTTCCATTGGCCTGTGTGTGCTGGGGAAAGTTATTGGTGTACTGTTGATGGTAGCTTTATCCCTGAAGCCAAAACCAGACCCATGTGTAGATCTGAGAGCATTTATATTTAAATAATGTCATGCAAAAGACATTTTACAGTTTTGGATGTGCAGTTTTAAGCAACTTCGCTAACTCTGAGTCATTCTAAAGGCAAATTATATTTGAAATACATAAGAACCTCATTGCAGCCTTTCCCCCACAATTTACAAAAGTTGTATTTATAATTTATCTCTCTCTTCATTTATCGTCATTTATTGATTTATAGTTTATTTTCCTCCAGAGGGCGCTATTGGATAGCTGATTACTTTGACCACTTCTGCTCCTGTCAGATCTACACAACTTACATTTTTACGAGCAGAGGAGAGACTCCTGGTTTGGGTTTGGTGTCAGGGTCGGATTTCTTCATTTGCTGTGACCTCTGGGTGACTGTTTGTTCCCCGACCTCAACTGTGATTGGCCGGAGGTCGCAGTGACTGAGGAATGTTTGAGTAGAGGATCAGGCCCTGGCACAGAGAGAGATGACTGTAAGATGCAGAGCTGCTGGTTTGTCATACCTAAATTTACTATGCGCAGCATGCTGACATGTTAATATACATCTAAAGTACTGTTAGGAGCCAAAGTCTGTTTAGTTCAGCTCAGTCTTTTTGAGTGTCTCTGTGATGTATATCCCAAATTAAAACTTACAATGTTTTTTTTTGCTTGATGCTTTTGATATGTAGTGCAACTTCTACAAGTCAGCAACAAATTAGGCTCACTTGTGCATCCAGTATAGCATCCATACTGACTGATTTTTGAGAGTCATAACACATTTGTCATAAATTCTACAGGATTTGAGTTGGTCCAGGTTACTAGTGGGCTGTTTGTTGACCTAAGGTGGAGAAATAATTCTCCTTTAGTATCATGCTACCATTCTTACAGTAATCCTGTCACAACTTGAATACTCTCTGTAGTCTTTTCTTATCAAGCTGCACTACTGCCCAGAATTTCTGTCTCCACTAGCTGCTTTCTGTCCCTCTCTCTCTCTGTGGTCGTTTGTGGCCTGAGCGCGGCGGTGCAATGCTGTGCCTTGCTCACCGGCGCCCCCTCTCTGTCTCCCACACACAGCACACTAATGACTTTGCCCTGTACACCGAGGCCATTAAGTTTTTCAACCACCCTGAAAGCATGGTCCGCATCGCAGTCCGCACCATCACACTCAACGTCTACAAAGGTGAGTGGTAATAACACGCATGGGCACATGCTAAACGTACACACACACACCCACACTCACTCTCAATCACAGGATGTTAGGACTGCCTACCGCCTTTCTTTGTACTCCTTCCCTCCTTCTTGCTGCTGCTTCTGGTGCATGAGCATGACTAACAGGTAACGCTGTAACAAACACACACAGATCCACAGTCTGCTGAGTTTTTTGGCCTTAAATGTTTTGTTGCTTTCTACTTTCATCATTCTAGTTTAAAAAGATGGCTCTCTGGGAATGTGAAGTTGTCCAAAATATACCTTTTTTAAATGTCATTTAACACTGTCCTTTTACTTTATGAAGTGTTTATTTACAGTAATGCAGAAAGAGTCTTTTTCTTGTGCAAACAAGCGACTTTAGGGTATGATGGTTATTGTGAGGATAAATTATTTTTTATTATTATTGTCAAATACTGATTTAAACTTTTTCTTATTCTATACATTTGTCATCTCAGCACCATCTGCTGTTACTCAGTTCAAACATTTGCCTTTTGTTTTGTTTCTATTTCACCAGTTCAGGTGTGCAATAATAATTACATTTGGATGTAAATGCTGTAGATGCTATGCAGTTTTACTTCTGAATAATAAGATATAAAAAAAAAGTTATGATCTAATAACATAATTCAGCAGAAAACCAACTTGTTGGATTGTTGCATTTGTTTTTTAATAGTTTCTGAAACCAGACTCCTGAGACAGCAACGTCATGATTAAACTTAATTTGAACTCTGCGTATGTGCAGCACCCAAGGTGGCGTTACCACAAGGTTCGGCATCACCGCCTTACTGATGTCATGTCCTCCTATTCACTAACGATAAAAGAAACTAACTCTTCAGCAAGTCCAATCTACCCCGCATGCAAAATCACTGAAATCCCCCCACCCAAAAATCTCTTGCCGATTAGCACAGCAGGTTTTTCCTCTGAGGATACGTCCTCTCAGGAGCAACACAGCAGCGATTCTGTGAGTCTGAAACATCTAAAGGCTGTGTCACTTTCTGCAATGTGCTGTGTCAGCCTCTGCTTCTCCTTCCTGCCGTCTCTCTGGGCTTCTCAGGGCTCAGAGCTTGTCGCTGTCACTCCACGTGAGGCAGGTGGTGCATTTAGCGGGTTTGGCTTTCCTCCACATATCATGCTCTTCTTCACTATTCATAACATTACCTCGACACACAGTCACTGCAACGTATCAACTTTGGCATCCCGTCTGTCTTTGTACTTGTCTGTTTAGTCCTGCATGTTTGTTTTGCACATTACAACTTTGTGTCTGATGTCGTCCATAAAGTCCTGATTCTACTCTCAACATTGACGTCATTACACTTCAGCACAACTGACTTTAACCACAGTAGAAGACATACAAGTCATTTAACTTAGTGATGTCGGGAATGTATCATTGATGGGCTGGCAATGTGCTACGCTATAGTAAGGAATCTGTCAAAAAGGGGAAGCATCAACTTAAAGCAGCAACGTTTTTTCCCCACCATCTGGGGAATGTCAGCGGACCATGCAGAACATCTGTATCCTAATGTACAGTCTGAGACACAAAATAAACATTAACCCCTCAAATCTCATGAATTTAATTGTTTTTTAAATTAACCCAACACTGAAAACTTTTTGAAAGTATCATAACATTAAATGTGTCACAGTTTGATGCTTCCTACTGATTCCTTGGATCATGACCTGCAACAAATGACACCCTGGAAAAGGATTTTAATCAGCATCAATACTCTTTATTATTAAGCTAGCGTCAAGATATTTTAGTCAAATAATGTCATGTTATGTTTTGTTTGTTTCTGAGGAAGCTGCTTGCTTCAGTTTTCTCTTGTTGACATGCAGTAAAAAGCATTGAAGTCCTGAAGAAGATAAGTTTCAAATGTTTAGGTAACATGAACTCCTTTGCCAGAAGTGCCATTGTTTGCAGTTTATTAGTAAAGATACCTGCGGGGTCCTTCCCAACCACCACCCCTCCACAGCCGCCCCTTTACTCACGTTAACCCTGTGTCTGTTTCCCCCTCTCTCTCCTCCTCTTCAACAACCACTCCTCCTCCTCTTCCTCTCCTTGTCTCTCTCCTCCTCTCCCTCCTCCCTCCTCCCTCTGCGCGCCCCATCTGCCTAACTCCAGTTTCATGTAAGTTGGTTCCATTCATTCAGTCTTTTTTTGTAGGGCTGGGTATCCTAGAACCATGTTTTGTTGATACTTTCTCTCGAACACTATTACCAGTTGTTTCATGCAGCACACTGATGCAGTTACAATTCTAAAACAGGTGGTAAATTAGCCTATAAGCCAATCTTTGTTTTAGTTTGTTGGCTGTTTTCTGTTTTGTTTTTAACAGTATTGTTACTGTTAATTTGAGACTTTTTTACCTCTAAACTGTAAAAGGAGTTATTATTACACATGACATGTGAGTACTTGTTGATACCCAGCCCTATTTGTACCTAATGGTGTATTTGTTATAAATGTACCGGTATGAGTAATTGCAATTCTTGTTCTTGTAAACCATTCTGTATCACCCACCCACCTACATATATGCAGAAAAACCTGCATGCCTTTTTTTTTTAATTGTTTTTCTTGGGTTAATTGTTCCACACACTTTCAGCTGAGCCCCACAACTTGGTTGTTATTTTGGTGTTGGGTTTGACAGTTTTTGGTCACTGTGGTTATTCAGTCAGTATCTCCCCCTGCTTTAATTCTCTGGTCATCCACTGATGGACTGAGCTGGAATGACACTGTGACTCTGACTAGTGGCAGCTTGTGATTTGTCTGTTTTCTGCTGTTATGTGATTCATTCATTTGATTTGGTTGCTCATTCACTGTTTTTCCCAGTTTGACAGTTTCCCAGTTTGTTGATTGGCATTGCTAAATTACTATCAGCTTGGACAGCTACATGAGGATAGTGTTACTACGCCAGGACTGTTCACATTTAAAGTCAGTTGTCATTCACAGAACAGAAGCATCCGTAATTGCCTCTCAGATATTCTCTCTGATGTCTCAACTTTCTGGTTCCCTTCACTGAAGTTTCTCTATTGCCGTTCTTGTATGTATTTGAGGACACATAGCTTATCCCCTTTTATAGGCCAAGGCTATCCTGTTAGCTTTTTACATCAAAAAGTAACTCTGCTGATTTACCATTGCACTTCTATAACACAGACAGATGGTTAGTTTAAAAACACTGCCGCAGCAGAACCAGAGATGTTGTCTTTTTATATTCCATGCATCCATTTCCTGGTAAAAGCCTGACACCTGCATTACACACAATGCAACTAAACTGCAAACAGTTTGACCAGTGATTTATGTGTGCTATGCTAGTTGCTACTAATGAGGTGTCTGAGCTGCTAGCCTCAAGCAGAATTGTGCAGCAAGCTACAGAGTTCTGGTAAGCTCACTGCTTTTTAACTCCACATCTGAGATTTTTTAACATGTAGTATTCAGCCCAAACTAATGCTGCCTCAAGTGACATCACTTGAGGCAATTTATCAGACTTTGTGCAGCTTCCTCCGGAGCTGCAGAACTTCTTAACACCCGTAAACATTCTTTGATGTGTGAAATTGGTGGAGTTTCCCCTTAACCTTTGCACACAAATTACAGAGATTATTTTAAACATTGCCCACTGCCCTATGACTAATCTTGTGAGTTTCATCACTACGAAGACAAAGCCCAAATGTGGCTCAGATCTCGCTCTTAAGATAACTCCTCAGGAGAGACTCTGTGGGTGTGAGACACTGATAAACACAGACTCAGATGGCTTTGATTAGACAGAAAATCAGTTGGAAAAGTGTTTTGTTTTTCTCTTGTATAATCACAGTGCAAGTGACCCCTCACACACTTAACACTTCAAATTGAAATTCAGTTTTCAACAGTTTTTTTCCCACTTTAGCAGTGTTCCATTTATGCTGTATTAACAATAGATTGACTGGGCAAATTCATGTGTTTAATTTGACTTAACGTGGTTTTTAATTTTCTTAATTTGCCTCTTAATTTTAATGGTTTTGTTTGTTTTTCAAATCACATTTAACTGTCACATTTTGATATTTCTCTGGGATCACAAAGTCTATGTACATATGAGTATGTGTGAGTGTTGTGGGTATTTGATACCTGTGGGCAGCCTTGGTAACAACACTAACCCAGATCTTGATCCTGACCCTGCTCTCCAGTGGACAACCAACACATGCTGCACTACATACGAGATAAGACAGCAGTCCCATATTTCAGCAACTTGGTCTGGTTTATTGGGAGCCATGTTATCGAACTGGACAAGTGTGTGCAGACAGATGAAGAGTAAGTGCCATCTCTCCCTGTGTTTTTCACTATGGCCCCTAGGGGTCAGGCCTGATTCTGGTTTCTAAGCGTTATCCTGGTGCTTATTAGAGGACACTTCTTTTAAGAGACATGATGCCTTTGTATTGCATTATAATATATTTGAACTTCATCACTTACTCTGTATACAGCATGGCTTTCAAGTTAATTGTGCCACTCAATTAAAAAAAATCACTCAGGAAGGCGTCATGTGATTGTAACTGTGCCACTGTGGTGAACTCATTGTCAGCTTAAATATAATAATGTACAATAAAACATTGAGAACATCTTCTTCATGCCTCAGGATGTTTTGTTCTTGACCACTTCCACTACCTAAATAACATCCATTCTCTCTGCCCCTCTTTGTTGTCTCCCAGACATAAGAACAGAGGGAAATTAAGTGACCTGGTAGCAGAGCACCTTGACCATCTCCACTACCTGAACGACATCCTCATAATCAACTGTGAATTCCTTAATGACGTTTTGACTGACCACCTCCTCAACCGTTTGTTCCTGCCCCTCTATGTCTACTCTCTGGTTAGCCCCGAGACGGTACGTTACCCTGAACTGCATGTTGAAATGAAATGGATTACACTGACGATAAAATTGATCAAAGCAGTGAGCTTGTCATATAAGAACTGCTTCTTCCATTCATATCTGACATCAAATTGTATATATATATATGACCTTGTCTGGCATAATTATTATTATTATTTTTTTCTATTTCTTCAGTCTGAAGACCGAAAGATCAACCCTCAGGTCTCCCTCTACCTGCTATCGCAAGTAAGCAAAACATACACACATGCTGTGCATCACATGCTACCATCGCCAAAGAACTGATATACTTTTAGTTGTGTGGTCGGATGATCTGCCAATCATTCTGCCTGTTTATCAGATTTTTGTTAATGTGTTAAACATGGAATATGATCCAAACATTATGAAATATTTCAGCTTCATGTGTGTTGTTTGTAGAATTGTTCTGCATTTCCTGTACATTCCCATGGAAAGAAAACCTCCAATAAAATTGCAATGCTTGCCTCAAAGTTTGACTGAAATTTAAAGTAAGCTTCCTAGACTTTTATTTGACATGCAGCAGTTGGTTCACGATCTGAAAGTGCAGTAACCACCACATTAGGTCCTTTTAGTTTTGGAAGCATCCAGCCAGACCAAGCAGCAAGCCAAGCTATGCAGAGCCCATACCTCATGTTATAAATACAATATGTTACATACATTTTTATTGAAATGTATACATGATGTTGAATATCTGGAGATTATTCACAGATTTTGTTCCCAGATAAATGCAGTATGAATATGACTCATTTCTCTATCAATGACATCGTTGTCATGGCGATGTTAACTGCTGGAGAGACTGTTGTTGCAGCTGTGTTCGTGCGTAACATTTGCTATCAGATCTACAACTTGTGTAAATGTAGTTGACAGAAAGTGTCTGAGTCAGAAATAAATATCTACTAACTGTGTGTGAACTGTGTCTGCCTCACTTTTCTGCTGGCCCAGTCACGAGATGTGATTTGTGAGTTGATTAAATGTTCTTTTGTTATCGCCAATCTGGACTGCTGACCGTGAAGCGTTATGAACTTTACCGTACATTTTTTTATTTTTTTTTCTTTCATTCAAATGCTCCAGGTTTTACTACTCGGATTACTTTCTTATTTCTGTGCCTTTCTGTGTGTTTTACAGGTTTTTCTGATCATCCACTATCAGCCAATGGTCAACGCCCTGGCCAATGTTATTCTCAATGGAGACCTGTCTGTCTTCAGCGCTCAGACCGATAAACACAGCACACACAAGAACACGGTAACGCACACACACAGAAAAACATTTACAAACATGCAATACACACAGCGCAGTCCCGAAACACAATGATGTTTGACATGAAACATGATGTATAATATACATATGCACACACAGAGCAGACTGTACATTGCATAAGTATACTCATGGCAACCTCGTGGAGACATGCACATAAAGGTATAAACACACACACATACACACATATAAAGACTTGAGTTCCAGAAGTGCGTGTAGGTGGTTATGAGATCACAGGGTCATGTTTTCTCCATTATTCACCCACATCAAGGCAGCAATATGCAAAATACCTACACTGTTTTTCTTCTTTATACTTTTTGAACTCTCTCTCCCTTATTTCCATCTTTTCTCCTGCCTAAGCCTGAGATAGGTGCGTCCTGTCTGCTTTCTCTTTCGTCTTTGTATTGTTTTTCTCTTATCGTCTCTTTATATTTACATCTGTGCCCTCTGTTTCCCTTTTCTTTTTGTCCCTTTCTTTCTATATAACATTTGCCTCCCCCTCATTTTCCCCATCAAGTCTCATTTTCTAATTCCCCCCCTCCCTTCTTGTTAATTCTTTGACCATCTGTTTGTGAAGCCAGGTGGGTGTGCTTAAGTAGTGAGCATTTCTGAGAACCCTTGTGGTTATTCTCCGTGTGTGTGCGTGTGCGCGCGTGCGCGCGTGCGTGCGTGTGTTAGACCTGTGGCTGTTGTAAGAAGCAGCCTACCTTTTCAGTGAATGTGTGTTGAGGCGTGATGTCTTAACAGTGTTGGTATACTGCAGTAGGAAGCAGTCAGGCCCTCCAGCAGTACCTTTCTCTGTCTTTGCATTTTGTGTCACATTTTGCATTTTTAAACATTTGTGTTGCACTTTGCAAACAATCAAAGAAGTATATCAAACATACTATAGAAGCCACTCAAACGTCACTGTCATGTGGCTTTTTTAGGCAGATAATCCCGCTCATTCTCTAATTTCTGGGTTAGTTCTGGTGTTTTTTTGTTTTTTTTTCTCCTTTTTTGGTTCACTGCTGTTTTCCACCTATCAGCTCAAAATAGGAGCTTTGATGGTTTGACAGAATTTAACTATTCAAATGAGGTTGTCTTAATCCTCAATAGAAGACTGGTTACTAAATCAAACGTCATTTACTAGCATTTAACCTGCAGTGTCTCATACCTGTGTTCAGGTGCATGTTTGAAGGCACACCATGCGTTTTTTGCACAGTAATTTTTGTTGAAAAAGCACATGACATTTCCAGATGATGCCTAAGAGATAATAAAAACGTATTATTATAATTATTATTATTATAATTATTATTATAGCTATAGTTTCTGTTTCACATCAGATAGAACTGCTGTTTGTTATTGTTTGATTGGAGATGAAACGCCTGTCTGATGAGGCATGGGCTCTGTTTCTGCGCAGGTGGTCAAATGGTACTTCCTGTTTGTGTGTGATGTGGCAGGAAATTAGGTCACATGATGGAACACTGACAGAACTGGCTCACCTAACCCAAATCTCTTTCCTGGAAGAAGTGTTTTTTTTTTCTCTCTCTCTCTCTCTCACTTGCTGTCTCTCTTCTTTTTTGTACACGTGTTTACTTGCAAGTGCACCAGTTAGATACATGATGTTGCATGTCTGCACAACTATCTCTTTTTTTCCCCAAAGCACATGCTGTTTTAGGTCTTTGCATTCATCTTTGAGCTGCAATGGTGCCCTGTTTTGATGTGCTGGGTGTGTTTGTGCGGTTTGCCTGAGTGAGAGTGTGTGTGTGTGTGTGTGTGCGTGCGTGCATGCATGTGTAGGTAGGTCTGCCTTCCGTGCTCCCTGACCTCCATTAATTTCTCAGCATAGGCTCAGAGTGTGAGCGGTTTACCAGAACATAGTCAGCTAACAGGTGCAACACACACATGCACACACATACGCACTGATACTAGTCTGTGGTTTATGTCTGACAGCATGCACACTGCATGTCTAACAGCAACTACAGCACAATCCTAAGTACTCAGATGTATCGAGTCTGACAGAAAGATGATATAGATGTCTGTTTTTTTTAAAGCATGGATGGCTGCAGGAAGGATTTAAAAGACTTTTCTTTGTGTTCTGTGGAAATTAGCTGTTAAAATAATAGAAATAGGGCTGACTTAATCTGAAGCACAAACAAATAAAATACTTATGTATTCAATTTCATCATTAGAATTAAGAGTAGTAACATTTATTGTCATTACACCTTACTGTATTTTATTGTAAGTTTGTGTTAAAATCTTTGCTCACCATGTTATCATTTATTAGCTGTTTACTGTGTACGTATCTGTGTTTTTATGTCAGTTTTGAGGGCTACAGTATATGTGAGAAGTCGGTTTCTTGTATTTCCAGTATGGCTTGAGAGAAGTCAGAGCCAGTTATCAACTCTGTGTGTGTGTGTGTCATGTGTGCGTGGGTGTTTGTCTGTGTGTGTGTGTGTGCGTGTGTGCGTGGGTGTTTGGCTGTGTGAGTGTGTGCACGTGTGTGCATATGTGTAAAGTGGTCATTTTCTCCTTTTGTTGTGATAAAGTTTATCAGTAAGGAAGTGGCTTGTGTGTTTTACCGGACCTCGATCAATGAGATGGTGGAGGTGATTTACTGTAAGGCTATGCATTTGTGTGTATGTATGAGGAGATATATCAGTTATGCAAGTTTGTTTTGGTGAGTGTCAGTATGTGTTCTCATGCAAGTTCATGTGTCTGTTTTTTGCATGCACGTCTACCAGTAAAGGGTTGCAGAGATGCTGCTTTCTGGAAAGAGTTTCTTATCATATCCGGACTCTGAGTGTTTGAATATTAATACTTTACTAATTATACCCATACCATTTTTTTTCTCTCTCTTGTTTTGAACCATTTTTGTATCTACTGCTTTATTTGAACTAAAAACAACTTTGAGGGCACATGACAACCAAATATTTTAATGATTTCAGGGTTGCCAGAAAGGATTTCAACATAATGTAGAGTTGATAAAATAAATCTGAAGTAACACTTCCAGGTATATGATGTCTTCCCATCGCCCACCTTTGCCTCTCTGTTTCCTCTCTGTCCTCCTTTATCCCAGGCCAGTGCAGGAGGGGTGCGTCGCTTCACCAAACCCCCTGAGTCTCTGGAACGCTCTCTGGAGCTGTCGCGCCACCGTGGCCGCAAGAGAACTCAAAAGAGGCCAAACTACAAGAACCTGGGCGAGGAGGAGGATGACGAAAGGGCTGGGGAGGGGAGGAGGCAGTGGAGTAGGAGGAGGAGAGGAGGGCTGGGACGACGACGGCGGCAGAGGAGGCGAGAGGGAGGGAGGCCGAGAGAGGGAGAAGGGAAAAGGTACAGAGGGATTAGGAGGAGGAGGAGGTGGGAGTTCTAAGGGAAGCAGAGCGAGTGGGGAGACGGCGGAAGGTGAGTGTGTGTCTCATTGGACACAGCAGTACAGGACTGTGTTTTGTGAGTGTTTCTTTACTCCCATCAATCAGACACAGTCTCCCATGATGCACCCTGGTTACCCAACAGCTACCACTGCAGCATCCCTCGTCTCCAAACAGAAAAGAGAGACCAACTCTTAAAAAGACAAAATAACTTAAAGGATGATAGCGGTTTAACTGTAACTCCCAATGTGCTCTGCTTTTTTTGCTTTTTATTTTTTGGGTGCTTAATTCAATGTGCACATGACTGCTGCTGTCATCTCCATGCCTTTACTTTTTATTGTCAAATTTAGATTAGATTGTGCAGTAGTTATACATTTCCAAGAACAGAGAATTAAAAGTTAAGGGCTAAAAGAAAATGCGGAATAAAACAGGGAAAAAAATCAGAAACAAAGTAAATTTAATCTTTGACTCTTTGACTAGTTTTGAGATGAGGCCTTCCTCTTTCTGCTGCTTCCCCTGTTCGGCACCTTTAATTTCCCTGTAGTTACCATGGTACCACCAATCACATATCCACAATCTCCATGGTGTCCATTTCCACGGTGACACACCATCCATCCTGTGCTCCTCACCTCTCCGCCTGTCTCTCACTCCTGCTCCATGTGCATGTGTGTGTGTGTGTGTGTGTGTTAAGTAAAATGTGACCATTTCACTCATCTGAAATGATTCCTTCCATGCATTGACTGAATAGTTTCTTGCAGAGAGTTTTAACACTAATGGCATCGTGGGCTGCAGAGCAGATAGTTTCATAATGACAGATGTACCATTTGGGGTGGAAAAACACCTACCCAATTTAACTGATTGATAAGAAAAGTGATAAAAGAAGAAACCTTTTCAGGGATAGACGGTGACATGCTGTACATCATTGGTTTATATGTTCCTTACATTTTACATACTTACATCAACTCTCTAATCTATAGTAAGCAGACACCGACGTTATGATCGGACCATTTTGCTGCTTTAACACGTTCCATCAATTTATTTATTTTTTAACTAATGAAGGAAGCACTTCAGATTTACATTCATGATCACTGGTGACATTTTCATCACAGCGATGATGTGTGTTTTCATTTAGGCTGTGTGACGTGAATGCTAATAGTTTGGAGTATAAGTACAAAGTCTGTATGTGTGTGCACACAGAGATAGAGATGGTGGTGATGGAGAAGTGCAAGGTGTCAGAGCTGACGGAGCAGAACATCACTGATGAAGAGAAGACTGCTGCAGCCACCCGCACACACGCACAGAGGAGCAGGTACATGCACGCACACACACATCTCAACACACTGAACTGTTAGAAGTAGTCTAAAAGTGAAAAGAATAAATGAAAGAAAAGACAGAAGTGTCTGTGTACTGATGTGTTCTTCTCTCTCTCTCTCTCTACAGGCCATTCTTAGACATGGTGTACAGTGCCCTTGACTGCACCAACGATGACTACCACGCCTTGTTTGTCCTTTGTTTGCTTTACGCCGTCTCACACAGCAAAGGTTGGCCTTTCCTTTCATTTATACACATAAATGAAGTAAACTGGCATCCACATCAGGGGTCTGTATGGGTGTATGTGCACAAGTGTCTGTATTTCTAAAAACAGGACTTGGCTGGCGTTCAGATGAGCTACTTTACGTCTGAACAAATTTGTTTCAGTAGACACACAGTTGCCTGTTTATTAGGTATACTTAGTTTAAATGAACGCAGTCTAATACAGGTTTTTATCTTTTTAAACTGAACAGGTGTTGATTCACCTGCATGGTAGTTTTGGAGGATGTTGTTGTGGTACTGTTGAATTGTATTGTGATACACAGGTGTTCTATTATTTTGTCCACCCCATCTATATCAATGTGTATGTCAGTGATTAAATAACAGAAAAACCTTTGCATGATCTTTAGAGTCCCAGTAGCCACATTTATGGGAAACAGGCCACTTGAAATATCCTGGAATTTCCAAATACAGGTTGATTGAAGACAAGACAGTGTACTGTCAGAATTGTTGACATCACAGTATTCATGTTTGTGCAACCAAATCTACATGCAACTTCTTCCTCACCTGGTCTCTCTGTCCATCCGTCCATTTATCTGTAGGTATAAACCGAGATCTTCTGGAGCGTCTGCAGTTGCCAGTTCCAGATCAGGAGAGGAGCTCCTACAGCCTGGTGCTGGCTGAGAGATTGATCAGAGTTATGAGCCAGGCAGCACAGCCAGGTAACACACAGCCTTTGGGATAATAATAATATCTGTAATATCTTTGGTTGTTTAAATTACAAACACAAGACATTCCCTCAGTCCAATTCCCATTTAAACTCCTATTACTGTGCATAGCTGTGTGATGAATATGAAATTAAAGGGGAGCTTTTTGTGCTGTGCCTTCTTTTCTGTCATGTATACTGTTACAATGTTGGATGTTCATATTAAATGTGGCCAAAGTTTGCTCAGGACTTCTCTTCAAGTTTTTATAGTGTTTTTTCAGTTGTGAAGGACAGTTACGCATTTTTCAGCTTCTCTGCCTCAACTGTCCGTGATTTAACAAGTTTACTGATGGACATATAACTTTACTCGTTGTTAGTGATAGTGGTGAGTTAGGTAACACTAATGGCACTCCTGGACCTCCTCCATAAAGGACCAGTATAAGAGTGGAGTGCCAGAATACAAATAAAAAGCTGGAAATTGGAATGATAGGTCCTCGAGAAAAGTATGAGTTATTTCTTTAGTCTCAGTTGAACATACACACATGGACATACGTATGATGATGTATGATGAGAAGTACATATATACATAAGACATAAAGACCTTGCTTTGTTAAAGCAATATGAGGTTACAGGTAACAGTAAGTTATCTTCATAATTGAACTATATATATTTCACTTATTTTTGTGTATGTGCGTGCGTGTCTGTGTGCAGATGGCAAAGTGCGTCTAGCGACCCTGGAGCTGAGCTGCCTTTTGTTGAAGCAGTCTGTGCTGTCTGGAAACAACTGTATAATCAAAGACGTTCATCTGGCCTGCATGGAGGTATAACACTCACAAATATGTTCATGCAGCTCTCATACATACATTCCTGTCAACATACCACACACACAAAATTACAAAGAGTTCGGTCAACAAAGTTTGATGTCAACATTTCCTCAGAATCTGTAGCTGCAGGGTTGCGCCTATGAGACATTTTTCAGCATATGGAATATCGTTAATCATCCTTTCCCCGCTCTTCCACCACCCAAACCACACCTCATTTACTCACATGAACTCCTCTTCCTCTTTCTTTCCTGCTACTACTGGATTACAGCTAGCACTCTTTTTTTTTTTCCCCTCATCCTTCTGGGAAATTTTTAATTTCCTCTTCACTCATTTCAAATAATCCTCCCCACCCTCTCTTTATTTCCTCTTTTCTTTCTTTACAGGAGTTACAGGAAGTAGTTGTGATACTGCTAGTGTGTACTTGTTTTTTTGTTTTTGTTTTTTGAGTAATTTTTAATCTGACTGAATTAAAAAGTGAATTGAAACCTGACCACGGTCATTTTACAGTAGTTTTCTGAGCAGGTTTGGTATTGATATCAGTCAGTTTAACATCACTGGGGGTTTCTGCTTGAAGAATTTCTCACCTCATAGTTTAACACAAAGGAAGAGTCTCTTTTAAATGGGTCAGTGCTTCTTTGGCTGAAATGGTAATGTTGAGGGTTTTGAAAGGAAACTATGTTGACCCTGACCCTGCTGATTCTCTTTCCACCCTTCTGTGGGGAAAAGGCTGATTAGTTATGTTACTAATCTCTGGCAGGAACATTTCCAAGTGTTCTCAGTGTTACTCACACAATCAGGATTACCAGTCTTACCCTTCTTTTATTCTATCCTCAGGTAGAACATTGGCTACACATAACTCTCGTCTCTGTAGTCTCTGACGTGAATGACTAGACCAGGAAAGCGTTTGTTGCCATTAGAGGAATTGGTCTTGCCTAACTGAACGCAGGAGTGAAAGAATTACAGTCTTTAACATTAAAAAATACATTGTGTGCTCATGAGTGTAGATTTACTAGAAGTTACTCATGTTATTGTGTTATGATTGACTACTGTCTGTCATCATTTCTCAGGAAAAGCTGGCAAGCATAATAAGTAATACTTAATAAGTCTTCTGTACATTTGTTCCGAATGAAGCACTGGAACATTCCAGTGTATTTCACTGTATTAAATGTAAATTATTTATTTCATATCATCATTTTGTCAGTCCCACCATTATCCACAAGTTATTATTGTGCCCTAAAATGCTGGAATTTGCAGCAGCTTTTCATAAAAATTGTAACGCAAATTAAATTGTATTGTCATTTTCCAGTACTGTGAATTGTGGTGGTGTTAAAAAATTCCAAGACGTATGAAAAGAAGACATATTGTTAACTAATCATAATCTAATCTGAATTATTAGCTTGTGGTCTATGAAGGATTACAAAAAGATATGACAAACACTCAGTAAGCAAGTTTATACACAAGGTTGAAGATAGTGTTCAGAGATTTAATTCAATGAAGCTTGTTAGGGCCTAGGAAAAGAGGATTTAAGAAGTAAGAAAATGTGTTTGAATGCTTTTGCAATGAATTTGGTTTGTTAAGATGAAGACTCGGTTTTATTTGACATGGGGTCATAACAGTGGCTGTAGGTTATATTACTCTATCTGTAAACAGCTCGTAAAATACGTTAGTCTGCTTTGGCCATTTTCAACTAGAAATATTTAAGGTCCTCATATAATGTAGTTTGTTTCTTACTGTTAATTATTTAAAAATACATTTAATAAAAATAAGTTTGTGTTTGTCTCACATGAATGCTTAGACTGTATTTTGCATTGTTTCATATTGTTTATGCTGTTTACACATGTTTGTGTTTGCAGGGTGCAAGAGAGGAAAGTCTCCATTTACTGCGGGGGTTCTACAAGGTGAGTGTACTCACGAACACACACCAACACACACTTAAGATAACCATTTATCTACCCAGTGCACACATGCACTGCTAACCTACAAAAATAAGTGCTTATCTTCAGTCTCCCACATATGCAGTACTGTGAACATAAATAAGTATAAAGGACAAGGAACAGCTGACAGCTGAAAACAGACTCAGAGAAGCAGACTAACATTGTCACACAAATTATATTAATGCAAAATATTTTGCATTGTGCTGACCGCTGTAGCACAATAGGGATTAATAGTCATACATTTGCTGGTCTGTCTACTCAGACAACTTCCGAGATGGACAAACAGAAAATTAAGGAGAATTTAGGGAGAACACTGAGTCAAGCATGCCAGAAGCTGTGGTGTTACAACCAGTTCTTAAGAACCATGTCACAACAAAAGATGAATCACACTCCTATGTGACAAGTCTCCTTTGGCTGACATCTGGTTACGTGTGTTTAAGTGTATCCAATGATTATAACTGAAACGATTTCCACTAAGGTGTCACAGGTAAAACTGAAAGTGATTCCTGTGTATCTTTATAGTCGTTTACACACGCAGGGAAAAATGTTTTCTGTTTCTTTTTGACTACCTTTGGATATTAGCTTTGTCACCTTTCAGCCACGTAGACCATCAAGACAGAAAAATTGTACCTTTGCATTCTGGAAAATATCACTATGATTAACACTCGACTCCAAACAGTGGAAAAAGAGACTTGATGATGATGAATCTTAATAAATGAAATACTCATTTGATTTAAGTATCTTTGGATTAAATGACCTTACTTTAAACATTGGCTGTTTAAATATCTAAAATATCTCAAATGTTTCATATTGTGAATAATCTTGATCCTAAGTCATCTAATTCGTTGTTGTTGTTTTTTTATCAAAACATATGAGTGCAGTTCTATTTAGCAACACATGCACCAATTCAAGAACACTTTGATAATTAATTAGTGTTATCTGAATTGCCTCACTCAAAGTGAAAATGTTCAAAGTTGCCTGGACGTTTGAGGGTGGTTAGATGAACTATCACTGGCCTGTATGTTAAGATGCTCAACTGTGCATGTCCAACAATTTGTCCTATCTGTCCAGCATTTCCTGTTTTGGTTCATGTTATTTATGGGGTGTCATTTAAGAATTTCCCCCGTCCCTCCTTCAAAGATGATTTGTATTTAGTAATGTGATGGAACACACAGCAGATGAGTCGGATATGTGCACAGCGCTTTTAAAGAAGGGGAGGGCCTGTGACAGTTTCATATGCACAGATAAGAACCAGTGCTTGTTTGAGAAGTCACTGTCACATGCAATAGACTAGCACACAAGCACACAAAAGAACTTGTACGTTACTAACGTCATAAAATATTTTGTGTATGCTTCCATAGACTGTTTGTATGCTGTGCACACAGAGACAAACAGATGAGTCAGCTGAATATAAGATATCAACATGGGATAGGATATAATGAGTGGTAAACAGGGAAAAACATGAGGGTGTCTGGGCAAGTAGCTTCTAGCTTGTTAAATATCATCCAAGTTTTAAACAAGTTTATACATGTGTGCATTAACATCCTTCTTTCTACTAGCATCGTGGTTTATGAGAGTAATGAACTATAATTTATGATTATAATTATGAGCACAAATGTGAGTTTTGATAGAAAGTAACGTGTCATTATAAAATATCCTCTGTATCACCACTGTCAGATCAAAAAGGCTATGTGGCTGCTTTGTTTCAGAATGATGCCAAATTGAGAAAATGAGCAGATTAACTGATTATTTCTGTTTCTATGCAAACATAAAATGTGTTGTATGGAAGAATCTGGCCTTTTGACAGCTTTATGCAAATATTAGGTTAAAGTCTGGCCTATTTTTAACTGGCATCCAATTTTATTGTCATCACAGGGCGAGGAGATCTTTCTGGACATGTTTGAAGACGAATACAGGAGCATGACGGTTAGTTGGCCTCATTTGATGTGATGTCATGTTGTTTTTTCTCCTTGAGAAATGAAACATGATTTATCTGAGTTTACAAATATATATTCTGGTTGCTGTTACATGGACTCATCTGTACACGTTTATGTTGCAGAGTAAACCGCTGAATGTGGAGTATCTAATGATGGATGCCTCAGTGCTGCTGCCACCCACCGGGACCCCTCTGACGGGCATCGACTTCGTCAAGAGACTCCCCTGTGGAGATGTGGAGAAGACACGCAGGGTGCGTCCACACATGCACGCACACTCAAGCTCAGTCTACATTGCATGTAATACTCAAGTTGATGGCTCTCAGAGATCGTGGCATGTGAAATCAACTGGTTTACTTCAGTAATAGCTGACGTATAATATTACCCATGTTTATGTTTAACTCTTTAATTCTAAAGAAGCAGGCCTCAAGTTACATACTTTCGGTTTTGTGCTTTGCCAAAAATATTACTCATCTTACAAACACGCTACACTGGAACGGCGGCACTCTTTCAGCTGAAAGATAACAGCCTGATTCTGACAGTGACAAAAAATTGTATGACTGATGTTTTCTCATAGATTGTTTGCAGAACTGTCACTCTATTGTTCCTTTTATTGGTTTTTTGCTACTGTAGCTTTCAGGCAGGGAGGTTGATTCATCATAACATCTCTAATTGTTTTTGTCTGTGTTGGACCTCTCCACGCTGCCTACAGGCAATCCGTGTGTTCTTCATGTTGCGGTCCTTATCGCTCCAGCTTCAGGGAGAACCTGAGACACAGCTGCCTCTGACCAGACCTGAAGACCTTATCAAGACGGATGATGTCTTAGACCTGAGTAAGACACACCCACAGAGAAAGAAAAGCAATTTATATACGGTGCAAAACCAGACCACATGCTACAGGACAGCTGTCGTGCTTATTTGTTTATGATTTTTAAACTCAGGGACAACATAAAAGACTAAATTAAGTATAACAAATAAAACTATAAGACCTTCCAGGAAAGCAAACAATAACAACTCTAATCACTCCTACACTGTGTACGATTTCCCCAGAATACCTCCCCTTAATTGACAGTATACATATCGGACAAAGATCAGTAATTCTCACTCTCTCTCTCTCTGTTTCTAACACACTCACACATGATCTATAACACAGACGTATATGCACGTCTTAACATATTCACATGCAAATGTGCACAACCACAATGATGCAGAGCTGAGCATACAGACACACTCTAGTATCTACACACACAGCTTCCCACACACGGATAAAACCTGATCAATCTTCTCTTACTGTACACAGGTGTGTAGATGATGTTATGGAAACTTACACGTGGTTAGCTGTGCCTCGCAGGAGCTCACAAATGCGTCTGCACAGTAATGTGAACAGGAGCGACGACAGTGTCTCACGCGCACAAAGTTAGCAAATTTTGTTGTTGACATGAGCATTGCATGCGTTTGTGGCTTCTTGATGCTTGAGATTCTAGAATCACACAAAGTCAAATGACAGTTTATTAGGAATGTTTGTACAGTTTCTGCTCATCTTTAGGAGACCAAAAGGGAGCTTTTGAGTCAACTAAATATCTAGGTTTGAGAAAATAAAATCATGACTACTCTTTAATTGTTGTCAGGTGTTATGCTATAGTTCTTTCCAAATACTCATCATCAGTTATCATAATAATATTGTCTTGGAAGAGATTAAGGACATACAACCTACACTTAATGTGCTGTCACGACATCGTTATTCAATTTCACAATTCCAAGTTATCGTGTGACTCAGCCGAATATGGTTAACCACCCAAGAGCAATCAAACAAGCAGCCTCACTGTCTTCTGCTTAGCTGTGGAATTAAGTTAGTATAGTTGGCAAATCATTCACATTTTCAATCACAAGTCCAAAGAGATGAAGGCTAGATGAACTGGTGACTCTGAATTGCTTGTTGGTGTAAATGTGAGTGTGAATTGTTGTCTTTATAAGTGACAGTGTGGCAACCTGTCACCATTTTCTGGGCTGTGTTAATGACACACTGTCTGCTGCTGAACAGCTGGCATACCTAACTACACAGAACATACATCCATGCACACACATTACCTAATGCAGTATATACCATTTGACTCATGGCTTTCAGAAGAGAGTTGGTGAGTAGAGAGTAAGCCACCCTCTCTTATTTGAAATGAGCCTATTCCTCATTTTCATTTTATGATTATTTTAATTGGCAGAACATCTCAGAAAGAAACTGAAATAATTCACCACAAATTCCCCAGAGCAGTATGTCATATAGTTCTGATATTAGGTCTATCCTATTGTGAAAGCCAAGAAAACCTCTTTTCCTCTATCTGTTTTCTTTTCCTCTTTCACTCTTTCTTTGCACTATCACTATTCTTAACTCTTTTTCTGCGTGACTCTCAGGATGAAAATTTAAGAAAAATATATCACTTCCCCCTCTGTACGAGTAAAATGTTATGTTTTTCTTTTAATCTTATTTCTGATTTTATATGATTTTGAAAAGGCAGCCTTCTTACCATGGAAACCACTTCTCAGAATTATACATGAAAAAAGAGTTCATTGTAAATTCCACTGGGTTGTTTACTAAGCAGTGATGACTGTACCGGCAAATTTTGGTAGTCATAGCCTTTATCGGTTATCATATGTCATCTTTGATGACTGACAGTTTCAGTACATTTTGGTAACGCTTTAATCTGACAGTGGTCCAATGAATAGATCAAACCAGTGACACAGCAGTGTCAGATACCAAAATGCTTTCTGGAGATGTGTCATGTCTGTGTTGCCATTTTTTTCCTGAATTAGTATATTACCAATTTCACTTTTATAATTCCTTTTTGTCTTCAGACTGCCATAATTTGCTGATATCAACAGCTAACATAGTTTTTAAGACTTTCCACGTTTGTACTGGGTGTGTTTTGTGGTCAAAGCTCTACTTGCACTTTCCCAAACCCCGTTGAAGGAAATACACCCAGTGTTTTCTTAATTCCCCTCTTTTGGGAGGAGGGTGGGTGATCTTAAGAAATCACTTGACAGATGGATGGAAACATTGAAACCAAATGTATCTCTGCAACATTACTTTCAAATCTAATTCAGTGGCTGAAACTGTGACTGTTTTGAAGATTCCTGATGCCTGTTGAAAGAGTCTGTGGCAGATTTAGGTAATGATAGCCTTTAAGAAATATCATATCTAGTATGACATGGCTTCCAGTAATTTTCTGTCACTCGAAAAGATCATTTGAAACGGTCTGTTTATAGATTATAACTGATCTGTCTTGAATTTAAACCTCTGCATGTTTGGTTAAGGAATCTTTCTCTTGTTGGGTTTTCTTTTCCTTTTTCACTAAGTCACCATCACTTTGATTTAAGCAAACACTTTCTGCAGAGTCATTGTGAAATGTAGGTGGGTTTTTCCTCGTGGGCTTGGGGGATTTTAACCTGCAAGCTTCCACCCACAAACTCCTTTTTCTGACCATTAGAGTGCCACCACCTCCATTTCACCACATCCTCTGGTAACTGTTGAATCACAGAACATTTGCTAATGTTTGTACCTTTTGTATATTGTGTCAGCAAAGTAGTAGCTTTGTGGTTGAAGTGATGGTCATGTTTCTTTCCCATCAATATGAGCTTTGCCTCAAGGGTGAAAGGCAGGAGTGTATCAGGCCAACGTATGAATCAATGGTGCATGTAAAGACATGCAGTTTATGTTAATACTGTTTAACATGGTAGTTCTGCAGTTTTATGTGGAGTTTGTTTTTGTCATTTACTCATTACATAGGAAATTTCATTTCACAGTGTCCTCATAAGATAATTATCACACACACACACATATATATACACACACACACACACACACACACACATATCTCTCTCGAGACTAGAGTCCCTAAACACAGTGGCTCCATTGTCTACCTTCAGTACTGTTTGTGCAACCTTGACCAGGTTGACCAGGGACACTTGATAACTCATGGGGATGCTTGCAGGGACAGGGAGTGTTCAACACAGACAGACAATTCAGCTACTCACTGCAGTATTATCTGGTGCTTTTTATACATAATTAAGACAGTAGGAACAGGAGATGTCTTCCATTAGTCAGAAAAACAAACCAAATTTCTCAAGAACTTTTGAAATATACTTATTATATATATATATATATATATATATATATATATATATATATATATATATATATATATATATATATATATATATATATATATATATATATAAAACTGTGTTACTATAGTATTAGTAACACAGTTTTGATCAATCATGACATAACAGTAGGCCTTCAGTGCTTTTTGTTAAGTAAACAACCATGTTACTTTTTGTTTTTGACTTCCTTCTAGCAGGAGGTGGCATGAATCTAAAAGTTCATTTGACTGATGCGTGGAAACATTGTTTACCTCATAAAACCAAATCTTTCATTAAAAAGGGGCTTCACTGTTGTTTGTCTGTTTTGGATGCCAGTACTTAAAAACAAATCAAGTGGCTGAAATCATCACTGTTTGAATGACCCCAATAAAACTACTGGATGGAGTCATCTATTCCCACATTTTCAACCCTTTTGGACCAGGAAAGTGGACCTAACCCTGCCTTCTGTAGTCAGAAGTCAAGTAGAAACTGGGGGTGGAAGGGTTTTTTCCCAACTGGTCTGGGGATTCAAGCTATAAGACTTCCCCTAATTTCCATGACCATTTGTCTGTCAGCATCTCTTTGCTGCTGAAGTGAGTCGGTACTACCTCTCCATCTGCAGGTACTTTTCACCACTCAGTTTCAGTGGGTATAGTCAAGTTCCTGGCAACTCTCGTTGATCTCGTTGTTTTGGTTAGAAAGGAAGTCCTATAACCAGAAGGGCACATCTATGTGTTACACTGCAAGCCACTGTACATGCTTAAACAGCTGTCCGACCTTCAGAAAAATGCCAAAAACAGAGCAAACATATACTGCACTGATGGGGCTACATAAGCGGTCATGGATATGGATCCAACCAATTTCACATGTATCCCATGAGGCACATATCAGATTAGAGAATCCAAGGGACCAGAGAGCAAAAATGTTAGATATTAGGTTGCATATTATTAGTAAGACTGTGCAAGAGAAAGAAATGTTTTGTACCTCAGTGTGATGTTACTAGTTAACATTTAGAGCCAGCAAGAGTGGGTGCATATTTAAACCAAAACAAGTGGTGTCAAATCAGATCATTAGTTGCACATTTCATGTTTGCCGCACTACAAGTACTGTGCAGTAGGGTTTGTGGTAAACTAAAAGCTGCTTAGATGTAGGCTTACCATTTGTTCATCGTGCTGCTAGACGTGTGGGAGAAACATGTCTTCTTCAGGTTTGTGTAGCAGTCTGTCTGTTTTGACCAACTGTGTGCTTCAGTATGCCTGCTGTATCAATATGTACAGTATGACTGCACATTAAGTAGCATGTGGTCTTAAAGTCAAACACAGAGTTTATCAATTCATCATTAAGAACCATCAGTGTTTTCAGTGTTACAGGGTGGTAAACTTCTGGGAAGTAATTACTGGCCACATTGAGCTTCTATAAGTTGTTTCTAAAGAAGATGAATCATTGCATTCCTTTGTAACATAAAGCAGAAGTTAAAACTACAGTGTCCTCATTCTGTGGTTTGGTTTTGGATTAGTAATCTAGTTCATGTTTAGTAATGCCTCTTGTGAGACATTTTAGTAAGTGGTGTAGTATTTTTAATTAGTATCATCCAGCATCTTGTGTTTGTTTGAGTTACATAGTTTTTATTAGTGACTTTTGGGATGAAAACTCTGAGAAAGTGGTTCATTTCATGTCTACAGTACTGTGTGTCTACTACATATTCCACAGCAAATAGTGTTGTATATAATAGATAATTATTAAGTCTAATAGTGAATGGAAGTGAGGGAATGACAAACCAAGTGGCGTTCAGCCAATCACTGTTAGCTGATATGTTCCTTCAATCATCTAAATCTCACAAAGATCACCAGAAACCGACCTGAGGCACTTATTCATTCATACCTTGACCAGAATTGTACACTCAGTCATGTCTGTCTTTTTTCAGATAACAGTGACCTCATAGCCTGCATGGTGGTCAGTAAAGATGGCGGCCAGGCCCAGAGGTTCCTCGCTGTAGATGTGTACCAGATGAGTCTGGTCGAACCAGAAACCAAACGCCTCGGATGGGGCGTAGTCAAGTTCGCCGGCCTTCTCCAAGTAAGAGAAAAGTGGTGTGTGTTTGTTTCTGTGGATGTCTTTGCGCTAAAGACCGATTAGTTTTTTATTTAGTTAGTTGGCAAATTATGCTACCTTTTCTGCTTTACGCACATTTTTATTTCCTTTCTCTGTTTTATCACTAGTTCGTCCGGTCTCACTCCATATTTTGTTTCTTTTGGTTTAGAGAAAGCATTAGCGTAACATACCCATTAACATGTTTATGCTGTGTCATGCTGTGTACTCATTCTGCGACGTCTCTGTGGCCTCAGAGTTGACTTGAGATTCCATTAGAACTTTTCCAGATATATACATTATGCTGTTGTGAAAATTGATATAGTGAAAGTGTTATGACCATGTGTTTCTCACATACATTGAATCAGTATAATTTAAAGTTTGTGTCCTTTTTCTGCTTTATGAATGTAGTGTTTAGTGTAGTGGGTTTTTTTTTTTTTAGCTTTGACTTTGGTTAGCTTCAGAGTGTGATTGCTAGTTTCAGTTTAGGAATATTTTTTATTTAGTTTCCCCTCCTTCCGTCAACAGGACATGCAGGTGTCTGGCGTTGAGGACGACAGCAGAGCACTGAACATAGTCATCCATAAGCCCAGCTCTAACCCCCACGCCAAGCCCCTGCCCATCCTGCAAGCCAACTTCATCTTTGCTGACCATATCCGCTGCATCATCGCCAAGCAGCGGCTGGCCAAGGGCCGCATCCAGGCCAGACGCATGAAGATGCAGAGGATTGCAGGCGAGTAACTGGAAATCTGTTTAACCCCCTTTACTCACATAGGTACTATGAATATACAGCACATAGTTTTTAAAAGAAAGCACATGATATGTGTAAAAATAGAACACTTAGAAACCAGAAGTAGACTGAAAATATGAGATTACGTCATCAGTAATCTACAACCACATCTCAACACCTAGATACATTTTGAAGCTGTAAAACTACTCTCCAACAGAAGTGAATCCTAATGTCTTTTATTTTATTGGGATTAGTACATCATTTCCTGTTAATCAGTTTAATCGATTTTAAAAAAAATATGTTCCTCAGTGTTCTTGAGTGAGCAGTTTCACTTCTTGTTTCTTTTTATTGCAATTCTGCCTCTCTGGCCAAGACGGCTGCTCCTCCTTTGTTTCTATTCACACACAAAAAGTTAGAATCCTTCTCATTCTTTAGGATTACACACAGAAGTCATTTAGCCAGCGCAGCAGAGTTGAGCAAGATGTGTGTCTTGCCAAAGTAGTACTAGTCACAGATTCACAGAAAAATATTTCTTTGTCACATTGAATCCAATCATAGTAAACACAAATATGGTGGACCCAGTTAGATATTTAGTCCTTTTTGGTGGCATAAGACAGGCAGACAGACCTGTAATCTCACATGATTTCACATCAGCAGTGTGGTGGTGCCGTGTTTGTATCCCTCTTATACTCTCTGTTTCCTCTGTATGCAGCTCTTTTGGACCTGCCTGTGCAGCCCAGTGCGACAGAGGTGTTGGGTTTCGGCCAGACAGCCAACGCTTCACCCAGCGGCCTGCCTTTCAGATTCTACGAGCAATCGAGAAGGGCGCCCAATGACCCCACGGCAAACAGATCAGTCTTCACCTCCGTTGATAAAGTACCAGGTGACCAGGGTCTACTGTTGACACATATTGCGTTAAGCTGTACACTACCTCAGAAATCCAGCTCTCTGCTTACAATCTAGACACAGTAGACATTAAAAGGATGTTAATGACGATAGAAACATCATAAAACAATGACAGGAACCTCAGGCCCCTGGTTGACACACACTGGATACTTGATGAGAAGTATTATAACAATCAATAATATAGCATCAGGTAAATTTAGTTTTATTAAGGCTTCTCTTTTGAAGTCTTAAAAAAAGGTTTTCAGACATGCCCTGACCTTCAAACCATACAGTGATAATACCTCAGCTGTGGAAATGGGTTTGTGATTTAATCTGTAGTGTAGAAGTTTAACAGATTGTTTCTATCAGAAGCCTTTGATCAGAGGCGTTGTGTAGAAATACGGAAACTCCCCTGATCTCTTATTCATTTTCTTTTTAATTCATGTATTTTCTTTTCTGTTAAACACCATTCCATATAGTTTTACCTGAGGTTCACTCTTGTTTGCAGCCTCGTCTGTTCCTGCTAAACCCGTAATCACAGGTTTATATTACCTGCTGTGCTCCCTCAAAGGAGCTCTTTGTTTGTCTCAGTAAGGGAACCTGCTCCTATGGGAATTAATATCCTAAAATCCAGGCTTCATCTCTGTACTTATAGGCACTTTTAAATGTTAGCATTTAGCTTTAGCAAAGCAGGTTTGTATATTGATGTAAAAAAAAAAAAAAAAAAAAAAAACAATTAAAAAACACATTCATCATCTGAAATGAGGATGTTAGGGCCAGATATGTGTCAGGTGGAATAACTTCCCAGTATGGTAACGTGTGTGTCTGTACATGTGTGTTCGTGTGTCGCATCTCCAGGTTTCGCAGTGGCTCACTGTGTGTCACAGCACAGTCCCTCGCCACTTTCCTCCCCTTCACCTCCCTCCAGTGGGAGTGGGAGCACAGGAAGATGTGACTCTGTTACTGCGAGCACTATATCAGCTCAGAGCCCCACAGGTAGCTTACACACAGCACATTACTTACATGCATAAACATGTACATTAGTAAGCACATACGATACACTCCTTACACTTTAAGAGTACACTAAACTGAGGTGTGGTTAACACAGTATATATATATATACACTATACAGCACACACAGACAGTACAGTCACATGTGTGTATATATATATACACACACATACACCCACAAAATACACAGTAGTAGCACATTGACACTTCAGGGCCATATAGAGTAGGCGCCTACGTGTAGTGTTTCATGTGTGAAGCTTAATAATCACATCTTACCCTTAAAAGTGTGGGGGGGTTGGATCATATCAGCAATAATAATAAAAATAATAATAATGCCTGCCAAACATGCACTCCACCTAACATAGTTAACCTCTGTGCACCACCTCTGAGTGCAGCGCTGTCACACTCAGTCGTTCATTGTGTTTACCTTCATTGAATCTCCTGAAAATGACATCAAGCTACGACTGGCTGTTCTGTCTGAAGCCTGTGTGTCGATATCAAAAGTATATGTTGCTTTTGTAGGTGACATAAAATGATGAATGAATTTTATTTAAACAATGATTTTCCATTTCTTCCCGTCGAATGAATGTGACAACAACGTTTGCACTAATATGTGTTTCAGTGATAAAACTTAAGACGCTACTTTTGCTAAAAAGAAAGTTGTAACTATGATGAACTGTGGTAACCAGACGTTACCTTCATAAAAAAGTAGAATATCGAGTTACAGCCAACCGGTCTGATGTGTGCAGAGGTCTGTATGGTTAGACTGTAGCAGCCTGCTTTTGTCCTCAAGAGATTCATTAAAGGTAAACATGCTGGACCGGTGTGCCAGTGTTCAAGGTAACATTAATTAGATGTGTATATTTGGAATATAATTTAGATCAACAACATATACTTGTATTAATGGCACACAGGGTGCAGAATGAACGCTCAGTCCCTCTGAATTAAAGAAATGTCAGACGTGGCATTAGGTTCGCTTCACTCAGCCCTGCACTGATACACCACACCTCTACATGTAGTCTTCTATTTTCAGAGTGTTAGGTGTAGTGTCCGAGAACGCTCGTGAGTGCAGACCATATTATAGACTCAACAACACCTGATCCTAAGTTAATCATCTCCCATGTTCAGGCGTAGTGTTGGTGTTGGCGTATGCCATAAAGTGTAGCATAGGTGTGGCACAGATCATCACAAGTTATGTTCCACCTCACAGAACCTGTTAAACAGTTTACAGACGACAGTCATCGTGCTATAGATTATTCAGGGCGTATGTACGCAGAGCATTGTCTGGAGCTTTCACTTTAACTGACCTAAATACCAGCACAGGGAAAAGTAGAATGATAACTGAGGAGGACTGAGGTACTGGTTGGGTTTCTTTTTTCATTCAGGTAACCGTATCTTTTTTTTTTTTACATAAATGTTCCATAACATGTCCTAATTTGGCTAGGCAAAACTCAGTCATGTCATCAAGAGTGTCAGGCACTGTTCTTTAGTACTGAGTGTCTGCGTGCAGACAGTGAGTGTTTGTTTCATTACATACATCTCAGCCAGCAATCAGCTTCAAATTTCGTCTGTCGCACGAGTAAAATGCTCTTAAATTATTGTATTCATTCTCTCCAGTTTACTTCTTGCTATGCCCAAAGTGTGTTGACCTCCAGAGTTAGATATGTCTTAGGAAACTGGAACTTCTCACACAGTTTTCATGTAATATTGATAATTGTAAAACAGTTCTGTTGTATTTTCCATTCTGCACCATTACACTCTTACAATGTAAGTATGCTTACATAGTATTTTACATTGCACTGCACTTTATTTTGTAATTCTGTCCACAAACATGCTGTTACTGTGAAAATACTAACACAACTGCTGCTGCTAATATCATCTTGTGCAGTGTGTCCACCTGTACCTTTTTTTTAATTCTGGTCGTAAACTTTTTGCGGTTCGATTTCAGCCAGTGGCAACATTCTGAAAAAATGATCCTAAAAAGAAGAATTGATGTTTTCCATGTTTTAATTGTAAATTTCTATTTTTCCTGTATATTTTTAACTCTGTTTTTACAGTACTTGTAGATCTACAGTCTTTTAGTTTCTTGTGATTGTTCTGCGCTGCAGCACTGTTTGTGTGGAAAGCCTACTACTTAATCTTGTTTCTGACTCTGAACAAAAGGAGGTACCTGATGAACACACTGCGCTGTGCTGCTCAGTCGTCAGTCTGCCTGTGTCTGTCCAAATGCATGTGGCATTTCTTACCTGCATAGACCTCTGTAGTAACTAAACAAAGCTCTCCCGCGTGTGCCTATGTTCATGTGCAAATCCCGAGTGGTTCGGGGCTCCCACTGGTTATGGAATTTATCATCAAACTTTAAGAGATTTATTTTGAATGTAATCAGAAGCTACATGTGCAGGAACGCAACATTAAAACATTGTTTGAAAGTTTTAGAAATGAAAGGCCACACCAGGAATTTGTGTCTAAGCTCACCTTCTCCTCTCTGCTCCTCTAGATGATGGTACATTTTTGGAGCACACCCCGCCCTCCTCCTCGGGCGGAGAAGGGGAAGGAGGAAGTGGAGAAGTAAACCTAGTCTCCTCTACTCTATCGGCCTCAGTCACTGCTCCAGCCCTGGCTCCAAGCCTCACCCCAGCATCCCAGCCCACCATCTCCCTCCTCACCGACAACAACGCAGATACCCTGAGCGTGGAGTCGCTCACACTGCTGCCCCCCGCCGACTCGCCGCACCTGCACCCCTGCGCCAGCCACGTTCCCATGACGCACACCCTCCAGAGACCGAACGCCTCCATTGCAGAAGAGGAGGAGGATGAAGAGAAAGAGGGGGATAGGAAAGAAGAGGAGGAGCTGCAAGATGAAGAAGGGTCGCCGACGGATGAGACGGAGACGGATGCAACATTAAAAGAGGAAACTACGACGACGGAGTTGGTCACGCCCACTGATGAGGTGCCAGAGGAGCCGGAAGGTGAAGACGCACCTTTAGAGGTGAATAGAGACCAAGAGCTGCAAGAAGATGACTCGACGGCAGAGTATGCAGAGACACACGCGGAAACACCAGACTCACCTGAGTTGGATTAATCAACACACACACACACACACACATACATTCACATTCATGCACTTAAACTCGCCTCTCTCACACACATACACGCACACACAGAGGACAGCGACAGGGTGATAGTTAAACTATCCAGCTTGACTGCAGTACGTTTTCTTGTTGCGACCTGCAGGTAGTGTGACGTGAATAGTTTAAGGGGCTTTTGGAGGCATCTCAGCATTTGTGTTTGCACATGAAGAAAGACTCTTTTTATTCGCACAGACAGAGGACGAGACAGACACCGGTCCAACTCGAGGAAGGCTTTAAAGCACATTTGAGTTTTCTGTGAACTCGAGTGTGTCCCGTCGCGTTTTTAAGCAAGCGTGTGTAGAGGCGCGCAACCAGCAACGTTTTTTACTCATTCTGATCGATTGTTTGTCAGCTCAAAGACATACACACACACACACACACACACCACATGTTGCTGCTGTGAGCTGTTTATTCACTCTATTTTTGTCTCACGTTCATGTTACACTTCACTATTTAAGTTTTGTGGTGGTGGTCTCTTCCATGCTAACAGACGTTCACACACACACACACACAAACATATACTGTATACACACAGTACACGCCTTTAACCACTCGCGTATCAGACTCCGTTAGCAGTTACTACCAACTAGAACTGTCATTGGATAGGGATGTTTGTGTTTGTGTGTGTGTGTGTGGGCTCAGATGATTCAGCTACCATGTGTGTGTGTGTGTGTGTGTGTGTGTGTGTGTGTGTGTGTGTGTGTGTGTGTGTGTGTGTGTGTGTGTGTGTGTTCTACATTTTGTTTAGTTCTTGCTCATTCTTCTGTCAAGCGAGGATCCATTTGTTTCCAATTCAGTAATCTGTGTCTACAAAAGAAAATGTATGAAATACTCTGCAGCTTCTCCATCGAGGAGGGAGCAGGTCTCACACTGTAAACATTCACTGATGTCAACGTGTTGCTGTAGCTCACACCTAATCAGTAAAAAAAAAAACATGTGGATGTGATTCAAATTGAGGTGTGTGTGTGAGAGATAATTGGTTTCCATCATTGTTAACGTCGATCTCTTGAGCTGACGCGTCGGTTGAGGACGGGTGGCTTGAACGCAGCTTAACAAAGCAGTTTTGTTTCTTCAGATATGCAACAGTAATCAACAAATCTTTGACCTTGTTGGTTTGGCTTTTATTTTAACCTCCATTCCAGATAAACTTCCTTCCCAAACACATTCTGTAGTTGATAACCTGCAGGGATTAGCTTATGTGTTGATTCAGAGGTGACTCACCAATCAGCCACCGGACTGACCGAATGAGTAAGTGATGTGAAAGATCTGAATGGACTGAATTGAACAAGTAGTAAAGTCGTTTATACATAATGAAATATTGAGACAAACGCATTAAAAGGTCAATTTGCCTCAGAGTGATGCAGTAGAATAGATATCAGTGACGTTAGACGTGTCAACTGGAATAACATTCGTGTCTTCAGGTCTGCACATCGCCATGACAACACTGGGTTGAATGTATCTGCTGGTTGCCCCTCATGCACTGACCTGAGCTCAGTTTTTAGCCTCCTTGTATTTGGAAATGGCTTCAAAACGATAAGTGCTCTCACACTCCGATGGCTGCTGGGAGCATCCTTTTTGTAATTTGATAAACAGGATGCGGAGAACGATTCTTCTTTCTTTTCTTTTTTTCCCAACCCATAAAATCCCCATTTTCTGCAGGAAAAGTAGGAGTATAATGTGGTTAATTCCCAAAAGAATCCCGAAACCGGGGTGTTTGGATCGGACGCACAGCCGCTTTTAAAACCCCAGGAAGCACTGCTCTGAGGTCATCGTCAAGGGGCAAACCCCCTCCTCCTTTAATCAGCTGAATAAAGCTTTACTACTGCAATAATGTTAAGAGCTAACCAATGAGGGGAGAGATGAATGTAAAGGACAACTTGTCTCTCCAAACAGTGGTGTGATTTGATCGACTTGAATGGGATTAGTGTGTTTTATCCTTTAATTCACGACTTGATTTGTAACTAACAAAGCACAGTCACAGATTCTTTAGAGCGTATTTTTCTCCTGACCGCCTCGTCCTTTTTAATCCTTTTATCAACCCCTCCTCTCTCTTTTGTTTCCCGCCTTTGCTTTCCAGCTCTCGTCCTCGTTTTCTGTGCCATTGTCATACAGCTAAAGTCTTAACGCTCGATCATTCTTAATTTTTAACTCTGTACAGTCATCACCAAGTTTATAAAGGAGAAATTCAGAGCAATACTCTTTTTTGAGTCTGTCTCTTAGTATTTCCATCTTGCTACTGTAAATACAATGGATGATAGTGACGATGATGATTATGATGATCACTGGCGTGCTGAAGAGGCTTGGCAGAATTGTGGAGCGGCTACCAATGGTTCAAAGGAACATGGCGGCATGTTGCTCGTAACCATTGGCAACCTCTGTCCAAACATGCCATGACAAGTTTCCATTATTTAGTCTCTGATTGTAGTGTGTGTGTATGTAATATGTTTGTATGCTCTGTAAATGCTTTTGGCTTTTGAACCTGTAATTATTGTTAATGAACTGAAACAGAGGAATAAATAAAGAACTGCAATAAATTATTCTACTTAACAACACTGCCTGCTGCTGAGTCTTGTTATTGTGCTAGCACACAGAAGGTGTTTTTTTTTTTTTTTTTTTCTTTCTTCACCCCCGTGCGTATTGTGCCTCCTTATCTCTCTCGCGTGATTTTTTTTTTTCTCAGAATGGCTCTCTGGTAGTAACAGCAGGGGAGGTTCTCCTCAGTGTTTGAGCAAGAAAGCCACAGGAAGTATTAGAAAAGAACTGCCATCACCAGGAAAACACACACACATACTAGGTGTGTAAAGGCTTCCACGAATAAAAAAAAGTTTCTTCTTATAGAGGGTGGCACTGAGGGGAAATATGGAGATGTAATATTTTGTAAGCCGTAATTTTCAGAAAAGTTGTAAAACTTTTGAGTCATAATATTTCAAGAAAGTTTTTTTTATTTTGAGAAAACAGTCATAATATTACAACAATAGTCAGAATTGCTCAACTTCATGATGTATGAGTCAATAACTGCATGTGTTTTGTACAGAAGGGACCTGGGCTTGTTCAGACAGCACCCGAGTTCAGTCATGCCATCAGACAGTGATTAAATATTAACAGTGATTAAATATGGTTGTGTAAATAATGTGAAGCATCCGCTGTACATCATGTTCCTGATGATATGACTCAAAATTAAATATTATGACAGATATAACAGAAAAACTCTGATCTAGACTGAGCCTGAAGAGCCTTTCCTCTACAGGGAAATGTGTTCGCCTCTTCACTACTGTGAAGTGTTTTTCTTCTCACTTGAATTCGTATTCGCGTGCATCTGCATGTGAGACAGAGGCAAAGGTCGTGATGTTGCCTTTACACTTTCTACCTTTTGCGTTGTGTTTCTGTGGCTGCTGCAGGAGCCCTCAGTCATCTTGTGGTCTGTATGTGTTGCTTTTATCTCGGTTCCTCTCTTCATGGAAGCCTGGTTGTGTGTGCGTAAACATTTGAATGGGTTCCTGGTACTGTGCAACCATAACAAAATGCTCTTATGTGTGTGTGAGTGTGTTTTCTCACTACATGTACTCAACTACAGTCACAGCACTGACACGGATCTTATATGAAGATTGCAAGTGTCACATTTTTTGCCATTTCTGGTTTTGTTGCAACAGAAATGTATCAAATTTGAGAACATACCTTTTTAAAATTATAAATAACATATATAATACATATAGTGATCTCTATACCAAAGTTTATACCAGCCAGAAGCAAATTAGCTTACCTTAGCACTTGAAAGGGGCCGATACGTTACCAGGCAACCAATGGACACTCCAGAAAGTTACTGATTACATTCAGTGTTTTGCCTGACAAACTTGTTGAATTCTTTCTACATCAAATATCTGTTGTAACCTTCGTTGTTTACATCCATGTTCACATTGGCTGGGTGGCTTTCTTCAAACAGCCAGAATCTGCCACTGGATAAAGTTTGCTATCATCTGTGCCCTCCGTGATGAATCTGACCTCCGCTCTATGACCTGTCACCTCCTGAAAAGAGGCACCTGCACGCGCAGGTCGCTTTGTGGCCACAGATTCAAATTATTACGCGCACACACACACACAATTCTTCCCAGATCGGGAGGCAACATCTGATGCTGGGAAATGAAGCCAATGTGGAAGTGCGTAACTTCCTCAAGTGGCTGCTCGAGACAGGCTGCACAAGTGAGTTAACCTCCATAAGCCCACATGTTAAAATGTCCAATTTCACAGCAGAAATAAAAATGTTTACAGCCTGGTTCAGACAATGGTTTTGGCCTCTATAGCTAATGTCCCGTTCATGACAACTGTGAGGGGGTTGAATACCGTTACAGATGCCTTATTAAAGCACCCAGGCATCATTCGGCCCGCCTCAGGTCAGCCAATAATGGTGGCAGCCAGCGTCGCATATTTTCAGCTTAGAAAAAAACGCTTTGGAAACCCACTGATGACGTCACTCTGGCTCTGTCCACATAACCGACTCTGTAACGGAACCCAGATCCAATAGCACATGGATCTGAACCCATTCTGGGACCTGTCTCGGGTCCTCGGGATTGTATGAGACTTGAGAAGACCTCTGCTATGGCCAGCTTAGCACAAGGATGGGGAACAGGGAAACAGCTAGCCAAATTTCCACAAAGTTTATCCTGCCATATATTCAGAGATATCAAGAATTAGTTGGAAGGAAGCTGGTGACTAATGAGTGTTTTGGGAAATGTTATTCTGTGTGATTTTATTTCAGTGAATGGGTTTACATGGAAGTTAGGAGTTGGTGTTCTGTCCCAGGAAAGCTATATCCAAGATAACAAGAGCAGTCAGTGCGGTTGCTAGATAGGATGATAGTCTGTGTAAAAGCTAATAGCCAAAGGGGAGTAACAAAATATCAAAGTGCTATTTGAACTCGCTGAAACAAGATCACAAAGCCGAATAACAGAGCATCTCATTCACACCGAATGTCGAGGTCAGTTTCAGAAAGAACATCTCCCTGTTATTCTTCCCTTGTAAGTTTTCCTGTGGGAATGTTTATCGTCAGGTTTTGGTTTTCGACAGGCTGCGTGTGTTTCCAGAACAAAACACTCCGAGCAGAGGATTCCACAGAAATCAGCTGATCACACAACACCTCACTTTACCTTTCACTTCTCAAAATAGTCTGGAATGTCCTGAAATCTGAGAAGCTATGAATGAAACTTCTACATATACGATTCAATCATCACCACTCCCCAGACCCACATGAACACACACACACACATTCTGTGCCTAAATCGATAAACATCAATTCCTAGGTAAAGCTTAAAGTGATTGATAACATGTATACACCTATTAAAACTAAGATATGGCAATGATAGTGTTGTACTGACTCATGTTCCACTGCGGTGCGTCTATGCATTGTGTTCCACCCCTGCTCACAGCCTCTTCCTCAAGCTGAGGTAATTATATCCTCAAACTACTCAGGCTTTACTTGAATCGAGTAGTGAGTATTCGCTATGACTCAACATTGTGTATTTGTTTGTGTGTGTGTGTATGTGCATATGGCAACATTTGTCTAGACCCAAGAGATAAAAAAAAAAAAATCCCGTAAAAGATCACAAAGCTTTATGGTAAGGTTTGGTTTTAGCGTTGGAGTTCTGGTTAGTATGAGGAAGGGGTTGGAGGTTAGCTAAGGTTAAAACCTCAAGTTGTGAAGAGTACAATAGCCTGTCTGAAAAAGTGACACATACTCTCACAAATGTCATAAAACTGCTAATATAACAAAAATGATTCTGCTTTCTAAAGATAACTTTCAAGATAAGACAGCTTTCAAGTTTCATCTGTCCCAATCATTGTCTCTTAAAGGAATAGTTCGACAATTTTGGAAGAACAGTTATCCGTTTCCTGGATGGAGATGAGAAGATGGATACCACTCTGCTATGTGTACCTCGGACGGAGAACTGGATACGGTGTTCCGTTGATTCTTACGGAAGTTGTTCAGTGCTGCATGAAGCCACAAAAGTGTTTTTTTATAACATTACCTAGATCTGACACATGCCTCCGCGTAACATCCGGTTTAGACCTACGCTAACTTAAATGGAAATAAAATGATCTAATCAACACTCGTCTCGACTTTCCAAATGTTTTTGGACTTGAATTGAATAAATACAATTCTGATGTCATAAAGCTCAAATAAATGTATTCACAGCCATTTCTTCCCTTGGGCCAAAGTCTTTTGGTGGCCTACGCGAGAGATACCATTGCTGTCATTATACCGTTTGGCCACTATCAAACTTCCTGGGAGCTTAGTGTGTACGTTAATGTTAAATATATAAATATAAGGCTGAAGCTAGCAGCCATTAGCTTAGCTTGGAGCAAAGACTCCAAAACTATCTGCGTCCCCGCTTCTAGCCTTTATGCTAAACAGGCCGCTCGTGTCAGCTGTTCATGCTCGTGGTTAAGTGTGTCCTGCATCTGTGACATGAAAACAGTGAAATTTGTTCCCCAGCTTTGCACACTGTGTGAAGATGCTGAGAAGCCTCATTGTTGAACAATGTTATATGGACTCGTAGTTTTACTCTGCAACTGACTGAAGTTTCATCAATTTCTGCTGCAACTCTACAACAGTTTGGATGAATGCAACAGCTCTGCGTAAGAGTGTGTGTGTGAAAGCTTTGTAAGGTTCCTGTTTAAATCACTGTGCTCGGTGTGTTTCACATGCTGTCGCCTCCCCAGCTTGGCTTCACTTCTAAAGAAAACGAGAATAGTGTTCGGTGAAGCCTTCAGCTGAGTTTTGGTCTTGTGTGACAAATATTGTGTGTGATTGCCACACACACACACACACACACACACACACAGTCTTATGAGTCATGCTCTCAAAGCAGATACCCACCTGGTTCTGCCACGCCTATTACAGAAAGGTGGCATTTCAGTAAGTGTATAGTGAACAATGGCAGTCCTTTGTTTAAAAAGAAAAGTCATCTTTTAAAATCTTCTTTGTGTCTTGTGGCTTTTCTGTACAGTATATATAGTCTTTATATTCCTTGTATGATATTTCTTGTTAATTCTTTTTTCATACCATCCTGCTTATTTACATATACGTTCTGTATGCAAAGAATTTATCATAACTCTAAAATGAAACACGAACTATAACTCTAACCCTGACCTTGATCTAATGTGTCTCTGTTAAACCACTAACCCAAAAAAACTTTCCCTCTTCCTCTTGAGGAAATTTGAATCTGGTCCTCATTAGGTTAAAAGTACTACACACACACACACACACACATACACACACATACACAATCGTGTATGTACATGCTTCATTATGTGTCACCTCTGCCCCTGTTTCTGGTAAGTGTGTGTGTTTCTAAGCGTTATAGTCCATTTACTACCAAAGTAACCCACCCACCTGTCACTTTACCCTACACAGATGAATCACTGTGGTGACGATACAGTACGCTACCTCGTCACAGTTCCTGTCTGTCTGCCTCCTATAGTCTGCGACGTAGTGTGGATTCTAAGTGTGATTGTAACGGTGTGTGTGTGTGTGTGTGTGTGCTTATCCCTTCCTCCACCCCTCTCCACCCCTACAAACTCCTACCACTCCTGCACATGACATGATTTGGGGAAGAGATATACCAGTCAGAAAATAACAAGATTAAAACCCAGCAAGGTCAGTTTAAGTATATTTTATTTCAAATAAAATAGTAAGAAATAAAAATATAAAAAAATACTTATATATATCTGATTCAGTAAAGAAAAATATATTATCTGCCTGGCAGAGATGTTTCAACAAGAGGTGGGATGCCTCCACATACAGTACAACTTACAGTAACACCAGACCTCAGGACTCCAATACCTGACATCATCTTCAATATTTCATCTGGGTTACACTCAGACTTTGAAAAGACATCAAGTGGTATTTGAGCCATCGGTGCTGGCAAACATTCATGTGTGATGTAAACATTCAACAACATTAGAGTATTAAAATCTGCTACAAAAATAAATCTTATTGGTACCAGCGCTTGTGATGGTTTCAAACGTACCCTCCAACATGCATCTATGTTTCTAAAAGTCCACTCCGTTGATGCTTTCAATGTCCTTCCACGATCCACTTTTAAATATTTTTGGGCCTCTGGTGGCGACAAAGAGGCGACAACAGACCCAACAGTTTCCAATGGATAAGACACAGTTGACCTCACCAGTTCTATTAACTCTGTAATAGCTCCACTGTGTCTGTAGTTTTTTCTTAATGCAGCGTTTTCCAACTTTTCATGCTTCCTCAAGACTAAAAGGTGCTCTGTTGATGTTGGTGTGCAAGTGGAAGTTGAGTCTCTCGAGGTAATGTATGTTGAAATGTCATGCATGGACCCTGTCCAACTGGAGACCGCCTGCACCTGACTGCGGTGATGAAACATTTTGCAGTTTTTCAGCTCAAACCAGGGAGCTGTTTTTATCTGTAACCACGGCGATACAGTCTTAGCATCCAGCACATGATGGGCAGGCTTTACCAAACACTCCTGTTTACCGCTACTTGGTAAAAACTGCGTCCTTGAAATGAAAAATAATACTATCAAAACTTTATGAGTCAAGCTTCTTATAGTTTGTAAGGGAATTCCAACAGAAAGTCTTGGACAACATGGGTGAGAGGGAGCTCTGAAACCAGGCTTGCTCCACCACACACCTCCATGATGCGCTTCCTGCATAGCTCCTGCAGAGATGGTTGCCATTTCCTGTAGGGGACACTCAGGCTCTTCTTTGGAGAATTGATGTAATGCTCCAAGAGGGCGAAAAGCGTCGGGAAAGAGCGCTCGTTGCCCGCCAGTGAGAACTTTTGCCGCTTGTAGTCGATGCGCACGCTGACCGGACCGCTCTTGGCGTGGTAGGACAGCGTGAAGAAGACGTCTTTCTGACGACTGTCACGGATGAGGAAGCTTCCCAGAGGAGCGTCCCTCAACATGCGATGGGCGTCCTCCACTCCCAAAGGACCCCAGTAGAAGCCGCTGCGCTCAAGCTTGGCCGCTGTGTCTGTGATGATGTTGTAGTCCTCTTTCCTGGAGAAGGTGGGGAAGTGGGTCAGGCACACGGAGGGAACAGACACTGATCTCGGGTTCGGCTCTGGAGCTGCCCGACGCTGAAGCTGCTCCGACTCTGTGCGTTGAGGGCTGAGAGCAAGCTCGTGCCCGGCCAGTGATGATGACAGCGAGGACAAGGAGGACAAGGAAGACGATGACGATAAGGATGAGGATGAGGACAAGGACGAGGACGAGGATGATGACGACGAGGATGACGACGATGAGCTTGACAAGTGGGTCTTGTCATGGCCTTCGACTGTGCTGTCGGCTACCATCCTACAGGGGAGAGCGGCCCCAGACCCTCTCCCATCTCTAACCACCACACTGACATCCTGAGAGAGAAAAGAGAAGAAAGAAAGCGTTAACATCAAACATTCATTTAAATTTTTTTTACAGCAGCAGCAGCATTAAAACTGAAGTCAGCTGAGAGAGAAACCTACCAGGTTTCAAGGAATGACCATGTACGGCCTTAAAAGGAGAAAGACATCTGTGTGTGTGTGTGTGTGAGAGAGAGACACACACACTACTTTCTCTAAGTCTAGGTCAAAAATCCATTCTAGTTTCCATTGACGGGTACTGTGATAGATATGAGTGGAATCTGCGGTTTGGCTAGAATACAGTCAACGCTGATGTCAGCCACAGACAGATTACTGTACACCGTCTGTAGACCCACACACACACACACACACACACAGTTTATGATGCTCATAGCTGTATTTTAACTTTCTCACTTCAGGTCGAAACCAAACTTTTTCAAGCCAATGACAAAGAAAAAAAATAGAAAACAAAACACTGTTTTAGTTCTGCTGAGTCCTTCAGGTCATCAAAAGTACACACTACTGAGGTGATGAAGATCTATAGCTTCTCATCAGCTGAGCACATTTAACAGAAGCCCCAAACCACAGGCTTCATCTGTGTGTGTGTGAGTCACCTCTGTGCTGTACACTCCAATGCGAACTTCTTAAAACTTTGTGCTGCGAGTTATCTAAATGCTGCTTTAAATTCCAGGAAAGGGTTATGACTACCAGGTAATGACATGTGTTGTAAATTTTCGGGGATTTTTTTGTTTGTTTTGTTTTGTTTTGTTTTGTTTTAGCTTTAATTCCAGGCACACAAACAAGCACAATCACATGGTGACAGATCAGAGATGGATAAGGTTTAAATTATGATCATATTTCTGATTTACGCATTAAACTCATAACAGCTGGTCAGTAGGGAACAAACAAGGTTATGAATGAAACTCAATCCAGGTTCATGCGTTTATTTACCCATGAATGGATCTCTTAATCCATACAAATAAAAAAAAAAATCCATGAATTCAAAGGTTGCAGATAACACATTTTTCCACGGTGCAATGCCCAGAGAAAAAAAAGACAGCCATGCTTGCTGCAAAACACCCATCAGAGGTGAACAACTCCAGTTTGAATGTGTCTTACCGTTTTGTTCTAACAGCAGCGACGGTTTAAAGATCCCTTCGTGCGGATAATCCCAATGTGCAAAAAAAAAAATGGATAAAAGCGATATAAATGATGAAAAAAAGAAGAAATCCTGCAGGTAAATCCGTTACGCAGCACAGGGTGAGGAGGATGAGGGTGGCGGTGGGTGTCTGTATGGTCGCACAGGACAGATCGGTGTCTGATCGATCTGCTGGCTGTGATTTCCACCCGTCAAATCATCACCGCTTCTCTCTCTCTCTCTGTGTCTCTCTCGTGTGCGTGTGTGAACACACAGACTCTCATTTATATAGCGTCGATGCGCTTCCTGGAATAGTGGCGAGGGTGAGTTCAAGTGCAGTCACATAATTTCTTATAAACACCAAACGAAAGTGAAACTAAAGCGACTCTTTCGGCGTACAAGAGGAGGATTTCAAGTAAACCGCAAAACCACGTGAGTGTGAGAGGTTTACGGAAAGACAGACTGACAGGTGGCAGCTTTATTTAATAAAGTATGGCTCTATTTAGGTTACTAATGTTTGTATAAGCACAGATAGTCCTCTGTCTATTTGAACATGCGCGCGTCATTTCACGCATGTGAGACACTTGGCATCAAAATGGTATGTCAAGATAAGCAGACGTAGATTCATTTTTTTTTGTCAACCTTTGGTCCACAAGATAAGTCTATGATCTATGTGTGTGCGTGTGTAACACTGAACCACATAAGAAGGACGCTTTAAAGATATCTATTTACAGTAACTGTATGTATATATAAAACAAAACAAAAAACAGCAGACCTAATCAGTTGACCGGGCGCCATGAGGGGAATCATACCAGTTTGGACTGCACTTCTTCATTTGTTTTTAATAATAGGCTCTTCCGCAGAAAAGTGTTTCACGGGGCTGAGTGACATTTGGAATGATCTCATCTCAGAAATGCTGGTATTGTCACATCCAGACAGTCATCTCACTACTTCGGCTTTCAAAAACTAGGCCACACCATGCCACCCAATGCCAGACCTTTGATCTGTAGTGTTACTATAACTCAGATTATTACTGAGACTCTAAAGTGTGCCATGTACCCTGCCTTCATAAGCTTGATTATTTCTAGAAGTTGGCTTGTGACATTTCAATCTAATTTAAGAGCCTTTCTTGTTGTGGCTGCAGTATTTGAATGCCGGCTACACTCACACACTATCTCGAGCTGCAGTCTGGCTGCACTTTTTTTTTTGGCAAGCGATTGTGAATGACTTCCTCTGTGTTCATCAGTGCCATATCATTTGTGTATTGCACTATTAGCTCTATAATGAGTAACGTAATCTACATGACGAGTTCATTCTAAATTTGTCTGCGCACGAACAGTATCATAGCGAAGAGATTTCCTTTAAACAAAATGACCTTCATGACGTTATAACAGTTATTTATTTTTTCTCCTACAGCACCAATCTTTCTAAGGGCAGCTTTACAACATAAAGGGCAAGGCGAGTATGGACATGACAAGTAAAGTTAGTGTAAACATGGATTTTAAGAGGGAGGGATGAACTAAGCCCAGTGTGGTCATGGTGAAACAGGAGAAAATTCAGATAAACAGAAAGTGAACACTGGAGGCCAGCTGGCATTGCTTAAAGGATAGTCAAAGGATAGAGTAAAAAACGGTGGAGTTTGGCTTTGTTCAAACTGCAGGCGAATCTGAAATTTGTTTCTCAAATCAGATCTTTGAATTATTGTTATTTGCAAGTGATCAGACAGGACATGTGTTTCCAGACATCACCAGCCTATCCTCATAAACGTGAATACCTACGTACTGGTGATGCGGCCTTTATGCAAAGGCATCTTTTCGTCTGTACAGATGCCTACTTCCAAATTAGTAGCATGCAGCTTATTTCAGCATCAGTCCACAGGCTGTCCTCTGTACCATTTTGCTAATAGCAGCATGAATTCTGCTCAGCCTTTCTGATGCATTAAACGGTCACTGTGGTTTTGATATTGTTGTGAGTCATGGCTCAAAATCTGACATCTGGCATCTGTACAAATCTGAATTGCACTTCAATAAAAACCTCCAAACACGGCTTAGAGCCAATTCACAAAAACTGCATTTTATGTGAACTTTTGCAGTCCAGACAAAACCAGATGTGGGCCTGCAGTCAGTTCCTTGTAAGATCTGATCTCATATCTTTCTTTTTTTTTTATCATGAATTCATTTTGATTAGATATCTTAAAACTTCTGAGATTGTAAAATTAGTAGCTAGTAACTAGTTGAAAGGCTTAAAGAAGGAGGACTGGCTGTATCGCTCTCCGGTTTGGCTCCGGTTAGTAATGGGTTAAAGGGTTGAGCTTAATCAGAAACACACACAAATAGTAAGAGTGGATGTCTGCCAGAGCTCTCCCTCTCTGCATGTTTTTCTTTGAATTCCTCAATACATTGCAGACATATTATATTCAAAACACTTCCACTGCACCACCGACTGCGTAAAATGCGGTGTGTAACAGTGTGCAGATGTATGCATGTGGAGTATATGTGCATATTATCATGCACGCAGTGTTTGCTTACATGTGTGCCTACACTCCATGAGTTTCATTTCTGTGAAATGGGGAGGGAATGTGGAGATTGAAACTTTGCCCACTTAACACAGAACGCATGCTGTGTGTAATTACAGATCCTTGCAGAATGTTGACAGTGTGTCTGCATGTACAATGGGATTGCAACAGTCTACTGGTTGTGTGCATATCATACACTCATTGTTTACTGACACGCGCGCAGGCATGAAATGGGGAGAGAAGCAGGAGAATGAAACATTCTTGCAGACTATTGAGAACGTGTTTGCAGGTTTAAAAAAAAACAGTTTATTCAGCAGAAAATGTCTCCAACACATGCATTGATATAGGAAAATGTTGCAGTTTAAATGATGTGGAATCAGTTTTTTGCTATCAAAGAGTGCTGGTTGCTGTAGCCACACTGGAAATCGGTCCCTAAAGCTTGTTGCTCTTGAAGGAGAGCATGCAGAGTCAGAGTTCGTCGATGGATGGATGACAGATGGATGAAAAATGCAGAGCAGGGGGAATCTGTTTTTGTTGCTTCTAGTCATGCAGGAGCCTGTTGTATTAAACCACATGAGCTTTGTCCTTGCTGAACATATTATAGAACTTCCTGAGACATCAGCAGTGCTTAATATTAGTAGATGAAACAACATTAACAGGTCACGGCACGTGTACTCTGTCAGTTTCTGCAGCAGGACTGATGTTATTATGTCTCACTTTTACATTGATTCAATGTATTGTAGACTTTTTTTCAGCTAACAAAGGGTCAGATAGTGTTTCATACAGTATTAACTGTCACACCTAGCCTGGAAACAGCACAGACAGATCAAGTGATGAACAGGACCTGTGTCTCCTTGTGTAGGTGTGTCCACATATGAGACTTTGTGTCTGGTAAATAAAAACATTTGCATCCCTTGGGTGTTCTGGTCACACTGGTTTCCTGTCACACTTTATTATTCTTTGCCGTTCACGTTAAACAACTATAAATTACTGTCATTTACCGTTATCTCAGAATTGTTTATTTTATCAACTTTTCATTGTTCTATTGTTTCTGAGTCTCTTTATTTTGATTTCTTTCAATCTGGATGATTCATTGTAATTGCAGATAACCACTCATATTCCAGTAAACGCAGAGTCAACCATTACTCCTTTATGCGGTCATCAGGTCTTGCTCCATGTATGAATGTACTTTCAATATGAGGGGAGTCCAAAAAAATGCTGAAAAATCTAAATAAAATAATTTTTTATTGTGATCTACACTTTCTGTTTCATTTTTAACTGTTGCCTGTAAATGCTCTGCTACTGATTGGCCTGTTACTATGATAAGGCATGAATGGTACCTTAGACTGCTGTTATCTTATAGTAAACACCACAGAGCACACATAACGGCTATAAACCTGCTGTGTGCCTTTTGTGCCGGGCATGTTATGTCAGTGCAGTATATCCTCATGTGCGCTTGTGCGGTAAACCAACTACTAAATCATCTTACAACGGGGTTGCATAACTTTTATTCTTGTTTCTTTTTCGTGTGTGTGCTACAGTTTCATTTCATATAATTAGTTTAAGACGAGTTTCACAGATAAGGCATAAAACAAAGAAACAGAAACACAAAACACAGTGAAGACCATGAATGTTTAAGTGTTTTCTGGCACTTTGGGTGATTATTGTTTGGATTCTTGTTGCTGTAAAAAGAGAACAGTCTACCACAGTTGGGGAAAGGCATTGTTAGTCTTGCCTGTAAGTGAATCATAATTGACAACCGCCATTCCGCCAAACCTCATAAAAATGTTAATAATTGTTCATTTTGGCATTTCCCAAAAGATTCTTTTGCGAGCAGACCAAAACGTTTTCTGACCCAAAGCAGCCAAAGCACCTTTATATCAAACTCAACCAGATGGAAATCGTGTAGGTTTTCTTTTGTTTTCTTTCCTAATGTTATTGTTTGAAATAGTTTGGCAGAGGCAGGACAAGAACCAGCTGTCTTTAGTTACGCCTGACTAAATTCCAAATCCAGAAATCTGTCAAAACATATTCAAATCCTGATAAAAGAGGAAGTAGAGCTGCATTTCAGTGAATTAATAAGGATGTTCTGGAAACCTACTGGGACATTTTACTTTCAAATTCGCAAAGCATCAGTCTAGATTTTATGATGTACTAACAAGTGACCTATGCACGTGGGGTAATTATGTTGAAAACGTGCAAATATCTTCCTGGTGCTTATGGGAAGCTCTTTTATATTTTACAGCTAGCCAATAAAATCCCTCTGGCCTTAATAGTTTCCATGCTGCCTAATGTTAAATAAGTTAAAGTTAACAGGAAAACTTCTGCTCATATCATTTACTCTTCAAAATCTTCTCAGAAGAGAGCTGTTACACGACAAACTCCTGCAGAGTACATATTTGAGGTTGTCTTAACTTCTTGTTTTGTTTTTTCTTTTCTTCTCCACCCAGAACAGCTGCTTTTTAAGGATGTATTATATAAATCCTGGAATATGAGAAAAGGACACCCAAAGCACTCAAAAGCTTTATGTATTCAAGTTATTCTTCTTTTCATCTTCTCATTGTCCCTCTGTTACAACTGAAGGGTCTTTGTGTTTCCTCTGCCTTCTGACAGAACATAAGTGTGTTATTGTTTCCTCCTTCTAAACTGTGGGCAGCAGAACAGTGACGAAATAACTCTAGAAATAAATTGATCCATTGTCCTGCTCATCGACACTGAAAACGCTGCCAGTAATTCACTGAAGTATTTTCAAACAATGAAACCGAGAGTTGTTGGACATGGTCTTTTTGTTAAGGTACATTCAGCAAGTGAAACAACTTATAGTAAAATGGCTACAGTGAATGAATCAAAAGGTTTACTTGAAAAGCCAAAGTGGCTCCAGGAAACCAGTCTGGCAGCTGTCCTGATAAAGCCTCTGATGAAATTCTGGGGAAGAAGAGGTAAATTTCTTACTAATGCTGTGCCCACGCTGTGCTCTCAGGGTTAATATTTATTTAGTTCTTTTTTTAAATTATTATTATTATAATTACAAAATCACATTATCAACAATATAGTGGTGTTTGCGCAACGTAAACAGCCTGTATGACTGGCAAAAGTAAATACTGATGAGTGAAACCTGTTGTGAGGAGCTGGACTGGATGTTATGATTGTATTTTTTTATTTTTTCATTCACATTGCTGATATCAGCGTTTAGAGAAACATTTTCTCAGGCAGGTTTATAGGAAATAAGTTGCCTAATTTTGTCTTAATACTTAAATGATCTCATCGTGGCCTTTTCTCTTTCTTTCTTGCTAATCCAAGTTTAGCTGGAAAATCTCTCTTTGATGGAACTGTTAACAACCAAGGAACCCCAAGACAGTGCTTTTGTGTTTGTTTAAGGCAAAATCTTAAAAAAAGTAGAATGCTTCCCTCTGAAATATAGTTGTGTAAAGAGTAATACTCAAGTAAAAATGTACTTAAAGGTCCAGTGTGTAAGATTTAGAAGTATCTATTGGCAGGAATTGAATATAATATTCATAAGGTTGTTTATATGAGTCTATAATCAACTGAAAATAAGAGTCATTGTGTCTTTGTTGCCTTAAATCGAGCCCTTTATATCTACAGTGAGAGCAGGTCCTCTTCCATGGAGTCCACCATGTCGAACCGCCATTTTTCTACAGTAACCTGTGCTGACAAACCAAACGCTGGCTTTAGATATGTTTTCCTACATGCTTGTGAGGAGTGGGTATTCATTTGGTTGCAATTTGCAACTTCACTGCTAGGTGGCACTAAATCCTACACACTGGATCTTTAAAGGAGGATTGTGTATTATTTAGTGGCATGTAGGGGTGTAGCTGATGATTGTAACCACCTCGCCTCAACTATGAAACTATGGTGGCCACAAAACTGGCAAAAACTGCCACTGCCAGTGTTTAGTTTGGTTTGTCTGTTCTGGGCTACTGTAGAAACATGGCAGACTCCATGGCTCAATTTAAGGCAACAAAGACACAATGTTTCTTATATTCAGGTGATTATACACTAATAAAAACATACATTTATTCTGTGAATAAATCTTACACACTGGACCTTTAAGTTACTTTCCACCACTGCCTGAAACATGAGGTGACGCAGTCTCTCTGCAACCCTGTACCTGAACATCATCAGCTCATCAGATATCTGCTTTGACTTTCCACATTCACAAAAACTATATTTTCTTTTTAAAAGTAACTTCATAATCATCAGTTCTGTTTTTAGGACTATGCTGAAAACGAAAAAGGCAATGCAGAGGACATGATCAGAACGTTGTGCTCACTCATACTCTCTGCTAGAGGCTGGATCATTGCCTGCACTGCATTGATGTTTCTGAGTAATGTATAAATCTACTCTATTAGTGGAGGCCTGTTGCTTCAACTACTGCTGGGGAAATGAAATATGATCTAGGAAGGCCGGTCAGAGTCAGATCCATTCATCTGATCCAGATGATTCAAGCATTATACTGTATACAACTCTTGATCACAGTGTCCTTTTATCTGCTTGGTCCCAGTCTGAACATTAATCCATTTAGCTTCCAATTACTTTAGTGTATCAGCCAGTCCACTCCTGAGGTTTGCCAGTACTCTTCCATTCATCTTATTTCTACTGCTTCTATTTTAACCTGATCGATCAACCTTTGTTTGCCTTATTTCTGCATTTTAGGCCCATTCCAGAAAGTCTTACCACAAAGTCCTGTGTTAAAAAAAAGTTTCCAAGTTTACACAACAGCAACAGTTTTGTCATGCTTTGTTGTTGTAAGGAATTAGACATGAATTCAATGCTTCTGTCCACCTGTTCGCACTTCCTGAAAATCATGCGCTATTAAATGATTCCAACAATCCAATCCATATAATGTTGGAAACACCTGCAAAGGATCCTGAAATTCCTCTTGCTTTCAGCTCTTACCAAGTGTTGGCTCTGCCGGTCAGTTGGCAACACTGCTGTATTTCAGACTTTGGCCTCCTGCCCTGTTTCTATAAAACTGGACACAGAAGTGGTTGCCATGTGACAACCCCAGCAGAGATTTCATAGAAACCATCTCCTCAATACAAAAATATCAGGGTTTAGTCATGGAGTCATATGTAAGCCTTGCTCGCCATTTCAGAACTGTCGTATGACACGCAGTTCTGAGGATAGCATTGCGTCCATGTAGGCTAACCTTTACAGTCTGCAGCTCAGAAAGGTAGGCTTACCCAGGCTTCATTCTATTCTTTTCTTAAGTTAGATTTATTTCTGCAAGTACTTGAGTACTGAAAATGCCCTTTTCCACTGTGCACACAGCTGCGTCTTTGTTGTTGATCTACTTGGCGTCAAGATGTCTGCTGAGAGGAAGTCTGCCCAGACCCACATTTGGTTTGATACTTTAGCAACTGCTCTTCCCAAAACATCACTTTAACAAAAAGCACAAAGCGTGAAGTTGAGCTGGCAAAATGAACTGTTTCAAAGTTACATTACAACCGTGCCAAAAGAAACAAGAAAACCTCTGTCAGAATGAAACTGAATTCTAATCGCTACAGTGATTATTTACTGAATCCTGAGTTGTAGTTTCCTGTTTCCCCTCTTCTTTCTAGGAAAAAGGGGGGGTGACAGTTGAGAAAAGGAAGCACACAGGCTAGACAACGTCTTGTACTCAACGGTATTCTAACTTATAATCAGTGTAAACACGCAAACAAACAGGTAATAGCAATTATATGACACACATGCATGCACACAAGCACACACACACATACTTTCTTTGGTATTCTTTTTTTTTTTTTAATCACATAATTAATCTGCGTACACATGCTATGTCCTGTGACTGCATGTATGTATATGTGAATGTTTTTGTGTGTTTGCAAACATGCATAACTCTCTCTAGACTGTGGTATGTGTCCACCTCAGCGACCCAAATGCAAGAAATGCTCCGCTTTTCTAGGAATCCGAAAGTGAAAGTAACTGCTCAGAATTCCTAGTTGATATTAAATGACTTAAATCAACTATAAATCACGTTATTTAAGCTTATGGGTGTCTTCCTGGAGAGACCAGACCAGAAAAATAAGAACATGATTCAAAATGTTTCGGGAAAGTTCATTTGAAAAGTCAATTTGTTTGACTTCCATAGAATACTGTGTTGACACTGGGGTAGTTTTGGGGAATTCATCGCGTCAGCGTAAAGTGAAAGAGCAAAGGACAAGGATTTCATGTCCCATCAAAAAGTTTTCTTGAAACCAAAAAAAAAACCCTTAAGAGGAGGTTCACCTTATCTGATCAAACATGGCGTCACAGTTTCCACACCACTGAGTGCTATAATAATCCCTCCTGTAAAGGAGATTACTAATTTAATAATCTTATTTTAAGACATGAAAAGGTTAATTTCCAACATTGAACATTTTATCTGATTTCTGGAGGATGATACTCTTTCGTTTGCAGTCAGAGTCTTTGACAGGCATGGCTCAATAGAGTAGTTTTTCTGGTGCCACCATCGGCAAGTTTAAACTCAGATGGCACACACACACACACACACACACCCTCTTATAAACCGTTTAACATTATCTGCTAAATGAGATAGCTGTTGGAGAAACAGAAAGCAAAAGAGTTGACCAAATTGCAAGTTGGTGTAAAGGTCACAATCTATTTTAAGAGAGTCTGCATTCAGTATTATTTTGATTATTTCTTGCTGATGTCAATGCTCTGTCCAAACAGTGTTGTTTGCACCTTGTATTTCCTCCTCCTTCCGTGATGGTTTGTACGTTTGATGGTAATCGGATAAGTCATGATATATTGTTTGCTGTCCTGTGTGCTGTGCATGCAAACACACACATACACACACACACACACACACAAGCACACAGCCAGGTCTGCTCTCAGCGTCTCTTCCCACTTCTACCAGGATTCAATCTGAAATTCCACCACGGATCGTCAAGTGTGGATGAGGCCATGCAAGGACATAAAACCACACAAAAGCGTGTCTGCTGTGTGAGTAAGTGATTAAAGCCACAGTTTGTTGTCTTTATTCCAAACTACAGAAAAAAAAAAAGTTGATTTTTTTTCCCCCCTTTGTCTGATTCATCCAGTTTCTCTCAAGGAAACAGCAGCTACTTAGATTTGCACGTAGCTCGCTTTCTGGTTTGAAAACTCATCATCCTGTCAGGATGTAAATGCTAACAGCACACAGGTCAAACCAAATCCGACTCCAATCCAGTCCACTCGACTTACACAGAAAAACCGGTCTGCGTCATTAATAATTCTGAGTTGTGAGAAAGTAAATAAGAAATTTAAAAAGCTTTGTTTGGTTGTTAGGTGTGTTTTTCCATGTAAGACACTGCTGCGCATCAGGTGTCAAACTCTTTTTCTGTGCGTCCATCCAGCTTTTGTTTTGTGATTGTTTGATGACTCATAGTACACATGACACAAATGATGACTTGGAAATGGACAGTGGAAGTGTTTTCATGCAGCACATGATCAAGACTTATGTAGTCTAAGAAAGCAGCGAGGGTTTCATTTACGTATTTAAAAAGTATCTGTATAACCTGAATGTTATTGGACTGTGGGAAGAAGCCGGACAACCCAGAATCCACACAGACACGGAGAGAACATGCAAACTCCACACAAAATCTGGGAGCTTTTTCCTGTGAGGCGAACTACAACTAGACTGGACTAACCATTTAGATGCACATAGAGGCCAACTCATGATCTAGCACCTTAGATGACACTTCAGCACTGTTCCTCTGTTTTAAGGTGACAGTAGAGGATGTCTCTAACGCCCGTTTGACTGATATTCCTCACAAAACCATGATAAATAAAAACAGAGATATCAGTTCTTGCACAACAATGTCTTTCGCTTCTTGGTGGAACCCTGAAGATGCTCTTCTTCTCAGCCAGCATGTCATGCAGGGGGTCGGAGTTGTTCAGTATACTGTACAAACCAACTTGAACAGCATCCTCTTCTCCGTCGTTACCTGCAGACAGTCCAGCTCAAGAAGGAAGAGGGAGAGGATGGTGCCATCATAGTTTCTCCACTGGAAGAGCACTTGATGATGTTTTATTTACCATGTGCAGCACCCTAAAAGGCCTTTTCAAACACGTGACACCAGTGTGCAATTACTACCACTACCGCTCTTTACTACTGTATAGAGTGGTACACTGTTCAGTCCTCTCTACGCTGTTATTGCAAACATTTCTGAACTAGCTGCGATCTAAGACACACCTACACACTGATGATCAGAAAACCTACAGACACTAAGAACCATGTGCACAGTGATAAAGGGTCAAAACTGGGATACTTAGGTGCGAGTAAACGCACTCCGTTATCATTAATACTACATCTGCCTCCTCTCATGAGCATAAAATGAATGACTTACAGGAATACACACACACTCACACACTCACACACACAAATTGTTATCTTTCCAATAAATACAGTCTCACTCATAAATCAACCTTCCACACACACACACGCATAGAAATACACCTCCATATACACACACTCAGACACACACGCCAACACACCACAACTCTGTGGTTGCCCCTCTTTCACACTTACTCAGTTTAATGAAGTCATGTGACCTCCTGTCAGCATGGCAGTATCTGGTACTGTGTCACACTTCTCTTTAACACACATTTCTCAGTACTGAGTTTACAAAATTGTTCTGTCTTTACCGACATGCAGCCGAGACACTTCTCAGATCTCAGGATCAGATCTTGTACCAGAACATTGATAGCATTTGTCTGCTAATAGTAACACTATCAACACAATACCACTAGAGTCTTTATCTTTTTATTTATTTAGTGTAAACATTCATGTTCATGATGTTCTTGTGTTTATACATGATACATGGGCCTCTTTTTGGATTCTTCTAATGGGATGGAAATAAAGTAACGCTGCTTCAGCACATCGATCAAAGGTCTGTAGGTGTAAAGCAGAAAGCCCTCAACAATAAGGATGTGAGTCTCTTCCTCCTCCTCATTGTCAGACTTTCGGACGATCTCAGTATCCAGGGTATTTTTAATGCCATGAGATTTCTCAAACTTCACGGGGGTCATCATGGCGTCCATGCCCAGAGTAGTAATGACATCGTACACCTGCTTAAAGCATCACTTCAATCTGATCTTGGGGCTTGAAGAAGTCATCCTGATGTACCACACAACAGTTGGGCAGGTTCTTGAACGGTGTGTTGGTGAGGGTAGTTTTCCCTCCGTTGGTTACGCTGCCGACGCTGATGATGTACTTCATGTTTTCGGATGGTAGAAGCTTGTAAAAAGAAGCTGGGAGTTCAAGGGTAGCTACAGTTATAGAAATACATCAGTGCTAGTCAGCTCTGTCTTCCGAGAGTAAGGTTGAAGAAAAAGAGGCACCATCCTGACATGGACTGTAAATGATGACGAAACACCACATTGTCTTTCCACACCAAGCCTTTCATAAAGGTCATCAATTAATACACACAGCCGTTCATTGACCCATTTAGGAGTTTTTTCACATTTCTTTATTTCTTCTTAGATGCTGATTTGGCAGAATGTCCGTGACTTTTGAAAGATGAGGTCACTGATCCGCGGTTTTATTCCACATTAACTTCTGTTGCTCTGACTGTGTGAAAAGTTTTGGAAAAGTACTGAGAAATGCGTGCGACCTGTTTACACAATAACCCAGAAGATCACGTGAATATGCACATCTGTTTGTGAGCGCATTTATATCTATACAGTGTCACCATTAAAGAAAAAACATACACACACCTGCGTGTATACACTTAATTCATGGAAATGTATTTTTTGGCTTTGTGACGAGGCTCATCGTCCTGTTTGAAGCATCATTGCTGAATGTCATGTGGATGTATTTTAAGAACCTAACACCCACTTAAGTTTTTGTCCATGTTAACCTGCGGCTGATGTCATCTGTTAAAAAGATATCTGCACAGAAAAGTATGTGTGTGCTTCTGGAATTATGCAGACTTTTTTTTTTTCACTTTCAAAGAAATGAAATGATGAAATGAAAGTGAGGTCAGCGTGATGCTTTATACAAAAAAAGGGAATATGCTGTTGCTATTACTTAAACAAAGAGACTTTATGGTGGTCAAATATTAGCTGTCTGGGTTTACTCATACTGTCTAATTAGTGTGTATGTGTGACTTTGTTTAAGTCTGTGAAACCACAGAAAGAGGGAAATGGCACTTCTCTATAATAATACATCATTTCAGAAGAAGAGGATCTATGTAAACCATTTACAGTAAGCACAGACACACAGCACACACACAGAAACCTTGATTTAATGTTAAAATGTTACATCTGTTAAGGTGAGTTTCACTTGTGTTTTGGTATTAAATTTGGCATTCACTTCAATAATAGCTGCCAGCTCTTTACAAGTAAAGACAACGTGGCGACAGAAAGTCACGGCTCATTACGTGCTAATGGTGTGTTTGTATGAGATTAAATTCTAGACTGGCCAGTAGTGCACAGTCTGCTTTATTACTCAACACAAAGTTATGAAGATGGGGATGGGCTACAAAAAGAAAATGATAATATAGTAACATTTTCTATGGAAAGCTAAAAAAACAACACTGGGCTGTGTCTGTTCGTCAGAAATTGTTGATGTGAGGCACGTTCTTCTTGAGATTGTAAAAGAACAAATAGGACCATGTTACTGTTTAAGTTTCCTGATACTGTCTGCGTTGGTTCATTGTAACATTGTCCTTAGTCACTGGTATAATTGTAATGTTAGTTTATAGTAACACTGTGTGTAGTGATTTTCTCACTATGACAAATCAAAATGTCTCCTGTGAAAAAGGCCTGACACTGTACTTCAAGGAAGGAAAGCCTTTGAGAAAAACCTTTGTCACCTGAATGTCTGCGATTGTTTTACATTTCCTGCATTTAAAATAATAACGCAGCGTTGGTGTACGGTTATATGAAGCCAGAGCCAGCAGCCAGTTAGCTTAGCTTAGCACAAAGACTGGAAACAGGGGGAAACAGCTAGCCTGGCTCTGAGACTCACTAACTTACATGTTATATCTTGTCCGTTTAATCTGCACAAAAACTCTAAACTATAAACAGGAGGTGTATGATTTCTTACTGGCTAAGGCCAAGAAATAGTCCCTGCATAATCCCCGTCTCAATCACAATGTGTCACTTTAATACTTTTTAGTACAGTTTATTTAATGTTGATCATATCAACCAACACTTGCCAAGAAAGCAAATTAAGTGTATTTCCAAAAATGTTGAACTACTCCTTTCATTCTTACACCGTATGTCTGATTGCAATGAAACTAAGCCTCCCATCTGACAGGAAGCTGCTTTTCTAATTCTCATTAAAGGGGAAATGTGTATTAATAGATAAATTAGTTAGAGCACAGAGGGCTTTTTGTGGGGATTTTAAAATATGAGGACTGACCTGACACAAAACAAGTCATAGATCATTTGAGGACATTAGTGTTTTTAAGGTGCTCATATCTAAAGCTTGTGTTTGAAGACCTGCGTGTTTAGATTATTATTTACAGTTTCATTTCGTGAATAGTCTGTTGACTGTGCTGTCAGCACAAAGGCTGTCATTTACAGTAATCAGTGTCAGGTTCCCTACCTGAGCTCTTTCTCCGGTCACATGGTAGTGCTGATGTTCTGAGTACAAAAGCTGTACGTTTGTGGAACTGGGCCATTTTCACACACGTCAGCAAAGTCTCATACTCAGAAATCAGTAAAACACGTGTCCGTGTGTTTCCAGTTTACACGCTATGCTGTATGTTCATAGTATGTGTGTCATATGTATTCAAAGAGCACAAGAGCTAGGAGTACATTTGAATCCAAGCTCTGGAATATTTTGAACTTCACAAACTAAAGATATTTAAGGTTGGCTGTTCCCTCAAAATACACATATCCAGTGGGGGTGGTGTCTGGGTGGAGGAGGAATAATTAATTAATAATAATTACAACTAATAACTGCAGTACTTACTTGGGATGTGCACTTTAGATAGCTGTCTTATTCCCACCAGTTTGGGTGGAGTTTACTGTGAAATCCATTCGACTGGTTTTACTGGTGTTGCATCCCTTTGGTGGCAGAAGTCAAGTTGGTGACTGTTATGCCATGGCTCAGTGCTGCCTCTTCCATTTCCCCGTGTTATGTTTCAAGTCTGTCAATCTGTGTAGGATGTATATTGTGTGTGTGTGTGTGTGTGTGTGTGTGTATCCTGGTTTCCCTCTCCCTTCTCCTCAGAACTGTGCAGTATTTAACACCGGCCCACTCATACAGACTCCAGCAGTTTGTTCGGTTTCCCACGTGATACAAACACTATGGTCTACTTCACCTCAATCTGCTGACTGTTCTTTTGTCCTTTGCCCTGCCTTGTGTTACAAAACTGTACCTTTGCCTCAGATTTTGCCACGCCAACCAGCCCTTTTCACCTGCCACCTCCAGTCCAGCCTTTGTCTCCAGCAGTCAGTTTGGCTTTCGCAACAAGCTCCACTCGTCTGCCAGGCCAGCCACAGCTTCCAACCCCACTCCATCCTGGAGAGACTTTTGTTCTCTCCTAGCTCTTGGTCTGTGTTTGCATCCGGGTTAAAACATTTTGGACATGGGACAAGGCCAAGATAAAAAAAAAAACAGACTTTATGGCTAATGTAGGTTTTGTTTTATGATATTAGAGGTTATTGATCTATGAAATAAACAAACAAGGACTGTATACTCTTGCTTATAATGTTTCATTCTGCCTTTATCGTCAACGTTGGGCTTTGCTTTAGTCTGTAGAGTTTGTACTGACGTTCAGATTACTTGTGTATGAATGATGAGGCTGTAACCTACAAATATTTATCAAAAAAGTATCAGTGTAACAAACATCCTGTGACCCAGTCTGGGCATTAACTTTCCACTCTTCATGCTACAGTTGTCAGTGTCCATTTATAGTACAGCACCATGAATGCAACAAATATATAGCTCTGTCTCCATCTAGTGGTAGATAAGATTTTAGACACTGGTTTCAAAACTATGTGTAGCAAGACTTTTTACTATCTGTCTGTCTATCAGCTGCAGTTTTATCTGCAGCACTTCGTAGGTTGAGTTTTGGAGCTTCCAGATTAGCATACAGTGCAGACAACTGTGGAGAAATGGAACGCAACCACTGGATAAGATGTGATAGTGTGTGAATCCAGTGAAATAGGGTAAGACAGAAGTTGGTATATGGAAAAAAAAAGTACAACAAATGCACAAAAAGTACCAAAAGTTGGAGATTATGATAAATTATAAGAGTCAGGAGAGGACAAACGGTGGAAACATTACAGTATATTAGCTCAACATTACAACTTGTGGCCACTAGAGTGCACCGTTTTGTCATTTTGGATCAATCTCCTGTGCTTCAGGAGAGAGAGAGAGAGAGAGAGAGAGAGAGAGAGACAGAGAAAGTGGTGAAGTGAGAGAGGTCATAATAAGGTGCTGTGTGGGTGTGTTTTGCTAGATGAGAGATGGAGATCACCACCAGGCTGGAGGTAGAAAGTCTCTCACTATTTTCTCCCTCTCTCTCGGTTTATTTCCCTCCATCTGCATCTCTCTCTCTTCTTCTTCTTCCCTCTCTCTCTCCCACAAGATCCAGTCTTTCATGTATAAATAGCAGTACTGTACACAGTGTAATGAGTCCTTTTCCGCGTATGATGTTCAAAGATCAAAGATTTCTTCCATTTGGTATTCATAGTTAGGGTACATGTGTATTCTTGGGTGGGCAGAGGATTTGTTTTTTTTTTTACTACATTCACCTCCTAAGACAGCTCATGTGTAACTATGACATCTCTCAACTGGTAGGAGTTATTAAAGCAACATTGTGTAAATTGGTATTTTTGTAATACCACACTAAATATGGACAGCTATTAGCTAATTAGTGAGTTGACAACAGCCAAACATCAGGCAAGTGCAACAACACAAGACACAGCAGCCAGCTAACTAGCCCAGCTCGGCGTCTGTCTTTCAGCCTTTTATTTCACCAAGCTCTCGACAACGACCAAACGACAAAAAACAGTACCAGACTTACTTCTTCTCGGTCTTCTTGGTCAGTTACTCCTTTTTTCTTCTTAGTTTCCTCCGTCAACGCCACCTTTGGCTTTTTAGGTTACTAAGCCCGATAACATTGCCCGCTCCAGTTTTCCTTGGCTCTGCTCCCGATCAGCATTCACTGAAAACCTCCTCTTCCCGGTGGTCTAAACAATCCCTTGGTCCCTTTAACTCACAGGCCGCACAGCCTGGCTCACAAACTGAGCTTACATTCGCTAACAGCAGCTACAGTGCGCAGCAGTTGACATCAGGGGGAAAGCAGCAAACATTTTCTACATAAAATATGATTCAGTTTCCCCAAAATAAGTGAAGTAGTAGGTGGTGTTTGACCTAGTGGCGTAAAGCGGTACATACTTCTCACAGGTGATCGTAATCGGAGCACAATGTTACATAGTGTAAAATAATTTAGACCCAAAGGCAGCTCTGTGCCCAGGTGAACCATTCTGGCCTCTAAGCTTTCAGCACCTCTAAGCACAACACATAAGCAGGCTCATTGCAGGACCTTATATTCCTCCTGCTGTGAAAAAAAAGGTCAGCACATATCTAATCGAACGCAGCCAGAAGTGATCGTTTGTGGGAGTCCAGTGAGGGATTATGTTCTTTTCACTGTGCTGGCGAGTCCAATAGGATGGTTGGTGCTGAGGGCAACTGGATGTCAAGAGGTCAGCCTGTACCTCTGCGCATGTTATTTTCTTCCGGTGTAGCTCCTCTCCAACAGGTGAAGCTAAGCAGCTTGGCATAAGTCCACGCGCATCAGAAAAGAAATGTTGTTTACACCCTCCCCAGGCCAACAGTGGGAGTTAGCAGCAACAAACACTGCAGTGTGAGGGGAACTGGCTGTTCCAATGTGGGAGAAAATGGGAAAATGTGCAGCAAAATACACTAATAAATGTGAGATGTCCTGCATCAAATCATTGTCATTGTTTTATTTTTCATCTGGAGTTAATGTCAAATCTTCATTTCCTTTTTGTTCCTTACGGAAAGAATATGTGCGACATGCCTTTATATTTAATCATTTCTGTGGATAAGAAAGAAAGTACAGTATACAAGAAACAGCTCAAATTATTACGTAACACACAGTGAATATATACGAGATGCAGATCTCGTGCATGCAGGTTACCCAAAAGCTTGTCTGAACAGGTACGTCTTTAGGTGCTCCTTAAAATAATCTACAGGATCAGCATTCCAAAGTTTTAGTGCTACGGCCTCAAAGCTTGATCACCAAAAGTCTTAAGGCAGCTGTGAGTTCACCAAACATTGCACATTATTATAAAACAGAATAGACCTCCCATACTTTGGTCCATACTGGACTTGAACCAGCCACACGTTCCCAATCCAGGTCCCTGCAGACTGAGCTCCTGCCACCCCAATAATACTATAATACTTTGACTAACTCACTGGCATGAAGAAAGTATAATGTATAACATCTCTATCTTTTTATATGGGACTTCCTTAAATGATTGAATCTGACATGAGGTGGTTCAGTCAACACCTCTGTCATTTGTTTGTCTACACGGTAACATTTGAAGAAGTAATTCCAAAACACTGCACAGAGTATGGTACGTCCAGTTTGGAAAAGAAATGACCCACCTGAGATTCATCAGTCGATACCTAAAACAGATTCTACCGTCATAAAGAAGCTGTTATGTAAGCAAAGGTCTTCTGATGACTCATGACTTAAACTAGCCAACTTCAGTCCCACAGTCAGATTACTTCGGATATGATGTTTGTCATTTTTTAAAACCCAATTTTGCTCCAGGCAACATTTAGTTTGACTGAACAATGAACTTTATAGAAAGCAAAACTTTCTATAAAATATTAAAATACACTGCATGCTGAAGTGGCTAAGACCTGTGCTTACTGTTCAGCCTGGAACTCATCTCTTTGGTGTGTACAGTACGCAGTGTTGTGACAAGAAACAGTGATATTTTGGTCGTGTGTGCAGATCCAGAGCTGACCTGTTTGTGCTGCTCAGAGGTCGTAAACAAGATTTCTGGCAGCTTGTTTGACCTCGTTAGTCACGAAGCCGTCACCCTTTGCCAATTAATCTAAACCGGGGTGTCGTAAAGGAACCACAGCTGACATTCTTGTAGGCATGAAACATGAATGAATGTCAGAAACATTACCTTGAAAGGACGCTGTACTGACAAATGCGTTGATGGGACAGAAGCGATGACAGAATGCACATGGATTCTGCCTTTTCTGCGACCTTTCTGGACAGTGTGCAGTCTTATCAAGTATTCTGAGGTCAGATAAAAAATTAAAATCAGCAGAGCAAAGATAAAGAGTAAAAATTATACACTTCCTGTCGTCCCACAGAAACACACAACATCACCGTTTACTGGAACGCACACTGTTCACCCCTATGCTAACTGTGTTGCTGGAGGTGTCAAACAGCAACACAACACGCATGCCAACACGATCACTCAGCTTCAAACGTGCCGGCAGTGAAGTAGAGTTATGCACGATAAACACGTTTGTGCAACTACACACGGACACACACCAGTGCACACAGCCAAAGAGAGAAAGACAGAGAGAGAGAAGTGCAGATATGCAAATGTCATGTCAAAGCAGAAGAAGGAGCTCGCTGTGGTTTCAGATCAATGATGTTTGAGCTGTATTTAACAAATGAGAGAGGGTGAGGGGCGCAGAGAAAGAGACAGAGGAACTCATTACAGATCAAAGTTACATAAGGGAGGTCTGTAATTTGCCTGCAAGTGTGGGTTTGCCACATGCTTACCTTAGGCTACACATACCTGTGTTTATGTGTGTGTGTGCATGAGGGGGAGGGGGTATCCAAATAGCAGGACATACAGTATCCCTCCACAGACTGTTGTGATAGAGTGTGGAGTGTGTGGAGGTATGTAGACAAAATGTGTTTACGCGTGTGTGAGGTTAAGTTTGGCTAATGGTTGGCCGTGTGTGTGAGCGTGTGTCAAACCAAAGATGAAAGCATTGTGCAGTCTAATATATATTATATATTTTATTAAATAAATTAAAACTGAGTCGAGACAAGAGATTAAAACTCCATGCAACAAAGCTTAAAGCAGCATAGTTAGCGTGAGTGTGAGTGCATGCACTTATGTAGCTGTATTTGCGCGTCAGAGTGTGTTCTGTTGTTCTGTGCTGTAGTCAGAGGATGACGAAGGAAACAACAGGTTTATGTAACGACTCCCTCCCTTTGTGGAAGAAAAAGATGAGAAAAAAAAAGGACCAGGAGAGGAAAAGATGCTTAGAGACAGCGAGAGAGAGAGAGAGGCGCGAGATGGAAATGAAGAGACAGAGATAGAAATCAGGAGAGGAAGATGCAGAAAAGACATATCTTTTTTGATAAATAATATGGATAACATTGGATAAATCAGATAAATAAAGGAACAATGGGGTAGAAAGTTAAGAGAAACTGCTTGTAGATCACTCCCCAACAACATCTACTTGTGTTTTAGTCAGCTGTTTCCTACATTTCCCAAATTGTAGTCAACAAATCCCATGTTGTCTAATTACTGTGGGGCTCTCTCCGAAATTATTTAAGGATTCTCATTAGCCTTAACTGTACTGATTAGTGCTAATTAGCAAATGTTAGCATGCTAACACGTTAAACTAAGTTGTTAAACATGTTAAACATTAGCAGGTTATGTCATTGTGAGCATGTTCCGGCTCAATCCCACCGGGAACGTCTGCAGCACATTTCGCCAGAGCTTTTTGTGCCCATTTTAGACAATAATTATGATCAAACTAGAAGCGCGGTGGCTGGCTCATTTCAGAAATACCCCGAGAGCATCTGCTTTTGTGGAGAATACGCAGCTGTTCTATTTTTGACGGACGCCGAGACCAAGCACGTCAATCAGCACAGAGCAGATCGAGCTGGATGTGATTTTAGTGACGATAACACAAATTCAGTGGTAGCAAGTAGTGGAAAGATACTAATTAAGGTTCCGTTCCTGTCAGGTCAGACGGAGTCAGGGTGCTGCTGTGTCATACTGGCTCACTGGAAAAGCTCTGCTGCACTAAATGGAACGATACCTTCATTAGTATCATTGGTAACACCTGCGTTGACCCTACTATTTCATGTCAAAATGGCTGCTGTGAAAAAAGTCTATTGAATCTCAGTACCAGGTCATCAAATACTGAAGCAACCTTTCAACCTGTATTCATCTAAATACAGTACAAAACAAGATATTTAATATTCAAAGTAAACTTTGTTTTTTTTGTGAGTACACACTCAGTAGAGGTTTGTGATTGAGGACGCTAATTGCAGAAGTTTTGAAATGAATTCTTTCCCATTCTTGCTTGATACAGAGATCTCAAAATCACATAATTAACTTGTGATCTCGAGATAATTAAAAAAAAAAACAAGCATGGTTGTTCTCTGCTTCTGTGGAAATATGAAGTGCAACTCAAATAGATTTGGGAAAAAACGAGGGAGAAAATAACACGTGGCGTACCTGCTGTCATCCACATCTTATCGGACACAAGCTGGTTGGCATAGACACTCGCCCTAGTTCATTAACCCAGGGGAATTGTTGCATCAGGCCCTGTGTATTGATGCGATTGAAAAAGATCAGTAGCTTACATGAGAAATGATTGCTCACCCTCTCGGAGTCTATACATACACACAGGCCCATTCAGGTACTCGCACGGTACGCTCACGTCACCACCGGTGTCTCTCGGTGCCTGTCACCATTGCAAATTAAGGCATTCTTATCGTTTGACAGTTTGCCAGCTGTCAAGACTGATGCTTATGTAACAATGCAGGTGTGTGTGCGAATAATGTTCGAGGTTGTATGACCGAATAAGCAAAGTAATAGTGAACAGAAAGGTTAAAAAAAAAACCTGAGATCTAAGTCAGCCTTGTATCGATGAGACCAGGGTGAGCTGCACACAGTTATCTGTCCTGCAGCTAAATCAATCTCATCTAGGTCATTCACTGCCAGCTGACTGCCATGATGTGTGTGTGTGTGTGTAGCATGGATCAGCTGGGACGATGGTTGTCACTGTCCTCAAATTAAATTCTGTGGCCTTAAAACAGGTGGGAAATCAATACTTTGCTGTATTTATATGAAGGATATATAGCAGCGGCGGCGGCGGTGGTGTTGTGCTTCACACTTCAAAGTAACAATCACTCACCTCTTTCCCTGCATCGCTGCCATCACGCCTCACATATTCATCATACTGAGAGATGCAGGTGGTTAAATATGTTTCTTGGCTCTTTCTGTCAAGCGTCATATTCACAGAGCAAATGACTCACGAAGTCATATAATTTAATACCTTAAATGCATCTTGGAAAACTTGTTGACATGAAATTCATCCAACAGTCGCTGATGATGATCCTCAAAAATCCTTTTGAAAGCAAAAGTCTTTAAGATGAGTCAGAACTCAGCAACTGTGCGTGCTTTTCAGTGCCAGCACTCCAACTTTAAGTGAGTCTGTGTTTCTCCTTCCTCAAATGGGAACATCCCAATTTCAAATATTTGAAGTCATCCTCTGTGTTTGCTTTGGCTGTATGAATTGCTAATTTAAGAAATGACGTTTATTCTTCTGTTCCATGTACCGCCTTTGCAGAACTCGCACCAAGTATCATCATTTTACATGTAAAGGCGGGCACGTTTGAGCGCATAATGAATGCGTCAAACACGTCTAACGTGTTTTCAGAGTGAAGTCTTTAACCAAGTCTGCAGATGAAGATCTGAGGTGTAACGCAGCTGTGTTTGGACGTCTGTGACGAGGACTTTCACCACTTGAATGCCAACCAGGTCTCAGGCATGTGAGGCATGTGACTCATGGACACACCCCTCCATTCCAGTTGGACGTTAAGGTCAACACCTTCACACGAGGGCAGGATGTGTCAGCGACCCGCAAGTAATGTGAGGGAAGGACCACCATGCACACCTTCACTCAGGTGACCACAGCGTCCCACTGGATGGAGGGGTGTGTCCGTGAATCACATGCATCTGAAGGCATCGACGACCCCACATAGAGATAAATACAAGGAACTCCACACCAGTCAGTTAGAACTGGAGCCTCTTGGATGAGGGGTGAAAACTAAGCTGGTTACTGTAATTGTCCCTCCTGCCCAAACTGGCTGCAAAGAGGAGGAGTTGGTGGAGAGCTAAAATTGCTAAAAGGAGAGTGAATATTTATACATGCATTCATCAAGTGGACACACAAGTGGACTCCAAATGAATGCTAAAGTTGGTCTGCTGCATTGTTGTATTTAAAGATTGTTTGCACTGCTCTGAAGTGGCCTAAAGATCAGTTAATGTCGGCGAAATAGGAAGTGTTTGGTAGTAAAAATGCGTTTAGTCCAAAGTAAGTTCAGTAATGAAACTCAGGTATCGAACTGGATACAATTTCAGCCAATACTCATCCTCTTCTGAAAAGACAATGCAGCAGGAAGTCTGTCTTCCACACATTCTGGATTCATTCAGTGTCACCCTCCTCCAAATGGCCTGTATTCATTTCTAAAAGTTGTCCACCACCTACAGTATGTGTCCAACCTCAGCTGGTATGCACTGTTTACCAGGCAAAATTATAGAAGGGAAAACAACTTCTAGGCAATGCCAGTGATCTGCCTGAAATGACTGGAGACGTACAAACCACAGCCAAACTACCAGCTTGTAAACATCGACTCTCCAGATTTTCAGTAAGATTCTCACTATGTCTTAATTGTTGCCACTGCTGGGCCCAAAACAGAGCTGTCGCGTCCCTATCCCTCCCTAAAGTGATGGGAAGTTCAGCTAAAGCAAGGCTTTGCAGCCTGACTTGCTCAAATCAAGTGGTTATCTTCCAAATATACACTCCTACTCTCCAATATGAAATTGCCTCTTTGTGTCACTGTCCCTCACTGAAAACATTGTCTGTGGAAGTGCACAGTGGAATTTCATACTAAAAACATTGCAACTTTACAACATTAGCTCACACTGGCTTTGTCTGCAGTGTTTAGCACAGTCGCCTTACGGAAAGAAGGTTTCTGGTTTGAACCTCGGCTGAGGCCTTTCCGTGTGGAGTTTGCTTCTCCCACAGTCCAAAGACATGCACTTAACGGGTTAATAATTGTTCCCCATCACTTACATTGACATAGGGAGGCTTTTCTTTGCAGCTTGTGTGGACAACAGGAACAACAACAGCGACTAAAAACCATTTCAAACTGACATAAATCAGTTTTTAATTTTTCAGGATTATCCCAAAAAAAGATTAGTCAGGTTGTTTAATCCATTAACAATTTCTCACTTGATTTTTTTTTTTTTGAAGCAAATTCACCATGCCCTTCATCTTCGCAGAATAAAACCATACAAGATCACCAGGCTTTTATCAAAATGATCATTTCTAACACTTTGGATGTTAGCATTGCCTTTAATATGCCACAGAATTGAATTGATTGGGTAAAAAAAAATATTAATATTTCATAACAAAGATCCTGTTTTAAATATTTAACAGGCAAAAGCATCCACCTTTGTGATCGCTTGGTATTAAAAGTTGTATTTTCGGTCACATTTAAACAAATTAAACTACACTTTTAGATAAAAAAAAAAAGGAAGTAAACAGAGAGACACATCAGCTTTTACACTTCAAATAACATTTACCTTACATGTGAAGGAGAAGTAAGGAAGTTAAAGCTCCTCTCTCTCTCTCTCTCTCTCTCTCTCTCTCTGTGGTAGTCACCGGTTCTCTCTGCTCTCACAAGAAAAAGAGGAAGCGGAGGGAGAGCAGCGCAGCGGACGAGTCAGTCAACTCAGCTAAAAGGACAAGATAACAAACAAACCCAAACAAACTACCGACCAGCTCATCCTCTACGCGGAACAACGCGCCACAAACGACTTTTTGCACCCGCAAGCTTTTTTGTTTGTTTGTTTGTTTGTTTTTTTGTTTTTAGGCGCCGACAACTTGCGTTGCGTCAGTTTAAATAAGACACAGATAGTCGGAGAGAATGGCAGACTCGGCGGCGGCCAACAGCGACGGGGAGGACGGACCCCGCGAGCCCATGCGGGGCTTCGCTCGTCAGGGAGCCCTCCGCCAGAAGAACGTGCACGAGGTGAAGGACCACAAATTCATCGCGCGCTTCTTCAAGCAGCCCACCTTCTGCAGCCACTGCACCGACTTCATCTGGTGAGCAGCTGACACAGGGATGGATGGAGGGGATCACAGGAGAGCAGTTTTAAACATCTATTTTACATAGTTTATTGGTGTTTTGGAATAAGAAAGAGTAAACATATGGGGTCATGTTAGATTGTTTAAGAATATACTTTTAGTTTAGACATTAGTGGGTGCACCAAGAGATGCAATATAAAGCAATAGACAAGTTGACTTCATGATTTAATGACAATTTAAATAAGAAAAGTAGAAAGAGATGGACAAAATGGCTGTAGACTCCAGTGTTTGGTAGTATTACATCATTAAGTTACAGCAGAAAGTGGGAGGGTTGCACAGTTTTCTCAGAATAAACATCGATTTCAGCCTTATTTATGTACTTGTTGATGCTATATATGTGAGGTAGGGCAGGAGGGAAGACGGAGAGATATGTGGGCTGCACCAGTAAAAAGAAAAGAAAAAAAAGCTGCAGACCATTGTTTGATGGTATTAAGTAGGCAGAGGAACTGAGAAAGGCTGAGACGAAATGAAACATGTTCTCCAAAACCAGCCATGCAGCCATGAGAAATAACCTGAGCTGTAACACCAAGCGTTTCACTACATGGGTTCAAAAACACTAAGACTCCTCCTGTTGCTCCTTCTCTCTTCATTTTTTCTCCTCTCAGTCACCTGTACAGACATGTCACCCTGCAGCCCACCAGGGTTTACTAGACAGTGACAGCGCTCAGGTTATTAAATGAGTTTCCGGCTCTATGTTGGCCTAATTTGTCCCGTTTATTATTATCTGCGCTGTGCACTATTCCCAAAACGGCCATTATTTAAGTCCTGTGATGGGCTTTTTAATTTGTGAATGGCTAAATGATTTGACCTAGAAGATTGTGTGAGCGTGTGCGCGCGTGTGTGTGTGATGGGGAATCAAATGGGATGGTCTCACTGGTTGTAAATACCTTTAAATAGAGGGACACTTTGCACCTCGTGTAATTGCTTGACCTGTTTAGATTATCTATCTATCTATCTATCTATCTATCTATCTATCTATCTATCTATCTATCTATCTATCTATCTATCTATCTATCTATTTGGGTCAATAAGCATAACGAAAAAGAACAATGAGAACACTGAGTGATTTCACACCCCTAGAGATTTAGAGATCTATTTGTAGCCACAATATGAAAATGAGCGAACCTGAATGTGTGTTTGCACATATATGTGTGCGTGTGTGTGTGCGTGCACCTGCAGGGATCCCTCCCAGCATTCTCCATACCGTTGGCTGGGTGTGGTTGATTATTTTACCCTCAGGGCCACTGCAGCCGAGCCTAACAGAACAGTATGTTTGAGAGCACGTATGAGTGTGTTTGTGGACCTTAGTTGACCTCAGTGCATGTACTGTTCGCGCTATAATCGAATGTCCTGGCTGCTTGCATAATTCAGTGCGTGTGTATGTGTGTGTGTGTGTTTTAATTTGTGCTCTTCTGGATTGAAAGCTTTTGTGCGACACACAAATGATATTTGCTTTCACGCAAATGCCTCAAAGTGACGAAAAGAGTTTCAGAACTCCTTTTTCAGGTTATTTCCATGTCTGTGTGTTTATGCACACACACACACACACACACAACACACACACACAAACACACACAACACACATGCCCGTACATGTACAATGTTTAACCTGTTTCCTCTGTATGTTATCTCCACAGGGGTTTTGGCAAGCAGGGATTCCAATGTCAAGGTAGGTGGATTAAACGTTCACACGCACAGAGACATAAACACACGCATTCATGCACACTGTCAGCTGGTGCTCCACTTCTAAATGATCAGAGGTTAAGTTTGTTGCCTCAGCATTCTCTGTCTCACTTTGTCACTTCCCTCCACTACCTGCTTCTTCTTCTTCTTCTTCTTCTTTTTCTCCACCTCGCTGCTGCTGTCTCCCTGTTTCTTTCCCTTTCACTTTCTTCCCTTTATCCTCTCTATTAACTCATTTTATCTTGATGTCCTTTCTTCTTCCTGTGAGCGCTCAGGTGAACAGGCTTCTGAGCTCTTATGTTTCTGATTGCGATAACAGTACGTCCTAAACTTCACTTGATTCCACAATGACTGCAATTAAAAAGAAAAAAAAACGAGGCCATTTCATTATTTATTCAGTGATATTATTTTTAAGTGGTTTTTAATGAACACCTTTTATAAGCTCAACTCTAAACTCAAAATGTCACCAGCCTGACAGGCCAGTCAACCTCCCCGGTGTGCAATTCACTCAAAGCTCAAACGGTTTAAAATAGTCCTGGGATTTGATGGGCGCAAAGAACAGTATCATGACGCTCTTACTCCAGTCTGGGCGAAAAATAACTACTGATGAAAAGAAAGAACTGGTTTCCCTCATATCCAAGTATATATGACATGTGTTGGACAGTAAGATTGATTAAAAATAGCAATTAGAGATCAAAAAGTGGAGGCAGGTTTGCTTCATAGAGGAGCATGCTGTAGGTGTAGATTTAGGAAAGGATGGTAGGAAGATGATCATGGATGTGGAAGGAAGTGACTCAGCATGAAACACTCCCGACCGTATAATCAAAAACTATATTTATTCTTAACAATGTCAAATATATAATGCATGTTTTTGACAGCAGACCTTTTGACCTTTTGAAGCACAGGTGATGCTAATAACACTGGCTCTGTTCTAGTCAGGTGTTGACAGTGTGACAGTGAGCCGGCATGCACAATACGAGGAGCCTGAAACTGAAAAAGAAGCATCGTTAATTTTTATAAATTTACATCTGTGCTTTTTCTACTGTGACATCGAGAAAGAAATGCTCACCAAGTCACGAAGCTTCTTCTGTTTGCAGGCCTAATGGAGGATTCAAGGTGGAGGTTAAACTTAGATCATTTCTTGATCAGCAATGCAGTGTTCACTTCCTGCGACGATAAACAACATCAGATTTTGTGGCTCGTTGCTCGTTTCATCTACACGTTAACAGAATGAAACTTGTAAGGCACTATCTGCTATCTGACATGCCATGCTGATGAAGAAAACTTAAATCTACTTTGCTTTTCTTTGCTCTCTTCTCCCTCGCTGACCCACCATCTCCATACTGTACAGACGAGACTGACATAAACCATCAGAAAAACTTATCCAGCTGTCAAAAATATGTTTTTTTTAAATCAATTTACTTGAAGTCTATGTTTTTTCTACTTGTATTAACAGCCAAATGGATGTGTTCAAGGATTTTCACGTCTCCTAGCAACAGTGAAATAGTCAGACGCAGCCGTCTATATGATGTAGGATGGACGAGGTGCTGTTCAACACAGCAGTGGGTTCGCTGCTAATTAGCCCATGTGTATATGTAATGGGTCAGTAGTGTCCTTTATGGGAAGCATCCGCTGCACTGTAGGGACCCTGTGACCCTCTGTGTGGAGAGGAAGTGGTGTGGTTGGCGGTGTTGCAACTCCATAAACATACGAAGGAAGTGACCACTAGAAGATAGTTAAGTGGATGGATAGAGGAGGAAGAGGGAAGGGGAGATGATTTCACATCTCAAAACTGCACATCTCCCTCCAGTTGGTGCCAAAAATAACATACATTTGTGTGTGTTTGAGCGTCTATGTGTGGGAGTGAGTGACTTAGCACTTAGCAACAGTTTGCACTTACCTTCTTTCATCAGTGTGTGTGTGTGTGTGTGTGTGTGTGTGTATGTATGTGTGTGTCCTGAGTTATTCTCCGACCCATTTGTCCGTCTGGGGCAGAGTATCACTTCCCTAGAGCTCAGGGAGAAAGGGAATTCCTCTGCAAGGTCACACACAAAGTGTTCGCCTCTTGGGTTTACGTAGTTTGACAGTCAAATACTGTATTTCTCACAGAACAGAATGTGGGTGTTTTGTGTGTGTGCAGTGTGATGTGTTGTAGTGTATGGTTAGATGAATGTATCTCTGAGTAAAGATAAAGAAGTTAAGAGTGTTTATGGCCTGCATGTTTACGCGTCTTTTAATGAAAGGTCATATCATTAATAAGACCTCACGGGCTGTGTATACTACAGCTCCTGTCTATTGTGAGTGTATTGATTGTGTTAGTGCCATTACTGTCTTACATGATGTTTATGGATTGTTTGCTACATGAGTCAGATCAGTTTTTTATTTGTCTTACATGATAACTGCACTAACCTTCTTTTGGTTTTGGCTGCTTTAAGTTTTGGTGATCCAGAAGAGGACGATTGTTTCACCATCTGTTACACTTATCGTACTGCAGCTCATTTGTTTTGCCTTCACAGCAGCCGAGTTAATTTAATATAAAGTCCCACCATGATGGTTGAGGTCATTATGCTGCTGTTCCAAATAATGTTTAGCCCTGGCCTGAAAAAAATGCCAGAATTTCACGTCCTAACATGAATATTGTTCATTAAAATACCTTTTCTGTTGGTTGATTGCTGTTGTTTCCTCTCGCATGCAAAGCGAATATGTTCAACAAAGCTTTGTTCATTAGCAGCATTTGACATTTGTTCCTCTTGGCTTTCATTCTGAATTGTCACGGCTGAAAAAAAGGGAAGTTAAATTTGCCTCTGCCAGCTCTCTTTTTAATTTTATAAAGCTATTTTTAAATAAAGCTATATTATTAAGTTGCTTTTTGGTAACACAGGAAGGTGGCTAGGCAGTGTTAGTTTAAAAAGTATAGGTACAAAGAGGTTGGAGGGGCTTGATGGTGAACTCAGCCCCACCGACCGCAGCTTTTAACAGGTTTCAGAAAGCAGCAGCGGTGGCTTGTGTATGCCTAAGAAGGATGTGGTGTAGATAGTTATGTTGCCAGTGTTTCCAAATTCATCTGATGTGATGCGTATAACTTATAGTTCCTGTTTGACCTAACATGAAGGCTGCATTGCCTTGTTTGATTTGTTCAATATTTTATCTGCTGTTATGAGAACATGCAGTTTAAAAATACATTCAGACCACAGCCATGATTCTTTATGAAGCTAGACTCAAAACAGCCACATCTGAAGCCAAGAGGAGGTGACACACCACACCTCTATTTTTCTCTTTGCTTTTTCATTGGTGGGAAAAGAATGCTGCACATGAAGAATAAAACAAGACAAACCCAGCTGTTTGAATGGGTTTTGCATGTTGTGTAACTCTAAAGAGCATTGCTGGTCTGAGCAGCCTTGGTGTTGTTGTAGCTGTAAACAGTAAACTGTAATGCCTCAGTGGGATTCTGCTGTTTAGTTTTCCATACACTAGAAAGAGTGTAGGACTCAGAGGGTGATAGCAGCTTGCATTATGTAACATGGTGTAAGTGTGTGTGATTTTTTTTTTTTTTTTTTGAGAATATTTCATACTAATTTGTGTTGGAAATTTGTGAGTGTGTGAGCATGCTTCATGTACAATTTAATGAGCTGGTGAGCTCTTATTTCCTTAATGGTTGTTTGTGCAGAGCTGTGTGTGCTCTGCTTCCACATGATTGCTTTTGTTTGTGTGTGTGTGTGTTTATGCACACGGTCCTAAACAAGTGTGTTAATAATGAGTTGGGTTTCAGTGTGTAACAGGCTGTCCTCCACTGTCTCCACACAGACTTAATGGACAAATTATCCCTTTTAGAGAAACTTGAGAGGGATGGAGGGGTTGCTGAGTAACAGGAAGTGTGAGAAATGGGGCAAATATGGGAATAAAGAGGGGAAGTGGGAGAATCAGATGCAGAAGGCATGCATGAAAAGATGGAAAAAGAAGGATGGCGAGATGAGAGATGAAAAGGGGAGGAGAGAGAGAAAGAGAGAGAGAGAGGCGATGAAAAAGTGGGGGTGGAATTCATGGAGGGAAGAGGAAGACAAAGGGGGAGTGAGTGGGAAGGGCGTAGGAAGGACAGGAGGATTACATGTGGTTTCCTGGAAAGTTCCAATAAAAGTAACTCATAGCAAGTGCAGGATGAAAAGATGCATGTCCTCTGAGAGGCATCATAAAAAAAAAGTGCTGTTTTCTCTTTGGTTTTGTAATGTAGCATGATGTAATAATACATACTATATAGAGAACATACAGTCGTACTGTATAGGTGAAAAGAAAAAAAAATACAGGAATTGAATTGATAAAAGAGGAATTTATGAAGAGAAAGATTGAGGAAGGATAAATTACAGCAGAAATAGAAAACATGCATCCTCTGTAAGTTCTCCATAATGTATTCAAGCCACTATTCTATTCAGCATCCCAAATATAATCCTTTTATAGTGTATATGTGCGTACCGTAACACGCTGTGCTGGTGCCGATGACGCCATCAAGACAAATCGTGGCACATTTGAAAAAGATCGCGTTCTTGATCGAAAAAGGACTGCACAAAACTCAAGCGGTATGTTCCTGCAGGCAGAGGACAATATATTCTAAAAAGAAATTAGAATAAATTAAACAAGGCAGGTGGTTGAAAATGAATGAGAAAGGTATGCTGGAATGACACTCGAGCAGAGAGGTGGTGGGTGAGATAATGGACATGGAAGAAGAGATAGAAAGAGAGAGAGAGAGAGAGAGAGAGAGAGAGAGAGAGAGAGAGAGAGAGAGAGAGAGAGAGAGAGAGGAAATGGTGTAGGCACAGGGTGTAGATTGCACCTAAAACAAGCCCATAAAGGTGTTGTTTGCTGCAGCTATTAGCACTCTTCAAAAGGAAAAATATATGTATTCATAAAGAGCTCTATTCAAACTCCCCTTTGACTGATGGCGTCTTTTGTGTTCGAGTTTAATCGGGTATCTCTTGCTTTCACCAGCCGCTGTTGGGCACCATGCCCACAGTTCCTCTGGATTCACAGAGTATCTTTTCTGCCTTTTCATGAGCCTGTTCAGGTTCAAATGAGTTAGTGAACATTTGCAAACATCTGTGTCTGTTGGCGGTGCCGAACGTAGCTCAGGTGCTTCTGCAACTCCAACCTGCGTGGGCGGAAGGTCTCCGGATCCAAAACCTGCCTCCTACACACACATACACACAAACACACACAGATACATGCACGTGCGCATGCTTGCACACACACACACAGATCACACGAATGCATGCACAAAAAGAAAACGGGCGTTCATGCATGAACACATTAAACGCAGAAAGACGCGCACACACATACTCACACTCACACAGAGCTGATGTTAAGGTGTATCAGTGAGATCCTGAAGCAAAAGGAAATGGATAAAACATTTCTGACTTTGTCATCCAGTCTTTTGTTTTTCCACCTCCTCTGTGCTTCCGATGTCTTTTTGGTTTTTCTCTCTTTTCCTTCTCACCTTTCTTATCCATCTTTCTCTTCATCGCCCCTCTCCCACCAGCTTTCTTTCCCTATACCCTCTTCTTACCCTTCATTGCTCTGTCTTTCCCAATACTTCTCCCTCCTTGTTCGTCTTAGTTCCCCCTCTCTCCTCCTTCCTCCACCCTCCAGTCCCCACTTCTCCCTCCTCCTCCTCCTCTTTCTTTACCCCCCCCCCTTCCCTGTGTGTTGGAAGCTGTGGGCTTTGATGCTTTTATAAATAGCCCAAGTGTTCCACTGAGAGTACCACCAAATGGGATGGATGGATGGATGGATGGATGGATGGATGGATGGATGGATGGATGGATGGATGGATGGATGGATGGATGGATGGATGGGGGAGTGGAGAGGGGGATGGAAGAGGAGGGAGGGCTGACTGTGTAGGTGTGAAGGGAGAACATTGAAAAGCGGCAGAAAAAAAGGAAAGGATTAAAAAGCGACAGAGACAGACAGAGGTGTTTATTGAGGTAACAGAAAGCATTGATCAGAGGATAAAGACATGTAACTGTGGGGGTCTCAGTCTTGCTGCCCCCAGAAATGCCTGAAGTTTACCAGGGAGAAGGTTTAAACTGGTTTTACCTGGATTTTTAAAACATTTTAAATAAATATATTTCTTTTGTGTGAAATAAATGCAAGCCTGCTGAAAGTAAATTGAAATTTGAAAAAAATTGGATTAGTCTTTTTGCTGTTTTAGTGATGGAGATTTCAGTTCAGTGTGTCCAATTCAGAAACATCAACAGTTATGCTGTGGTAAATCAGAAATCTATTACATCCGCTAACATATCTATAATATAGGTTAGTCACAGCTACATCTATTTTTATGTTGAAAATTAATTTATAAACATAATGTTCAAAAATGAAGAAGTGGGTTGCCACACACCGCAAAATCTTATTGCAGTATTTATTGCAGCATACTGTAGTAGTCACAGAGTCAAGCTTCATCAGGCTTGTCGATAAGGTGAACATGTCATAGGTGTGAAACTGGGGACTGTTTTTGTACAGCTGAACTTGTGGAGTGTGACACCCTGAGTTGCGGTGGAGTTTCATTAGCATGGGTTAGCATGGTCTTGCTGCTGATGCTCGTACTGAGGAGTGATTACAATGAATGCAGGTACAAAATTTGACATGCCATTCCACCAATACTTGTTGAGACATTTCACTCAAAACCTCATGGTAAAGCTACAGAAAAAATATCAGGGATCACCACAGTGAGGTTCATCATCTGGGGACCATGAACATGTTCAAAATTTCATGCTAATCTATGAAGCTGAGATATTTCAGTGTGGACCAAAGTGGTGGATCGACCGGCCGTCATGCCGCTAGCATGGCTAAAAATACCAGTTTCCCTATTGACTTTGAGAAACCTGCGTCATGCGGATCCTCACAGAAGTAGAGAAAGCTTTTAAACTGTTGTCGATGCATTTTGTGAGTTCTTCGCATCCGTCTCTTGATTATCAGTGAAGCACTGGCCTCGTCCAAACAGTCCGTCGAGGACATTATTTTCAGCATTTTCAAGAGTTTATGTTATATAACACCACTGTGCCATCTTCCAAGCCACGCCACTGTAGTGCGTATAACAAACTCTGATAGTGATCCTCAGTCCGCTTATTGATGGGGGGGCCAAAAATATTGCAGCATTATAGTGTATTGATTTTTCCTACATTCCCCTGGTGCTTTTTCAGACACAACAAACTTGCATCCTAAACAGCTCTGTGTGCTCATGGCACACAACAGCATTATATGAATCATATGTTTTAGGTGGTAAGGAGAGCTATGGGTTTATTGAAATTATTTTTTTAATTTTGTTGTACTGATTTGAAGCTCCGGATTAAAGCAGTAGCTGATTGTATATGAGAGTAAATGTGATGAAAGATGTGCTGCAATTTGAAAGAAGGACTTCAAGAAGTGGAGTTGTTGGTCAAATTTAATTTCTTAATGCAAACTTAGAACTTTATTTATGTGATTTTCAGTTTTAACTAAAGACTCGTGTAAACTGACGCTATTATGGCTTTGTTTACAGTACAGTAGTAGTTTTTCTGACAGTCATTCTACAGTAACACCCAGTGTGTTTCCTCCCATAACTGCTTCCTTTTCTCAGTTTAATGTGGAGGGTGTTAAAGAGCTGTCGTGTGTTGCTGTCAGAGTGTGAACATGTTTGAGAGTGTGTCTAATGTGAGAGACCGTGCATATGTGTGCATGCCTTGTTCTGAATACTTCTACAGAAAAGTGAGCGACAGAGTAAAGCAGCGACAGGAGTTCTTTGTTTTCTGCCATCAGTAGTGGCTACCTGATGCATCTGTATGTGTGTGATAGTCCACAGGTGTGTGTCTGTGCATGTGTGTGTGTGACAAAGTCTAATTTTACTTCTTGTCAGTGAGGACCAGCTCCTTTTGCTCTGATCTACTTTCACACATCGGAAGACTGATCACTGACGGTTTGTTTGTGTGTGTGTGTGTGTGTGTGTGTGTGTGTGTGTGTGTGTGTGTGTGTGTGTGTGTGTGTGTGTGTGTGTGCTTGTAGTCACTTTCAGTTACAGATTGACAGACTATCTCCTTCAGGGCTTGGTCGTCCTTGCTGCCGACATTTGCAGCAATAGTACACCCGTTGCAACGGTGACACCTTGGAGACATATCAGGACGGATCAGACAGCCAATGTGGGTCGAGCGTGTTTGACATCACGGCCTACACACACACGCACACTCAAATTAAAAATAAAGAGTAGACACTAGTTATTAGTAACTAAATTTAGATTCTTTGTGCTCAGGTGAAAAAAAAAATCACGAGCATGTCACATGATGAACTTGAAAACAAGACTAAGAGGCGACATCCATTCTTAGATTACAGCCACAGCTCTTTGGCTGTACTTCAACTACTTGGCTTTGAGGTAAATGCTAACAGTACTCAAAGGTAATTTGACGGTGTTTGGCAGGTATAATGTTTACTATCCATGTTTCCATTCTAATATTAGATCATTAGCACTAAACACAAAGTTTTGCAGTTTGTTCTTCTTATTGTGTGTTCGTACTAACGTGTTAAAACACCGAAAGTCACACACAGACACCAACATACTGACTGATCGAGGGAGGGGTAGAAACAACTCCCATGTTCTGCTATGAAAAATAACATGGAGTCTGGTCACTTCAAACAGAGTGAGATGTTTCTGTTTAAACAAAAAGTATTTTACTCTGTAGCATAAAGTATTTCTCTGGCCATAATTTTATCAGACAGTTATAATAACAATCTGAGCCTGGCAGTGGCAAAAACATAACCTGGCTGCACCAGATGGTTTGGAAAAGGACAGACACTTTCAAAAACTACAGGCCAGGTGATTGGATGAACTATTTGTCTATCAAGACAGAACTTCATCAGATCAACGAACCGTACAACAAAGTCAAACTCTTACTTAGGTAGGAAGAAACGCAATGACATCTTTTCCAGCCTTCAGTGCTGTTTTTTGCTCTGTCAATGAAGAAAAGTTCTCCAGTACCGATATAGCTGATGCCAACATAATATACATTAACCTTGTGTTGTTTTCAAGCAGTCCCTTCTCACACAGCGTCACACACAGGTTGTGTTGAACCACGCCCGTAGCTCAAAATCAGCAAAAACAAGCACTTTTACTGGACTTACATTAACACACAAGTGCACAATTGCAGCCTGTTTTGTGGCTGTAAATGTTGTCGTCCTCATTAGTCACAAAAACATGAAAAAACAGAGTCCAGGTTGAAAAATACCAAACTGTCCCTTTAACCATACCGTAACACGAGGTGTCTTTTTTGTGCACAGTCATATGAGTAATTTTGAAAGGCACACATAAAAGACGTATTCAGTCATTTAAGTTATCAGCTCACAGTTGAGCAATTTCCTGTTTTATAGCTTACCTCTGTTTGTCAGATAGAGGCAACAGCTCTTCATTATCCCAAAGATCGTGGTATTACAAAATGTCAGCTCATTAAACCAATGTCTTGTTGGCTATTGACATTTTTTCATAGTTGTACCACATGAATAGGTGCTAACTCATTGTGAATCTGTGTCAGTCCCAGGGAGAACCATCATCTATACTTAACTCTGTCAATAGCTGCCTCACTGCAGCACAGAGGGGAAATGGTTCTTTCTGCCTGTGGCTGCTATATTGGTGGCCGCCACCAGCCACTCTGGCGGGTAACTAGGCATCATTAAAACACTGTGAACAGAATGCGAACGTTTTTTTGACTGCGTGACTCCTGGTGGCAGGGTTAGTGCTTAGAGTCAACATAACATATTTTATGTTTTTTTGGGGTTTTTTTTTACATACTATGTGAGTTGTATCAATATTGCAGTCCCACAAAGACAAATTCCTTTTATTGTATCAAATGAAGTCACTGTGGATATAACATATAGTACTGTGAATATTGATTGTGTGAAGTGTGTGTGTGTGTGTGTGTGTGTATACACTTCACACATATGTTGGAAAATAGTTGCTGAAAACATGTGAAAAGACTACTGCTCATTTTTACCCGATTTTGATGCCTAATTTCACAAAACTTGTCGCTATTTTTAACCATTCACTGGCTGGGTGGTTTATAACACTTTCTTCTTTGGCCAGACTACACATATTTATTCTTACTTTACGCAGACTTTAACTGAATGATGATTGGGTGTTTGATGAACATTTTATTGGACACGATATCTAATGTAGCTGCTGGTACATTTACACTCTCTCAAACCTGGTCTTGTGCTCTCTTAGAGTTATTTTGGCATGACTCAGTACAAGATGAGTTTCTTCTTTGTGGTTCAACTCCTTGAAGACAAAAATTCATGTAATAGTGGTTTTGTTGAACAGTTGCACCATCATCTTGCATTTTGTGATACTGTTCCTACTGTAAAGTGTCATTTTGAACATCAAAATCCCCCCGGAAATGAAAGTCCTGCAGTAATAGCATCGACACATACAGACACACAACAGAGAGTACACACAATATACATTAAAAGTCTTTTAAAGCAGATTTGTGTAAATCTACTGCAGTCTCAGTAAAGAAGCCAGAGGTGTGTTTCCAACACCGTTCCACCCACATTACAACTACTCAACACTATAACATCATATGCACCCTCTCCTCATCCTCTCCTTAATTATTGACTTTCATACCACTTGTCTCCTACATGATGGCTGTCACAGGATCTTTGCACCGCTCTGTATTTGCTGTTTGTAATGTAGGTGATCTACAGATTGAATATGATCAGCTGCTCTCAGGGCAATTTGACTCGATGACGACGAGATGAGCTAAATGTTTAAAACGTGAATCACGGTGTGTAGGTGGGATGGCCCACCTGGATTACTAACTGCTGGGGGAGAGATGCTGCTGCTGCTGTGGGTTTGAAAAATGTACTATGATATCATTTCTAGGACAAAAGGTCAGTCAGTTTCTTGGACCAAAATTTCACAGCCTGAATACTGATTCTGAAAGGTTTTGGAGTAAACTCTCAAAGATGGCTGCAGAGGTGCATCTGTAGTTTTTATTACAAAGAAAACTGGACTACAAAAATGGCGTAAACACGGCTAAATCTTGTATCCGTGTTTACGGTGATTTGACAGTGTTTTGCTGCAAGTTTATGACATGTTTAATCTGCAAGCATTCCTGGTAATAAAACCAAAAACATTTCTAAACGTGTGTGTGTGTGTGTGTGTTTCCAGGTGTGTGAACGCTCAGTTCACAGGAATAATGACTCACTCCCAAGTTTTTTGTCCGTGGTGTGTTATGTGTTTGTGGGCACATATCAAATCTAGAATCTAAATCTAAATATGGGTAACGAGTTGCTCCATTTCTGTGTGTGTATGTGTGTGTGTGTCTAAGTTGTGTGTGTGTGTGTGTTGTCTGATGGAGATCAGCTAACTATGTCACTGTTGCTCCTGAGATACTTTAACCCATTCATCTATGGATGGTAACCTAGCAACAGGGACACGAGCTGACAGGAGTGCAGTGATCCCAGACCTCTTTTTCTGTCTCTCCCTCCATCTGTACGTCTCTCTCTTTATTTGACTTTATGCTTTTGTGTCACTTTTCTTTCACATCTCTCGCTTTTTCCCTCTCGTCTGTCATCCCTCCTTTCCTCCTCTCATTCTCTCTCGAGCTCCAGCAGTGTGTCTCTACCTCGCTCCCCCCTCATTAGTTTCTTTTTATTCTTCCCTGTCCGTCTCTCTGACACTTTACCAAGAGAATATTGTTGAGTTTAAGACTTTACGTGCTTCAGCTAGAAGGAGAGTGTATTGTTTAAATATCACCCTCCCACGGTGTGTTCAACTTGACATCGTCATTATCGTTTGTTTCTTCTTCGTAGATGAACTCTGTAGCCGAAATTGCGATTTTCCTGTCACACCATTAAAGCCCATTTAAAGACACGAGACAGAAGGACGGACGGGACGGAGTAAACAACATTTTTTTTCCAAAACATGTTTAGTGTGTGTGCACAGTATATTGTGTGTGTCTGCATATGTAAAGAAGATAACAGCCAGTCAGGCAGCACTGGTCTGTTGCCAAGCACTGAGCGAGATGATGTAGACTATGTCCTGCTTTGCCCTCAAACACACACACACACACGCAAACAAACACTGCCCCCCACTTTGGCCAAAGAGTTATAACTATCACTATAAAACTTTGTTTATTCAAGCTGTAGTTAGTTAGTTATTATGCTTTTACTGCTGTTGGCTTTTGTCTTTCTGTTACAGTAATACTGACGCCAGGTCAGTCCCATATTGTGTGTCCTTCCGTCCTGTACCTTCATTAAAAAGGATTAATGGTGGAGAACGATCCACACATTCTCCACCACGTAGGATTAAAACCCGACTACCCACACAGACTCTGGAATTAGTATCTGGCCTCATATAACCTGACGGCTTAGGTTTAAATGATCATAAAACGTCGTACAAGAAAAGCCTTTGTGTCATTTTCCTTCACATTGTTTTAATGAGGAGTCTCATTACAGAGCAAAAAGTCATTTACAGAAAATTGCTTTTACACAATCCCAAGCAGGTTGTCGGCTAATTGCTCCTTTTGTTCACGTGTTGAAGTGTCCTTAGCAAGACGTTAAATGCGATGGTTAGCTTAGTGTTATGGTATCTCACTGCCATCGATGTGAATGGGCGAATGAGAGAGAAATTGCACAGCGCTTTGGATAAAAGTGAAATATAAAATACAGTGCAGTTTTTAACGCATCACTCACTGTGCCGCAGGATTTCAAAGAAATAGCGCATTTTTCACACTGTGGACTATTGTTTGTATCTCTGTTGTGTCATTTTGTTGGTGTGACTGTGTGACCACTGGGTTTTGAGAGTTGAGAGCGGGTCCTCTACATTTTTGTTCTTCATCAAACTACAGCCGTAAATATGACCCCAGATTTGAATGCACACCTCTATTTCACAAACAGATGTGTGTTTGTGTGTGTGTGTATACTGGATTGCATTTGATTGCACGTGTCTTTCCAGGAGACATGTCAGATTGTGCAAACATTTATTTTTTGTTTCCGTGTTCCTGATGTTACTGTCCCTACAACTTGTATTTAGTTCATAATTTGGTATTCATACCCGTTAGCTCTCTTGTTAATATCTGCAGCTCTTCACTCTCACCCCTCTGTCCTCTCTCTCCCACTCTGTGTCCGTCATCCTCTTCATACCACAACTCACTCACTCTCTCTCTCTCGCTCTCTCTCTCTCTCTCTCTCTGAATTAATGAGTAAATCAGCACATTAGATAAAACTGCTCGCTGAGTATGATGACTGTACTCTTCAGCAAATTAAATACAGACAACGTTCACATAATTTATGCACTCGAGCGTTCTATTTCTCCAACTTATTCTTTCCTAACCTCAGTTATTTTTCTTGCCGTCTGGACCAAAACAGCAGGTACTGTTTGCGGGGGAGTTGAGAGAGAGAGAGAGAGAGAGAGAGAAAGTGGCAGTGAAGGGTGGAGGGAGGGAGGGAGTGAGGGAGGACAGCAGGAGAAAAGTTGATGTACAGTACAGGAGATTACAGGGTTGTGTGTGTGTGTGTGTGTGTGTGTGTGTGTGTTTTGGCTGGCCACGTTCAGAAGTTGTCTGTTCAGGTCACATTGTGGAGGTAGATGTACTTCTGCTATGAGAGGAATCTAAGTGCCCTCCACACACACACACACACACACACACACACACACAGAGAGACAGGGAAAGTGAAGTGACAGCTGTTGTTGGTGCAAAGATTAACAATGTAAATGAATGATGCACTCTCCTTATACAGTATGTTTGACTGTACATTGAACCTCCGAATCTTTTTTGATTTTCAATTTTGATACTCAAATCATTTCCTGTAGCTAATTATCAATCTACAAACATTTGCTTTGCTTTGTTTTTTTGCTGTGCAATTTTAAGACATCTCTTGTTTTCTTCCTAATGGCCTTCATAGACAAAACGATTAACCAATAATATGTTAATCAATACTGAAAGTAACTGTTAGTTGTAGCCCTTTTGATGTGGTCTCTGGTTAGAGTCATAATATCACCAATTTTAGTGGTCATGAGTAGCATTTTTTATCTGTTGGGTTTGGTGCAGATAAAATAACTGTTGGATCTGTGTATTATAATTTATAAATGTCTGTCCAGATTCAGTGCTTTAAATCATGTTAGCTAATTTTACAGCTGTAAAGCTGCAGATTTGACTATTTAATAAATGTTTTTTTATAGAAACCCATATTTTTATTTCTCAACGTATCATATAGTTTCTGTTTTTTTGGGTCCACCAGAACACCCACACTGCAGTGAAGCAGCTCAGACAGGCTGTACAGACACTGGTCAGCTCTCAGGTCTGGAAGTTTGCAACAGTATGAGTGTGAATAAAGGCAATGGTGACAGATATCATGAGGGCAACGAAATAAAGCATGGCAGTAGAGAAAGGAAATGGATTTACAAGTGACAGAATAAGAGACCGGGGAATGAATCAGACAAAGAGAGTGGGTTGGGAGGAAAAGTCAGAGAGACAGACGGACGGGCTCTGATGGACAGAAATTGAGAGGAGGAGATGGAGTCAATGAAAGACGGACACAGTGAATGGAAAAGAGAGAGAGAGAAGGGGAGAGAGAAAGAGAGAGAGAAAAAGATATGGAGTGAATGAGATAGAGGATAAGGGTGGAGGTGTAAGCTGGACCACGTAAAATCGTCTTGTGCCAGAATTCTTTCACAGCGCTGGCACAGAGCTGAAACTGAAATCGAACGGAGCTTGAAGCCAGCCAGACTGTAGTGTCTCCTGTTTTCTTTTTTTTTCTAATTGAATGTACACTATTGAAAGGATAACACACTGTACTAACTGATTTTCACAGGTGGCACAGACACACAGATCTGTATAGCACTATTCGAAGGTACTGTGTCTTCTGATCACAGCTACCGATCAGTTACTAATTTACACTCCGTTTAAGAGATTGTCCGTGGCATCGAATCTGTTAATCAACACTATTTATTTGAAATCTTTAGCACCGACTGGGGAACCAATTTTCGAGCAGGGGCCTAAAAAAAGACACTGGCGCTTAACATCTTAAGCCCCAGCCTCGTTTTTAGGCCTCTGCTTGAAAATGACATACCCAAAATGAATAGAGATGGTTAGGGTTCCCCAACTGCGGGACCATGGAGCTTAAGAAGTAGACTCAATTTAAATCAATCAATCGAGTGATAATGATAATCACTTACATGCATCAAATGTAAAATTGTCCTACAGTGTTGAATTACATAAGTGAATGATGGTGCTAATGTAGTTCATGTGTGGTTCACAGACAGAAATAATTAATAAGGATGAAAGTTAACCATACATTTCCACAGGAAGTGTGTAGACATATATATATATTATATATATTTTTACCCATTTATGGAAAGTGGATAATGAAACAAAATCTTCTTAAAAAGTGAAATATGTATAAATAATGGGGCATATCAAGGAAGATGACGTGCTCTAAGAAAGCAGACAAGATCATTGTCCGGGCTGCAATAACGCCACAAATAAACAAACTGCATGTGAGCTGTCAGTCAGCAATAAACAGTTTGTCCTGAGAGGAGAGAAATGATATGACCAAGCGTCTTTCTGTTTTGCTTCGGGCGTTTCTGAAATTAAAAACACAGCGAGGCCACTTAAAGAACAGATGGGCTCATTCTTACAAAAATAAATTAATTCTATGAATAGACTAGAATAACAAAAATTAATCAAATTGCACCCCTCAACCTCAACCTGCACGATAATTCAGCACGACGGATCTGAAAACCTTGACATCAAAGCACCACAATTTAAAAAGGCTCTTTTTGTGGAAGCGTAATTGATTGTTTTGTTTTGTTTACACCGCTTGTTACTTGCCTCGCGATCAACACCAACCAGAGGTCATAGTTTGCCTGCCAAGCGAAGTCCTCTGTGTTTTTCTCCCATGAAAAGACGCATGGTTACAACGTGAAAAATTATAGATGTAGAGCTGGAGGAGGAGGAGAAGAGAGAAGAGGAGAGGATGGATTGATGGAAGGGAGAGAGAGAGAGAAAGAGGAGGAGTGATATGGGTGTGCTGACTCACTCTGACCCTTCTCACTGCTTCACCAGCACCATCGTGGGTATTTATACATTGGCGTAGGCTGTTCAGCCCCCTTTATATAAGCCCTTATACACACATACACACACACACACACGAGGGGAGGTGCCCAAGGTGAATGGCGTGTTTTGTTCACATTATTGACTTTCTTTCTTTTCTTTCTCTTTTTTTTTATCACACTGCTCTTCTTCTAGTCTCCCTCCTGTTGCATCAGCTTCTTCTTTGAGTCTTTCACCCCCACTCATCAGGATATTTCCTCTTCACCGAGACCGTAGGAAGAGCAAGAAACAGAAACAGGAGCAGTAGTCTGGCTCGCCCAGACCTCTCTAAACACTGTGCCAGGTCTGCCAGGACGTGGTCACGGAGAAGATCTGATGGAGATGTTTTCTAGTCAAGTCGGTGAATACAGCCAGTCAATATAGCAGTCGGTGTGAAAATCAAATTGTCACCTATTGTCTCAAATAGAAATCATCGTGTCAGTCAGAAAATAACACATAGTGTAGTGTTAACAGTGTGCAGAGCCACAAGGCCAATATTCTCACTGGAGAGCGTGGCACAGCAGCGTGCACTGTCCTGATTTTCCAACATATTGTGTCATCATGTAGAAATCAAATGAGAAGCCGGAAGAGCCTCCCACATCACTTAGATCCCATCTGTGAACATTATGGCTTCTTAGCAAATGATAGAAACATTTGACGAGTGAATCAGGCTCAAATGTTGTGTCGATAAAACCAGGCCAGATAGACAAAGAAATAGATAAAGAAATGAGAGCAGGTGGACAGACTTTTTTTTTTTTTTCACAGCTCGAAACAACAAAAGTGAAACAAAATGCAACAAAGAGCTATGGAAACATTTAGTCATTTTATCATGATGTACATGAAGCATGTGACTGAAACCTCCACTGGAGAGATGAACAACAGTGCCACGTCAGAGCTGTATGTAGCGATAACGAGTAACTGAAACCTTCCTCTAATTCATACTTTTTCAAGCCTCAGAAGCCAAAAAAACGTCACGTAGCATCACCACATGATTATTTTATCAATCATTAATGACGATAGAGGAAGCAACTAATTACAAAAAAAAAAAAAAAAGGATGCAGGTTGAATTTTACTGAAATAAATGTCAGCGTGATAACATGAAAAATTAATTTGTTTATTTTCCTACACAGGTCATTCAGCTATCACTATCACACTGCAGTGAGAACCATTTCTCTAAATAAGACTGGAACAAACGCTGATGCAATATTCACAATTTTCCACTGTTTTTTTGCTGTGTCTTCTCCTGTGGCTGTGGCTCAGGAGGTAGAGCGACCCGCAGATGATCGGCAGTTCGATCCCCGGCTCCTCCATGTCGATACCTAACCCTAAATGCCATCGGTGTGTGAATGCGTATGGAAACTAATGAGCAGTTGGCACCTTGCATGGAAGCTAATGCCATCAGTGTGTGAATGGGTGAATGAGATATGTAGAGTAAAAGCGCTTTGAGCGTGTATATTAGCACAGTCACATGTACCACTCTTCTGCATCCACCTGGAGGATTATCTCGATGCGTTCAACTCTAAACAAATTTCAGCGCGGTCTCTACTGTGTTCACTTTTGTGATATGTGCACTTGTTTGTGACCGTGGGAGAACACATGATTTCATTTCAATGCCATGTGAGAGATATCGGTCCACTCACTGTGTGACACTTCAGTATAGTGTCAGTATGGAGTTGTGTTCAGATCCGATACAATCACAAGTTGTATTGAACACATAAGTGTAACCCTGGCCTTAAATAGACTGTTACATCAGTTACTGATCAGATGCTCTGTTACATCAGATATTCAACCACGCAGAGAACACTCTGTGTCTGTGTCGGTGATGTACTACTACAGCTATAGATTAATAAATGTGTCTAACCACAGAGCTTCGTCACTGCGTGTTTCTCAGCGCTGAACCTGGCCACTGAATTTGACAGTATCTAAATCTGGGACATCACTGTACAGCATGTCACTGTGTCTCACATGCACACACACACACACACACACACATTGGCAGCTCATTAGAGGAAACAGCTATGTACAACATCAGTGTTCTGCCAACGTTTCATACTGGAACAGAGAAGAGAGGAAATAGAGGTGGTGGTAGAAAAGAATAGAAAGAAATGGAGATGAGCGGTGGAAAGAGAGAGAGGGAGCAGGAAATCAAAGAGAAGGTGAAAATAGTCGACTGCATTAGCGATTAAAAAATCATCATCCCATTAATCTAAAACCTTAAAGGTTCGCTTTGTATCTAGTATTTGGTAAACCGGTGACATTTTGCAACTTAAAATTCCGAGTAAATCGCTGCCTTTTGGAAAAAAAGGTAGCACATTTTGACTCTGAAAGGAAATCATCTACTTGTTTCAGCTCAGGAGTAAACAAAAGATTTACTCTCATCTCACTGTCTGTAAGATGATGCGCTGTACCGTCTGTTCGAGCTCCCATCGTCGCACTGTATTGATATACAGAAAGCTTGATGTGGAGGATGATATTGATTGCCAACCTGCTGTTACATAATGAGGTCATGTGACTGTTGGGCAGGGACCGGGAGCAACAAGGGACACTTTAAAGAGCTAAAGCTGACAGGTTTCAAGTGGGAATCTGTGTGTGTGTGTGTCAGAGAGAGAGAAGTTGTACCCGTAGCGAAGTGTGGTGGATTTGAGATACATGCAAATACTCGACGTGTCTTCAATTAAAGTAATTCCACATTTACACTTTGAAATTCAGTGCTTAAATCGTTGACTATGACTACTACAATCTGACACTCATGATGAAACTGTCCAATACTGCACATAATTTTTTTTTTCGGCCCAATTTTTTGCATAAGGATTAGAGAGCTAAACATCCTTAAAAGTAATTAGTGAATCAAATCACTAGGGCTGCAACTAACGCTTGTTTTCATTCTAGATCAATCTGCTGATTGTTTGAGAAAATAGTAAAAAAAAAAAAAAACTCATTATAATTTCCCAAAGCCCGAGGTGGTGCTTTCAAATCACTCGTTTTATCCGACAATCAGTCCAAAACCAAAAATAGTCAGTTCACTATCAAAGAAACGCAGCGAATCCTCATATCTGAGAGCCGAGCTGCATTTCTGTTTGAAAAATGAGAAATTATTAAACGTAATTATTTAACGTAAAGGAGAGATGCATCTGGACAACCGACATGACTGTGCATGCAGTGGCCTGTTCTTTCTTGGGAAAAGGCTTGTGAAAATTACCGCTTTGGGGACAACATGAGAACGTGTCAATACTTGCATAGCAGTAAGTTACAAAATTACAGAGAAACATGGTAGTGGGAGATCTTTAGGGACACACCGGTGATGATGGTTTTATCTACAGAAACAGCATCAATGCAAAAGGCTCATTACTCAAAGACTGTAGTGTTCTCTGACTGTACAACAGCCTAATTGATCCTCCTCAGTCCAACTAAGCCGACAGTGAAAACCTTTCCGTTGGCTGAAGAAGGACTCCTGAGGTGCTAACTGCAGCCTGTAGTGTAACTTAATGCCCAGCCAATGTTACGGGCAGACTCTACAGGTACACTACATGGCTGCTTACCTCTGCAGTAACCTAAGCCCAGGTCACAGCCACAGTGATGCAACAGGCCGATGGAAGATAAAGAAATGAGAGCAGATGGACAGAGAAAGAAATGACAAAGGGACAAACTGTAACTGTGCCGTTTGTGTGTGCACGCGTTTTCCATGGATATTTAATCTATATGATAAATAATGAAGGCAGGTAGGCAGGGTGCCAGCTACACCAGAGTCAGACTGAGACCAGCACATTAAGGGCACCAAGAGGGCAGCAGAGGAGGATGAGGAGGAGGTTTTATTGGTTTCTGAGGAATATGTGCAGGAAACATCCACAGTAACTGAAAGGATACTGGTTTGATTCATTCTACATTCAGAGCAAGACAACAGAACATGACTTTTGGAGCTCCAGCTGTTAAACAAATCGATTGTTGCTTCTAGGAAATAAGCACTGAGATGCAAAACTAACTGAATAATTGAATCTTAAATTAGTGACTGCGTGCTGTGTGTGGAAAGCTTCGCAAAGGATCTGCCGTGGCTCAGCAGACCCTGAGGGAACCTTACGAGATACCATAGAGGAGAGGGGTGGGGGAAAGAGAGAGAGGGGGTGAGGCACAGAAAAGGAGGACAAACAGACACACAGGGCAGAAGAGTGTTCAGAGACAAATGACAGGAAGAGAAACGTTTGAGGTGTGGTCCTGCTTCTGAACTTTAGCTAAATGATTTCCATTCAAATGATCTGGTGCTCAGACTTTGACAGGGTGCTTTAGTAGACCAAATTTCCCTTAAAGGATGGTGAGGTGGAATTAGGGTTGCAAAATTCTGGGAATTTTCAAAGTTGGAATTAACAGGAATTTATGGGAATTTACAAAATTAAAGATCGGCCCTTAACAGGGAACTTAAATATAGTTGGGGGAAATATATTTTACCATAATCTTGACTAAAATAACCAGGTTTCATGCAAGTACTATGCTATCCATGCTATCCCTCAATCACATGCACACAGCACACTGCTTACTGCAGGGCTATTGAGGCCACGCCCCCTACATGCACTGTGCATTCCTCCTCTGTACGTTTTGATGATATTATGGGGTAAATATATCTGATTTATGGTATTAATGTTTAATTTGCAAATAGCACATGAACATGCATTCATACAATAGCTAGCTAGCTGCTAAGTTAGATGATAATAAGCTAAAGCTAGCATCATTTCATTGACCATTTATGAGGTTATCTTATGATGGTAGCTTACCCCAATTACTAAATTACACAAAATTTCCAGTTAATTCCCACAATTTTCCATAATTCCAATGGAAAGTTTCCATTTTGGAATATTTCCAAAATTCCCAAACTTAACTGCCCATTGAAAATTTATGTAAATTTACCAGAAATGTTCCACCCCTTTGCAACCCTGGGTGAAATTGAAGCTATTGTTTGCAAAGAAATCTTAAATCTCTGCATCGCAAACACAAATAAAATACAGAAACATTCAAATTAAACTGCCGTACCTTACACACTGTGGCGTTTAAAACATTAGCTCCATCTCAACCAGATGTTACGACATGACACAGACATGGGCCATTCATTGCAATACATTCTTTTACTTTTGTCACTTTAGTTATATTTTAGCGATAATATTTCCATTTACAGTAAGTAACATTTTTAAAGCAAGACTTGTGGTGTGATTCAGTTGTACTCAAGTAAAGGATCTAAATACTTCTTCCATCACTGTTCTTAACACCAGCGACAATAAATACAACAAGTGTTTTGTAAGTGTAAGAAGCCCTCCCTTTTTTTCACTGGAGAAATTCAAGCTCAAAAAAAAAAAAAGAAAATGGCAGAGCTACCCCTTTTCTACTCCGACAGAAAGCTAATGTGAGCTTTCCAAAAGGCAGCCAGTCAAACATCCGCCTCAGGTATTTTACCTGCACTGTGATCTCTGTGTTTAAACTTTTCCCCTCAGCCCTCTTTAGGCGTCTTTGTGTGAGATTAGGTTCTACCACCTGCCTTTTTCACTTTCCACAATTGTACGTTTGTAGTGTTAACTGAATGGATGTGCAGATGGAGCAATGAGGTAATTATTGGGGTGGATGGAGCGGATAAAACAGAGGGCACACTTAATTTCTGGTGTGGTATACATTTTGTAAAGAGGGTCATATCGTACAGTTGTTTTCTAGTGACAGATATGTGTGTGTGTGTGTGTGTGTGTGTGTGTGTGTGTGTGTGTGTGTGTGTGTGTGTGTGTGTGTGTGTGTGTGTTTTGGTTAGGGATTTGGCAGTTGCAATACTCCAAAAGAGCAGTTGCCTTGAAGCAATATGTGAACACAGCTCTCACCATTTCTATCTCTACCTCTATCCCTCCACCCTCACTCTGTGTATTCAATCTGCAATATCATTGGAATGAGTGGGTGGACTGTGTGTATGTGTGTGTGTATGTGTGTGTGTGTGGTATCATCTCAGTGAGTGGGTGGTGTGACCAAAAAGAGGATATTGCGTGGGAGTGAAGCACCATTGAGGTGCACATGATTTGTGTGTGTGTTGAGAGAGAGTCTTCGTATTAATTATAACCTCTCTGATTGGTGCAAGTTTGACGATAGAACCTAATAGAATTAGGCAGAATATGATGGAATAGCTGATCTCCAAATATGTAAATGAGGCAGTAGAGACTGCTGAGAAGGATGTGTGAAGTGCAGAGAGAAAATCAGTGTGTTGTGATTTAAAACTGTGGATGCCAGAGTCATGATTTCGCATGCGCATGTGACCTTACTTCCCGTACCAAGAGTGGAGTTATGCAAATGTTTGAAAGTAGTTTTAAAGAGGCAGCACAGATTGTGATGCAAAAAAGATTTGATATGCTCACAGATGCACTCCCTGTCTCTACTGGTTACCACATCACATTAACCAGCCAGGCGTCTTTTTGAAGAACTGAGACTAAGGTGGAAGAAAATCTAAGTAACAATACCACAATGTAAAAATATCAAATATAATAATAAATATAGTGTCATATCTGAAGTGTATTGCAGTAGAAGCCTAAAAGTAGAATTAAATAGCAGTTTTATAAGCGTTGTTTATTAGTTAACAGTGACAAGTGACAACAAATTAAGATTTATTTGTTCACCTGATCACTTATTTGCAAGCAACACATCAACATTTACCCGAATAGCTTCCTAGTTTAGATCTGTAAGTCTACATGTTACCGCAGTCCAGTCGACTGTTTGAAAGCAGTGTTAGCTTTGCTCTTCTCTAATTGGTCGAGGTCGGCTGATGTCACATGAGCACACCTGGAGGTTTGCGCTGAAGCGTCCACGCTTCTTTCCCTTCGTCCGTCATCTTCCGACGAACGTTCATGATGTCAAATGTTATTTGTGGAAAAAAGTTCCTCTTTGCGTTGCAAAGTTTATTGCAATTTAAGTTAGATAACGATCATTAATGAAACATTTAAAGCACCTGTGAAGTGGAGTGATATATGTAGTCAGAAGTCCGAGCGATGTGTTCTATGCCTCTTGTACAATCGACTCACTTTCAACTAACTGTTGTGTAATGTACTTTGTTACATTCCACCACTGAACTGAGACATGATTTTAGGTGAAGTGACCTAAATGCTTTTTAGTTTTACAGCTTGCACATTGCACGGTTATTTAAAAGCGCATATTATATTTCACATGTCAGAAAGTCTGTTGGCACTTTGACATTTCCAGTAGAAAATGAACTTTACGTCAGCATTTGACATGTTGGCTTTTTTTTTTCCTGTGAGTAGGTCTACTTACGACTATCACTCTTTATAAAATTGTGGTTTCATTACTAATTAATCTGCATCTTTCCTGCATAAATAAATAAATTATTTGGTCTGTAAAACATCAGAAAATAGTTGAAAATCCATGTTGTGAAGTCAAAGATGATGTCTTCAGATGTTCAACAGCTCAAAATCCAGAGATGTTCACGTTACTGTCACATTTAAACAAAGAAAAGCAGCAAATCTTACAGAAGAGAAGCTGGAACCAGAGAATGTTTCATAGTTTTACATGAAAAATGTGAGTAATCTAAACAAGCAGGTATTGTAGCCTACTGTAGCAAGATGATTCGAATGTGCTTCATTATTTTAGCAGTCGCTCTGTCGCCTGTCTTGGCTGCTGCTATCATCGAAATCTCTGTTGTTCAGTGCATTTACAGCTCCCATCTGTATCTCTCACTCAGACATACACACTGTGTAAATATCCTCTGGGGCACAATCATATTGACTGTGTATGTGTGCATGATTGTGAGATATTTTTAGCCTTCCTGTTCGTCTTGCCTGTCAGTGGAGCTGACATTGATCAGGGTGGAGATGACAGGCTCGCTACGCGTTGAAGCTTTCGCGTGTTTCTGCGCCGCTGATTGTTACCAACCTGAAAAGTGGAGCCGTGTTCCGCTTTTCATCTCGTTGAGATTGTGATTGGGCAGGACATTTTTGATCCGTCATGCGTGTTTATGTATGTGCTTGTTCCTTTCAACGCGCCTGGGGAGAAAAAAAACAACTTGAATTTGTTGAAATTTTCTTGAATTCTGTCGACAAGCAAACTTAAAATAAGAAGATATAGATCAGAGGATACATTTTATATTACACTGTAGACATTTAGAAGGTCCTCTTATCCAGAGTACTGACAATGAGTCAACAGTGCGGGAGTGACAATAAGAGTGTGTGGGTGTTAAGACAGAGGCGCAGCATCACTCTGTACATTTATCACAGCTAAAGCTTTTCATAGGTTAAGAGAGTGCTGCGTCGAAACAGCTCGGAGACAGAAAAATAACTTTCATCGAGCCTCCATCTAATTGAACATAACTTATATAATTACGCTCCTTTTAAAATTGTACTTTGACATTTTAAAGCCAAGTCTAGTCAGACGTCACCATGTGCAGGTTTGACTGACTTGATATTGTAAAAATAAATCAGTTTTTCCTCACTTATACGTCCTGTATGTTGCAAATATGCTGGTTTAAAACTCTCCAGCTGAGGCTGTGCTAGTATCAGAACAGTCACTCATCACTCATCACTCACTCAGCATGATTTTGGCCACTAAAAATCCAAATTTAGGCTACCTTGGAAGCAATATGTATGCAAAATGCCTAAAATACTTGTGTTTAATGTTTTGTTAATGTTGCTAAATTTTCTCTTTCTTGTTCTCTCTCTCTCTCTCCACAGTGTGTTGTTTCGTGGTTCACAAACGTTGCCATGAGTTCGTCACTTTCTCCTGTCCAGGTGCTGATAAAGGACCTGCGTCAGACGTGAGTACAAATAAACAAATCATGTTAAAATCATACGCCTGGCCTGCGTACAACGTGACAGTGAGCACGAGTAGAAACAGACAGATGGAAGGCGAGAGAGAACGCTCAGGCGTATCCATCTCGTGGTCTCTTTTCACCTGTCAACACCGGCGTTACGGTTCAGCTGCCTCTTTCCTTTTTCCTGTCTTGACGGCTCTACTGTACCATCACACACTCACACAGGAATCCTCTAGCATTTACATTTGATAGACTCAATACTGTAGAAGTTATATATAGACATGTAACACCCGAAGCTGCAGAGAACACTCGATATTGGCCACTGAGCAGCTCCGGTGGCATGATGGAAAATGTCAGATTTCTTCAGCTGTGAAAGGGATGAACATGATGTTCATGGTCGGGGTCTTTGGTGCTGTGATCGCGTATTGAGTTTTTTTTATAGTACATGTAGTGTTTTGTTTCACTGTCAAATTAAATCACATATATTTGGCAGGTTGTTATTGCTATAAACAAATGAAACCATGCAATAAAAGCAATAATACAGGGGTATTTTATTACTTGGTCAAAGGCTTTTTCATGCTGTGAATCACAGCGAATGTATTAAGTATAATACTTGTGCTTTATAATACTAGGGTCAGGTATCAGGGACACTGGGTGAGGTGGGGTTTGCATTCACACTTATGTTAGTTAATTTCAGAGAGAACCTGTACAGACACAGCTGGGGTTTGAACCAGGAAACCTTCTTGCTGTGAGCTAGTGCACCACCAGAAACGTAAAAAAACAAAAACTAGAACACAAACAAATTATGTCAAAGCAGATGTACATAAACAATATTTTTACGTCAGCAATGGATCAACATGACTACTTTTATGTTGCCGTAGTGACAAACCCACAGAGAATAACCACCTGACTTTTCAGTTCATCTCAGCTCTCTGGAGCGTTTAACTGTTTTTTAAATTGTTTGAACTCTAATTTCTTTCATTCTCAAGCCGTGCCTCTTCTCGTGTGTTTAATTCTCTTTGAACGTTGTCTTCACTTCTCATCTGCTGAAACAGGAAGTGGCCTTAAGTGGTACTTTTATCATAATCTCATCCACTCTCTGAAGGAGCTGAGAAGTAGCATCTTTTCACTCATTCTCATTCTTTAATCTATCCTATCAAGAGGACAAAATGAGTTGCCTTCTCGATTCTTAAGAGCACTTTCAGGATGCCAACTTCGTCCTCTCAAAAACCCCAGGGGTCTTTAAGTTCCTCAGCCATGTCCTCACTTCCGTCTGGAGTGCCCTTTCAGTCTGACAAGTACCCTTAGTGAGACGCCTCCAGTCTTTCCTCTAATCTCATTTTATGTCTGTAAGTCTAAAAACCACCACACTGACTGCTTCTTCCTCTTTCTTAGCACAATTTGAGTAACGAAATATATAGCTGCTTCTTCTTCTTCTTCTTCTTCTTCTTTGTCTTATATATAGTTTGCAGTACACTGGTGCACTGTCTCACAGAGGTGACGTGTGCAAAGTTAGCAACCCATATAGTCACAATGGTCACATTATTAATCTTTTTAAATCATTCATTCCCCTCCTTTGAAACGTCTTCGTCTTTTTGAACCAGCAGACAACCTGTGTCTTCATTAGTCATTTCAAATCTCCACATTTCTCCTTCTGTCTATTGCCCCTGATGCCTCCTCCTCTTTTTCTGGCACTATATTTTTATATTTAGCGTACATGCTGCCCTCTTAACCCGGTCACTCTTGAGAAAGAGATTTTAATCTCTTGTATAATATATATATATATATATGTATATGTAACTCACCTTTCCCAATCTCTCTCCACCACCCCTCTCCCTCTCTCCAACTCTATTCTGTACATCCTCTATTTAAATGCCACTCCACCCGGGGGGGCGCTGCTCTTAATTACGGGGCCTTACCACCCCCACCATGTCATTCCCTTAATGAGTTCATGCTCTTATGACCTCGGTTGCTGCACAGTGGGGACGTATGGTAACTCCAGGGTAACGCTGCACCAAACTAGCTGCGTGTTTAAATATAGGAGGCATGACAACAGGTAGCCTGCTCTGAGATTATTAGGAGGAGGAGGAGGAGGAGGAGGAGGAGGAGGAGGAGGAGGAGGAGGAGGAGGAGGAGGAGGAGGAGGAGGAGGAGGAGGAGGAGGAGGAGGAGGATTACAATGCTCAGATTTATGACACCGGGTTTTTCCGCTGGTCATCTAATTTCTTGATGAAGTTTTATCAAATTCGGGACAGAGGAACAAAAGAACGATTTGATGAATTCTGTGTAGCAGACCAGGAACATCACATTGCCTGATTGCCTGATTGCCAGAGCAGGAAGTGATAATATTATTTGATCGTATACGTGCTCAGACTTTGTCATGGAACATTATAGAACAGCTGGGTGGAGATTTTCTAATAATGGCGTCAGATTTGCACTGCTTGACTTAATGTTTTCACCCACGCACACCTGCATAGAAATGGCTTCATGAACTTGAAACTCTGATAACATTTCCAGCCAGTCATTTTCAGCTTGAACATGCAGCACATTAAGGTGTCCTCTGCAGTTTTATCTGTCAAATACTTAATTACGACAATGAATGGGTAAGTCGAGTCATACTGTTTAAGATTCAGCTTTGCTGTGCTGCCAAAGGAGAATATAGCTGCGTTTTCTCCCCCTCTGGTGTGCTTTTTCTCAAGATTATGGAAATCTTCCACGGTTTCCATTTTACTGTGTTTCTGAAAGAACGACCGTGAATATTCAGATGATCTCAGAGGCACATTCTTAGTTTGTAGAACATTTTGAGTACGCTGAAGTGTCACAATTTAAAATTTAAAAAATTGGCAGTAATCTAGATATTTTTGAGGCCAAAAAATGCCCAAAAATCTCCAGTTTCAGCTCCTGAAATGTGAAATGTTAAAAACTGTTATTACTTTCTGACCTTTTAGGACAAATAATTGACTAATAGAGACAATCATAGGCAGATTAGTCAGTAATTAAAAAAATAATTAGTTGCAGGCCTTTGTCGGTGCTATAATAGGATTCATTTACATCAAAATAAAATGACTCCTTCAGGCGTCGACCAATCCTGAGCATCATTTCTCTGAGTCTTTGAAGATGATAATGTCGAGTGAGTTCTTTCTGGGTCACATATGTGAAGGAACAGAGAAGCTGGAGATGCTTTCTAATGGATGCAGCCATAGAAGAAGACGCACGAGGCAGAAAGGTTTATTTTTTGTAATCAGTAATGTTGTCTCGAGGTCTGCAGCAATCAGCCCACCACTCCTATTTTACCTCATGCCAGTCCCTCTCTTCCTCTCTCTGTCAGCTACGTATGTTTAAAAGAAGAAGTCAATTATAGATCTGGGTTAATAGAATGGGTTCCCTGTGGGAGAGGTCGAGGGATGAGATCCTCTAATGAAACCTACATTTCATGCCCACAGTACGCTAATGGTATAGAACTCAGTGTGTGCGAGAGGCTAAGGTACTAAGATGTGTACATGAGGACAACAGTGATCCAAACCAGCTTAACGGTTAAATGTAGAAGACAGGAATTCATTTATTTCTCACTAGTCATGGGATTCCTGGAATGTCATGGAATTTTCCAGACAGAAATATCAAGTCATGCTAAGATGGTTTTATTTATACAGTCCAATATCACAAATTTGCCTAGTAGTAAAGCATACACAACCTCTGGCCTTAGATAGTCAATTTTAAATGAGGAATAACTCCCACAAAAATACTCTTAACAGGGAAAATATGGATGAATCCTCTCTCTTCCAGAAGGGACAGACATACAATAGGTGCCCAACCATACGTTTTCCATAACCACTTGTCTTTATCAAGGTCACAGGGGGCTGGAGCCAATCCCAGCTGACACTGGGGGAGAGGCGGGGTACACGCTGGACGAGTCACCAGTTCATCACAGGGCTGACACATGGAGACAAATAATTCACACCTACGGGTAATTTTAGAGACACCAATTAACCTGCATGTCTTTGGACTGTGGGAGGAAGCCCGGAGAGAGCCCACGCAGACATGGGGAGGACATGCAAGAAAACGCCCTTAGGAGTCATGTGTACATAAAAGACACAACATACTGATAAAAGAGCATGTCAAGCAGCAACTTCTCTGGAGAACATTTAAATAGAGATGTTACAAACTGGAAGTGAATTATACTTTTAATTTAGTCATAGAATCGTCAAGCACCTTTTATACGTGAAGATCTAAAGTTACAACAAGAAGATAGATACCACTGCAAGCTGGCTATCTTATTATAAAAGCTGGAAACAGCTGGCGTGGGGCATAACTGGCACATAAAATGAGACAGAGTTGCAAACAAAGGAGAATCAACATATTTCGGTGAGCTGCTCCATGGATTTTATTACCTTTGGACCGAGTCAGGATGTTTCTAGTGTTTATGTTATGCTTTTTTTTGTGTGTGTGTGTGTGTGTGTGTGTGTGTGTGTGTGTGTGTGTCTCGCTTTCAGTGATATATATACACCTGACTAAGATTTACTTCCTCCTCTCCCCTCCTGTAATTTCTCTGCGTGTCACATACATGCAGTCACAGCATGCATTTTATATGTTCTCGTTATCATTTCCGCACACACACACACACGCGCGCGCACTAAATGACAGACTTTATGGAGAAATAATGTATGAAAACATTACAGCGCATGTTCCCATTTGCAGACATCGATTTTCTTTGTGTTCACTTTATTGCACACAAGTGAAGCGGGATGGTAATGACTTCTCCCCCGCAGAGTCTCTCTCGGCATGTGAGAGGCATGTTTCTCCCTTGGACACTCTATCACAGTGCTAACACCCATAAACAGACTCCACAGCTATGGGCAATTTATAGCGCTCAGTTCATCTAATCTGCATGTCTTTAGGCTGCGAGAGGAAACAGAAACACCCAGAGGAAACCCATGCAGACACAAGGAGAACAAAGTCCACACGGAAAGAGTCCTGTCAGGTTTCAGGTTTCGACCCAGTGACAGTGTGAACGGCCGATCCACTCACTGTTACAGCCAAGTGTTTAGGAAGTATTCACCTTCCTACTGACTCCTATTTCACACCGTATTTCATGCGTTCCTCATTTCAAAGTTGATCTCAGTTTACGTTTCATGCAGGAATGTGACATCCCAGGTCCCTTTTCACACATGATAATGAGATTTCAGAGTGTAGAGTGTTTTCTTTTATCATTCTGTGTCTGTGCCTCTAATCAAGACGTTTTATTCCAGTTCCTGTCATTTCAACCTTCTTCTTTCTGTAATGGAGACGATTTAATGTCTTAAACTTATTTTTAGACACTCTTTGACATAACAGCTGAGCTACAGGTGTGTCTCTTTGTGTTACTCCGTGTCTTCACCCCCACGTGGAAATCTCTTTTTGCTGAACTGAATATGTGATTTCTCATGGAACATAAAACTTATATATCCAGATACGATGCTATATATAACAGTATGTGTGACCAGATGGTTAAAATCCACACTGAAAACCACAAGGTAACCTTCGAGGGAAGAGGAGGGCTGATCAAGTGATGGAGAGATTGCGATTAGCATATGGAGGGAAGGAAGGAGGAGAGGAGTTATATTCAGGGTGTGAAGATGAAAGCACCATCCTCAGCCCTCCCTTCACTCCCTTACTCCCTTTGCTCTTATCACTCAATCATTCTTCACCTGCTCTTGTAGTGCCATTAGTCCTCTTTTCCAAAGAATGTTTGCTCATCATATCTTCCTGAATCATCAAGAAATCTTTAAATTGTCTCTCACACAGAAACACTTAAACATTCCCAAAGGAGGAATTACAAGCCTGAGTCAGATAAACACAATGGCCGTGCATTTGTTTTATTGATCAGGACAGAAAAAGCAGCAGCTGCAGCCTCTGCGGTATTACATTTTACTTTGTTCCTTTTAGTAGAGAGAGAACAGTCCTTTTATGACTCAGATGATGGGATGAAATACTGCTATTTGGCTGGAAACAAAGCAACACTTTGATTAACTTCACACTGTCATATGAGACATGTTACTGGTTTCCAGTGTTTATTCTGCTGGTGCTTTTAAACAAGGCAGCACACAGCATGAAGTGAACTGAAAAGACAATGAGACTCAGTAACAGTTCGAAGCTCAAAGATATTTGGTTTATGTCACGTAATGGTTGTCAGTATTGCTAAAAATCGTTTCTGATGATCGAATAAACATTGAAACAGTTCAACTGCCTCATCTCTAAAGCCAGTTAAAAAGCTTAAACACCGACATACTGGTGTTCTGCTTTAAGGATTTACAGCATCCTTTAATTCTGATACTTGTAGAGAAGATTAGCACTTAGTTAAATAAAAGAAAACTTCTTTTTTTTTTTCTATTCACATTAACTTTCAGCTTTTTTTCCCCATAAAGTCTCGAGCTTCATATTACCAAAGAGTAACATACAGTCAGAGCTGGCTACTTAACATTTCTGCTGAGGTTCAGAAGTGAAGCTTTACGAGATCTTTGTATAAATTTGGATTCAAACTCGTGCTGTGTAGATACTTGAGTTGACATCTTAGCAGTGCATCCAGATGAAATTGCCATCGTGTACCTCTGCAGTGCTCAGAAGCACATTTTTGCTTTTTCATTTTCATTTTATTGTTCTCAGAAGGAGTTTTTCCCATTTTTGTCCATAATCTCTTCATCTGTCAGGATACAACAAAATTAGATATGATGAAAGAAATAAACATCATTAGAACAAAGTGGAAAATTAAGAAGGAAACATTTGAAATTGTTTGCTAAGCAATCATAAATTGCATCTGGTTATTTGAGACGGTTCAGTTTTACGATAAGACTACAGTACAGCAGGTAAGTGTTGCCACTGTAGAAATATCAATAAGACGAGGCAAGCTTTAACTCAAGAAGAGTGAGTGGACTGAAGACAAAATCAATAAGGTGGAAAATAAAGTCAAAACAGTGTCAAAACAGAACCAGGACTCTTTGTTGTCTACTGTCAACCTGTCTGTCACACAGCATCGTGAATGACAGGACAGGATGTGTGTGTGCGTGTTGACTGATGTTGTTGGCGTTGAAAATAATGAACAGGAGTGTGTTAAACTTAAACAAAAGAAAGAAAAGAGTGAGTGAAAGCACAATAACCAAAAAAAAAACAGCGTGTGTGTGTGTTCGCACTGACTAATGGGTAGTCACTGCTCTGGCATCCTGTGCTGATGTTATGAGCGTGCTTTCGGTTTGACACCCAGTAACACAACATATGCCGCGCAATACGCTCATTTGTCCGGGAGCACCACACCGTGCCATCTGCTTTTGAATAGTGGGGTCTTAGTGAGTAAAAATAAGTGAAACAAGAGGCTGAAACTATTGAAAAAGTTGGCAACATGCAGGCAGGAAAAAGAAAATGTACAAGTGTACAGAAACAGTAGTGTGAAATAATAAAAATAAAAAAAACATTTTGTAATTAAATAAAGTTTAAAATGCACCACATTATTTTTTCATTAAAGAGGAAGCAGTTCTGGAGTTTGCTGTTTGGCTAGATCATAAAGAGTAGTCACAGTTAATTTGGCTCGCGTGTCCCTGGCCTCCCTGACTTTTATCTGTTTTCATGTTTGTAATATTGTGCTAGCGTTATAGCTCATATCAGTGAGTCATCTATTTTGATCGAGACTGAAATATGAACTGTCTGAAAGATTGCCTTGAAATTTAGCGCAGACATCCAAGTTCCCCAGAGGATATATCCTGCTGACTTTGGCGATCCCCTGAGTTTATCTGTAGCACCACCAGAAGCTTGACATTCTTGATGTCAGATGTTAATGTTCCCCTCAGGATGAATTATAATAACACCCATGATGCTGATTTCAGCCACTTCACCGGGTCAAAACTCAGTTGTACTTTGTGTTTATTACTAATTAGCGAAAGTTAGCATGCTAACACACTAAAGAAAGGTGGTAAACATGGTAACACGTTATACCTGCTAAACATCAGCACCAAACATTAGCATTTAGCGCTTGTTTCCAGATGTTAATGCATTGCATTACAGTGTTTTCTAGTATAAAGTTGAATTTTTCTTCACTCTACATCACCTGCTTAGCTTTTTTTTTTTTTTTGTTGAGACACAGACACTCATTTCTTGAAGATTCCTGAAATAATTTGAAGGAATTGAGGGTTCGGAAAATGTGCCCTTTCCTTAACACAGGCCTGATTGAAGGTTTTTCAGTCTGTAATACTTGCACAGTCAAATTAACTGACAGACGCGTTGGCATCATTTTTATGGACTATCTATGTTTCTTCTGTTTTGACTGATCAGCCATCAACAAAATATCACATTTGGATTTAAAAGAGGAGGCCGTCTTTTTGTCTCCGATTTCTATTTTCATTTTTCATGCCTTCCTGATTAATCCTTGGATTTCGAGGTGGATGTATTTAATCATTAGTGTTTGTAGAGAAGCTGGCACGCTTTCTCACCAGCCCTCATATTGCTCCCTGTCTGCTGTTGCTCATCGCTGGAGCTTGAGCAGCACAATGTTCCCTTGTTTTTCAGAGGAACAAAAACAAGCGGGAGTTGGTCCTGTCCTTGAGAAAGACGAGAACCAGCAGAGAAACAAACACACAAAGATGCACACGCGCAAATGCAAAACACATACGCAGTTATGCAAAGAAACCCACACACCTACGCGCAGGCAGTCATTTAGGCTTAACAAGCATTCACACACACACGCATACACATACACACACACTGCTGAAGACACCTTGGGGAAGCTGGATATAATTCAGGCAGTGGCAGCCTAAATTAAACATTATTTTCCAGGACAGGTGTGGAGAAGGGGAAGAAATCAATCAACTCCTTGAGGTGAAAAGACACGTCAGAGAAAACTGTCTACACACACCAAACACTACCTGATTTGATTTATAATAATAAAAAAATGTTTGGCAGTACACACTCATGTATTTGTTCATCAAAGTGACTTAGACTTGAGGAGATAATTTGATATTAAATAGTGTAGCTGCATGTTTGGTAACTTTGATGGATTCCCTTGGCAGAAATATTTAAACTCCTACACTGAAGTATCTCCGCTTCACCGAACAACCTGGATCCATCTCAAGTGGTGGATTGGATGTTCGCACCGTCCGTGGGTTCATGTTGCTGCGTTTGTGCGTGTGAATGAGCTAATGGCCATCAGTTACATGTCTAGAGTTAAAGTGTGTGTGTGTGTGTGTGTGTGTGTGTGTGTGTGTGTGTGTGTGTGTGTGTGTGTGTGTGTGTGTGTGTGTGTGTGTGTGTGTGGGCCACTGAAACCACAGTGTTTAGTTGTAGGTGTGTGCCCACTGAGCCATGGTTACAGGTGTCACCCAGACGCACACCTCAGACAGAAATAGCTTGTTTCTGTCCCAGTTGCACCTTCGTTATGGACGCTTATCAAAGATGAATCGTTACCACCCATCACAATGAAAAAAAATCAATCCAACAAATGATGAAAATATAGATTTTTTTTTTTTACAGTAAGCAGAAGTTGTGACCTTGACCGTGTGTTTGTGTAGGTGTGTGTGCCCAGTAGATTGATGTGACCTCTTCTTGCCTCCCTCCTCTTTCTCTGTTCCTGTTTAAAGTCAATGGGGCTTTAACAAACTTCATGGAAGGTTGACTCCATACAGAGCTCTCATTTCGCAATCGCACACACGCGCGCACACGTGAATGTTTCTACAGAAATTCTGATGAAACTCATCTTGATCAGATTACAATACAAACGCCCAGGTAAATAAATGCTGCATTGCCTGTATACAGAGTGTGCACAGCGTTGGAAGGTGGAGAATAAAAGAGATGAAAACATGAATGTGAGTTATGGCTGCCGATAAAAGAGTATTATGAATAAAACCCAGTCTGATGGAAGAGCTGATAATCATGTTTGGCAGACATTCATATTTTGTATTAATAGATAACGAACATATGGCAACCACGTACAGTACACGCACTAAACTATTTTAGTTTTGCACGATATTTACAGAATAATTCAAGCACACCAACCAATGTTTGTGAGAGAAAACTAAGGTGCTTCCTTCTGGAGAAAAGGGCAGGAAATGTGACTGCATATAGATTTGAATGATTAATTCTTCTCTCTCTCCTTCCTTCTTTCCAGGACCCGAGGGCAAAGCATAAGTTTAAGATCCACACCTACTCCAGCCCGACCTTCTGCGACCACTGTGGCTCTCTGCTCTACGGCCTCATACACCAGGGCATGAGATGTGACCGTATGTGCTCATATTCACGATCTCACTCAGGAAAAACACACCTGTCAATACTGATACATGTCTAAATAACTGCATTATACATCTTTATAAAACTATTTATGCCTCACATTATCATCAGTATATTTTTATCGTTCAAATACTGTCATATTTTGACGTGTGTGTGCGTGCGTGTGTGTGTGTTCCAGATTGTATGATGAACATCCATAAGCGCTGTGTGGCCAATGTGCCGAGTCTGTGTGGGACAGACCACACTGAGAGGAGAGGTCGCATCCAGATCACCGCTGAGGTCAAGACTAATGTACTCACTGTTACCAGTAAGTATATCTCAGACACACACACACACACACACACACACACACACACACACACACACACACACACACACACACACACACAAACTGTCACCAGTTTACTCCGAGTGTGTGTTCATGTTGGAGAATACCTGTCATCTGTCTCCCTCTGCTGGTCGACCTGCAGAGGTGAAAGATGGCTGCAACAGAAAAACATTAGTTTACTCTATTACATACGACTGTATTGTGTCAACACATGAATCAATACAAAGCACTTCATAGAAGATAAATTTGTGTGATAGTAAGTTAACAAAAATACTGGATGTGCTGTTTTGGGGGAGTGTCAGGTGCAGTGGTAGCTAAGTGAAGCAAGAATATCAGGCAACTGATGTCAAGATGTTATTATTCGCATTGATATCTTCAACTTCTAATCTTGATTGTCTCAGAGGGTGCATTTTTCTTGCAGCCAGATAAAACATAGAAAACACAGAGACGGAGGCGACTAAGATACATAAAACATAAAATACATAAAACATGAGTACATCGAGTGACGACGAGCAGCCTAGAGTATGTTTAGCCGTCACCAAAAACCTCAGTAGTTGTGGAGGACATTAGTCATCAGCTGAGTCATCATGTGTATGAAACAGTTTGGAGTCCTGAGAGATTTTATATATAGATAGATAGAGAGAGACAGAGAGACAGAGAGAGAAATTTGAGGTTTTCAGACCGTCATATTCAGGTTAAATTACAAACCATCAGCTATCAAAATTATTAGTGCGTTTTCTACCGGTGATATTAATCCGTACTGACTTCATTTCCTTTCTGAACAAGTGTCATGGAGTTTGTTAAACAGGTTCACGTCTTTCCTGGAGAGAGTTTCCTCACCTGCCTCATGTTTTATTAAACTCATAAATGGAAAATGGTAGAGTGGTTTACTTGTAGTGCTTCATCGTACCTGCAGGTGGCAGCAGAGGTTTGTATTAACTCTGCTGCGTTGCTGTCCTAATTTAATTACAGCTGTGCCTCTGAAAACGTCGGACTGTTTTGATGTTGAATTAACATTTGGATGATCACTCTAATCTAATGTCGCGTGGAGTGAAACCAAGTTAATCTCATATCCCAACTCTGACTACATTTTCCTGTAAATGACCCACTCACAGCCGACATAAATCTGCCCCAGCTTCAGCTGTGCTACAATTCATCCCCAATGAGATAATAAATGTTGATTCAGGAGATGGGTGGATGGATAACCTTTGAATTTTCCATCAATCTTAAGCTCACAACAAGCGGGAGGAGTTTCCAATGCGCACGCGAATGAATCATTATACATTAAGATCAATTTGGTTGATTTATTTTTGCCTGAACAGTAATTACTAACTAAATGTGACCTAATGGAAACTTGACTTTGAAGTGAATCTAAGAAGGTGAAACAGTTTCTTCCTGTTTGAAAGAAAGAAATGAAACAGCGTTGAAATCTACAGGATCTGTTCATCAGTGAATATCCTGAAAAGAGACATATACATGCATTGAATGTGCCCATGTCTGCATATAAAAGCATTTTCCCTCCACAGTCTTTCTCTGCTTTTCATCCCTTCTTTGTCTTTCTCGCTCTCCTGCTCTCTCTCTCTCTCTCTCTCTTCCTGTTCCCACGCTCATACACTGATCATTAGCTGGGATTTACTGTGGGAAATGATAAGCGAGCAGACTTATCACACAGAGACTGCTACGACAGCAATAAAGGCGAAACCTCACAAGTGCTCCATAATGGAACAGAATAAAATAAAATAGAGCTGAACGGTGGAAACTGTCAGACAAGGGAAATTGCAAGCAAACGTTGTTTTATATAGTTTAGTCTGTGGTGGAATGTAACTCAGTATATTTACTATGATTACATATATACATGTGTATGATTACATTACTTATGATCAAAAACTAACAAGTTGACAACTTTGCTAACAGCCAAACATCAACACAAGACACAGCAGCCAGCTAATATTACTGACTAGTCCAACAGCAGTCAGCCCAGCTCGGCGTCTGTCTGTCAGACTTTTATTTCACCAAGCTCTCACCAACAACTAAAAGTCAGTCCCAGGTTAACTCTCACTTTCCTCTCCTTAGCTCCTTCAACATCCTCTTCAGTCTCTTTGCCTCTGTCATTATTTTCCCCACCACACTCCAGAAAACAACCTCTTTCCGGTGATACCAAACTCCTGTGGTAGAAACACTAACACTCCCTGGTGTTCTGAGCTCACAGTCTGGGCAGCCCGGCTAACAACTGAGCTAACAGCATAAACTAACAGCAGTTGGCAGCAGTTTACGTCACTATCCATCAGGAAACTCTGAAAATCACCTCAGCTGGGGCAGCTGGAGGACATCAGAGGGAAAGCAGAAAACATTTTCTCTATAAAATATGATCAAGTTTCTACAAAATCAGTGAAATCGTTGGTGGTGTGTGACTTACAGCATGCCACACCGGGTGCAGGAGGTCGTACCTGCAACACAAAGTTACATAGTGCAGGAACAGAGACGTCATTGACCCGATAACACGTCAATGTAGCATCCAAATGATTAAAAGTCAAAGTTACAAAATGCTGCTTTCAACACATGCACATTTCAATTCAATCCTACAGCTGTACCGTCAATAATTTGAGGTAGAAGAAGGTGTAGTACTCATTTCCACCCACAGGGGTCAGTGTGGAGCCACCAGTAGCTTTCTCCCTCATTGCAGTGAGATTGAAAAAAAAAAAAAAACCACCACAGAGGATGAATTGTGAACCACTAGCAATTATTCTACAGCTTAACATAGCAAGAGCTGGTGGAAATGGCTCCTACACTGAGAAATGCATCTGTGCTGAGGACTAAGTTGTGGATTCAATCAAAGCAATTGACATGGGTGGTAAAGTGACACTTTATTGATCACTTTTAAGTCGTCTCCTTCCCCCTTCACTTGGGAGATCAGAGCTCAGGGTCAGCGGCAGAACGGAGATGAAGGATCAGCATCTAGCTCAAGGACGCCTTCGCAGGGAAAATGCAGTGGGACTCGTGATCAGGGGGGGCTTGAAAGATTCACCCTTCTTTTGGTGCTGCACATGCTGCTGAAGTACACTCTAAAAGAATTAGCTCATACAACGTGTTGTTCCACCAAAATCACATGGCAAAAAGTGTTTATAGACGCCTCAGGGTGACAGAGAGAAGGGGTGAGATGAGATAGTTGTTTAAAAATGGGGAAAACAGCAGACAGTCTCACCTAGAAGGCATTCAAGGTGTTGCTGTCGGTTGTTCACGTGAAAAAGGCGACAGAAATAGTCCAAACTGGAAAAGGTGTAGGGAAAGAGGGTTCAGATGAGTATACTGGTGCCTTAATACACTAATGATGTGTCTGTGGTTTGGCTCAAAAGCAAAGTTTAAAACATACAAAGCTTTTAAAATACCCTCAAGAGTATAAGAAACAACAGTTTCATGAATTTTATATACAGCCAGTAGTCCATAAATAAAACATTTGCCTGCCACATCTTGGTGACTTCATGTTTTCTGGATGGCCCCATTGGGAATTTGAACACTTCTCTTTGAAAACTCACACTTAAATCGAAGTACGCTTCACCAATTAGTCATTATAAAATGTTTAATAGGTGTTTTGACATGACATTTTTGACATTGCTCAAATGAAATGCCTGCAGAAGTGTGTATACTCGCCCTTGTGTTATAAACAGTGAGGCATGAGACTGCTCTTATACATTTAGCTCACCCAAAAATGGCTCAGTAGTATTTACACATAATCACTTAACTTCTACTGCCTGACCTCAGGGAGTCGGGATCATTATGAAACCAACATTAGCCACAGAGGAGGTGCAGATTTTGCAATAAATGCTGACACACAGAGATGTGAGACAACGACATAATTATGCGTTTAGAGTTTGGTATTTCTTATTCCATACATGATGCACATCAGAGGGGATTTATAAGTGGGTATACCTAATGCTAAATGAAACATAAGTAGCTATACTACCCTGTGCTACACCATTTTAAATCCACTGATTCAAGATCAGCTAATAGCCACATCTCTTGTATGATAACGCCAGGCAAGCAGAGCCAGAATTTAGCTGTGGTTTAATGCATTTCCTCTGATTACAAGATAAACACATGCTTCACGCTGCCCCTCCAACCTGCAGAGATTATTGAGACTCCTGTTCACCCAAAAATGTGCATAATGTGGCAGGAAAAGCCCACAGCAGAATCACTTAAAGACTACTGAACAGGAATGAAAACTGGCCACGGGTCATGTTGTAGAAATGAACAACAGACAACACCTGTAATATCTTGGTACCTTTGATAAGTTATTGTGTTAACCAAATGCAGATTGTCTCTAGGTGTGAACCGTAAAGGGGAAGGGTTAAGAGTCAAAACAAACACAGTACCAGTCCCTGAAGTCGCAGTCCTCATGGACTGTGCTCCTAAATTTAACTCTCTGGTGTTGACATGGCAACACATGAAGGAAATATAGCCAGAACATCAAGTCACCGTATGTCCATTTAGACCCATTTAACTCATTTTGGGGCTGTTTCTTATAGTTGGTGCAGGCGATGAAGACACTCACAAGGAGATCCTTTTGGTTGGAGGAGACTCTTATTGGTGACACTTGTTCTCAGCTGTCCAGACAAGCCAAACTGAGCATATAAATGTGCTCGGCATGACTGTTACACCAACCCCAAGATGAAATTATCTGGAAAAGCCTGTTTTTGCAGCACATATACAGGCGAGCAGCAGTTGCACAGAACATAAGAATCCGACTAAGACTGCGATGAGGCTTTTTCACATGGGAAAAGGTGCACTGCCAACACCCACGCTGCTGTGCACATACAGTATTCTGCTGTTACTGCACTCTTATCTCCACTCGCCCTCCCTGTAGACTCAAATACACACGTTATCTCTTTTCTCTCTCTCTCTCTCACTCACACACACACACACACACTCATCTATTAACACACCCATGCACGCTCTTTGCAATTAGCACAAATTGTATGCAAGCAAGAATTCACACACACACACACACTCAAGGTGCACATTACACACCTGTGCATGCAGATCCATTCCCTCATAACACACACACCCCCTCCTATATTTACTGTAAATGTCCTATGAGACAATTTGGCATGCTAGCCTCTTTATAGCTCGCCTCAACCAGCATTTGATGGTCACTTTAACAGGCATCATCTAATATTTATTGACCTGCTCCGCTGAGGCTTTAATGCTGGCCGTTGGGTCTGTGCTGTGGTTAACCTCTTGCAGCTTAGCGTAGCATAGCGCTTTAACAGCATGAAAACCTCATTTCTCTGACGTCTTGAGGTTTTCTCACGCTGCGAGCTCGCTGGGAAGCTCTCCTTTCAGTCACGGTTGGAGAGGGTGCCGCATGTTCCCCACAGATCTGAGAGCTTTACATCGGAGTTGTTAATTGTTTGACTTTTGTGCTTCAGTATGAGGAACAGCTGTATGACCAGTGTTTCAGCATCATGTTGTCAAGTCTTACTTTCAGGTGAACAAGAAGAACCTGCTTCAGCATTACGTGACATTTTTATAATTTGTTATAATCATAATTTTTCTTCTAATCATGGCAGCCATTCCCTCATCATTTTTAAATCTGAAAAAGTGTGGACACGGTCCAACTTGGGTTCAGGATCAGGTCTAAATGAGGATCTCTAGTCACAAGTGTTGAATGAATAGCATGACAGTCGGTGTAGCATTATGTTTTGGTTTGCGTGAACCCTAAAGCAGCTGAACGGAACACACAGAAACTACAAAAGTGTGATCAAATTTGTTACTGAGCCTAAATTGAGATACCGAAAGATATATTTTCATATTTTCAGGTTTCTTCGTTTGTAGATGGATCTTTGTGCAGATCAGATTTGTGTTCTTAAAAGGTAATAAATAAGTAATGTTGTCTCTTCTATGAACACTGGCTTGTGAATCCAACTCAAAAATATCAAAATATTATTTTCACATGATGTGACTGTGTGCCCCGACACACAGTCTACATACAGCATTGCATATCCTGCCTCTATCATAGTTTCCTCTACCATTCTTCTGCTTCTCATTTTCCACAGAACACAATTATTTAGCAACATCAGCTAAGTACTTTGTGCTGCGTGTGGCTGTGTGTGTGTTTATGGGGAGGTGTGGGATAGGTTCTTGTGTGTGTGTGTGTGTGTGTGTGTGTGTGTGTGTGTGTGTGTGTGTGTGTGTGTGTGTGTGTGTGTGTGTGTGTGTTCTTGAGTGCTTCCCCAGCGAGCAGCCTTAGACACAGCAGTACCAGCTCTGCTTCTGGTAATTGGATGTGACCTCAGAACTTGACCAGCAACAATAATTGTGCACACACACACACATTCACACACACTCCAATCGCTGGGGATTTTACGCCACTGGAATACAATTACAGCCCAATAACAGGACAGCCACAAAAGAAGGATTAGTGTTGGAAATGGCAACCTTCATCTGCCTACATGGTCATTACAGACATATCTGGCAACCTCAAGGCTTTAACCCCCAATACAACACTAGGGGTTGTGGTGTGTGTGTGTGTGTGTGTGTGTGTGTGTGTGTGTATATGTGTGTGTGTGTGTGTGTGTTGCCTCAAGTTCGCCATGGTTAATTTAATTTGTTGGTGTCGGGGGAGAGTTTTGTTGTTAAGCAGATTACTGACAGGAAGTTTTCTCCAAATTCAGGTCACACACATGCACGCAAGAAATTAACCAATTAGCCAACCTGCTAAACATGAGTGAATATTAATTATGATGCTGTTGATGAGTTACTGGCTGGTCATGTCGACAAGTACAATGAGGCCTTGATAAAACTCACCCGCCGGTCCAGTAGAAAGAAATATTAATACCAGCTTGTGGTGATTAATTATTATTTTCTCAGTCTCAGTCCCCAATATTGTTGTCCTCGAGGTTCAGAGGTGGTGTTGAAAATTTAAGAAAATAAAATGAAAAAAGGTGATCCACACAGTCATAAAATTGCAGTTCAAATTGCTGCAATACATTTTTAAAATGTTTCATTGTTGTTATTTTTATTTTTTCTAAGATGGCTTTAGTTTGTTTTGTCTTTAATATATAATATTTAACATTTCCACATTAAAATATCCAAAAACGCTGCACATATGTTGTATATTTTGTTGAGCTCTGTACTGACATTACCCCAAATGTTTACAACAACATTCAGACCCAGAGAAATCCATCATTTTATGCAGGTAACGGTGCATTTCCTCTTTTCCTCTAAATTCTATAACTTCTAGATGAACACGGCATACGTCGAGAGAGTGAGAAAAAAGTTGGTGAATGTGATTAAACATAACACGAATAATCAGTGAACAATGTTTTGAGTCACATCAGATTGAAGTCAAATCTAAGTTTGCTCTTTTTCTTTATCCCAATCTCTTCCTCCCCTCTCTCACCTTCTCCTCCCCTCCCCTCTTTCTGTCCTATATTCTCCCCCAAGTCAAAGAGGGCAGGAATCTGGTTCCTATGGACCCCAACGGTCTGTCAGACCCCTATGTGAAGCTTAAACTGATCCCAGATCCCCGCAGCGAGAGCAAACAGAAGACCAAGACCATAAAGTGCTGCCTCAACCCCACCTGGAATGAGACCTTTAAATTGTAAGACTTGGTGATCTCTTATTTTATTTATCTTTGTGTTTGTCTTTCCATTTCCTCTCTTCTCCTTCATTAAGTCTTTTCTCATTTTTATCCGGTTTCTTCATCTCTCTCTCTCTCTCTCTCTCTCTCTCTCTCTCTCTCTCTCTCTCTCTCTCTCTCTCTCTCTCCCTGACTCAGTATGGTGTTTTAAGAACATCACATTATGCTTGGCTTTCCAAGCAAGCGTAACCACTGGCGCTCAGATAAAAACATCTGGCTCCTTCTATTCATTAAACCTTGCTTTTGGGGTTGTTTCCTGCAGTTGGCTCCAATTAGATTCTTAATAAGCTACATCACAGTTTGCATGCAAGAAGACCGAGATTTGCATTTTGAGGCGTTTGGGTGCAGATGTTCAGTTTGAAAAGCTTTTTATTTGTGCACCTACCCAAGAAATCAAAATAAGAGATGATAGAAGAGTTCTAATAAACTGCTTCAAACATTTGACCTGAATGTAACGCACAGGTTAGATAGGAGCTACTATATTTCTTGTATTTGCAAAATGAGGTGGATCTGATTACTAGAGGAATCATACAAGGCCACAAGCACTAATTATTCTGTCATGTGGCTTTAAAAGTTAAAAACTTAACAGGAAAGGGTCAAAATATTAAAACAACACCACAGGTATCTCCGCCAGCCTTCATGCAACTGTTGATTGTCCTTGTTTCTCTCCCAGCCACCTGAAGGAGTACGACAAGGACCGCCGCCTGTCAGTGGAGGTGTGGGACTGGGACCTGACCAGCCGCAACGACTTCATGGGATCGCTGTCCTTCGGCATCTCAGAGCTCCAGAAACAAGGAGTGGATGGATGGTGAGATGAAAGAAGGGATGGATGGAGGGAGGAGAGGGGGTGGAGGAGATGCGAGGAGGAGAAGCAGCACAGGTAGAGGAGGAGGGAGAGTGAAGGTGACCTTGTTCATTACCGCACTGTTGGAGAAATACTTTAGTTGGAGCTCCTCTTTTTATTCTGGTGATACTCAGTGCCAAAGCATCTCTACCCTGTCTCTTTATCTCCTCACCTCACCTCCCTCCCACTCTCTAGTTCAGTCTCTGTATCTCTCTATCTTCCTCTCTTTTTTGCTGACACCGCTCTGTCAGGGTTTTTAATGAGATGCCAGCGTTTGAGGTGGAATGGTGGAGGTGTGAGAGAGATGCCATTAAAAAGCTGATATTCAGAGCAGAGGGAACCTGTGTAAGTGTGTGTGTTTTCTGCGTGCAGCTTCCAAAGCCTCACACCTGCTGGCACCAGCAGCCAGAAGGAAGGAACAGAGCGAGAGTGACATGAACAGAACAGCTGAAGTTTAAAGCTTAAATCCTGCGTGTTTCTGTTTGTTATTATCCTGTATGGGGAGTATTTGAAAAAATTCAGTTTAAAACAGTTGAGCTTGTGACTTAATCTCATTTTTGCTGATATTTGCTAATGACTGAAAACCTACTTTTAGTTCTGCTGTTAATGTTTGATTACCTTTCATCACTTTAGGTGTTTCCACTGTGCGATTAATAGTGGATCACATGACTACTTCGTGCTCTGGGCAGTATATCTGAGCTACCATATTCATATTCGCTTCCCTGCTCATCCGGAACAAAAATAAGTTTCCTCTGAGGAGGAACTCTCCACGGCATTCCCAAACTGTCAGCGCATCATGACGGAGAGAGCCCTGCGTTTAAAGATCATGGAAGTAATGGATGCGATTGGCCTCTAACGCCTATAATGTATGATAATGTATACTTTCTGATTCAAGCTACACTTTGCATCAGGCGAGACCGGCAAGGGAATTATTAAAAGTGAGCTACTTTACCGCAAGAGGGTTCAAGAAAACACAGTTCTGAGACTGAAAAATGTTGCAAAGAGGCTGCAGAGTATGTGCCAGTTTTATTGTCTAATAACACTTGCACCATTGCAAATATTATATTTAATAATAAAATATTAAACATACAAAAAGAAGTTCCTGATAATGCAACAATCTAATATTAAACTATGTCATCAAAGTCTGTGTAAAGGCAATACTGAGATTTCTTTCATATGAAATAATAGTTGCTGAAAACATGTGAAAAGACGATATATTACTGAAACTTGTGGAATTAGACGTTTTTCACCAGTTTTCAGTCCAGGATTTTTGTGGGCGGTCCGGTGGCTCTGACACACTGAGGTGGCACCCCCACTGTAGGTTGGACTGGGTGGTTAATAACACTTTCTTCTTTGGTCTAACTCAGAACACAGATTTATTCTTACTTTTCACAGACTTTAACTGTAACATGAAACAGACACCTCTTGGACTAACATAAGTTACTGGATGCATCCCTCCAAGTTTCATCAAAGGCCAAAACTGGTGGTGTAGGCTATTACAGTGGGAAATTATGTCTATAGTATTCACATTAGTCAGAGTATGTGTTGTGATTTTAGCAACACATTGACAAAACTTGCAGACAGTAACACTTAAAAGTCAAAATCTCTGATGGATTCAGGTTGTTAAGCTCCATCCCAGGTTGGTAGACTGTCAACAAAAGCCGCATAAACCTATTTCATACTGTTGTTTTTTGTTTGGATGGCACAGCCCACATACAGCGCTGACTATTTACGACCAAAAAAGTCAATAAACCAAAGAGAATAAAAAGGCACACTGCTGATAAAAATGCTCACAACAAACAGCAGCTACATTTTCTGAGAGGACGAAACCAGAATAAGAAGTGTGTGTGTTTAGATCTGTGTGACTGAAGCATAAACAGCCATCACAGTGTTATTCACTATGAATATGGCGGCGATGCCGGTGTTATGAGGTTTTGGCATCAGATGTAATGAGGCCAATGTGAAAAATTATATTCTATTGATTTTGTTAAATAATAAGCAGCTCAGCTGTGTTCGGGGCTCATCTCTGTCGGGCTTCGCTAGATCGCCATGAAGGAGAGTGAATTACTAAATAATCAGCTGATCATTCTTCAGGACTTTAAATCGGTGCACTAACTGTCAGCAGCTTCAGCTAATGGCAGCAGTTAAATGCTTAAATTGTATAAACTAATTGGGAATTGATTTGACTGGAAATATTCTCTCTCTTCAGGTTTAAGCTGCTCTCCCAGGAAGAAGGCGAGTACTTCAACGTTCCCGTTGCTCCGGAGGGTGAGGAGGGCAACGAGGAGCTACGGCAGAAATTTGAGGTGTGCACCTGTACCTTTTTAATTTAATGTTAGTTAATGTTTGCACTCGGAAATGTGTAAATGTGTGCCTGCATGTGTTTGAATGTGTCGGTATGGTGTGTGTGTGTGTGTGTGCACACTGTGCATCTGTGTGTGTCTGAGTGAGAGCCTCTCTGGGAGAGCTGTTAGCAGTTGGCAGGCACACTTATAGTACCATCCGGTCTGGCACACTGCAGGTCCAGACGTGAATGTGTGTGTGTGTGTGTGTGTGTCTGACCAGTAGGCCCACTCATTAACACATTTGGCAGTGGAGAGGATAACCCTGCTCTGTGTCTTTCCTCTTTTTCCTTCTCTTTTCCGCTTCCCCTTCTGTCTTGCTGACATGAAGTCACAAAGCATTAGAGTCAATCTGAAATGTGTTGATCACACAATAGATTGTGGCCATTTGAGAGGGCATTTTTGTTTTTATTTTCTCACCTGTCCCCCGATTTAGCCCCACTTGCATGGTAGAAAGTTGCCAGCAGATGGGAACAGCTAGCCTGGCTCTGTCCTCACAAACCAAGGTGTGAAATGACACTTTGTGGGTTTTATGGGGAGGTTATAGCCTGATTTATGACAGAGCCTGGCTAGCTGTTTCTATCATTGTACTAAGTAAACCAGCTGCTGGCTGTAGCTTCATATTAAAGCAAATAAGGCTGTTTCTCAAAATGTAAATCTATTTTGAGCAGTTACTATTCAATCCCAACTCCTCTGACGTTTTATGTGGTCAAAACCTGAGGGCTAAGCTGACCGGGGTCTTTTGGCTGTCAGTGTAGCTTGCGCTCATTAAAACATCATCGTGATGCACAGCATGTTGGTTGACCCAGATGGCAGCAAGTGTTTCTAACTGGCCTTTTGACCTGAATCATTTCTTCTTCAGTTTGTGTTGCAGTGCAGGTGTCTTAGTCACTCTTGGCCCAGTTTTCTGTGGATGAACTGATCTGTTTTTTTTAAGGAACCACTTAAGGTTTTAATAAAGATATTTCTTCTGCTACAGGCCTATGATTAAGGCTGATAAAACTTCCTGGTGCAAGATGAATTTATTATGTGATGGTTTCTTTGTTTTCTGCCACTGTGTTATTTCACCTGTCTCCTAAAGTACACGTATTTCTACCAACTAAAAATTCTGGTTTTATATAAAGTGCTGTGAAACAAGATTATTTCCATTGTTAATAGTGTGTTTACTTAAGAGTCTGGGTGTTGGCTTTATGTGGAGGGACTGTAGTCTCCTCTCTTCTCTCCTCTCTGTCTTCATTTTGCTTCCTTTTCTCCTCTTCACTTATCTGCTTTGTCCTCTGTCACCTTCAGTGCCCCCTCGTGTGTTTCACTCTCTTTATCTGTTTTTCTTTTCCCTCCATCTCCTCAAGGTCACGGTCCTCAGACGTTCACAGAGACACAATCTCAGGGGGCGAGCTATCACACACACACACACGCACACGCGCACACACACAAGCATGTAGGCAACTTCTATGGTGAAGAGAGATGCCAGAAAGAGAGAAAGACACAGACACAGACATAGACAGAGAGAGATTGGTCTTTGGTAACTTGACCTGTATGTCTCCACACACCTGAATCACACAAACACACAAGACACACAGACAAACTTTATTACTGTTGTTCAGAGGAAATTAAGGGGCAGAGAGCTAGCCTTATGATAAAGTTATCCTCATTTGGAGCCACATTTCTCTGGTTTAATAATGCTTTATTAGCATGAAAGTTTTGATCAAAAGACACACCAACGCACATACAAACAAATGAAAAAAAATAATTTTTACTGTCACTCTTTCTCTGTTTTTCTCTTTCTTCCCCTCACTCCTCTCCCACTTTTTTATTTTGTCATTCCTACACTTTGTTTCTTTATTTCCTCTCTCTCTCTCTCTCTCTCTCTCTCTCTCTCTCTCTCTCTCTCTCTCTCTCTCTCTTTCTTGTTTGCCTCTTCCTCCTCTCTCCTGTCTTGCACGCATACTGGGAGCTGAATCAAAGAAGAGTGAGGGGGGTAAATGGGGAGGAAAATGAAGGTGGATTGTGCTACTGACAGAAGTACAGACAGATGTAAAGGCAGTGGGAGATTTATTGTCGTTAAATGAGACGCAGCATGTTCCCATCTACTGTAATTATTTAAAAAAAAATTTGACCAAACTTTTCTTATTCTTCTTAAGAAAAACAAAAACAAAACACCAAAGTATATGAAGTAGCTTCATTTCCATGGGACGGATCAAGCGAAATATGATGCATTATGTGGTGATAATGCACCGATATCTTGGAAGCTAACTGTATAATCAGAAGAAGAAGAAGTAGTTGTGTCGGTAGAAAGGAACAAGTCATTTTCAGAAAGGAAGCTGGATAAAGGTTGAGTAAAGGAATAGATTTTAAATAGTCACAGTTGCTGCAGTAACTGGGATAAGACAGGTGATGGTTTTGTACAGATGCACTTCCATCAACCAGTTACGTGCATAAAGACTCCCCACAAGAGCAAAAACCACTTTGAGTTGGGGTCGATATATCTTAATTTGCTGCTGCTTTCATCCTTTTTCGACGGTGTCTAATGTGCACAAACATACTTGGACACGTGGCTGTAGACAGAGAGACAGACAGAGAGAGCAGCATTAATCTCTGAAGGCTTTGACAGTGTTGCCTTCAGCATGCTCTGCTGCTCACAAATACCTCGACTGCTCCTCTGTGTGTGTCTGCTGTGTGTGTGTGTGTGTGTGTGTCAGAACAGATGGAGACAGATAGAGCCTTTTATCCATTGATGAGTCGAGAACCGTATGGGTTGCACCGCTCGCGCACACAACACACACATACAGACAGAGCAGGGAGCAGCAGAGTGTTTGGATGCTTTACAATTTTCAAGACAAGGCCGCGGAGAAATGACTGCACAGGACAGAAACGCAGAGGACCTCAGTGCGGATCAGCTATTTGAGATAAGATAGGATAAGATGTACTCATCCTGTACATCTGTCTCTAAGAGTGCAGGCATTTTGTTAATGTCGTTCTTTAAATTGAAGCATGGCTTAACAAAGTGGAGGGTAAGATTATAATTAGATTAGATTTTAAGATTGTAATAGTTTCTTAGAACAGAGACAGGAAGAGAGAGTGAGACAAGGTCAAGGCAGAGAGAGAGAGTTGGAAATGAATAGAGCAGAGAGACAGGGAAGTGATGACAGACAGACGTGAATAAATGGAGAGTCAGAGACACATCGCAAATTTGTAAAGATGAAGTCGAAATGAATTTGAGAGAGAAGAGACGTGTTACAAAAACTTTCAGTTCTGAGTGGGACAGAGTGGTTGAAGGACAGAAACAGGGGAAGTGGTGACAGTCATGATTGAATAAAGTGGCAGACTCACAGCGAGGCCATATTTGTTATGGAAAGTGTGAAGTGGAGTGAAAAGTTCCTGCATGGAATAAATGAAACACAATGAACCAAAACGCTAAAAACTTTCACATTTTATTAGAACATATTTATAAATTCCACTCCTGGCTCTCTGACAAAAATGTCTTTTCTGTGATATTAAGATGCCACAAATTTTGATTAAAAAAGTCCCTGAATGTTTAGGAGACATTTTGAAGTTTTAAAATATGTGTTTTTGTTAGAACTCTGACTTGTGAAATATGCGTTTCTGCCTAAAATGTCAGCTTGTCATATGTTCTTTGTGGTGTAGTTTTTTTTTAATTTAACAACATGATATGATGGTATATTTACCATATTTGCCATATTTACCATAGGCAGTACGACTTTGGTCAAGATAATTAGTAGCACGAGAGTTTAAAACATAAATGTTGATGCTTACCTCCAACCGATTTTTTTTGTTGTTGTTGTTGTTGTAATACTGAAACAACAGCCACCACCCTTTTTTGTGCCCATAACCAATTAAATATCACTTAAAGTGAAATGCAGTTTTATGTTAATCTCTACCAATCTGTTGTTTATGACAGCGATTAGTTAAATTATTTTTTAAAACGCTACAAATGGCACCTCAGTTGCAGTTTTCAATCCCAGGACCAACAGAACAAATGCTTTACTTCCCTCAGCAAAAACTGTTGCAAGGCCCTGTGCCATCATAATTTTATTTTAATGTTATTTTAATGTTATGCTTAAATATATTACAGTTATGTGCCAACTCAAACCTCTATAACTCTCAGCTTACAGCCCGTGTACCCAAGCCCTCTCTTTGAATGTTGGAGGTTGTGTCTAATGTAGTCCTGTCTTTTTTCTTCATCTCATCCAGAGAGCCAAGATCGGCCCTGGAAAGAACACAGAAGGCAAGTCGGCCAACGCTGCATCCCGGTTCGACTCCAATGGCAACCAAGATCGCATGAAGCTGTCTGACTTTAACTTCCTGATGGTTCTGGGCAAGGGTAGCTTTGGCAAGGTGAGACCACGATGTCTATGTCTGTCTCGTCTGCCACTATGTTTGTGCCATAGGGGGATACTTTAGTGTATTTCCCTGTGTCTGCATGCTTTAAAGGGTTAGATCAGTTGCTTATCCAGTCATTGCATTACCTACAACGGTCAGCTGGAGAAGCAGACAGGTGGAACAGCACAGAAGCTAAGCTAAGCAATGTACTGCTGTGGACAGGGGCAGCAACAAAACATATTTTAGCCACCTAAAACAAAGGCCCACCTAAAAAGTCAGTGTCCGTCTAAGTGTTTGCTATATTTAGAACATTTTTAGCACTTTACCATGCAGTCAAACAGCTCTCTCTGACAGGAAACCAAATCGTTTATATTGCTGTCTCCAAAGCCACCAGACAAACTTTTTTACCTCACAGCATACGAGAGTTACTGGTCCACCGCTGCAACAATCTGTAGCATGTTAGTTCAAATCCCAACTATCCTGTTAAAACACTAAAGTGACACAACAAAACACAAACTAACTGAATGATTGAGGCAGCAGTGTACCAGCGACTCCTTACGTCAAAAGATTGATATAAACACGTTAGTTTAGGGATTTCTGACAGCATGGTAATGCAACAAAAATCTAAACTAACACTTCAAGATCATAGTAAAGGGCTTAACTGTATGCTCTAGCACTTATTTTTTAAGGATGCACACAGCCAATGCGGCTAAGGAATGTATTATATGTGTTGTATCCATCGTACGTATGCAAAATCATGGATACAATAAGTATATTGTTGCTGTAATTATATGCTGCGAGCATTTATGTGTGTTTGTGTTTGACTTGAGCGTTACAGCTTTATATCCACACATGGAGCTTAGAGGAAAGAAAAGACGGACAGAACGAGAAGACAGAGAGATAGCAGGAATTAAAGGAGTTGAAGCACGGGTAGACAGAGATGGATGAAGGGAAAGAGAGGCGAAAGAGGATGACGTGACAAGTGGAGAGAGACTGATGAAAGGAGGGAGAGACAGAGATGCGAGAGCACGGCGGCAAGGTTGACATGAATGAATTGAGAGAGAGGTAAAGACGTCAGTCTGAATGAAAAGAGGGAGAGCGAAGAAGGAAGGTGGGGGGGGGACCGCGGAGAGCGAAGAATGAATGAAAATCAAGGCAGGAAACAGAAAAGAACGGGGAGATGTGGAGGGGGAGAACGGGGGAGCGAGGGAGAAAATTGGGTAAACGATGGGTGGAGCAGCAGGGGTGGAGAGAGAGAGAGAGAAAGTGACAGAAAGAGAAAAAGAGAAAGACCATTGTCTGTGTACCAGACCTGTATGCCGGCAGCCTGTTTCCATGGTAACAGGCATTTAAAGCAACACTGATGCGTCAATGTGGGACTGAGTCGAGGGTCGATCATTACTGGAATACCCGACACACATGCGCACACACACACATGCACACACACAGATTGCAGAAATGTGCACAGATACGCATGAGTACACACCTACTGTAGAAACACACATGCACACACGCGTGTACACACATTCTCCTAATTTAGGCCTGTTCTATGTATGCACACACACACACACATACGTAAGCACGCGCACAAACAGGCGTTCGCATGATGTGTGTGTGTCGTTTTAATGGTTCCTGAGTTTTTGTGTGGGAGGCTGCTGCCTCGGTGTCTGAGGACATCTGCATCACAGCAACGCTGCTAACGTTTCTCTGTGGACACGCGTACAGTGTGATAATAACACACACACACACAAACACAGAGCCTGATCTGTAATGTCATGTCTCTATACACACACACACAAGCATACAAGCATAAACATGTATGTATGAATATGTGTTTTTATATTACATGATGTGAACAGTTTGGTCTCCGAAGGCTCTCTGATCATTTTATTGACCTTATTCAGCAAAAAGGAAGTGCTCCACCTTTCTCCATGTCTTTCTTCTTTCAACTTCCTGTCTGCACTGGAAGTGGGAATGTGTTGTGTTGTGTTGGTGGACATCTGCTGCTCGTGTAGTTTTACAAGATAACATACAGCATGAAGGACTAGAGCTGGTAGAAAATGTGAGACTTTCTCCCATGTCAGTTCTCCTGAACAATGTCAGGATCAGAGTGGTCACAATGTGTTGGTATTTTTGTTATTTGTTTGTTATATGTGTACATATATATAAATCAATGTCTGAGTGTTGCTGTCGCAATATTTCTTCATCCAAGAAAAAGTACTCATTGGTTTTAGTTACTATTATGGATCCATATCAGAATGTTAGCCAGTTAACAGCATGTGTAATATCTGCTGTGGATATGACCTCAAGATATGTATCATGTTTATCAGGTTGTGTCAAACAATCAAAGCCAAGACTTTTAAATTGTGTTTACTGTAGCTGACATGAGATCAGTATTTACTGTTGTACTGTTGTTAATGTTACTGAGCAAGATTAACAGATTAATCCACAATATAAATACAAGTGGTGGAAACATCATTTAATGCAGCAAAGCAGCACTCAGTGAGCGATACATGTACATCAAATATAAATCAGAATAAAAATTGTCATGCCACTTTGTTTTAGTTTAAACAGATTATGTCACATGAGAGATTGATGTATTTGAGCTGATTTAATTATAATGTGAAGACAGTTAGTCTGTTGTTTGTTAGTTATCAGAAAACTGTCAATTAAATCTGATCAAACCACACCCTGACGAAGCAGATCCAACTTAAACCAAACTTCTGATCTTGTTGTGGTCTGCTGTCAGCCAGCACAAAGGAGTACAATGTGGGCATATGGAAGTTTGATGAAAGCAAAAAATATTCATCAAAAGTCTGTTTCCATTCATGAGTAGAGGATTTAACGTGTTTGTCGACTCGAGCACACTCACAGCCTGAAGAAGTCGCACTGTGTCCTACAATGACTGTCTGCGTGAGGCCAGACAGGAAATACACACTGCCTCAGTGGATATGATCCATCAGACTATATAGACTATATGATATGTGACAGGTTAGAATAATACGACACAGCCCACTGTAATACAACATAGTGCAGTATCATGCAGTGCAGCGGAGTGTGGTTTCATTAGTTTTCCCTGGGTAAATTCACTCTGCAAGGTCAGCAGAGAAAACAGTGGCATCGTTTACGACATATGACAGTTAATACCCCGAGGATTGCTTTTCTGTCAAATGACCCTGAACAACTTTCTTGGATAAAAGGGCGTCAGCTGTTAGTGACAAACGCCACAATTCATAGTACAGTAGCCAGTTTATGAATGACGTTGTGACCAAAGTGACCTTGAGTTAAGACGCTGAGCCCAGATGAGATCATGAAATGTAACTCGGATGCTAAATGCTAAAATGATATAAAACAAGCTATAATGAATCAAATATGTCACCAAGAACTGTGTAATGATGCCCAAAAGCTTTGGTTGTTGCTTGTGTGTCTTTTATGTGCAGGCTGATTTTGGTTGAAACCTTGTAGTTTCATGACATCCGCTTGTGTCTCTTGTCCTTGTCCTTGTGGTTGTGGTTGCATAAAATGAGCTTTGGGCCAGATGGTGTCCTTCCTCTCTATTTCAACTTTATAGAGTTTGTATTTACATAGAGTCACACTGCCACCATATGTGATATGTGAGTCAGACCAGCTTAGATCCAACTTCAACCAATATCTAAACTTTAATGATAAAGATTACAAAGCACATCCTTGAACTGTGGCTGCCCTCTATCCAAACACACATTCACACCCTCACACACACATACTGTACCTTTATGTCTTTCTCCATTTGCCCTACATTCCCTGTAGCATCTCAGACCCAATAACCCCATCCACATTATCATGCCTGAATATTTATACAGCATAAGCAGCAAAGCTGCTAATTTTTTGATCTCTTAGGGGTAAAAAAATGATGAAGTGGACATAAGGTCACGCTGATTGCTCTATTCTTGGCAATTTTGCAAAAAAATAATCATCGTGACATGTTTTCCGTTTACATCATTAAGCTGACGTGAATACACAGCAACTTTTAAGGAGGGAACAGGTAGCGGTTCTGCTCACTCTGCGCTTGACAGCACATGTTTCTGTTGGCAGATGTCTCACTCGCTGTGGAGATTAAGCCTGTGTTTAATTTACAAAATGGTCTTTCTAAGTCTAGCTTGCTTCCCCAGAGGAATGGTATATTAAACACATCAATAAATCAATCAAACCCAGCCTAATTTCTGCAGAATTTTCAAGTCACTAGGTTCACCCTGTGTTTTATGCAAATGAACATAGTTCTAAAAGGTTTTAATATGAAATACGATTGGATGAAAGATCCTTTGTTGAGGTCCCAAAACTCAATTAGCCTTCCTAGAACTACAAACACGCCATGTTAGCCATGTAATGTGAAGCTCAGCCATTTTTTCTTCTTGCCTGTTCACTGGCTTGTTTTAAGATGAAACGTTAAAAGTACTTTTATTAATTTTAGAATGATAGGAAAAGGAAGGGTGTGCAGTGAGTCGACTAGTTTCAGCAAAGTAGTTTAACTTGTGGAAAAAAGACATCTGTGCAGATAATTTACAAAAAGTTATAACTTTCCTCAGTTTGGCCTGCGTCTCCGGCTCTGTGTTTTTGCTATTAGCATACCGTGACAGTCACAGTTTATCTTGAAAATGTTAATCCGACTTCTTCTAAAGTTTCAAATCTAAAGTTTCCTGTATATTTTCATAGTTAACCGTGCCGGTAAGCTAGCTTGTGATATACAGATAATATGTCATTTCTTCTTCCTGTTCAAAATCAAATATAATTTAACATTTTGGATCGTGCACTTTACAGCTTTCTTGCCGAGAATTACACAAGAGCTCTCTTATCTGTCTGTTCAATGTAAGGCTACAGCCAGCAGTTGGTTAGCTTAGCTTAGCATAAAGACATAAAACGGGGGAATTACTTGACCGGCTTAATGTAAAAGTAAGAAAATCCACCTACAAGCAGCTTTTAAAACTCATTATTCACTCAGAAACAGTGTTACAGGACATTATGTTCCTCAAACAGTGACTTCCTGAAGTCACCTGGAGCTTGCGATACAACCAATGGACACTCCTGCTACTGACCGAGAAATGGTCTGTTACCATTTGCTTGGCAGATTTGTTTACCTTTTTCAATCTTTGTGCAAAACTAAGGTAAACATGTCCTGGCTGTAACCTTGTACTGAGCACAGATATAAGAGTCTATTTCTCATCTAACTCTGCGAGAAAGTGAAAAATGTATTTCCCAGTATGTTGAACTTTTGCTTCAAAGCTCCTCTTTGTTAAGGTTTGCTATACACACAGCACAGACCACTTTCTCATATAATTCCCACATATAGATTTTAGTCGAGAGAGTTGAACCTTTGTGCCTTGGTCACAAGCCTGCTTCAGCTTTTATGAGATGACCTGTGAGCTGAGACTTGACCTACATTTCGCCTGCTATTTGCAGCGGCAGGTGCTGGATTCTTCGCGAAAGAAGATATGAGGGCAGGAGAGGGGAAAGGAAGAGGAAAGTAGGAAAGGGAGAAATCGAGAAACAAGAGGTGATAAAAAAGGAGAAGAGAACAGGATACGGTAAACACAGAGACCTGAGAGAAGGAGACGAGACATTTACACCTTTGTTTGAGAGACTGTAAGCAGTGAGTCTGACCTTGACCAAAAGACACTGAAACTGCTGATTACACACACACACACACACACAAACATACACAGCAACACAGAGGCATCTCATAGTGGTTTTATTCACGGCATCTGTCTAGTCAACCTCCACAGGAATCAGCAGGCACAGATTATATATGAAACTACCACCTGTGGTGTGTGTTTTCTGCGTGTGTCTCAGGTGTAACTGAAAGAAGACGTGCTTCCAGACTTCACAGTTAAAACAAATATGATTCTGATTGCTTGACTGCTGCCAGTTTCCTTGTCTGGCATTCCCTTTGTCCCTCCACGCCTCCTGCCCTTCACTTCCTCCTTCAGTCTATCTCCTCCTCTTTACATCTCACTCTCCTCACCCATTCACCTTGCTTTATCTCCATCCGCCCCCACACTGTGCGTCCTAAAAAAAAAGAGAGAGAAATAATTCCCTCTTCTTCTTCTACCTCTTTCTTTTCTACTTTTCTCCTCCTTGATGTTCATGAAGGGCAAAGAGACGCTGAACAGTTTGAAAATCTTACAGAAGCACTAAAAAGCTTTGTGTCTTTGTTTGTCTTTATTTCAAACAAAATCGCTGCCCTTCCTCTTTTCTTCTTCTTTAGTGAAGCGAAGGTAGAACCGAGCTGTGTGGCCTTATGATCGTGGTGAATGATTAATTACGGCCTTAATTGGGCTTGGAGATTGGAGATATTTGGTTGTTAATACAAAATGGCAACTATGAGACATGTGCACCAATGGCCAATTTAGCTTTGGCACCCAAACATGGCCATCTTTACAAAATTTTGGACCAAATGGCCCCTTAGTCACCGTTATTTTACTGCTATGCCTGTCAAGGTCCTCAGGCAGCAGCACACAGAGCATGAGCGAATTCACAAAGAATGGATTGCAGCCGCTGATGGCACCAAGACTCAAGGTGCTTTTCATAAAAGATATTGCACAAGTGATATTTCAGCACAAACACGGCCAGAAAGTTTTGTTGTTTTGTTTGAATTTTGAAAATTTTGAAACTTTTCTCAACTTTCCAGCTGACTGAAAATCAGTCAGCTGGAAAGTTTTTGTAAAGGGGCTCTTAAACACACACTTGGAAATGGTACAGCATTGTTCCTGTGCTGTAGTGAAGCACTCGTTCATCCTGTTATTGTCAGCATGAGAAGGAGAAGTCCAAGATCAGCTATGATTGGAAATCATTTATATGTTTGGTAATGGGTTAAGCGAACTGCGTGGCCTGTGCTACGACTGATGTCACCACAGTAACCACTCGAGAATATGCATGAAATGACACAAATACACGGGCAGACACAAAAATGTGAGCTCCATTATCGTAAAGTTAAAAGAAAAATTGAATAATGCCAGCGCTATGGCCAAAGAAAGCATTTTCAAAATGAAGGTAGCACAAACAGATGATGCAAGTTGATGACGTGTCTGTTTTTTCTTATAAACATCTTCAGGCATTTATCTCACAATTTGACATGCCTCAAAGTTGATATTGTGCCGTCTGACACAAATTGCAAACAAGATTTTATTCGATCTATCTTGTACCTTTTATCACTGTTCTGCCTTTCTTTTCTTTTCTCCTATTCTCTCCTTCCTGTCCTTAGTCTCTTTATTTCTGCTTTGACTAACCCAAAACACACTCTGCCTTTTACACTACCTCCTCGATCTCTCCTGCTTTCCCTGCCTCACACATCTCTCTGCCTCCCTCCCTTCCTTGCCCTTTTCATCCCTCTTTCTTCCTTTGCACCGTTCTTTCTTCCAAGCTGATGCTGAAAAAGAAGATTTTGAATATTAATGAATTTACCTTCCTTGTACTTCCCATCTATCCTCTCTGTGCTCTCTAGGTGATGCTGGCGGAGCGTAAAGGGACAGAGGATCTGTACGCTGTAAAGATCCTGAAGAAGGACGTTGTGATCCAGGATGATGACGTGGAATGCACCATGGTGGAGAAGAGAGTGTTAGCATTGTCTGGAAAGCCTCCGTTCTTAACACAGCTGCACTCCACCTTCCAGAGCATGGTAGGTGGGCCATCGTACTTTAACGAAGGTTGTACATCGTATTTTAGTGTTTTATTACAACAGTTACCACTTAACTATCTTGATATATTCTTTGTTAAAGCAATAGTTTCACATTTTGTACAGTTTAAACCACCAAGACACACATGGTAACATGCTGATTAGTGAGCTTTAGAGGTGTCTGTACATTGTGTTACCTTTGAACAGAGCCAGCCTCGCGGTTTCAAGTCTTTATGCTAAGCTAAGACAGCCAGCTGTTTCATATATAGCAGATATGAGACCCCATTTATATCAATAAGGGTGGGCTGAACATCCCTCTGTGTAATGTAATACAGTCAAACCTCAAATTGACACCAAACACCAAACACTCTCTTTCCAGTTTCAGCAAAACATTGAAACTGATACATTCGAGCCTTCATGGATTTATTGCAGGACTGTTGTATTAGTTTTTGCTGTGTACACACATAAAGTATAATCGTGTATTTACTGATTGTTGCACACCAGCCTGCACGTTCATCATCTAATAAACGTAGATATATTCTAACAAAGCAAAAATAACAAAAGCGCAAACTGTTCAAAGTCTTGCTAGAAGGACAAATTTCAGAAAATGACACAGACGACTACAGAAGTAATATTTCATTTTATTCTAGAGTTTTATTTGCTGTAGGTTCAGACTCTGTGGACTCTATGAACTTTGGTTTAAATGGAAAATGTTTGCTTGGTTGGTTGCATACACACACACACACACAAACAAACAGTGACTAGAAACTGAAAAAAGAAATCCAAAAATCTATTTTACATTCTCTGCGAGCTGAATGGACACCCTCGGTGGGCCCCCACACCTTCACATCATATTTGACATGAAGGGAGCCACTGTGCGGCGTCCTGCTGAAGGGCAGAGCCGCACTGCTGGTGAGTACTGTGGTCTTAACAGCAGCCACCCTGCCTGCTGTCACCGGCTCACAGCTGGAACACACAGGCGGATTCATATTTGATTCATGCTCATCTACTGACGTATAATCCATATTACACTAAAGATGAGTCAACAGAGGAGTAAATATAGCTCGCTGGTATGTCATTTACAACATAACACACTCATTTGTACATGTTTTCATTGATTAATGAATATAATGTGTTGTGAATCCATTTGAGGCTGCGGTTAAAGGCTAGATGAGAAAATCTGACCTGACCTACACACACAAACCAGAAGTGACTGTGTTAATCCTCCTCAGCAATAATTCCCTGACCAGAGGATTCATACGTATGGGATTTACCAGGCGCACACACACACTCACCCACACACAGAAAGGCAATTATAACATACACACATGCAATAAATGAATGAAAACCACGTATAAAACTATTTTTTTCAGAATATATCACACAAAATGAACCAAAAATGCTGTAATGAGACACATTTAGCACCAAAAATGAAAATCTGTTTGCGCAGTCATGTCATTTGTTTTAATAATGTCACGCGGGTGGATCAGAGGCTCTGTTCTTCTGTTTATGTCCCCTTCAGTTGGTAAACTATCAATAGGAAGGCTGTTCTACATGTTCCCACATAGCACATCGGCCTAATCAAAGCTATTTTACTGTTTAGATAGCATAATCCATAATCCATCTGACGCCGACCTGCATGCATCAGTCTGACTCCTTCTGTCTATCCTACAAATATGATGTAACAAAACATCTTTTCATTGGTCAAAAATCTAGTAAATGTAAAGTAAAGAGAAGATGCACATTGCATATAAGTCAAAATCATCAGAAAAGGAGGTGCTTGAATCAAAACCCAAAATGTTATTTATCCAAAGCTATGCTCCTTCTGTCTATTCTACATACATGATCTAACAAAACATCCTTTCATTGGTCAATATGTGTCTAAATGCTGTAGACAGAAGAAGAATATAAACATTTCATGTACAGAAAATCATTAAAAACGTGGACAGCGACATATATTACGTAGCCCGCATATACAAATCCATTTCAGTCGCACATTACGTCATCAGCACATATTGTACTCAAACAACTGCTCATAAGACGTCTCAGGCAGTTCAGGAGAGCACACACACAGACACACAGACACACATTAAACAACACAACTCCACAATATTGTCTCCAAACGCACACATGGCCACATCAAATCCCTCCACAATCCCTCACATACTGTACCTTATTGGCAATTTCTGTAGATAATGGAGGAGAATTAGCTCCTAAATTGAAGCTGCCGTGTTCCCACAGTTGAAGACTGATTGGGCGCCGAGACAACAACCCGATCACCTCTTTCTCACTGTCGTCTTCCTTTTTTTATCTTTTATCCCTCCGTTTTTCTATATCTCCCCTTTAATCTTCTCTGATGTGACCCGTCACCCTCTGTCTATCCACCTCTAAACAATCCCTTTCTCTCGTTTTCTCTGTGGCCTCTCACCTCCTTTTATCAACCTGTACTTTTTTTTTTTATCTGTTCTCACTCTCTGTCTATCTCTCACGCAGGACCGTTTGTATTTTGTCATGGAGTACATAAACGGAGGAGATCTCATGTATCAGATTCAGCAGGTCGGCAAGTTCAAAGAGCCCCATGCTGTGTGAGTACAGACACACACACACACTCAGCAGCTTTTGTAAGATGGCTCTTATGCCATCATAACACAAAATCTTAATCCCACACTTATAGGTGTCTCACCGTTTGCTAATGCTTTTTTTTTTTTTTTAAATCTTACTGAATAAGCAGTTTGATCCAGCAGAACCCGGGGTTGAAATATGTTGTTTGCCCCGATGCGCGTTGCTGCTCTGAAGAACTTCAAAGAGATGAGAGTAATCCAGCAGCAGAGTTTTCAGTGTGCGGTAGAATGCCTCCAAAACTGCACAATATAATTAAGGTGGCTGGTGAGAGATCACTGGTGTCAAGTCAAACCAGCGTGCTGACATATTTGACAAGCAGGCTGTCGGAGAAAGCGAGAGCCGTGGAGGAGTTTGCCCTTCATCTGCTTTATAGGGAATTAGAGTTTCTTCCCTCTGGCAGAGGGTTTAGACTGCTGAAGGGCAAGTCGAAGAGGGTGAGGAACTCGTTTATCTAAGGCCATCACCGTTCTCTACTCTGTTTAATTTATTTATTAGACAATGGTCAAGATGCTCTGATGACGCCTTGAACTTTTGTCTCTTGTATTTTGTATTTACGTCCTGCATCCAAAGCCGTGTTAGCTCCAGCTGCAGAGACGCCCCTCTGGTCGTCACTCTGATCACAGATAAAACATCAAACAAGCTCCCAACTATATATTCTGCGCACCTTCGAAATGCCTCTTGACATCATTTAGGTGCACTTTACAGACACCGATTGTGCACGCCCACGCCGACAATAGCTGGCCTGCGTGGTCAGTGTGTCCAGACTCCTCCTGTTGATCTTATCAGCCACTCTCTGGCTTTGAAGAGACAGCACTGACCTTTATGCAGACACACACGCACACACACAAATTATCCCTCTGTTTTCCTCTTGTCCTTCCTCTCGGCCTTTTTCTAATTAGTGTTTTTGTTTCTCCTCGTGTTTGTGTAGATTCTACGCGGCGGAGATAGCCATCGGTCTGTTCTTCCTACATCAAAAGGGCATCATCTACAGGTATTCTCATAACACAAGACAACATACTAATTCATTATTTTTATCAAAAATGTTATTGCCATGTATGACATCTTAGATAGTATCAGCTGAATCAAGGCCAAATCTATTATATCCACTATAAAACCTCAAGTCGTATATCCCAATAATTAAAGATATTAAAGGTACCCTGTGCAGTTTTTGACCACTAGTAGCACTACCAAGCATGTGTTGAGATGATGAGTCTTCATGGTCCATGTTTGGTCATCAGGATCAGGTGTCATTCCTCTTTAACACTGTCGTTCCTTTCTGCAGAGATCTGAAGCTGGACAATGTGATGCTGGACTGTGAGGGTCACATTAAGATAGCAGATTTTGGCATGTGTAAAGAAAATATGCATGATGGAGTCACCACCAAGACCTTCTGTGGAACACCGGACTACATAGCTCCTGAGGTAGAGTGTGTGTGTGTGTGTGTGTGTGTGAGTGATGGATGGCTCTCTGGTTGCTGTCTCTGGCCTGTTCACATATGTTGTTGTGTTGAATCGTGCAGTACACAGCTGCCATAGAGAGCGCTAAATCTAGCAGTGATCAACACTACTACTAAAACTCTGTTTACTGCTGCCATTCCTGTTAGCTTGCTAATGTTGTGACTACTAAAACTACAGTATCCTTTAAGCGTGTGGATAAATCAGTATGCTAAATCAGTTTGATCTCATAGCTGCATTTTAATTGGCTAACCCGGTAACCTCACAGTTCGGAGCCAGTGACCTTCATCAGAATTACTTGTAAACTTGCCGTGTAGCATTCCAAAACCAACGATACAACATTTGCACCCACTTCATGTAGCGACTGGCCAGCTGTGCAGAAGTGACAAAGGGTTTGAACTCTCCCTCGTGCTCGTGAAGAAGTTTTTTTTTTTTTTTTTGCATACACTGCCTTGTTTTCATGATGGTTGATTAAACTCTTATATTTCAGATCATAGCCTACCAACCGTATGGAAAATCAGTGGACTGGTGGGCCTTCGGCGTATTGCTCTATGAGATGCTGGCTGGACAGGTTAGTCTGTGTGTTTGTCTGTTTTAGTTTTATTAAACCTGATTTAAAAAATACATAATTTGAGACAACTCCTCCCACAACAGGATTTGTATTCATGACTAAGATACAAACACTTGTGATCGTAGCCTTTACAATTTGACATTGTGTAATGAAAGGTTAGCTATTAAATTATACCCCTTGATGAGTTTTTCTCTCATGGTATTAATAATTGTGAGAGTGGATGTGACATTTTCAAATCTCATTTGGAGTGGTTATTGTGAATGTGTGAGTGTTACAGGCCTGCAGTATTTTCATTCTGAGAAGCTGAGACAATAAAAAGCTTTTAATGTTTAAATTTAAATATCCTCTATTTGTCCTGTCCGGCCTCCTGCTCCTCCTGCTCCTCCTGCTCCTCCTGCTCCTCCTCTCCAGCCTCCATTTGACGGTGAAGATGAGGATGAGTTATTTCAGTCCATCATGGAGCATCACGTCTCCTATCCCAAGTCAATGTCCAAGGAGGCCGTCGCTATCTGTAAAGGGGTGAGTGTACACACACACACACACACACACACACACACACACACACACACACACACACACACACACACAGTACAACACAAGTCCCTTGTCTGTCTCGCAAGCTCAGCCTCGCTCCCTCCTCATAAAATCTGTCTCTTTCTTTCTGTCTCGCTCCCTCTCTTCTCAACTCTCTCTTTCACACACACACACACACACACACACACACACACACACACACACACACACACACACACACACACATGCAGAGGAGAGAATTAGGAGGGCAGAACAGGGAGGAGAAGAGGGAGGAGGTGAATAGAGGAAGAAAGAAGAGAAGGAGGCAGAGAGGGACATCAGAATTATCTGCATAATTAAAACCATTGTGGGGGAACATTTATTTGGAGTGAAACAACATTGTCCGCTCTCGCTATCTATCCTGCTTCCATCTCTCTCTCTCTCTCTCTCTCTCTCTCTCTCTCTCTCTCTGTCATGACGCTCTACTTTCCTTCTTCTATCTCTGCAGTGTTCATTGTTAAGCCGCTGTTTCCCTTTTTTCATTGTACATCCTCTCTATCTCTCTAACACACACAGATACACTCTCTCTCTCTCTGCCTCACTCCCTCTCTCTCTCTCTCTGTCTCTCACACACACACACACACACACACACACACACACTCGCTCTAATAGCCTAAGCTTGTGCAGTGCGCTCAGTTGACTGTGGAAACTCCTCTTCAGAAAAGACCGGACAGTATCAAATGATGCCCTGACACTTCCCAACTGGACTGGATTTGTGTGCCTATTTGTGTGTGTGTGTGTGTGTGTGTGTGTGTGTGTGTGCATAGGTGTGTGTGTGCACGCGCACACATATGTGTGTCTGTGTCTGTGTGTATGAGCTGATTACTGCTATAAATGGAGGGAGTCCTCTCTATCAAACCACCACCTCTCTGTCTCATCTCCTTAACTGTACGCTTCACTGACCATGATGACAAGCTGCACACACACCCACACACACACAGGGGGATGTATGTAATGTTTAGATACACACTCAGTCCTTTTGCACAGAGCAGGTCATCCGCTCTCCAGTGATTTAATCAGGCATTCAGGAGCTGTAGTATCACCTTTACTCTCCGTCATGCATCACATCCGCACAAACTCACGAGCATGCAAAGATGCTGACATAAATTAGTCAGTGTGTAAACATAAAACAAAGATTTTCATTCATTAATAAAGAAGAGGGGAAGAAAGAAAGACACTGCTCTCTCCTAATTGTTTCTAAAGCTACAGCTACATCATCTAAACACACATACACACACATATTTATATATTAAGCGCAAGCTTGAATTACAGTAAGACACACGTGTCTATCCCAGCATGACTTAAGTAACTAAATTTAAAGGCATTCATCTGCAAATTGATGACATATACTGTATGTTCACTAAGATGCGCACGCACAGACACACACAGACAGGCTATGTTATGTATTAGTGATGATTACTGGGTTGTAGTGCTACAACAGTGGATCTTCAGTGGCGCATGAAAAGCTCGCCTCCGTCCACCCCCACAGCTCCCACTGCGCCCTGCCAGCACTGCCTGGGTTAACTCAATGCATGACTATATATGTGTGTGTATGTGTGTGTCCATGTGAAGATTACATGAGGCTTTCCTCTTGAAATGTTACAAGATATTTCCATTTTGAAAAAAGGGAAGAAGAAAAAAAGTCATGTGAAGTTCATATTTCAGGACTCTGCGATGAATACAGTGAACATGACGGTGCTGTGTCGAACTTTAGCTTAAATAGCCTGTTAATAAATAGTAATTTTGTGCTATATATATGAATGCTGTAAAGAGTAAGTGTCACTATTTTGATGTCCTGTGTGGAGATCTTTAGTCAGAGCAGGAGTTTAGTCTTTCTCATGATCTACATGATGTCTGTACAAACAGAGGTCACTTTATGTCGGTCAGAATCGTTTTTTTGCACGGCAGTTTAAGAGTAGCATTACAAATATCAAACCTAGTGCGAGTATTAACAGCGTTGTGGAGAAGTCAGTTGAGAGAAAGTGAACAGGAGTTCAAGATTTCATGTGCTGTGAAAGGTTTATTGAAGCTTGATCAAGGAGAATAGAGGATTTATCAATACACTTGTCACGACATGATGACGCTTCAACTCTGAAGAAGAACAAGAAGAAGCTGTCCTCTCTGGCTCGTCTGTATGTCCTCAGGACAGTGACACAGCTACTCTATGTCTCTAAATGGTTCTACTCAGTGCACCTACAGTCCAAGGTATTACAAACCAAGAAATGTGTTCATACTTACTTACATACTGACTCTGTAGTGGTTTCTACATTACGTACTTGTCTGTTGTGATCTACAGTGACTTTAAAACATATGCTTGAGCCTGTGTAACCCTGCTGCATGCTAGAATAGAAGATTCCCCTCACAAACAGTTAGTAAGTGAGTGTATTGTCAGTTTTATTGCGGGTGTAAAATGATGATACTGTGTTGAAGTCTGGGAAGAAGCTCTGGTTAACATGAATGATTGACACCGACACGTTCAACACATATTCTAGGTGCTGCAAAATATTTATCCCATCACCAGTCATCTTTGTTTTTAAGGTACATGTCTTACCTTTAGTGTAATTAGGATCAAAAATTGTTGAATTCCTGAAATCAAATGTACAGTACAGAGTTCATACAGTGGGCAGGCCTGTAAGCACATGTGTGTGTGGAAAGCGACTGATCAGAGACATTTCCACTCCCCTGCTTCCACCCTGACCAGCATCTATATTTCATAGCCAGAAATGGGCCACACACACACACACACACACACACACTTAAGCTGCTACTACAATATGTTCTGTAGTGCTATAGTGTAAGGTACATGTCTCCAACTTCACATGATTTTACAGCAAAGAGTAATTGTGCATGTGTGTCCTTACACATGCAAAGACACACATACCCCACACACACACACACACACACACACACACACACACAGCCTCTTTCCGCCGCTATTCCCCATTGTGTTCTGCAATGCAAGAAGCAAGAAGCTCAGTTTTCATAGCAGAGCCCTCACAACACATACCCATACACAATAAGGCAGAATGCATGCACAAACTCAGTAATAATGTGAATACACAGTAAAAACTACACGAGGCCACAATGATTTCTCTCTTTGCATAAGATTTTGTCTACACATGTGAAAGCGGAGTTGCAATTTTATGCTATAATATGACCTAAAATTTGCACTGCACCACCTGATCAGCATAAACACAAAAACCCTGCTTCTGCGTTTCACCTGTCTTGGTGCAAGCAGTCTCCTTTGGAGCCACAAACTTAAACTAATAGCATGAGACCTTTTTTATGTCCTGGCACCTGCTTGGTAATTTGGAAAATGATGAAATTATCCATCATAAAAACGGTGACATTATACTGTGTTTGCTTTGCTCCCAGCCTGCATGAATTAAGCCCTGAACGTAAAAAGACACACCATGATTGTAGGTAAGACCAGTTTTAGCCAGATGGTGAACGCAGCCCGTTAGTGCTGAGTGATCGGAACAAGTAAACCGTGCCATTTTCACATATGCCATATATTTGTGGTCTACTGGACGTTCTGTTCTCAACCACAGTGAGGAAGACTGCAAATCCACCAAGACTCTCCTCAAAGAAAAGTAGCTGCTGTAACGGTACCACACAAAAAAAAGTCACCAGATTTGTTGCCAGAATCTTGTAAAATTAAGTTGCTATTATTATTCTTATTATTCTTAACTCAACAGTTGACTTACTGCACAGCTGTTAAATAAGGCATGCGTGTGCATGGATTAGTAAGTGAGTCTGTGCGTGTGTGTGTGTGTGCCCATGCACTTATCTCATGAGCAGTGTTTGTGTGTGTGTATGCGCAGTGTAAGGTTGACTGACCCGTGGAAAATGTTATTTTAGTTCTAATGTAATGAGTTATGACTGCTTCTCCTGAGGGAGGCACACCCCACCTACACACACACACACACACACACACACACACACATACACACACTGACGTCACTGGCCTTGGTGTTCTTCTTAAGGTTTTGTGTGGACAGACATTGTAAACGCTCCTTAATTAAGCCTGTGGAAAAACTGCTGTGGTAAAAGGGGAAAAAAGCAACAGTTATTCATTTATCTGCGGGCGGTGGTTCGGTGGCTTAGATTTGGTCCCCAGGGAGAAGCTTCTAAGATGATAGATAGTAGAACTGATAGATGTATAAAAGAAGCAAAGAAAAGGCAGTGAAGAAATAATAATAATAATAGTAATGACATTTATTTATGAACAGAAACAAATGAAGGAAGGTATCATGGACACTGAGGAAAAGAGACAGGAATAAATGAAATGAAACTTTAATGATGCCAGAGGGGAAATTTGGGGCACTGCAGCAGCACACTGTTGAGTTTAGATCAGATACAGACCTGTCTTAGAGTTTAGGATGTATAAACTAAGCCTACATCTTAGTTTATACAAATGTGACAAGTAAAGACATCACACGTCATTAAAATGTGATAATTAAAGGCACTTTTCAATCACGCTTGCAGTTTACCTTTAATGGAAATGTTGGTCTGTTGGTTTAACAAGTATTGGATAGATTACCATGAAATGTAGTACCAACATACGAGCATGAGGCCGAGGTTTTGAGTGAGATGTCTCAACAACTTTTGGGTTGACGCCATGAAATTAATTACACACTTCCACGTGACCCTCAGGATGGTTTGCTGTGCTTTGTGTTTAGTGCTAATTAGCAAGTATTAGCATGCTGATGTGCTAAATTAAGCAAAACACCAGCATGCTAGCTTTATCGGTGTGAGCATTTTAGCATGCTGGCTTTATTATGTAGCTCAAAGCACCGCTGTGCCTCACAGTAGTGCCTCACAGATGGCTGCACACTCTTGGTCTTGTTACAGTGTTGAGACTGAATGATAGACACATGCATAGGTATTAGTTTCCTAACGGTGGAGGTCGCGCAGAAAAGATGGAGGCAGCAGACATGAGAATATAGGTAAAAAGGGACAAAGCACATGTGCTATAAGGAAAGGAACAGAGGGAAGGAATGAAGGGACATACAGTAAATTTCTTCTCTCTGTCTGTCCAGCTGATGACGAAGCATCCAGCGAAACGACTGGGCTGTGGTCCGGAGGGTGAGAGAGACATCAGGGACCACAGCTTCTTCCGCTACATGGACTGGGAGAAACTGGAGAACAAGGAGGTGCAGCCGCCATTCAAACCAAGAGCTGTAAGTCTGACCCCACTGAACCCGACTCGACCCCAGATACAATTCACGAGTGGCCAAAGGGGTTAATTACTCTCCCACTACAGCAAAGACCAGGACTTTAATCCTGTAAGAGGTTAAACTCCTGGTAGATGCTGCCTTAAACGACGCTTCGTTGTGGTTGCAGGACACATTTGGCTCCCTTCTTTCAGTCTAACTTCTTCTATTTTCCCTCAACAACTATCTCTCTTCTGTTTCTGTCATCTTACTCGTCTTTTCACTTTCAATGTGATGTTTCTGTCTCTTCCCCCTCCTTTGTATGGGACAATGCACACAGGTAAGTGTGGAGGATGATGATGGAGACGAATGTGTGGTGGTGATGAGGACAGAGGTGGTGGTGATAACAGTACCAGAAATATTGATAATAGTGATTGTGAAGATGACGATGAGAAAGATGCAGTGATGAATGTGGGTCATGAGTAAGAATACGGTGAAGATTTTGGCGGTGACGGTGACAAACAGAGAAAGACACCAACGATAAAGATTGATTACAACAACGGTGGTGGATATTTTTTTTAGATTTTGGAGACAAGATTTGAGTTCACGTTCATTTCATCGGTTCCTGCTGAACTAAAACACAAAATCTGTGTCCCCAGTTTGGTGCAGTCTCATTCAGCATGAGCTGAAATAGTTTCTGTCTTCATCGGGGTTGGATTGAGTTTAGAGTAAACCTCAAGGGGAATACGTCCACACGGTGACCTGAAACAACTGTGTGTGTGTGTGTGTGTGTGTGTGTGTGTGTGTGTGTGTGTGTGTGTGTGTGTGTGTGTGTGTGTGTGTGTGTGTGTGTGTGTGTGTGTGTGGTCTTCTTTTCTGTGATGTTTTTTTTGTTTGTTTCTACGACAAAATTAGTTGGATCAGAGCTCGAGTCAGGATGATTTCATCTCATACTCACACACACACCATCATACACACTCACACGGCCTTAGGCCAGACTGCTGCTTAAGAGTTTTTCTGAGTTGAGCTTTTTATGCAGCTGTCTTGGCCCACTGGGGTTTTGTGTGTATGTGTGTGTGTGTGTGTGTGTTTTCTAAGCTGGATCAGTAATGCTGCAGTGTGTATGCATGCTCCCGTGTTTATGCGTCCGTATCTATGATCTCCATGTGTAGATGTTAGAGGTCACCATTAGGACCTAGCTGCGTTTTAACACTGAGTGTGTTTCTGCAGAGAGTTCTCTGGTGTGACTACTAACATATGTCGTCTGATCTCTTCGTCTCTTTTCTCTTTTTCTGTATCGGCCTCTCTCTTTCTGTTTGATCTCGTCTTTCTAACATCTCTTGTCTTTCACCTCTCTGCGCTGTCGCCTTCTATCTGTCTCTTTCTTCCTCTTTCAGAGGACAAATAAAGGTTGAGATTTTTTTTAGTTTTTTTTCTGAAGAACCCTGCATAAAAGTTTAGGGTTGACTTTAGCGTCTGCTTTAATAATTTCTTTTGGTGCTCTGCTATCAGACTTATTTAAGCAATGTGTGTATTGTTTTGAGGAGAGGCTGATCTATATTTCTCATAGAAAACATCATTCCTCTTCAGATGGTTTGTTTATGAAGGATGTTTGATGCTTTTGAAAAAAGGTTGCCGTGGCAAGCCTCACTTTTGTCAAAAGTTGGTTTCCTAACTGTTTGTGATTATGCTCTGCTTTTGGTTTCACACCCTGCGAACGCCTTTGAAGAGTCTGTTTGATGGTTGATCAGATGAGCTTTTGAATGTGTGGTTGACTGGCCGACCAACTAACAGCCTGGTTGACTGACCGGTCGGTTTATTGATTCATCCAACAGATAAAGAACGTTCATGCCATCACCTTGGACTTTCATTTACAGCCACTGTCTTATGTTACTATTGTTCATCTGTCTGTCCATCAAGCAATCTTTTGTCAATCCAGACTCCATCTCTCCATCCATCCATCTAAAGACTCCATCCTTCCATCCTTCCATCGATCCATCCATCTCTTCGTTGTTTATTGTTGCCATGCATCAACCCATCTGTCCTTACACATTTTTATTTGTCCTTCTCTGTGTTCACAGTTTTCTCATGTTTGTTTCTGTTGATTTGCATGCTCTGGTGCTCAGTCTCAAATGGAACCTGTCCTGGAGTGCACTACAGAAAACAACAGCATTTATTCAAAACTATATCAAAAACCAAAGTTTTTATCGGCTAGAAACATCTCCTCCATCACCTTTCTTGTATTCTTGGAAGTAAGGCTCATAGTTCAGCCAAAATCAAACTCCTGGTATTGAATACATATTTTACCTTTAATTTGAGTATGATATGGGAGATTCTGACCACATCAGCTGTCATTTCTTTGGCTGAGGTGTTGTGTACTGCTTCTAAACTTTTGTGCCACTTATTTCATTTCCCCGTATGGCAAATTCTACCCATCTGGTTCCCCAAACAGGTTAAAACAAACGCGAGTAATTAGCTGCAAATACTATTTGACCCTGGTGTATTTCTCATTTCACATATTTCCCCAAACTATAAACAGTCTGGCTTAATTTCATTTGGTTTTTCCGAGTTACAGAGATTTAATGAGTTTGTAGTTTTCCTCTGGGTGATGTTGTCAGAGGACACTGAATCCTTGTTGTGTTAATTAAAGCTCAGTGCAGTGATAGAGAAGGGGTGGGGGGGGGGAAAGGGAATAGCTCAGCCCAAAGTCCGCGTGAGGCACACTGTCGGGAAAATATAGTTTTCAAGTTAATAACTTGTTTAATGTACTTAGATGGACGCACATCTCACGGGTATAAAAGCTCTTTTTGGGTTCCCGGTGGTCAGAACGAGGATATGAACGATGACACAGAAAACAAATCTAATATAAATTGCACAATAATTGGAGTTTTGATTGAATATCAGAGTAAGAACATACACTTTCAATTAATAGATGTGATTTCAACATGATCGTCATACACAGAATATCTCTTGTGCAGCTCTTGAGCAAATATTTAAAGAGATTTTGAGTCACTCCCAGTGCTCTTTTGCATACGAGCTGCTTGTCTGATTTGGTTTATCACATCTCAGCATGTCTCCACAGCTGCAGCATATAATTAACCCACAATTAACCCACAATTACACCATGTTCGTCTCATGGCTTTGAGCCTTTTTCTCGTACGATGATTTAGAAATTCCAATTAAAGTATTACAACCAAAAAATGATGAAGAAACACCAAGGAAAATTTGTTTTTGGCTATTTACTTACAGCCATGATGGGATGCTTTTCGAGTGACCCAAAAGCTTATACCTCCATGTTTTATGCTTTTGCACGGACACCAGTCCAGTGTAGTGCACCGCCACAGGACGTTTGAGACTTCAGTGACCTTGTTCTGTTTAAAAATGGAATATGTTTCAAATATTTCAAAAAGGAAAGCGTATACCTGAGGCGTGCTTGATTCACCTCTCCTGAGAGTGGTATTTTTGTATCATTTTGACAGGAATAATAAATTACACCAGAGAGTTGAACCAAGCGCACCCCAAGTTCTGGCAACTTGTTCTGATATTTGAAACCATGTTCAAGTAATGTCATCTCACACCCTGGTTCAACCCACCATTCCCCTTCTTTTGTTTTCCTCTTCTTCTGCCCCCCACCCCACCCGAATCCATCCATTCTTCTCCATTCCCACTCCTCCCTTTACCCCATCCACCCCTTCCCCTGTACTCTCATCCCTCCCCACCCTCCTCAACAGTGTGGACGGGATGCGGAGAACTTTGACCGCTTTTTCACACGCCACCCACCGGTGCTGACCCCTCCCGATGAGGAAGTGATTCAGAACCTGGACCAGGACGAGTTCCAGGGATTCTCCTTTATCAACCCAGAGTTCCCAGGAAATGCTGCTACCACCACTGCCGCTGAGCAGGCTTGATTTCAGCTCATGCATGGACACATGGAATCATACACACACACACACATACAGCATATACACAATCAGTTTCCCTAGTATCAACCTTGTGTACCCCTGGAATACACACACACACACACACACACATGCACACACATATCAACTTGAAATGATTTGTGCTGCCACAGGAACCTAAAAGCCATGACTTAAACTAACACACAGACATATCACAACACATATACACACATTTATTGTTCACACTGCTGTAACCTGGGTGATGTGTTGAGGGTCCTCTGAGGGTCCATGTGCAGTATAAAATGGCCTGAATGCATGTGCAGCTTCATAAGTACAATTTAAACTGAGAACTTAGATAAAAAAATAAACAAATCCAGTATATTTCCATGCTTTTTAGGTGATCAACATGTTAGTAGTTAGCGAGAAGTTACCATTAGCCATTGACTTAGTCATTCAACACAAGCTTTCACATTTGGGATGATTTTTAGCTTGAGATGCAGACAGTGTGAACAGTGTTTGTAGTAAATTTACCAGACATCATCAGATTAAGGATTAGAAATTAATGGTGACCCTCAAAAGTCCATAAAATCCAAAATTTAAGGACAAAAATTACATTGTTCATGAGTAATTACATAGTGATGCATTCACTGACAGAAATGCAGTAAATTTACAATCTAACTGCACAATACTGACAAGTCCTGATTCCTCCAGCACACACAAGTACACGACTGCGTCATTCACATGAAACATATCTTCAGCATTCCATGTTTTGACTTCTTTTGGTGGAAATTGTGATTTAACTTTTCTTTTAGTCATTCCTCGGCTACTCCGGCGCATTTTGAGTTCGGCCTGTAATTCTGGTGTGCTTTTTATTCAGTGTATGAAAATAATAGTGTCTGTATGTTTATCCTTATCTTAGCTAAACAAACAAACAAAAAAAAAAGACTGGAATGCTTCACATACTTGTGCATGAGTTTCTATATCAATAATAGCCCTTCTTGTCTCCCAGCAGCATTTTAGCATCTTATCTCTGCCGCCATTGAGTGGCTGTTGTTCAAAACACGTATTAAAGAAACATGGAGTATGTTTTTACTCAATGAGACAATGGAAAATCAGATTTGACCGCAAATATTAGATTTTCTGTGTCTTGGATCAACATGGTAAAATGCTGCTGGGAAATGTAGTCTTATATAGGCTTTGAGTCAGTTAAATAGATAGATAATACTACTTCTTATACTCTGATTTTCTGTTATCTAGTATTTAAGCAATGAAAGAGACTAGCAGTTAGTTTCTTTGTGTTTTACAAAAGCATGATTCCGATACCTGGGCATTTGTTTACAGCGTATGTATGTGTGTGTGCACATGTATGTTTTATATGTGTGCGAACGAGTACTGCGTATTTAAAACGCACATTTGTGTTTGCATTTTGGTTATGTATGTCCATAACTGCCCAGCGCCTTGCCTGGCCTCGTGTCAACATTTGTTTGTAAGGTGATTGTTTGCACACCCCCTTCATGTCCAGCAGCACTGGTATGCTCACCTTACTTACTTTAGTGAAGGAAAAGCTGCTTTCCTGTAGAAATGCATGATAGTGAAATTAAAACAATCGATTTCTTATAAAGCGAATAATGATACTAGAGACTGTTAGTGTTTGCTTGGAGTCTTAATGAAAGTTGTGTGTAAGTTAGTGTAGTCTTAAACCTCATGTTTGAATCACCATTGACATTCAGTACTGCAAATTCCACCTCGATGGTTCGATTTCAGTACTAGGGATCCTTTGCAGCGTACGATGGTCTGGAAACTAAAACTGAACCCAGTTTCCTGCTTTCAGGGTGCAAGTGAAGTACATGAGTGTCTGTAAAGGTTTCCTAGGCACAAAAGTTGTGGTAGAAAAATGGATTTCATACAGATAAGCAAACCAATATATTGTGCAGCTCAACTTGTCCAGTTTACTTTTTTGGTTAAAGGATTGCAGGAAGGATTTAAAGCTCATTTCACTGTGACTGGTGTTTTTCCAAGTAGCCATCTGCCTGCGCAATAAGAATTTCCATCCAAACGACAGCAGCAGCAAATGTGGACACAGGTTAAAGCTGGGCTTTCTGAAGCAGGAAGATGTGGTGTGTGTATGTTTTGTCTTTTGTTTTTTCCCAGCTAGCAATAATGTTGTTGACAGGAAGACAGATGTGGTAATGAACCGACACTCAGAAGGCTCAGGTTAGAACTGTAATTAATGTAACTGTAATTAATTTAGATACAAAAGGATATACGGCATATTGGTACGGAGATTTATCTCGGCCAGAGAGAACGATGTACTAAATGAGTGCAGCTAATGTTGTGTGGAAGTGCTTCTTCATATCACACTCCATCATCACAGAGAAATTGTGGTGTTTATCAGACGTAGAGGCATGAAGTTGTCTACACAGGAGCTGCAGGAAACGAAGAATAATGCTATAATATCATACGGTTAATTTACTTGAACGGTTATAGGACATTTTTGACTTCAGATTCCTAAAATATTTGTTGCTACGTTAATGCAGAAGGCAGTAGGTCTTCATATACAAATGGCCAGTTAGAGATACACTCATGATGCTGTCGTCGAGACAGTTTGACTAGAATTTGCCATGATAAGCTTTAAAAATCTGAAAAATTAAAACATATCCAACAGGTCATGAAAAATATCTGAAATTAAAGTTATTGCAGGACACTAGCAATTTATGTTTAATTTAATTTTTTAATTTATTTCTACGGACAAAAACAGTAATCAACATTTCAGTAACACTTTTAATGAGGGTCACATCTATAGTGCGTTACGGAGCAGTCATAATCAGTTATAATGTATTTATAATGTCTTACATCTATAATGTTCTATGACTGAATGTAGTGCATCAGAAAGCATTATGTGTGTTTAAGAGTGGTCATGAAGCATTATGAGTGCATTATAATGTATTATAAATGTCCCCATAACGCACTATATATATGCTCTTTACAGAAAGTGTTACCATGTCTGTAAATGTGCCAGTTGGATAATTTTCCAAGTGAACTAATTTTCTGCTTATTCCTGACCAGTAGGACAGATGGTAATGGGTTAGGGAGCGAAGGCCTGATCCCTTTGGGAATGGCAAGAATTCAGAGCAGAAAGCCAGTTCCCCCTTAGCTGCCTCGTCATTGATTTGAATGTTTTCACACGCCGCCCTCCGTAACGCGCTGCATATGTTGGATGCTTTTCGGTGGCATTGAGACCTGTTACGTGAAGTCATTTGACAACTTGATTAGGTCATTGGCTAGACGAGTTGTTCAGCACAGAAGAGCCGCTTTAGAGCTTTTATGTCTCGTCCACGATTATTGAAAGTAACGACAACTGTGTGTGTTTTTTTGACTCGACGACGTAAACCATTATCTGTGTCGTACCTCCATTGTCGGTATTTATTAGTCAGTGTCTCCTGTATTATAACAACAAAAATATACACTTATACATGAGCAAATACAGTATATAGCTGTGTCAAATGTTGATATATCCATATATTTATACACCATGTGGTCAGTATTGCAAAGGACAAGAGGAGAAGTATTATTCCAGGATTTGTGTTTTGTTTCTATGATTCCTTCCTTCTGAAGGAGAAACAAAATGAACTCTGCATGAAAAATGCTTTTGTTTTACCTTTTTATTAGTTAGGATTTATATACATTTAACATATTAGGGTGATTCATGTTCTCTGTGTCAGCACTGCTTCAAAAGTGTGATCCAAGCTACTGTTGTGTGCGCTACATGTGAAAATAATGAAATATATGAAAAAGAGAGAAAAAAAAATGCTTTTCACATTGCTTTCCATGTGCCAAATTTTTTTTTTGTTTTCCAGGAAAAACAGGCATACCGAAAATAAAGGATTTAAAAGATGTGTTAGGGGATGTTTGTTTGTGTTCATATGATGTTCTTTGTGTATGTTTTGATGTGCTTCAAAAAAAAAAGGAGGTAAAGAGAGATAAGAGTGATGGAGGGTGACAGACGAGGAGTTTCTGAGCAAATGGGAGAGGGAAAACACATGAAAGAGAAGGAGAGAAGCAATTCCACAATGAGAGGCGACGAGGAGAAGAGAGGAAGAGGTAGTAAGAAGGGACAGTGGAAAGGAGGAAGGGAGGGGACAAGGAAGCAAAGAGAGGCTCTGTGAAGCGAGGCAGGCGGCTACGACAGGCTGTGCATATTTCATGGCTGCCACTTATCATAAGAGCCTTTCCCTGATGGGGGAGCGTAGGTCTGATGACTTCAAGGAAATAACATGCAGAACACGGCCTACATACACACAGCCCTGCTGAGCCACTCAACCGCTTCACGCCGCCTCTAAAGCTGCTCCCAATCCACTGTAGTCAAGCCGCTGCTGCTGCTGCTCTTACTAGCTGCACATTTACTTTTAATAGGGCTTACTGTATCTTGCACCATTTACCATCCCAAGTACGGTATAATGTTTACAAGGGTGTGCGCAAACTAGATGCAGGTTTTGAACCGTGGCAGTCATGGTCTGAGCCATGGTGGATGATGGAAAGCAACATCTACAACAATCATCCACTGGGAATGGGAATGTGGGAATGTGATCTGGTTATGGTTCAATATCCACGGCTGGGAAGAGAAAAACTGTGCCAGTGAGGTTAAACTTTGATGAAGTTAGTCAAACGTGTTGAGACGACCTTTAAGTTCTTTATATTCGGGTGGAAGGTCGAGGCATACGACCATAACAGTGTGACATTTGGCTCAGATGTTTTTTTACCGTCCACAGCTTACACATTTTTTTATTATTTTACATCCATGTCCTGTGTTTAATAAAAAAATAATATACAACATGCTGTTGTAAAACTCTCTCTAGCACGAGCAGTTAACCCTCTGATATACAAGCTCAGTCACATCACATAAATGTGGCACTAAACTACTTTGGATTAGTCAGCAGTCTCTGACACTGTAACCGTCGGTAATATGTGTGAGCACAGAATGAAATGCTTAGTTTTTTATTACAGTATCACCTCTACATGAACGGTAATGTTTTTTTAATTAAGACACCACACTTTTCTATAACCAAAAGAAAGATCATCAGCCATGTATGCTAATTAGAGCGAAGTAGATGAGAAAACATGTTCATAGTGGATATCTCTTGGATATAAAGCTGCACCACAGCAGCACCCTGACTCTGCCTGAGCTGAATGGAATGGGACCTTAATTAGTGTCATTGGTAACACCTGTGTTTACTGTTTCATGTCAAAATGGCTGCTGTGAAAAAGGTCTGTTACAGGCAGACATCGTGGAGAGACAAAGCTAAGATAGCTGTCTCCCCTTTGTCCAGTATTTATTCATATTCATCAAAATATCTTGAATTCCTCTGAGCTCTAATGCCACACTGCTGAAGGTTAGTTTTTGTATTTATTTTATTCAATTTAGCAGTTATGTAGGTTGTCGCACTTTCGTTCACAAAAAACAATTAGCCAGCTGATTAGCAAGCAAGCTAAATGAGCATCCTGGATTATGTACAGTCCTGTCAACTGATAAATAATGACTCAGATCTCTGTAAAAGCCTCAAGAGTCAGTTTAACCTCCATCTTATAAAGTATATTCAGTGCAGTTCTGTGCTCAACTTGTGCTCATGCTGTTCTTTATGTTTTAGTGTTGAGAAAGAATCGCGTGTCTTCCTGTTGCTTTGTTGCCCATAACCTGAACAGTTATTCATAGAAGGCATACCCCACATCCCTCTCTGTATAACGGTATACTAACATTGTAGTGCAGCTGTATTTTATGTAAATTTATCATAACAGCAATACAAACTCCTGTGTAACAGTAAGTTCCAGCACATAAGCTGTATAAAGTTTGTATTGGAGTGGATGTAATAGCCATGTACACAGTAAGCCGCAGCAGTGCTGGAGTGTGTGTGATAATTAATTCCAAATGTTGCGGCCCCCAAATTAAAGCCAGTGGCTTCAGCACAAAGCAGCCTGCGCTTATCAGCCCAAAACAGGTCAGCGTTCGATACCGCCTTTCATTCACCCTCCTCTCCTCTTCACCTCCCTTTTCCTCTGTGCTTCCCACTCTCCCCGCATCCTCAGCTGACATCGGCTCGTCTCCCGCTAATCCTCTCGTTACTGAAAAAAGATGGGGTGTGTGTGTGTGTGTGTGACAGAGAGAGGCGGAGAGGAGAGAAGCAGGAAGGCAGAAGAGGAAGAGAGGGAAGGGAGGTGTAAAGAGGGAAAGTCTAAATTAAAGACTCAGAGTCATGTTTCTTTATTAAAACTGTGCCTCTGGAACACAACAATTGTGTGTGTGTGTGTGTTTGCCCTGATGCTACTGTATATCCTAAGCTTTCTATCTATACATCTGTACCAAGGGCCACTGATATTTATCTCACTCCCTGTCCTTTGCTGCATCTCGTCCTCTCTCCGTATCTCTCTCTCTGTCTCTCTGCCTCACAGCATTGACTGCAACTGAAGCGTGTTGAGATGGAACACATTATGAGCTGGCCTACATGGCTGGCAGCTGTGTGTGTATGTGTGTGTGTGTGTGTGCGAGTGTGTGTGAGTTTATATGTGTATTTTTGGTAAATAACTGCCTGAACGGTCTTCGGCAGTTTACACAGTGAATTTACAAGGGTTTTGGAAACATAAACGCACTCATACACATCTCTCTGTGCATGAGTGTGTTTATATTTCCAGTCAGATAAACTGCCTTAACTGCGAGGCATGAGTTGAGTGACATTTAGTTTGACAGTATATCGATTAGCAATAGCGAGTACTAACATGGATGAGTAAAAATTCATAGAATATTCCTTCAGGATATGATAATAAAAGCATATGTTGGCACACTATGCTGTATTGAATCTACACTGATAGATACCACCCATCAGATTTAAGTTTAAAAGCCCTGCACACTCCTGATAAACCTTGTTTCAATCATCAACATTGTCAGCTGACATCACAGCATGTGTGAGCAGATTTTATCAGCTGTAGCATGCTAGCTAATTTCATGTTAGCCCCCAGAGTTTGTTGAAAACACCCTCTGGCTGATGTTTTTAATGTTTAGTCATGCACATGCTACATACATGATATCTTGCTAAAAGGCAAAGCTGTATGTGTGAGGAATTTCAGCATCCTTACTGGCAGCATTAGTTAGTGCTAATATTAAAAACATGATTTAAGACCAGATTATTATTTAATATTGCCCAATTTTCCCACTTGGCCTACACATTTGTTGACAATTTTTGGCTTCCCCACATCCATAAGATCAGGGCAGGGCCAGTAACATCCATAAAACTCTGATAGCATCCAGGGCTAGCTTCCACACAGTGGATGTGGTCATTCTTGTGCTTTTTTAACTTCACTTTAACCCCATAAAAAACAGTAATTAACAATAATTAATTATCCTCTGCGCACAATAGCTTACTTCTATTGGTAGTAAGCTATTAAGGCAGACATGCTAACGATTACATCTTACATTAGAGTAAATAAACACACTGTTTAATCCGTTCCTTTATATTTATCCAAACCTTGACAGGCCAGCAGTGAATAGTTATAGTTGCTAAACTATGATTGGACAATCGCTGTCCAAGGGAGGGAGTAGAAGTCTAACTATCCACATTATAAATAACTGAGTGTGCAGAGTCATTTTAAAATTAACTAGACAGTAAATTTTACTAAGCAGTGCTTTTTATTTGAATGATCTTATTCCACACCGTCTGACGATATAATGTACATTCTGTATCAGTTTGTTCTTTTCATTGAAACTATGAGATGTTTACACAGAGTGAAAGATTCAAACCCATGGCTGCCCCACCTCCATTAAATGAAAATATTTCTTACATCCTGTGCATCCTTTTTTACACATCTCAACAAACATATTGGTGTATGTGGACTCTTGCATGAGGTTAAATAAAATGAAATCTAAAAATAACAAAACCACCATCTCCGGTATATAATTTGTGAAGTAAATCACACCCACGTCCGTGTGAGTATTGTATCAGTGCCTCTCTTGAAACGAGGCATTCTAGTGGATATCATGCCCAGGAACGTGAGGTGGATCTGGGCCAGCTGTGGCAGGTGTGTCCCTGTGGATGGAGGGAGCGCCTCTCAGGCGATGGGAGAGTTGGCAGATGAAGGTAGGAGACGCAACGTTGGCTTGTGGTTCCTGTGATCCTTGAAAGCTCTCCTGTCCCTCTCTGTCTCTCTGGTTGTGTCTGACCTCCACCTTCCTCTGCCTCACTCTTGACAAACAGTAGAAACAGGCATTGTTGTGATGTACGAGCTTGTATCGACTTTCTACCTTCAGAAGTGTTGGACCAACATCGTAATGTCTACTTGACTAGATTCTCCTCTTCTTTAGTCCTGTCTCTTCCTGTCTTCACCTCTTTCCTTCCACTTCCTCTTCCTTGTTGTGAGTTGGACTATCTATTTGTGTTTTTCAAACGTACATGGTGCTCGAACTCTTGACTTTGTGGATATATTTAGATGTATTTGTGGTTGTGGATTTTCTGAGATCTATCTATCTATCTATCTATCTATCTATCTATCTATCTATCTATCTATCTATCTATCTATCTATCTATCTATCTATCTATCTATCTATCTATCTATCTATCTATCTATCTATCTATCTATCTATCTATCTATCTATCTATCTATCTGACTTTTGCTGAAAATTGTAAAGCTTTTATCAGCTTTTAAAGATTTAATGTACACTTTTTTTTAAGGAAATGTATTTTTCTGCAAGAGGACTCTGGTCACCTCGGTTTCCAGTGAACAGTAATAAAAAGTTCAAACCAAAAAATATAAAATACAAAAGTGCCCCTTATCATGCTGCATCTCGGACACAGTCCTTAAAAGTAATGAAGAGATAAATAACACTAGAAGTGCAGAAGGTTTATGCTCCAGTTTTAAAGTCTGGTTTTTTACCAGATTTCTGGTAAACAGAAAATAAATATTTCTTTATTCATATTTCTTTAAAAAATAATGCACCATAACAATTAAACACTCTATCCATTAAGTTTGGACTTAATTATATTGAACAATGTACTTAGTTTTCAGACATGCCAAGTTGGATATACTTCCTATACGTCCTAATTACGACTTTAGACGTTGATGTAAACGCTACATGTTGGGAACTCGTAATTACGATAAGCCCATAATGAATACAGACCTCATGGGCTTTAAAGACCTGCCCACACAGGTGTTTATTATGAACTATGTGCTGGAGAGATCTAGAAATAGAGCACTCAGACAAATAAACATTAGCTGAGCAGTGCAGAGGGCAGACCATGATAATTACATTAAAATATTAATCTACTGTATACAGTAATTCTCTGTATATACGCCTAATACTTCTACTAAACTGACAAATACACACTGGATAAAATGTGTGTATTTCCTGGACATGAAGTATATGGATGCCCCCTAACCAATCCTCCTCCTCCTCCATGAGTTTTAAAATCACATGACAACACACAAACAATCGCACATCCTACAGGCCATATATGGCATACAGCGATACGACTCCCCACCTTTCCCTTAATGCTCGCTCTTACCCACAGCGCCTTACAGCATCATGCATGCATATAGCACGGGTAGCCCTCAATAAGAATTAAATCCCCAACCGTGTGAGTGTGTCAGTGAATCAAATGGCAGCCGCTCTCCTTTTACTGCATCTAATGTGTAGTAACCAACCGCTCCATCTTTAACACCCCGCTCGCTCTTTTCTTTCCTCCATCCATACACCAACTGAGCCAAGCAGTGCATTAACAATGTCCTGCCCCAGAGAAACCCTCCACTACCACACACACACACACACATGCACACACAGACACACACAGATTTCCCTCCTACATAAAGTCACAGTTACTGTTGCTGTACTCCCGTTTCCCTTTTTTTTTTTTCCAGTCTTGATTCATGTTGCTTAGCATCTGTCTCTCGTCTAAGTGTTGACACTCTCTGCACACCTCCTCTCCCAGCTTATCCTTAAATGTAGAGTATTTAATACAGATACTACTAATATGATATTTTTGTTTGAGGTCTTTCTAAAATGGGTTGCCTGCCGCCTCTTGGTATTTTGAAACTTTCCTTGTACTTTATTTCATCTCTGGGAACAAGATACGAGACATCTGGCTTTCTCTTTCTGTGTCATCCTATCCTTGTATATATCTCTAGCTTTATCTTTAGCTTTATCTTTCTTTTATCTGATATTATTCATACAGGTGCTTCTTAACAGTAGTAAATCATTATCACAACAAGTTTGAGACCTGACTTTAAATAGAATAAGCAAAAGGGACCAGCACAGCAAAGACAGGACAATAGGAAGGTGTTGTGTTTATTCCTGCCACACACCAGTACCAGCAAATCAGGCATACAGAATACACTACTGTCTATTTTTCATTTCTATTGTTGAAACTCCAGAAAAGCAGCATTGCTGAGCTCATTCGGCCTACTGTACCCACATCTTCTCTTGTCAGGTGTAGTATGTCTTCTGTAGTCTTGTACCTGTCACAGTGGACAAGGAGAGGCTCATTTTTGAGCTGCAAAAATATCCTGATTTCTGTGACCCACAGTCCTGGCATTATAAAGATAATGTTTAAAAAAAAAAAAGTAGCACTGGCTGGTGAGACGTAGCTGGAGAGATTGGATGTTCAGGTGACAAATAAATGGTAGTAACATAAAAGTGAAGAACAGTGCTTCAAATTCACTTCATATTATATGATATATTTTATGCTAGGCATAAAATATATCATATAATATGCAGGGTGGTAGTGATGACAGCTGCCTGCATAGCCACAAAGAGATGATGATTCATGTTAATAAATGCTTACATCAGCAATGTTGTAAGATACAGACTAAAAAATAAACAGGTGTGTACAATTATTGCCTTTTGAAAAAAAATGAATTAATAACTATAATTAGTTTGGAGGTATTCTTTTTTATTCATTATGTTTCTTACAAATATCCTGGGATATTTTCTGTTTAAAAACAAACATTCTCTCTAATCAGCAAAATAAAATCTAAGTAGCCCAAAATTATGTCAACACTTCAAAAGTCAGTTCTCCTAATGGTATGGTTTGACATTTTTTGGTCCTTTCCTGAGATGAGAAGATTAATACCACTAACATGTCTGTATGGTAAATATGAAGCTACAGTCAGCAGCTGATTAGCTTAGCTTAGTATGACGTCTGGAAACAGCCAAACCTACCCACGTCTGTTACTTTCAGACAGAGCCAGGCTAGCTGTTTCCACCTGTTTTCAGTCGTTATGCTAAGCTAAGCTAAGCTAAGCTAATCAACTTCTGCCTCCAGCCTCATGTTGAACAGGCAGATGTGAGAGTAGTATTAATCCTTTTTCCTTGTTCTCAACAAGAAAGCAAAGAAATATATTTCCCAAAATGCAGATTTTTTTACTATAAATACGTAATAAATAAATAATATTTTGACCATTATACAGTTGCATTAAAAATCTTCAAGCTTTTGTATGGAAACTGTAATCAGACTCTGTAACTAAATTACCCTTAATCTACTCTAATCTAAAATATGTGCTTCTAACATGAACAAAGCGTTGGTCCAAATGAAGATGACATGCGCTTCTATGCAGATGATATTGTACTAAATGTTATCTAACAGTAATTGTCTCTCTTCTTCTTTCCAATCCATCCCATTCTCCTCCAATCATTTTTATACATCCTACCCCTCTTCAATTCCCCCGTCCTTCATACCCTCTCTCCTTCATAATCTCACAAACACCACCTGCAGCGGAACCGTCGGGACACCTGTAACTTTGACAAGGAGTTCACCAAGATGCCAGTGGACTTGACACCGACCGACAAGCTTGTCATCATGAACCTGGACCAGGACGATTTCCTCGGCTTCTCCTACACTAACCCTGAATATGTGGCTCCTGCAAATTAACACACGTCTGATGGACTGATAGAAAACGAGGTTTCAGAGCAGATAAGGAGGCAAACTAGCACTAAAAGTCTAATTATTTTGTGTTTGTTCAGTAAATGTCTGCTTTCCTTTTAGGCCATAAAAGGGTCTGTCCAATACTTCAGCATAAGAAAGGTATCAAAACACCAAACTTGCACAATAGACTGGATACCAAAGATTTTGAAGTATTGTATAAAAAATGCCCTCAGTGTCAAAATGTGCTTTTTGTACAGGATAAAAGCTTGACATGCTGCATGAGCAGCCCAGACACCATAAATACCACATTACCCCTGTCCTGCTTGCCAGCTCAACAAGTACTCCCTTTTCTTAATTTTATGCCATGATTATACTAGAATTTAGCAAACCAAATGCTCTGTTTATGGCATAAGTCGGCTTAAATGCTACAACAAACCTAACCAATTTTCACTTTTTTTCACTGAAGTGCTGTGATACGTTCTCTAGTGAGTTTAAGTACATTATTGTGACATCTCAAAGCAAACCATGTGAGGATACAAGCAGCAGTCTCAATCCCAGGTGTGATTTGCCTGGTGCAGTTAAAATGTTGTTCGCGAGTAATGTTGAAAGCAGCATTGTCGTTGTATTTTTAACATGACACACTCCTTCTAGTCCTGATTTTGTCCTCTTGTCCAGACATGGATAAATGCTTTACGATTCTACAAGGAGAGATGGGACCAAAACAAACAGGAAGCTGCTTCTAGATAAGCAAATGTTTTTAGATCATGAGTGGACCAAATCATCATGACGTTAGCAGTTTTGTACGTTTTGAACTTGTTACTCTCATCACTTTGTAAAATCCTGAAACTAACAAAATGCATCCACATCTACATCTATAGTTCTGCAGCCGTTTAAACAAAGCTGTGCTGGCTTTAGCCATCTTAACATACACCATGAGGAGCACTGTGTATCAGCGCAGTTTGTGTGTCTTGACCATTGTTGCCTGTTTCAGCCAGCCTGTACACTGTCATGAGCTGCACCGGGGAAGTGCTGCTCCTCACACAGTGCCATCGCAGAGGAATATGCCTAATGAGCAAACTTCACAGCCTGTCAAACCTTCTCATCCTTCTTTTTCCTTCTTTTGGCTCTTGCCTTCTCCTTTCTCCCTTCGCCCCCATCCCCCTGTTGTCTTCTTCTTTTTATTTATTTATTTTTTTTGGCTCTAATCCATACTTCTGACAAGGCCTCAGTGGGAGCCTAGTATGACGTGGTGTCACAGGGTTGGCAATGCGGCAGTCACCAGTGGAGCATGCACACGTACACACATGCAGATGCACACACAGTGAATGAGGAGCTGCTTGGACAACCCCCAAGGGAGCGATTTCACAAACAGCAATAATAACAGTAATGCTGTTTTTCTCAATTATTTATATTGCACTTCTTTCTCATAACCCATCTGTGTGTTGTTGCTGTGTTTGTGTGCATGTTTTGAAAAATATCCGTATGCTAGAACACATGTATGAACGTTTGTGTGTGGTGCTGGTGTGTGTCGAGGTGTGTGCGTGCGTGTGTGTGTTTATAAGGCTTCATTGGATGAAGCCAATTATTTCAAATTCAGCTCAAATTCAGCAAATCTGCCTTCCAGCTTCAAACCGCATTACATTGGCTATGATGCCAACTAGCTTTGTGTACTGCACACACACACACACACACACACACACATACACACAAGGCCATACAGTCCAATCCATGACTGAGGGTTGGAATTATTAGGTGAAGCGTAACAAGGCGGACAATGACTGTGAAATGTTCGCTCCTGGAGGCACACAAGACATATACTGTAGGTCCATTACACAGGCCAAGATTGTTTTTCCCTTCTTTAATCAGCACAAACAGTATGTATCCTCATGTATACTATATAAAGTACATATATTGTACATATATATAAGCATATACAAACACACAACATCCTTCCCAGCTCTTTCACCATTGGGGGAATTCCACTGGCTCTGACTCTGCAGTCCTGTCCTCTTATATACATGATGTAAAATATGAAGTATAATTTGTGTGTTCACAATCGTAGAGCTGTATATCGCTCACGTCAAGAGTGTAAATATCTCCTAATGTTAATCACGCCTAACTCTCACGCGAACCCGTAGACCCTGAAGCATTCAATAGCACTTGACAGCTGTGTTAACCTGTGTGTGAATGAGTGAGTGTGTAACCGTACATGCATATAACTCAGATATGTTTAATATAAGTCTTTAAATCTTAATAAGAAATCTCTCTTTTTGTGGCGAAGACGGGAGCTAACAGCTTTCTATCTGCACCCGACCAAACAGCACCAACTCAAGAGACATGAGGCACATCGACAGTAACACACATGTAAACATAACCACGTTTTCTTTCCTCGAGAAGCTCCGCTCTCAGCGTTTTAAAAACCGGTGACATAACCATCATCCAGTTACTCGTTATGGTTATGTTTGGTGTTAAAAATTCCAGATCAGGACTATAAGGAATTATACTATGCATGCATGTGATGATCTCTCTCTTTCTCTTTCATATCTTGTTCCATATAATATGGATTTATCCTATATTAAGTGTTGATTGATGGACTGGTGTGTGATAATTACTTTATTAGACATGAATAGGGTTTATGTTGCGTAGTCTATGAGAAATGTCATGTCACTGTTACCTATTTATGAAATATTATACAGGGGTTATGTTCTGCTTCATTTGTACATATATAAATATTTTTCAAGTCTATAGGAGTCTTCCATTTCCATGATTACATTTATACACAGAGAAGTTTATGTGTTTAGGGGTAAAATTATATATATGAGTTGCAATAGAAAACATGCAAATAAGGTCCAAAAATATATTTTACATCATAAAATACTTGTTTAACCTTCCACCCACCCACTCATACAGTTGTATCAGTTGTGCAGCGTGGAGTACTTTTGGCCTAAAAGTGTACCAACTCTTAAATAGTGTTGTCCTTCCTTCACTCCTTTCTTTCTTTCCGACCTTTTCTTTGATCACGCCTTTTCATCTGTCATTTTATTTTTTCCTCTGACCTTTCTCCAGCTCTCCTTCTTCCTCATTGTCTTTTTTTCTACCTCATTTTCCTTGCTCTTGACCTTTACCCCTCTCCATAGGCTTTTCTTTCTTTGCACCACCATTTTCCTCTTCTCTTCTTTCTTGAAGATCCATTTCTCTCTTCATTCTTTTGCTCTCTCTTGTCTTTAATGCTTTCTTTATCATTCTCCTCTCATTCTGACTGATTTGTCTCATATTGATATCCGTTACATCCCTTTTCTCTTGCAATCTGTAGCCTTGCTGAGGCTACTTGACATTAAATTTGAAATCCGATGAGCTATAAGTACGGTTAAAATTTGTTGTTTCTTGACCTCGTTTCCGCTTTGATCTCAGCTGGGCTTGCACGCTAACCAACAAGTAATAATCTGAAGATAATTTACAGTTTTTACTTGCAGAGAACAGCAAAAATACTGCAAATGAAGAGTAAGAATATGTTTTGTGAGATAGTTTACCAATAAGAAAATGTGTATTGTGATGTTTTCGATTGTAGAATAATAAATCCTGTCAAAAGATCCGATGTTGTCTTGTTTCTTTGTGCTTTGTGTCCTCTTACTGCCAAGTTACTTCTATAACTTCTTCATTGAGTTTTTAGAAACCCATCAGTTTTTTGTACAAAGTAAAAATAAGTACCTTATAAAAGGGTCTTAAATTTGGACTTGATGGTTACATGCATGATATCATAAGAGGCTGAATCTAAAGTTACATATCACATATCTTTGGTAACGCTGGCTTGGGCTGCTGGAGAGTAAATTTCCCCAAATCCAATAAAGAGCACATCAAAGCCACTTATCCTAAACTGAGTTTTTTATGTAACATGGACAAAATAATGTTGTATGAAATGTTACTTGGCCTTGAAAGTAAGGCCAGATTACCACTGTAGGTAGTATGATACGGAGCCAACATGCTAACAATTGCATCTTACGTTTAAACCTATCTAGTCATATTTTTTTGCTCTCAAATTTTTGAAAGGCTAATAAAAAAAACACCACCTTCCAAACTCTTCAGAGTATCACTCTTACTTGTCTGTTTCCCCTGCTTCAAAATGCATAGAAATCCAAAACCATGCATAGTTACATTTACTAGGCTACGATTGGACAATTGCTGCACTGGGTTTAGCAAATGGTCAATGAGATGTGTTAGCAAAGAAGCTAGCTGCTGTTGTTGATGTACAAGAGAAGGACAACAGCAGGGCACTGCAGTACACTGGAGAGAGAGGGAGAGATGAAAAGGGGGAAACTGACAAAACCAAAAGAATCTCTTATTTATTTCATTCAGTGGATCTTAAAAACGCTCAAGAGGGGAGCATGACGGAGGAGCTTATTGGATTTATTTCACACTATCTTTCTTTCTCTCTCACTTTCTCTCTTGCTCTCTCTCTCTCTCTCTCATTCAACCCTACACACATTTTCATTAGGTAGACATATTAGACACACTTTCACACCATCACACGTGTGCCTTCACAATTAAGATACATTTCTTTCTCTCTGTGTGTCTCCCCTGATCAGTCACCCTCCACTTCCTCTCTCTTAATCAATCAATCTAACTGTCAGTCCTTCAATCAATCTGTGTCGAACACACACACACACACACACAAACACCTTTACACACATTTTCATTATGCACGCAAATTTAAAATGTTGCCATGTGATCACTGACCTCTTGTCTCTCATACTCATTAGTCCCATGAACACACATTATTACTTCACATTAGAGCGCCACCTACAGAAGCTTTAAGTTGTTTTTGTCATATTTCCTCTGCTGCCAAGTGAGACAACACACATCTGAAAATGTCTCAGTTTCAATATACACACACAAACAGACACACACACTATCTTTCATAGAGAATTTCCCGAGGCTGTGTCTGTGGACGTCTAAGTCATAAATCACAGTTTTGACATATTAGCATCACGCCAGAATCATGCCACATCACCATATGTCCTCTCTCTTGCCCTGGAGTCATTCCCATCTGGTAAAACACACACAAACACAGAAACAAATATAAACACAGATGCACACAAACAGACACATCCATACTGTGCATGCATAGGCAGAGATGTATATTGTAATATACACATACAAAGTGTGATCCTCACTAATGCAAAACATAAATAAACAGGTCAGTAAATGGTTGAATATCATGGAAACTCTTCCTGTAACGTGTCTGTGTCTTCTCTGTCTGTGAATGTGTACAGCTTGCAGTATATTTGTGTTGTCAGTCATCTTGCACTTCCTCCAAATAGTTTATCTTTCCCTCTCTAATTTCTCTGTGGTTTTCTGTTTCCTCTCACTTCTTCCTCTTGTCTTGCCTGCCCTCTTCCTCCCCATCCCTCCTCTTCCTCCCAGTCTCTGAGCACTGGCCAGAGGCGTGAGAGGGTTCCAGCTCACTGAGCAGAAACCCTGCAGTCCTCCTCCTCCTCCTCCTTCTCCTCCTCCTCCTGCTCTCTTCAAGAACCATCCCATCTTCCTCTCCTTCCTCCTGTTGTACAGCCAATAACTGAGGACAGAGGAGGAGAGGAAAGTGAGAACTGAAACAAAGAGAGAGAGCAGGGCAAACATTTCCCATGATGCTTTTCTCCAGTTGACCCTCGCGTTGCCTAGCGAATACCGGGGTCAAAAACCAAATGGTAATCAGACTTTTAATAGAAGTTAATATTATATCTTTCAGAAAAGTTAAAATTCTTTTCATGTTTCAGTGATGAAACTTCTCAGAAACAATCGGACCTGCAGGTTCAGTCAAAATCTTTTGGAAAGCTAAGTAACAGCAGCAGTTTTTTGGTGTAGACAAAAAGAAAAGTAAGAAAAATAATAGCCGTTGCAATTTGTTCACTTTTCAACAAGCAAAAAAGACAAAACGATACCACATCATGTGACTTCCTCACAATGAAGGACACCACATGTTTTGGTAGCTGAATGGTTTTAACGTGAACCAGTAGCAGCACAGACAGTATAAAACATGGACGTTGTATCCGTGACGTCACCCACAGGTTTCTGAAGAGCCGTCGTGAAACTCAAAGCGTGGTGGCTCTAACTGCAGCTATCTTGGCTGTCCTGCCTTTGCCGCCTCCTGGCTAATCCAAAAATGGGCAAAGACATGGATCGTCAACCTGAGACAGGCCTGGTTGCTCAAACAAGCCACCTGTAAAGGTACCCACCTGTCAATCCAAGTGGCCATGTGGTTAATTTAGCATAACTTTATTTTTTTCTGAATGCGGAAAAAAAAAATGCAGATCATGGTATCAAAAATTAGGTTTAATTTAGGACAATTTAGGTTTATCATGGATTTGGAATGAAAACTTTGGATGTGTTTACTTGACATGAAACCAAAAACACCATCTTTCCTGAACAAAGTACTTTAGTACTTGTACTAAACCTACACCAACCAACCAACCACCTCTCTACAATTTGCAGTTTGATTGGTGTAAAAGTTCCTCAGTTGGGAAAACAGTGAACATGAGGCTGCACATATGTATGTTTTCCTCAAATCTTCATTTGACAACACGTTGCTACTTTATAAACATAATCTCTAGGATGACACAGGGTTGCCCTGATATGCCAGTTTCACTCTACTCCTTCCTTTTCTCCTCCCTCTCTTCTCCTTTTCCACCACCTCCTTCTATCGTACTCACTCCGTACTCTTCTAATTTTTTGCCTCCATCAGTGCCTCTCTCTCCTCAGTCTTTCCCAATCCTCGTGCTTCCCTTCCTTATCTCTCCGCTCTCTTCTTCTCTCCCTCCTTACCTATACAGTCTCTCTCACCTCTTCCTCCCTCCTATCCTCCGGTGCTGTCACTCCTCCTCTCTCCCTTTCTCCAGCTTCCCTCCCTCCCTCCTGTCTCTCACCAGAGGTGAAACGCTGTACTTCTCTTCCTGAAGTCATTTCTATGTTAATGAGTCTCCTTGTGAGATAACGCAGGCAGCAAAGGCCTCGGACACACACACACACACATATACACACATACACACTAGCAGAGCAAGTGAGAAGGATGATAGGACCTGTCACTGCTTTCTCTGTTGATCTGTTCATGCAATTATTTAATTATTAACTATAATCCTTCTTTCTCTCCTCTCTCTCTCTCTCTCTCTCTTCACTTTTCTCCCTCTCTGTTTTTGATCGCTTTAATTCCTCTGTTTCCTCCTCCTGTTTATTATGTAGTCTTGTCCGACAACCACCAATTCCATCAGCTAAACAGCCAGTTGCTCTGTCAGTCAGCGCATCACTCACTCCATCTTTAAGTCACTTTAAAGCCTGCCAGTCAGTAAACCAGTCAGTCGGTTAGTTATGGCACAGTGAACAAGATTGACGCAACATTGTTTAACTAAGCATCACCATCCATTTGTCTGTCTTTCGTCACCTTGACAAACATGCGCAGAAAAGTCTGTCTTGTGCATGTGTATGCAAGCATGCCACCTACTCACTGATCAACGCTGATTAAAGACTGTTGGTCTGCATGCTCGGAGTATAAAAAAAAAAAAAGAAGAAGAAGAAGCCACCAGTAAATAAGCGCATCCAAATAACAATTAGAGGGAGGAACATGCATTTATTCATCCCTACAGTCCTGTCATCTGATCATTTGTATTGGTCTCCAATGGCAAAGACAGGCTTCCATTCATTGCTGTTTAAACAGGCAATACAGTGAGCTTTAGAACAGTCAGATCTGTTCAGCAGCCTGCGGCACACACACACACACACTCTTACACATGTTCATATGTGCACACACAAGAGTCACGTGAACACAGGCTACATGCACACACACACAAACACACTGGTGCATCCACGTGCACCCACTCCCGCGTGTTAAGTGAACTGTGAAGCCTCAGACCGCCTTGTGTGGAAGCCTCGCTGGAGTGGAATCATTAAAAACGGTCCGTGGCTCTTTAAGTGGCGTCTCTGCTTCTCTCCCGGGCTCGATTCTTCATGCATCGCTTGCCAATCTCTCTCTCTCTCTCTGTCTTTATCTCTCTCCCTCTCTCCCTCTCTTTTACTCTCTCTTCTAACTAATCAGTGCGGTGGTGCTGAGGCTGAGGAGACAGGGAGGAGATCGCCACGCTTCGAGTCAGCACCAAGGACAGCGCCACAGCGCGTAGCGCCGTATTCAGCACCATGGACAGCTCCACAGACGCGGCAAACGCTGCAGCGGCAAGCGGCAAAGCGCGACGCTGCCTAAAAACAGTGAAAGCTGCATTTAAGACGTTAGAAGCAGGTGGTTTGTGAACATACTGACACTATTTGTGTCCGACAATGAGCTTCTATTATGAAAAATACGCATATGTTTTATACAGCCTGCCTGATTACAGTCACATAAAGATGTGTCTCTGATAATACAGCCTAATAAAACTCAAAATATCATCTCCTCTCTGAGCTGGAGCTCCCCATGCTTTATACTGACGGCGTTGCGGCGGTGGGCGGGACGTACATCAGTGACTGTACATGATTAGCTCCTGAAGGGCGCTGTCACTCACGAGTCCAATCCGAGCAGAGCAGCGCGGCCTCAGGCGGAGTTTGAGGAGACGCGCGGTTAGTTTTAGTTTGTGTTGGTTGGACCGAGAGGGAGGAGGAGGAGGAGGAGGAAGACGAAGAGGAGGAGGAGGAGGCGACGGCTGTCATTTTTTTTTTCATTTGTACCAACGGGCACGTTTCTCGGGAGCAAACACAGGCGGGTGTAGCTGTCCATACAGGCTCCGTCAGGGAGGCATCTTAGCGGACGGTCTCTCCCGTTTGTGGCTGTTTAAACTTCGGCGGTGAAAGAGAGAAGACGTGCTTGTTTCTGCTCTGGAGGAGAAATTTGATTAACGCCGTCTTGGTTTTTATTTTGGGTGCCCGTTCAACTTAAATACCCGCGCTGCGCGTCTCTCCACTGCAGATAATCTATGAAAGAAAAAAACGTGCATTTATATTAGCGGCTGCGTGTTTGGACGAGTTTCCCTAACCTGCACTGTGGACATCGAGAAGGAGGAGGAGGGAAAAATGCCAGTGAGTCAACAGCTGGAGTGGAAAACACACGACGGATCACCGTCCACTCTGTCTTCATAGCTGACGTATGGGCTTTATTCATTCGTCTGCTCATTCAATAGGCCTAATTCAGCAGGAAAACCGAGCAAGAAAGAATAAACCCGCTGTGCTCGCCTCATATTTTGGTCGCTGCTGTCTGTGTGACAGAGATTGTCGAAGGAGGAGATCAAGAAATCCAGCGGTGAGTGAGTGAATGAGTGAGTGAGGGGCGAGCCGCCTAAACAGTGATGTTTTAGTAGAAATCCGGTTACATCAGTGAAGAAAACAAACTAACCCCCCCCCCTTTTTTTCTGTTGTTGTTTTAAAGATGGAGTCCCCTCACGCAGACCTTGGCTGTTAATGGTTAACAGATTGATAAGGGTGCTGTTTTGGGAAAGCAGAAGTTGAGAAGGAAGGAAGGAAGGAAGGAAGGAAGGAAGGAAGGAAGGAAGGAAGGAAGGAAGGAAGGAAAGAGGAGCTAAGGTTACCGGTGGATAACGCGGCTCTAACCCGAGGACCAACACACGGAAGGAGTGGAAGGAGAGGCAGAATGTGGCATTGCTGTTCCCCTCCACTCTGACTCTGAGTGTCGGGGACAACCGGTGGTCGTTAACCCACCCCCCCCTTTTGGTGTGTGAATGTGTGTGTGAGTGTGTGCGTGTGTGTGTGTGCGCGTGTGTGTATATATGAGGGTGGTGTTGGTGAAAACTGGTTTTTGATGCGCGAGAAAGTGACGTGCCAGCCCTCCCACCTTCCCGCCCTTTGCCACGAGCCTCTTGTCAACTCAACGGACAAGGCAGCCAAGTATTTCATTTTACGCTCCACAAAAAAAAAAAAAAAAATCACATTTCTATTTTCATAACAATTTTCTGAGTGCCTGTCTGTTGAACCCACTCACTCTGACTCTCCAAATCTCGCGGGATATAAAGGAAATAATCTAAAAGAGAGGAAGAAGAAGAAGAAGAAAAAAGATTAAGACAAACAGGAGCCGCCTATATGAAGATGCTGATGTGTGACCGCGGCGTCCAGATGCTCGTGACGACGGTGGGCGCGTTCGCCGCCTTCAGCCTCATGACCATCGCCGTCGGTACCGACTACTGGCTGTACTCGCGCGGGGTCTGCCGCGTGAAGAGCAGCGGCGACAACGACACGAGCCGCAAGAACGAGGAGGTGATGACGCACTCCGGCCTCTGGCGAACCTGCTGTCTGGAAGGTACGTGATCAGTCTGACTGACTGGCTGTCTGTCTCTTGTAGCGGTCTCACTGCCTATGAGTGTGTGTGTCTGTCCCGTCTCCTACTGTCTGCTTAAGAGAAGCACTGGATACCAGTGTGTGTGTCTGTGTGTGTGTGTGTTTGCCTGTGTGAGTGTGACAGCATCCTATAATCCCTGAAACTCAGCTCTTAAGAAGCTGCTTGTCCTTCCCTGAGTTCACCCTCACATCTTTTCGCCCCTGCAACATAATAAAACTGTTAATGTCTGTGATGTGAGTCTGCTCTTGTTGTCATCACACTGCATAGCTGAAGGTGCAAATAAAGCACTAACAGGCACAAACACAGACAGCTGGCAGTGTTATTAGGCCAGTCAGCTGAACCACGCCACTAACAAGTACCTGGATCTGCACACTGTTGCCGGGACTCTCGCTCACAGCGCTGTTTGGAATTTGTTCTTTTGAAGCCATCTTGCTGTCTTGTTGTTGGGAGCCAGGAAATACTAATTTGAGCAGCGTGGCGTAGCCTTAGATTTGTGCTGGGATCAGGTGTGCAACTTGGCAACCACCGCAGCTGAGAGAAACCTGTCGATTTATGCAGTCATAGGTCTCATTGTGACAAACTATGACACCCACAGTGACTAATGAGATTAATGTGTTTGTATTTCTGGAGCCAGAATCTAGTGAACATAACAAGGAATACATGTTTATTACATAGGTGTGGTGGTTGCTGCTTCTTCTTGCTGCATCAGTGACATTTTGTTGACTTAAATTCGACACTCAGCTCCAATCAGAAGTCATTTCTGTAGTGAGTCTAGCAGTAAAACCTTGAACGTCTGAGTTTGTACATCACTTTTTGTACTTATTGATTGGTATAAGTCCTTATTTTATATCATTTAATTTTCAATATTCAATATTCAAAGGTTCAGTGTGTAGGATTTAGTGGCATCAAGCGGTGTAGTTGCGTATTGCGTATTCACACTCGTGTTTCAAGCGTGAAGGAGAAACTGCGGTGATCGCAAATCAGCCGACTCTGTGCTACTGTAGAAGCTCAACATGGCAGACACCGTAGAAGAGCACCAGCAACGTCTGTAGACATAAAAGACTCATTCTGAAGCAACAGAAACATAACAACTCATAGTTAAGCCTAATTAATTATGAGATGATACAACATGAAAGCCCCAAAACACATTAAATCACGCTTTTTCCAGCGACAGACACACATCTCTTGTCTTCAAGCTTCATCCACCTGACCACAGTAAGAATCAGCTCTCCAGTTCATGAAGCCATCTGACTTCCAAATCCTCAAGTGGACTATCGAAAAATCGAAACTTAAGCCAAGATCAGGATGAAAGTACGGGGGGCAGAGATAATTGGAGCAGATAGATAAATAAGATTAGCTCGATTTAAGGAGGTAGTGGCCTTTTTTATTTGAGTTTACTTTAATTGGTTAAAGTATACTTTATAACAGCAAACTTGACAAAGTGAAAAAAGTGTGGGAAGAAGTTTGAGGTCGGAACATTGATGTGTTTGTGTGTGTGTGTGTGTGTGTGTGTGTGTGTGTGTGTGTGTGTGTGTGTGTGTGTGTGTGTGTGGATCACAGATTTCAGCCTGGGCTTTGACCTTGGCTGCATGTCGTCCTCCTTCTCTTTCCACCTTTCCTGTTGCTTTCCCTGTGGAATCTCCAATGAAGCAGAGATGTCATAATACCATTTTTCATGTCAGAGAAAGGTCAAATCACTCATCTCCAACCAGCCAAAACCACGGAAACATAAAAAATATATATATTAAATGGACATAATAGATCAACCCAGGCGATTCTTGGGTGTGGTGGTAAGCTTGCTGGATAACTTTAGGGCTGATGGTGTGTGACAACAAACAAATATCAGATTTTTTTTCTTTAAGATTGGTAGTTGACGTAGCTTCTCTTCTATCGGGTGCTTCATTATGACTTGACACATATTTCACATAATGATTTGACTTTGATCCTCTGAAAATTCTCTGTGTGTTATCATTAAAAAGACACATTGCCTCTGGTAGAGGCATGCATGTGTCTTTTGTGCGTGTGTGTGTTTGTGATGCAGCCAGACATAACCATCTCATTCTGGGGGGCATAGAAGGCTATTACAAGGCCAGATGGCTCAGGTATATTGAACACACACACACACTCATTTACATACACAGACACACACTTGTAATTGAATGAATAAATAGACAAATTCTAGGATATTCCCAAGCCACCAAATAAGCACAGCTGCGGGAACGGTATGCCAAGTTAACACAATGTCAGCACAATGTCAGTGCATGTACACACACACACACACACACACACACAGACTCACATGCGGCGGACACAAAAACATGCACACATATACACTACAACACAACTAAAGCGACTAAGTTCTCTTATCTCCTCTCTCTTTCTGTCCATCTTATCCTCCCTCTTCGTCGCTCATTCCGGGTCCCCGCTTGTCACAGTTTTATAATTCATAAACGCTTCATAAACTGACAGGAAATGGATGTCCCTGACTCGTGTACATGTGGCTTGTACTCTGCCTGACATCAAAGAGTGAGTGAATGAGGGATAGAGCGGGAGAGAGGAGGACAGAAAAACATCATGTATGCAGTGTTCTTACAGTAAATGTACAGAGCAGTCATGCATATGTACTGTGCAGCATTTAGCATGCAGCGCATCTTACAGTGGCACAGTTTCTTTCACAGACAATATGAGATGAGAGGAAGAAAGCCTTAAGAATCTTCTTATTTCAGAGAATAAAATATAAAAATTGATGAGCTAAAGGTGATTAAAGTGTAGTATGTTTGTTTGTTTGTGGTGTCGTTGAGCTTCTAGTGTACTCTGATTGTATCAGGATATCATCTGGATAAAGATAAATGCATTGAAATCTCAACCAGGTGTGAATCTTGCTTTCTCAGAAAGAAAACAATTAACCAAAATATCTTCTTTTCAGAAAGAAATGTTACAGCAAGTCACCTCTACACACAGAGCTACACACCTGTAATTATAGAGAAACAATAAATATTGTCCCAATAAAAACAAAAGTTACCTCCCAGAGAAAAAAACAGTCAGTGCCACACAGAGTAAAATAAAACAAGCTTGATACCAACATATTTCCTCCATAAAAATATATATTTATGTCTTGTTCTCCATATATATAGATATGAACTGCTTGTTAATACCAGGTGTGCTGTGAATGGGGTCCATGTTACTGTAAGTGCAATGTGCTTTAACGTGCCTTTTCCTCTACCCACCAATAGTTTGTGTGCGGTCGGCATGCAGTGAATGTGTTGTTGTGTGTCTGTGCAGGTGTGCTGAGGTGTTAAGTTCCCTCTGTGATAAATGAGCACGAGAAAGCCAGGAAATGAGGAGAGAGAGAGAGTGAAGGAATGAGGGAGCGTTATGTATAGGATGGAGACAGAGCATGAATGAAAGAGAGACCAGAATGTGCATGAATGAAGCGGGGTGGAGAGGGGGTGGGTGGAAAGTGATGGATGAGCCGTGCATGGCCTCTGTTTCAGGTGAATCTCTGGGGAGTGTTTGACCGCGCCGGGGATCTAAATGATCACCTGGTAATAGAGAGAGGGAACAGGGTTTTAAACGGAGATGGGGACAAAAATGATCACCCAGGTGGCTGCGGGAACGAAGAGGGAGGTGGGGGAAGACAGAAGCTGGAGAGCCAAAGAGATGGTACGTAGAGGAATTATGAAAGAAAATAAAAAAGAAAGAACAGTGTGAAGACAGATATACTGTATGACCAAAAGTATGTGGACACCCTTTTCCACGTTCTTTTGTGTGCTTTTAGTTTGCAGCTGAACGACGTGTATAAAAAAAACATTTTGTGATTATTTTATACTGAAAACAATATAAATATAATGACGTAATTTTTTCTGGGGTCTGTACAAAACAAGCATGTTCCCTCGCATCTGGAGAATATGATTTGCAGTAATGAATTGTTCAGCTCTGTTTTTTTTCGTGCTTAGGGATGGATCTCTTAGCTTCAATTAAAGTAAATCTTGATAGCGTACAATGATATTTTCATTTCATAACATATAATTGTTTTACAAGTTTGGTGTGGAGGAACCACATGGTGTGAACCGGAACCTTATTGTTCTATGTCAGTACCTGATGGGAGCAAGAAAGGGAGCCAATTCCCACGGACAAAGAGTGGAGGCTGTCCTAGCGGCTGTAGGAATGAGGCGTCCACATACTTTTGGCGATGTTGTGCAGCTGAATGCTAGAAACAAGCGTGTGCAAAAGCGCGAAGAGATGCGAGGCGATGGCGGGGAGATCGGGAAGCAATGAACGGATGTTTAGGTAATGAGAGCAGAGAAAACGAGGCAGAGAAAAGGAGGGATGATGATGGGAAGATCTGGAACAGAAAAATGTTTGAGAGAGAAAAGGAGAACATGGACGTTTGAGGAAGAACAGACTGAGAATGGGGGTGAAGAAGAGAGAGAAAGAGAAAGAGGAGGTGTGCAACCAAGCAGAACCTGTCTCGTTCTCTTTCATCAGCCATCACCGTGGAAACTAGCCTCTTCCTCTCTCTCTCTCTCTCTTTTCCCTCTCTCCCATCTTCTCTCTCCTTCGCCTGGAAAGAGGTAATCAGAGAGAGTGAGAGAGGTAGGGACAGTGAGAGAGAGAGAGAAAGAGGCACAGTCACCCACACTGAGCTGTCAGAGGCGTTCTGAGGAAACAAGCAGTCCAATTTGCTCTGCTTTTCAACTTCCTTTTCCTAGCTCTTGCTCACTCCCTCCTCTTCTTCGCCTCTGTTTTCTAGTCGACGAAACGCTTTATATTCTGACTGCATGTGTTTGTGTGCGCGTGTGGGCCACTCACATGCAGCTTTTTGGACTACACATCAACTGATTAGGGACAGCTCCCCCGGGAACAAGGCTGTCCTCATCACAATTACTACAGCACTGGTCAATTGTTCAGATGCCTAAAATGACCTGCGTTTTTGTTTTTTGTTTTTTTTTTCGCACAGAGGCAAAGGAAAGATTAACATGATGGTACAACATTGTAAAACCTCGTAGCGAGGAGGTTGGGATGGGTACTTGAGCAGATGAAGAGTGTTTATTCAACATGCGAGTCTGCAGTTTGCATCTGTTTCCTACGGACAGTAAACATGAGCTCCTTTTAACCATGACCACGATCATTTCCTGACCTTACCTGAGTTGTTTTTAGCTACACCAGTGACTCAGCTGTATAAATTGCCATAAAATTTTGTCCAGAAATTCATGGTTCCCAGGTGATGTACCCCAATGACTCTGGGGGTCTCTTGTTCACATTTGTGGGTTTGAATGGAACATTTTGACAACCGATCCTATCCTCTGAAATCCCATCTATTTGTCAATTGATCCAATACTTTGGATTATGACCAAATTCCTTGCCAAGTGAAGTAACTAAGAACGTGGTGAACATTACCTGCTAAAAAGCAATGTTACAGCCTCACAGAGCCACCTGCATGGCTGTGGACTCTTATGATCGTTCTCTTCACACAGTAGCTAGGAAAGGATTATATGAATCATCTAGTCCAAGGCATCAAAAAAGAAAATGCTTATACGGGTCATCTAAAAGGGCACAATTATTATGTTGGACTTGTTGATGTGAACACATTTGGTGCCCCTGCTGTGTGTTTTGTGTTGCATTCTGGACAAGTTAAAATCCTTGAATTATTCACTGGAGTTAGACTGAGATTGGCATAGTTACAATTAACCATCTTTCTGTAATATTTAAGGTTATGTTCATTCTCAAGTTTTTTCTGTGGTGCCCCCCTATTGAAGCTGAAAAAAACGCATCCTCCCCCCAACTTAAACTGAATCAGCTAGTAACAATATTGCAGAAAGTAGTAATAAAAATAGCTTCTTCTGTTTCATTAAGCAATTAAGCAAGTTAAGTTTTACATACGACAAAAGAGACACAATTTAACATATTTGCTTCAAGACAATCTGTGTTTTCCTTCCTGTGTGTCCATCTTGTGTTTATTTTTTTAGTAATTAAAGTAATTTACAGCGATTTATTCTGTTTCTGTGTTTGACCTGTTACTCTGCTGTATGTTCAGTGTGTGTGTGTGTGTGTGTGTGTGTGTGTGTGTGTGTGTGTGTGTCTATGTGTGGGACAGAGTTAGTTCAAGGACAAACAGCTGGCACCTCATGGCCAGCTCGTCACAATCGCGGGGGCATCTGGACACGCAGTGTTGTTTGTGTTTGTCTCCTTTTTAACCTTGATTTGAGGCACAATTATTTTTTTCCAGTGGAATATTTTCATGGTTTAGTATGCACATTGCATTGCTTGCATGTAATTTCACAAACAGAACTAGACTGGTACAGATATTTATGTTTTTGAAATTAAACAGTATGTTAAATGTTCAGAGTTGTTTTGATATGACGATGCAGTTTGATTATATTGATATTGTTATGATGATGGAAGATAACCAAGGAGAGTTTGAGATACCAGAGTGAAAAAAGATGAACGAAGGTGAACAAATGGAAAGTAAGATGTGATGTGAAGCTAAATAATAAAAGCGTTGTGTTTCACCTCTACCTCTCGACTTTTAAGCCCTTGGGTTTGCTTTCATACACATTTTCAAAAATGTGTGTGTGCTCAACTCTGTGTCTATCTCAAGAGCCCTTTCAGACGTGGAAGCTGTAACAGTGCTGGCTTCATCTGTCCATCAAAGTATGGCGTTCAAACATGTTCTGTGATGCCTATAACCAAACATGAGAGGCAGTACTTGTCCTTCTCTCTTTCCTGTGTCTTTTGTTTGGGACTGTGCTGTCTAATCATGACGTCATGGTTTTTCGTACACTGCGCATGTGCATGTCTATGTTCATATGTGCATGTGTTCATGCATACAAGTGACAGCAGCAGCATACTGGGCCCACTAGGAGAAACTAAACCACATGACTCAGAATAAACACACATGCACACGCTTGGACTCCCATCCCCATTCGCTGTGTCCCATCATGCCTTGCTGCGACTGTGGTTACAGCGGCCCTCAGGCCACGTTGACCTTTGTGAGGCAAATGTCTCCTGATAGATGCTCCTGCTGTGTGTGTGCGTCTGTCTGAAATGTAGTTTGTGTGTGTTTTAGCTATATTGGTATGTATGCCGTTGTTTCCCTGTTTATTAGTTTGATGCTAATTAGACTGAATCCACCACAAATACACATACTCTTGAATGCCCATGTACGCACACACTTACATGACCTTGAGGTGCACCCGAATTAGAGAAACAAACTAGCAGTGTGACGTGGTCGGTCCAAAACACAAATAAGCTTTTTCATGTGTGTTTCAGTGTTACTGTATGTGAAAATCAAAATGTGTGTGTGGTTACTTGTGATCATAAACATTTGTATATGTGAAATGGTTATCTGTGTGTGGAACTGACACAATCAGGAGAGAAAATTATTGTAGATACAAGTCAAGCCAGTCTACAGACATTTATCCAACTGTGTACAGACCCCTTATGGGTTTGTCTGCTCCAGCTCCAACATACATGCATGTTGTGTAAATCACTTTGAGGAAAAAAAAATCTGAAATCATAGGGGAGAAATTCATATTTTTTGGTTTCACAATGACTCCACCTAAATTTGCATTAAAGTTTTGGCATAAGGTTCATCTTGATGGTGTTTACTCTGCCAGCTAGTGAGAGTACGAGGAGCTTCCAGTATTTTATGTCTTGTTTGAGCAGTGCTAAAAGGGCTTCAGTATAAGAAATAAGTTTACCTCACTGTCTAAAAGATGACAGAATCTCAGCATTAGCTGACAGAGAGGATGTATGTTCTTATATATAAAGAAGAACATCGTCTACATATTGCAAAACTTTATGTTCTGTACGATCTTGTTATTCCTTGTATATGCAGGTCATAGGGTTGGGTGATATCTTAAAATTTTCCAACTGGGCACCATCATCCCAACAACCAGCAATTACAGATATAGTACATATTGGTTAGTATTTTAACAGTCCCAACAGTTACACAACAATGGGAAAATATTCTGGCTCTCACTCGTTTTTCAGTTCAGTGTGTGTGATGTTACTGTGCTGCTGAACAAGTCTCTCGCAGAGTGGTTGCTTTCACTCATTATTTGGAGGTACCATTAAGTTAGCCAGGTTCGGCTATGTAGCATGCAGTAGGGATAAGAAAAGGAAGAGCAAGTAGTCCTATTATTTTATGAACCCCCTCTGATCAGGCAAAATAATATTGGGAAGTACTACATCCAAACGGCCACTGATATAATTCCCCTAGAATTTTGCTGTGCACATTTAATAATGAAAGTGGCCATTAGGAAATGCATGGTAATTGTTCTTTGTACTTCAGTATTAGTGAAACGGCTGCTTGGTGAAGTCTCAGGGAGACGGCCTTAATCGCTGCAATAACCTCCACTACTGTGAACAGCTTGTCAAAATCTACTGCTTATGTTGCATCTTAATAAGGGACATTAATTAGGAGCCTCCATTCAGTCAGCCATCGTGGAGAGATTTGGACGTGCGCAGGTTTGAGTAAAATTACAAGAACTGAAGAACTCTTAAAGACATAAAACGTGAACAGCAAATAATTGTTTATTGATTAATTGTGTACTCTCTTATCTGGAGATAAACCTGTGTGAGTCTATTTTATTGGTCTTGTTAGGGATCTGTTTATCTCTCAAATGAGATCACAGATTTTCTTTCAGAGGAAATGTGAGCAACGATTTTAATTATGTTTAAAAAGCTCTGTTATTACAGAAAATGTGTTAAGCCTGTATATATTGATGGCTCTTTATTTTTATCCACTTGAGGCCCTTGCAGTGGATTTTGCCGTAGAAGCCACATGCTCCATTTCCAAGTGTTAGAACGCAGATTAGATATTAATATTGGTTTTATATTAAGAAATGTAATGTTGTATTTGTGTTTTGTTGAAGCTGGTGACATTGAATTAAATACCTACACTAAAATAATTAACTTTTTCTGAAAGGTTAGGTGGATCTCTACCTCTGTCTCCTCTGGAGGTTTTGTTCTGAGCCAAAGAGCTTAGTGATATTTAAATAGAGCCATTGCGACCTGAAGGGCTAATATCATTGAAGTTGAGGTTTACAGCATAATCAATCTGAATTAACAGAGAGAGGGGGGGAGAGAAAGAGAGGGAGAGGAAAGCAAATTGAGGAGGTGAAAGTGACAGAGGCAAAGGAAATGGAGATGTTGATGTCAAAGGAAGAAGGTTGAAAGTAAGACAAACCTCTACAGGAAAGATCAAGATGAAGGGATGTAATCAAACCTGTCTGCTGCAGTGATCCTGGATTTGTTGACAGCTTTTTAATTCCTAAATCAGAAATTTAAAAACCTTTTCAAGCCAATCTTTGTGATGAACTTATTCGTAAACTCTTTCTCATTTACAATACGTTGTTTGGCAGTATGTGTATGCACACACACACATACAGCCTGGTTGCACTGTTGCACTGGTTTCTCTTTGATGAGATCACAGGCTGGTTGTGACACATAAGTCTTTGTGACAGCTACTGACTCACTCACTGATACAACATTTGGAGGTAGTTCTCAAAAACTTCAGTGTGGGCAACACACACATTTAGTTGCAGACTGACAGCCGTGTCTGTGTCTGTTCTGTTGATCCAGAACTCATCCACATTGTTATTCTGCTCCATCTCTGGTCCATATTTGTCCTCTGATAGGGTGACAACCTATCCATGTTGTTTTCTTACTACTAACCCTTCTATGCTGGGATACAGCATAGAAGGGTTAGTAGTAAACTGCAACTGAACAGGATAAGCAAATATAAATCATCTATGAATGAATACACAATACAAAGTTTAATGTCTAAAATGACTAGAAAGTGTATACCTCAGCCAAAGCTGGACAATCCAATAAATCTGTTTGTCTAATCATTCTTAGACATGAATCAAAATACATATATATATACTATATTTTTGTCAGCAAATCTCATGAAAAGACCAAAACCAACACTTGCATTAGTCTGTCTCACTAAACCATTAGTTCCTTTTCGAGGGCTTTTGAGGTTTCTGTTTGTTCCATTTGTTTTCGAGGGTGTATGAACTGACAATCAGTAGATGAAAATATTAAAAAATCAAGACATGACGTGGCTATTTTCCTTTTTCTGCCACTCTAAACACATATCAGATCAGTATCAAGACTAGAATCCTTAATGATGCAACATACAAACTGTTGCCTTGTAGGGGCTCAGGAGGAAGCGAGGGTTGTCCACTAATCAGACGATCGGTGGTTCGATCCCCCTGCTTTTCCTTGAAGCATCCTCGGGCAAGATACCGAACCCCAAATTGCTCCCGAAGGCTGCGCCATCGGTGTGAGTGTGATTAGCGCCCCTTTTGGTGAACAGTTGGCACCTAACATGGTAGCCAATCAGCCGATATTAATGTGTGTACGGAGGGGTGAATGTGATATGTGGTGTAAAAGTGCTTTGAGTGCAGTCAATTTGCCATTACTATTAACACTTTGTATGTAGCAATCACAGTTTTTATGTTGTGCCCTAAATGTTTCATTTCAGTGATTTGTATGATTGCTGTTTTGACAGTAAAAGTATCATATTTCAGTTCATACTGTCAGCTACATATCTCCGTATACGCTCCCTTCGCTGTTTGTGTGTGTGTGTTTATGTGTGTGTCTTATTGTTTTAAAGATTCCCAGTGCGCTGTTTGTTACTCGCACATTATCATGATGAACATGCTGACCTGAAGGTCCAACACAGCAGTCTTAATGACTCTCCCTATGTGTGTGTGTGTGTGTGTGTGCATGTGTGTTGAGGTTATTTTTAGCAGACCATCTTTAGTGTGTTATAGTGTGACGTCATCAGGTGCACTAACACAAAAGTGTGTGATAATGAGGGTTGTATTCTGTGTGTGTGTGTGTGTGTGTGCGTGCGTGCTCTGCTTTTAACTGTGTTTATTCAGTTGTGATTTAGATGCTCGGCGCACGGCGAGAGAAATAAAAGCAGCCATCCATCTCTCTATTGCCTGCAGACCATCCTCTATGCTCATCAGTGAGTGTGTGTGTGTGAGTGTGTGTGTGTGTGTGTGTGTGTGTGTGTGTGTGTGTGTGTGTGTGTGTGTGTGTGAGTGTGCATTCACTGGCATCTGATTGCATGAGGCCGTTTGGTGCTCCATACATCAGGATGGTTCGATACATTAAAAGGCAGGAGGTATAATAAATTTCCCGCCCGGCAGACACAAGGTAGAGCTCTCTGACTGATGATGATTTACATCTTAAAGCGTCCAACAGGAACAGCTAAGCTAAAGTCATGAGATAACTTTTGTTATGATATGGCGCTATATAAATAAAATTGAAAATTTGAATTAAGGCTACAATTACCTTGTGTGACTCCAATCAAAACTAGGCCACATTAAAGAATAAAGACAGGTTGTTTTTTTTTAAATTATCAACAAATCCCATGAAAAGACAGAAAGCAACAATGATCCTGCTAACAAGTGTTTTCTGTCTAGCCAAAGCCTGATATATCTTCTTCCTCTGTGCCAGAGAGCTTCATTGTTGTCCAGAAACGATTTAAAACACATCAGTGAGACACACTGTTGAATTGGCATTTTCATTACAATAAACATGGGCACTGTAGTCAGTCCCTCATCACAACAAATCTGTAATAATCCTCAACCTAAAATACTGCCCAATAAATGCAATATTTACTCTGTTTGAGTAAGTAGTTAGAGGAAATTACTTACTTTTGTTTAAAAAAACATCCATGTGAATGAGATCCACAGACACATCAAAACATCTTTCCATGGCTCATTGTTTCTTGACAAAAAAATAGAAATATAGAATAACACCAGGCTTATTCATTAAAGGCAATTCTGAGATTTCTTTCAAATTACGTTAAATATGTTGGGAAATAGTTGCTGAGAACATGTGAAAAGACTTTGAACGATATATTAATGAAATGTGGAATTTTTCACCAGTTTTTCAGTCCAGGATTTTGTGGGCGGTCCTTAAAGGGTGGCTCGATGACACGCTGAGGCCACCCTGAGCATACCCCTGCACCCCTAGCAGAGAGAGAGAGATGAATTCATCTCGCTCAGAGCGTTTTAAAGTTAGTCATGTTATTTTCTGAACTCATCTGACACGTTTCAGACGCTACAAAATGGCTGCTTGACTGCTCCCACGAGTGAGCATGGCTTCATTCGGTGCTGAGAATACTGCTCATTGTTATATTTTTGACACCTAATGTCATAAACTCGTCGATATTTTAATATTCCTTAATCTGAGGTGTTATCTGTAAAGGTCTAGTGTGTAAGATTAAGGAGTATTTCTTTGCAGGAATGGAATACAATATTCATAACTATGTTTAAATGAGCCCTTTATATTTACAGTGAGAGCAGGTCCTCTTCCATGAAGTCTGCCATGTTGAATCGCCATTTTTGTACAGTAGCCCGGAATAGACAAACCAAACACTGATCTAGATATGGCCTTTTCACAGTTTCACAGCTAGGAGTTTGGAAGGAGAGTGTGAGAGGTCGGAGAGTATTCATCCAACTTCACTGCTAGGTGGCACTAAATCCTACACACTGGACCTTTAAGGATGCAGCTAATTACAGTTAATTAATACAACAAGAGTCCAAGCCGATGTGTTCAAATGTCTCCAGAACGTAAAGATATTAAGTTTACTTAAGATTTAAGATGACTAAGGAAACCAAAAAATATTCAGATTTAAAAAGCTATAACCAAAATTATACTTAAATCAATCAGTCAATTATAAAAATAGTTCCCAATTTTCTCTAGAGACACAAAAACTCCTCACACTGGATCACCAGGACAGAGAATGGAGAGCAGGAAACGTGGATACAGACACAGATTTAAGTAAATGCATCCATGGCATCCATTTTGAAATCATGTGTGAGTTTCTGCCTTTCATTTGTGAACCGGCATCTTCACACAAAAAAATCAGAAATCCATTAATGAAAGTATGAAAAGATGAGGATGACAGCATTAAGAGGCTGTTCAAGGATGATTCTGCACATACACTCGTGTTTATTTGTTGTAGCAAAACAGCCTTTAATTCATATGAAAATTTTACAGATCATTCCTTTATGAAATCTAGATACCAAACACTCTGTAAACGTCTTTTTTGTTAATCATAGTCTCAGTTAGAGTTTAGTTACTATCCGTGAGCTGGATGAATCAATTTATGAATGATTTTCTGAGTGTGGGTACTGGAAAGAACCTCTTCATATGCAAATAAGCAATTAGGTTGAGACGTTCGTTGTTCTTCTTCAGCCTCTATCCTCCCATTTCTCCTCGAATTCCACTGTGTCGTTTTACCACCGAACCTCTTTCAACCACCACTTCCTCTCTCTTCATCCTCCTTCATCTCCCTTTCTCTCCTCTTCCTCTTCATCCCTCCTCAGTCATCCCCCATCGCTCTCTCTCTCTCTTCCTCTTTCTATCTCCTGTGGTGTTGACCATGTGTGAATGGGACTGAATGATGGGTGGGAATTAAGCTACATGCAGCGTACACACACACTCACACACAGCATGTACATAAACACTCTTCCACATGCGCAAGCAACACGCACAAGGGATGCTGTGTGTGTGTGTGTGTGTGTGTTTGAGGAGGACTTGTACCAAGGAGGATGAGTCACTCTCTGCCCGACACACGGCACGCTCGTAGGAGACTGCATCCTAGTCGATACAACACAAACACACGCACACACACACAAACACACACACACCAACTGACATGCACTGATATAAAGGCTTTTACTTGCATGCATGATTGATAGTGTTCATGTATCAGTTTAATGAGCTCGCTTGATGTGTGTGTACACTTGATGTCTGTATTTTAGCGTGTGTTTCTGTATTCAAAGTGGTAATCGTGTGTGTGTGTGTGTGTGTGTGTGTGTGTGTGTGTGCGTGTGTGTGTGTGCTGGGTGTGATAAGGCTTTTCATTGGTGTTTCCCACATATACCCTGAAGGCTACAGCTCTGTCCTGCATCATCTGTCATCTCTCTCTCTCTCTCTCTCCTCTGCTGGTTTTTCTGCTCTTCGTATATATATTCATGTACTTGTATGTGGATGTGTGCATGTTCACTCTCCTGAAAATGTGATTTGAAGCAGTGCAATCACTCAAGATGACTGATTATTGATTGAACAATCAAACTTCAGCTGTTTTTGCAATTATATCTGACATTTTCATGACTAAAACATAACCGACTAATTAATTTTAACCTAGTACTAACCCTAATCATACATTAATGTTGCTGTGTAGATACTCATACATGATAGCCAAGGGAGCTAGTCGTTGCTGCCATCATAACAGATCAGAACACATCAGAACAGTTTTGCATTTTAGGCATTTAAGTGCAACGGTAAAATTATTCCAGACTTTGCAGTACTTCTTTATTTAATCTTTATTTTTATTTGGATTCCCATTAGCTTCCACAAAAAGGTTGCTAGCCTTCCTGGGGTCCACACAGAAATAACAATAACAAGACAGCAATTTAAAATCACAGTTTTAATAAGACTTCAGTATAAGCCGAATATGAATAAGTGCAATGATTCTACACAAGAAACAAGCATTTCTCATTACCCATAAGAGTAGTGCCTGTGACCATTAAAGAATGATGTAAGCGACGCCCTGTTGAAAGATACAACTTCCACAGCAAAGACAAAGTTAGCAAAGTTTACATGGCATCATGGCGTTATTGCTCAGAAAGTTTTGAACCAGAGTTGGGAGCCAGCATCTCACAGACAGATGGAATAAGTAAATTTACTTTGGTATAAATTGATCTTGATCTCGATTTCATCCATCTGTGTGGAATACCAGCAGAAATCCAGTGTGTGTTCAAGTAAAACAAATAGTTTTTCATTTTATCTTGTGTAAGAATAAAGATGTGAACTTCTCTGTGTTTCTCCTCTGCAGGAACATTCAGAGGTGTGTGTAAGAAGATTGATCACTTCCCAGAAGACGCTGACTATGAAGCAGATGCTGCTGAATACCTCCTCCGTAAGTTTGATAAAACACAAGCACAACACGTGTGCATATATATACATACACACACACACCAGCTACTATTACTGCCTAGTCTGACAACAAGAATAAGCCCAACTCAGCGTCTGTCTTTCAGCCTTTTATTTCACCAAGCTCTCACCAACGACTAAAAGTCAGTCCCAGTTTTACTCTTGTCCGGCTGCTTCTTGCTCGCTCACTCTTTTTTATCTCTTAGCTTCCTCCATCAACATCCTCTTCAGTCTCTTCGCCTCTGTCATTATGTCCATAGAGGCTGCTTAACCCAGTTACATTGCCTGCTTGCCCAGCTCCAGTTCTGGCATGACACCGGCTCTGTAGTGCCATAAAGTGTTATGTACTTCTTGCAGGTGATTGTACCCAGAGAACAAAGTGACATAGTGCAAGAACAACCATACTGGAGAATCCATTCATCTGATTACACATCAAGGGCAGCAAAATGTTTTTTAAATCTGTTATTTTATGGTAGAAAAGTTACACAATGCCATCCATTCCAACGAAGGTAGTTAGTTACCGACGTGCATCTGTGTCGACCTTAGAAATAACACTCTTGCTGTTACTGCCGTAAGTTGTAAGTTAGTTAGACAGACAGACTAACGATTGCAGTCTACATTAGATCAGACAAACAGTGAATTGACAAACATCTTTTTATGAAGAGAAACACTGAGGTGTGTGCAACCAGCAGAGATGATATCGCTGCAGATGTGATAGAATTATGTCACGTAACATTGGCTTGCAAGAATGAAAGGTAGCTACAAAAAACACAAGAGAGGAGACAGATGAACAGAGAGGATATGATGGAGAGAACAACAGATGTAAACAGATGGCAGAGTTTTATCAGTAAACACGAGAAAAACAAGAGAAAAAACATTGGCATGATGAGAAAATGACAAAGCACAAAGAAAGGAGCACCTTGTTATTTCCAGAAAGAGTAATAGGACAGAGGTACACAGGAAGCATCCATACAGATAGATAGAGAGGATGGTTTAGTGGATAACAGAGAGGAGGGGGCTCTGTCTGTAAAGACAGAGTAAAGATGGACGGAGTGAGAAAATAGCAACAACAAAAAAAAAGAAAAAGAAAAATGGATTCAGCCTGTGCTTCTTTTTCATCGCTTCACTGAACACAGAGCAACATCCCCAGAGGCAGCCAATTAGATCACAGGCCTCAGAGCCAGCCAGCCAATGGGGAGCGGGGACCTAGTGACCGGCATTTCATACAGCCCAGGGGTGTGGGCCAGAGGGGCGGGGCTTATGGCTCAACCGCGCAACGCCACTGGTCCCTGCAGCTGTCAGTCATGTTGGAAACGAAAACAGATTCACATTCAGGCAAATATTTGACTCGCAGGGTGTTTTGGTTATTTTGTAACGATACACCTGAGATGTACGAGTACGCATCAGCTGTTATGGAAAAAATTCCACGCAGCTCAGTTCTGCATGACAAGCTGTTTACAAATATCCTTCAATATGGTGTCACATCATGCACACATATGGGGTTCTGACAAATATTTCACTCCCACTGAAGCCTCGCTTTCATTTTCATCATCTCCGCTATTCATTATTTTCCTCTTGCATATGTGTCAGCGCGACTCTCCATCTGTCTTGGTTTTAGTCCATCTTTTCCCTCTTACATCCATCTCCCTCTCTCTCAAGCGAGGCCTCTGAATGCTTTAACATGTTCTGGATTCAGACGCAGTCAAGCATGTAGCAGCACACTGGCCAATGTGTGTCTGTCTCGTGTGTGTGTGTGTGTGTGTGTGTGCAAAGTGAAACATTTTTTTTTTATTGTTTTAGCTCTGTCCTCCAGCACAGTGGATTTAAAATGAAACAGTGACTTTAAAGTACTAACTGATGTGGAACCGTGCAGACATTTTGACTGTTTTTATTCCATTTTATCTTCATTTGGTGAATTAAATTGTTTTTGCACTTTAATTCCAGTTTTAATGTCTCGAAATGAATCAATTTATCACAGGAAACATCCTGATTTTAAATAAAAAAGGTTGGCAGCAAGTCATCACAGGTCACAGCTGAAAATATTACAACCAATGACAGTATAAAGAATGGGCAGCGTAAGTGTGATGTCACCCACAGGTTTCTGAAGAGCCGTTTTGAAGCTCAAAATCTGTGGCTCGGGCTGCCCCATGTTGGTAGGCCTGCCTCTTCCGCCTCCTCTAAAAACCGGCAAAGACGTGGATCATTGGTGGACCTGAGGCGGGCTGAATGATGCCTGGTTGCTCAAACAAGCCACCTGTAACGACACCTACCTGTCAATCAAAGCAGCCACGCTGTGAATTATGCATAACTTTCCACCATAACATAATTTGAACAACTTGAAATTCAGACCGAGTACAGTTGGTAAAGTAAAGTAGCTATAGCTGTTGCAGACTGTAAACATGTTTTATTCTACTGTGAAGTTGGACATTTTAACATGGGGGCTTATGGAGATTGACTCTTTCTGCAGCCAGCCTCAAGTGGACATTTGAGGAACTGCAGTTTTTTGGCACTTCTGCATTGGCTTTACTTCACAAACATGGAGGTTGCCACTTGATTACAAGTAGTTTCACTTTGTTAGAGGTGTGGCCCTGCTCCTGAACCTCATTAATTAACTTTACATAAAGTTAAACTGTCACATTCACATGAGCTTCTTACCTCTGACTGAATTTGTCCATTTGTATTCAAATCACATCTTTCATACTGAGCACAGTCTCATAGGATGTTATCTTGACCATCCCATGTACCCATTTTTGTCAAATCTGAAAGCTGTTTGCCAACCTTAGAATAATTCTGGGGGTTATATTCAAACCCATCGTGACAATTGAAAAAGCTTATTTGGAAATCTGTTTCAAATAAACATAAACCAGCTGTCAATACTAACAGTTTCATCCTGCAACAACTTTACACAGCACAAAATGTTTGTACCTTTCAGTTATAAATGTGTTTCTACTTCCTTCTTGTGTGTGTTTGGGTGTACAGGTGCTGTGCGTGCCTCCAGTATCTTCCCCATCATGAGCGTGGGCCTGCTGTTCCTGGGGGGGCTCTGCGTGGCCGCCAGTGAGTTTTACCGGAGCCGACACAATGTCATCCTCAGTGCAGGGATCTTCTTCGTCTCTGCAGGTCAGTCTGGACTGTGTGTTTGTGTCTTTTTGTTGGAAATAGTGTCTTCTCTATTTTTAGAGAGGAGGTACAGTGATCAGTCATCAGTGTACTAGATTGCATGAACTAGGTCCTGCATTTGGAGCAAGAAGTTGTTGTTCTTCACTGAAGGACACGTCGTTTACATCTTGACTCTAATGTAGAGCAGTGATCAGGTTTGGTTTAGGAAATGTATTGTACACCCTAACAGGTGAATTCATCTCATAACCTTGTGTCAAGGTGTCTTAGCTACTTCCACTTCATCCAGGTTGCACATCCTGTTATCATTGCTCTATAATCAATGATCAGGTATTACTTTTTAACCCTGAATTTAGCCCAACTTCTTGGTTACTTAAGTTGTGGTGATATTGTTGCTTGATAATGTCAGTGATTAAATGTTTTGTACTCTGATTTTCTCCCTGATGTGTGTCCGGTGCATCATGAAGTTCAGACAGCTCAGAGTATCCCTTCAGAGTTATGAAAAACATAGATATATAAAGAGAAATGTTTCACTTTTAGTGCATGAGATGCAGCACGCTGTAAGTGTACTGATGTTCATCTCCATGACAACACTGTTAAACACAACATAGCGGCCATTTTAGCTGCAGCATCAGCCAAATGACTTAAAACACCTTCGTCTTACAGGAGGAGCATAGCAGGTTCAAATCTGTGTGATCTCAAGGTAATTAAATACAAGGATGTCCGCTGCATTTGAGATAGCAACAAGGGACGTGTGTGTGTGTGTGTGTGTGGAGCAACTTTAAACAGAGGAGGTGCAGCACTCAAATATTTGTAGAAGAAGCCCGTTAGGCATCTAAAGCACACAGAAGTGCCTGTGTGAGCAGCCAGAGTGTGGAAATTGGGCACAGCAGCTGATTAATCAATCAGCAAGAATACCGTGATGCCGCTGTGATGCACTGCGAGGGTGTGAGAGTGTAAACACACATACATACTCACACACATAATCTATCACATGGATGCTGACACTCTCATAAACACACACACACACTTACACTCTTGCCCCTGACACACACACACACACACAAAGGGTTGTAATTGCTGTTTAGTGGGATGTGTAGGGTCCCATTGGGTTTTGTAGTAAATTCATGGAGCCAAATTGGTAATTATTTACCACAATAGTGTGAGGCTGATTCTGGTTAATTACAGCTGGCTAATTGTCCCCATTCTGTGCGTTCCACCACACTGCATGAGCACTGTATTCTGGACTAATGATATGGAATAAGAGCGCCCAGCTGTGTGGAATGACTCTCCAACGTTTCTATCAAGATCCACTCCCTCTCTCTGATGTTCGCCTCCCGTTATTTGTTTTGTTTCATCTGGCTGTCGCCCTCGTCACTCCTCTTCTCTACCCGTGGCCCTCAAATCTTTGCTCTAGCACTTTTTCAATCACGTTTACTCTCTTTAATCTACCACTTTATCACATCTTATGTAATTTTTGATTCACAACCGTGCTAGCAGCATAGTTTCTAAGTCGGTTGGGCCACCACTTTTGTCCAGACCGAAATATCCCAACAACTAATGGATGAAATGGCATGAAATTTGGTGCAGACATCCATGCTCCCTTCTGGATAATATAAATCTTAATAATAATTCTTAGGTTTCCGTCTAGCGCCATCATCAGGTCAAAGTTTTTTTCTCCTGCGTAAAATGTCTGTATCTGAATAGGGTCTGTCTACTGTGTTTTAACGTCTGTTATAGTTGTGGTACTTGGAGAAACGAATATATTCTGAGGTGGTACGCGGTGTAAAAGGTTTGAGACACACTGCTGTAGATGCATAGTTATTGGTTCTTGTGTATTAACTTCTATTTTCATTTCCTAACCAAACTCTTTCCCTTACAGTTTGAGACATTTTCCTGTTTTTTCATTGTTTTTGTCTGGATGAGACAGCCTCTCCTCTTCCATCTCTTATTGTCTTTTTCTTTCTTTCCCGCTCTTCCAGGGCTCAGTAACATCATAGGAATTATTGTCTATATCTCAGCCAACTCGGGTGACCCGGGCCAGAGCGACAGCAAAAAGTCCTACTCCTATGGTTGGTCCTTCTACTTTGGCGCCCTCTCCTTCATCATGGCAGAAATGGTGGGCGTGCTGGCCGTGCACATGTTCATCGAGAAGCACCGCAAGCTACGGGCCAAGTCCCGCACCGAGCTCATCAAAAAGTCCGCCTTCAGCCGCATCCCGTCCTACCGCTACCGCTTTCGGCGTCGCTCCAGCGTGCGTTCCTCTGAGGCCCCCAGCCGCGATGCCTCACCGCTGGGGAAAGGCGGCTACACAGGGCCCGCCGCCTCCGAGATGCCCATGTACACGCTGAACCCACGTGAGGCAGGCAACGCTGGCACCAAATCCGGTGGCGGCATGGGCGGGCTGCTCAATTCAGAGAGAGTTCCTCCAGAGCAGCACGCTCACTAAAGACTACAGCAAGGACCCCAACCGCAGGACCACGCCCGTCTGAGAGGTGTTGGCTGCAGATATCACCCAATCAGAGTATCAAAGAGAAGGATGACGAGAAATACAGGGGGAGCGCAAGAGAAAGGAGGGGACACACAGGGTTACGGGGTGGGACAAGGGGTTTGATAAACTTTGACTGTGAACTGTGAACTTTTAGCCTTTGAACTGTGAATCCTGAGCCCTGTGAGAGTTTCAGTGTGTGTAGCAGGGTCGGTTTTGATGGAGAAGTTGTTCCCAACTCCACTTTACCACATATCACTGTAGTTATACCTGTAACTCCTTACATATGAAGGCACATTCAATTTATGTTCATAAATTGACTTTCTGGGATGAAACGGGGGTTGACCCAAGCTTAAAAGCATATCGTATAAGTGGTTTGCTGTTTGGGGCAACTTCTCCTTAAAAAAAAAATGATAATGTGAACTTAAGGAGACGAGGAAAGAGGTGAGAGACTTTGCGTGATCTTTGACCTTTTGACCTCTGTCCTCCTGACACTTTGGATAGCAGCAGCGTTGGATTAGCGCAGAGAACAGCCTCGGAGCTCCGAGCTGTCTCTCTGATTACGATGCTATTTAAAAGTGCGCCAGTTAACACCTCAGGATCGGGATTAATTCATTTTCAGTTCAGCCGGATCCAAAATACGAAGTGACGACGCAGTTTGGCAGCACACGTGTGGCACTCGTTATTATTTCTAGACATGTTGTATATACGCTCCTTTCATATTGATTGATTTGACCGAAGCTCACTTCGTGACCGACTGAACTGAAACTGAATTGAGCTCATTCCTGGTAACACTCACCCCCATCTCTCTGATCCCAGGTCAGTTGTTAAATCTGCATAGTGGTTTTGTGATGACGTACACTGACTACAGATCAGCTGTTAGGGGGGGAAAAAGGTGTGACTCAACAAAACTAACTTTAGATGGTAACGTTAGATCATTGGTGCTTCCTTTTACCCCTGTTTCCAGCCACACGAGTCGTCTCGTCAGTTTATTTTTCTTCACCTAAAACTTAAAGAGATGATCAAATATTTGTCCGTCTGTCTGTCTGCCTTCACTCATCACTCTTTCACCTTCCATATTTTTCTGTGTAGCCCCCACCCACCCGACCCATAACCCACCTCACTGCCAATGCCCTCCTCCTCTCGCCCTCTCCCGTCCTCTTTTAGGTCCTGTCTTCCGTTTGGTGTCGCTTGTCGTAGACTAGTTAGGGGTTTTTCTGGAGGTTGTTGGTTCAGGGTACTGTGGAGAGGAGACCGCTGAGCTGTGAATATGCTTTAAGGCAGAGCCAAAAAGACATTAAACAAACAGATGGAGTTTTTTTTTTTTGTTTGTTTGCCCACTACCTCTTGGTGAATACCTTTCAGATGAATTTAACATAAAGTTGTCTTTTCTTGCCAGAACAATTGTCAAAATTTGCAGCAGCAGAAATAAACACGGAGAAAATGCTCACCTCAGACTAAAAGTACACATCGCTCTTCTACATTTGAGGATCTGCAGAGAATGAACTTAAAGATAAATAGATGGAAGAGGATCACTCACAGCCTCTCCTCCTCTTTATCTCCCTTACATGTATACATCTGCACAAACACGCACAAGCTTATACACGTCTCCTATATGTACAGATCAACATAAAAATAATAAATGTATGGGCAGATTTGAGCTTAGATTTGGTGGAGGTTGTATCCGGATACGAAGCTGATGCACTCTCTCACACTCTCTGTACACCGGTGTTGGCACCATTTTGTATTAAAAAGCCAAGTGCTGGCTAAGCATTCAAGTTCTTTGCCACACATTAATATGAGCTGCACATGATTTATCGCGCTGAGTTTTGACTCTTCTGCCTCGGTGGAGAGCCCCTTAGTTTCAGCAAGATGACAGAAAGTGAGCGAGAGGGCTCGTTTATGAAAGCGAAGAGAGAAGATAGAGGGGCTCGAATCCACGCAGCGATTGGATGAATAGGACAAAGTGTCAGACGAGAGGAGAGACGAGAGGCGCAAATGAGGCTGGATCAGTGTCATCGTAGCTAAAAAGTGTTAATTGGTGACATTTAGGAGATGTTTCTGAGGTCTTAGGCATCAGTGGCTGTGAGATAAAGATGTCTCTAAATGAATAGACATGTTAAATACTCTATCTGTGCTGTTGTGGACTTCCCCGTTCCTAAATGCACCTTATCAGGCTTCATTTTTGTCTTTTTGCACAGTCTGTTGCTGATCTATCGCTTCCTGTCTCTGATGTAAGTGTAGGCAGAGAATTATTAGTAAATATAGGCTCTTACAACACATATAAAGACCCAAGAAGATGACGCTTTATTACAGAGTGCATTCATCGGGTCACTGGACAACACCTGATCACACACACATCCAAGGAGAGGGGCTGTGATGGAGTGAGAAGGAGGCAAAATAGCCATAAAACAGAGAGAAGGGGAGACTTTTGGAGAGAGATTGTGCGTAGCTAAGTATAAATGTTAACAGTATTTTCTCTCCGAGTTCTTCTGTGAGTAAAAAGTGAGCGTGAAACTCAGAGGGCACAAACAAATACACATTTCTGTTTCCTTTTTTACCTTCCTAAGCCACCATTGCACTGTTTTGTATAAACTAAACATGAAACTACACCAAGCTGATACCAGCCCCACCACCACTACCACTACTACTACTCTGAGAGTTATTACCCTGATAATAAAAGATGTTTTAAACCTCAGTCATACTGTTTAATTTATGACGCTGCTGTCTTATCCACTGTCTTTGACGCCATAAAGGGAGCTTAAAGGGACAAAACGTGTATCACCGCGGACTCGCTCTTGCTGCTGTCCGCGTGTAAATATTAATTTTGCAAGCTAACTACAACAGCAGTTGTCATGGGCTGTGAAAGGGAAAAAAATGCTTTTCTCAAAGCAAGGGCTTTTAATTTTTAAAGGACAGGAGCACACAAGGGCTTTTTATGCTCAGCGCTGCAGCAGCGTCGTTTTAAGGGTGGAGGATGTAGGAAAGGAAAGGCAAAGTCCATTTTTTGCACAGGAGCAACCGTTTTTAAACCAGCTGAACAGTTAACTAACGACATAACACGCTTCTTGCAGAGGAGAAGCAGAGGTAGGGAAGATGCAAAGACTGTACTCTTCTACTCATGTTAGCTACAGGTTAGCTGCTGGTTTTTGTTTTGCTATCTTTAGGTTAGATCGGTGAAGTAATTAGAGATGAAGATTATTGCCTTAAGCAGAGGTAGGATAATTTTAATTAAGACTTATTTGAGTTAGCTTAAGGATCAAACATATATTAGCAAAATATCGTTAATCATACTTGGTGCCAAATATTACTCAAAATCTTTCCTGTATATCACGGCCTCCAGGTTAGCTTTAGATCATAGGTTCACCGCTCTAAGTACTCTTTTTTGCACAGGATTTCCTGCAGTATACTGACTCAGCAGTAGTAGCTATGTAGCTCAGCACATCAGATGCCCCTCGGATCCTGAGGGTCCGTTAGGGGTCAGAGTTCAGATCCGCATCCATGAGCCATGTCAGCATTGACCTTTCAAACCATGCATGCCATATCCATCCGCTTCCAGTGCTTACATTCGCTGTATCTCTAATCGAGTCTCAAATGGCACCCTAATCTCTGAACTCCGTAAGGATACTGGACTGCTACATTTAAGACACCTTACGAGGGTGTGAGGGCCCGTGAGCCTGTGCTGTGTTTAATGATGTTTACTCTAATAGAGCATAGGGTGCTTTTTGAGACTAGGCCTCTGTCTATCTCTTCTTACCGCCATACAGCTTTGATACTCTGATATCAACAACAAATAATTGTATTATTAGTAAAAAAATTATTCTACTCTAAAGGTGCCACTGTGCAGAGGATGACAAACTCTGTCACATATTATAGTTATTAATCTATTAACGGGGGGTTTGATCGAAGGGAGCAGAGTTGGGGAAGCAGGGGTCGTAGTCTTTGTAATATTATATTATTCTAGTTTCATTTTCTACTTTGATGTGGTTTGTGAGATTGTGTTGTTTTGATCACATCTGAAGCCTCTGAGACGGGAGGAGAGGAAGAGACAGTGGAGCGCTCGGACGATCTCTCGTGGACATTAACCTCACCTCACTGGTGCCAGAGGTCACTTTGCAGTTTGTCAGCGGGACACTCAACACTGAAAGTGCAATACACACACACACACACACACACATGCACATACATACATGCATTCACTGTAAGGTTGCTACACTTTTGAGGACTTACTGACCCAATGCTCTACAGGCAAATGTTCTGTTACGTGTCACAGGAGCTCAATCAAATACATCGGTCTGTAAAACGAAATGAACCATTTACAATGTGAGACACTCTCATAAAACTCAACGACAGCCTCAAATACACTGTAGATTTGAACCACAGCCTCTGACAGTGCCAAAAAAAAAGAACATTTTACTTCATAGAAGTAACGCTTTATTGCAGGACTGTGTTACATTGCACCCCTGTGTATTTTTCAACAATTAGGCAGCTTCATTAACCCACATGCGTCAGTTGAATTTACTACCCTCTTAAGTTATTAAGGACAAAAATGTCCGCTTCGAAAAACTGCTGTAAAAACTTGCATTTAAAGGGTTAAAATCCTCAAAATGATTGAATGTTGAATGTAATTGCTTAAGAGGGTAGTACATTTTTTTCAGTGTTCTATATTGATCTATTAGAAAAATTTGACTTTGAATTCCAAAATTTGTCAGGAGAGAGACTTTGTTACAAAAAGTGTGCTATATGCACTAACACAGCCAAAATGATGTCCAGATAAAGAGGAAAAAATTGCCCAAATGGACAAAAATGTCCGTAGTGACGCATGAGGGTTAACTGCCAATATCTCCTGATCAAACAAATCAAATGATAAAATATAACTGCAAATTAGAAAAGTATCCAAAATAATGCGCTTTAACAACTTCACTCAAATCCTCTCTCCTGGTCGTCTGTTGGCACTTTCAAATTAAAACAGTTTTAAGCGTTACACATATCAGGGCGATGGAAGGAGGCCTTGAGCACACACTCATATTGTGATGAAATAATGATATCACAAGCGAAATTAATTTAAAATTTAGCAAATTAAGATATTAACCACAAGTGAAGATGTTAATCGTCGCGTATGAATTAATTGCTCTTACTTACCAAACTTATCTAAACAGAAAGATTTCCATATTTTAAGCACGTGTTGTGCGGGATATAGGTCCTCATAAGTATAGAAACACATTAATGCTCACATACACAGACATTTATTTATTCATTTGTGCACAAATGCGCACAGAAACACACACACACACACACACTCATGCAGTACACACTCACAGCTTCAGATTTGCCCAGTGCAGTGTGGGGATAACTGTGTCCTGTTAAAAGAAAAATCACTGTGTCATGTTTGGAAAAAAAAAAAATCATTATAAGTGTTTCTATGGGAGAAAAACAACAAACTGTTTCTGTCGCTGATGTGTCGCTCCTCAATGGAACTTCAAGTACACTGAGCCAGCTAATCGAACACGGAGGACCAGAAGAACTGTTTGAGAAAATGTGAATTTAATGGAATAGTTCTGAGACAAACACACATGCTATAAGCTCTTTACACTTTGCACTCGCTACCACACACACACACACACACACACACACACATACTAACACAAACAAGGTTACTGTGTGAGGAGGGCTTACGGGTGGAGTTATGTGCCTGCATGTTTGCGTTATATTCACGTGTGTGTTTGTGTATGTGTGTGTGTGTGTGTGTGTGTGTGTGCGTGTGCAGTTAGCCTCTCCTCACCCATGCACCCAGTGCCTGCCTGTCCTGCCTTCAGACAGCTCCCAGATCAGCCATGGGGCTTCCAGTATAACCTCCTCTGCATTCCCACGACCATTAAACGGTCGCACTGGGATCAGTTTTAGAGCTAACTGCCCCGTTCATTCCTTAGCAGATGCAGCCATACAAGATACAAGGACTGTTTTGGAGTCAGTGATTTCAGGCGGATAATGTGTATTACAAATGAATAAGGAGTTTATGTTACAAGGCTGAGAGGGAAGTCTTTTTTAATTTAATTTCAAAGGTCTGACTCGATCATCTGCCTTTCATTTTGACACACCTGCTCAGATCTGACTTGTCTCAGTCTCAGCCTGTGAGGCTGATTCAGGATCAGCAGAGGGGGCTTATCGGGATAGAGAATAATCTATCGAATCCTTAATGACATCTGGTCTTGAATCAGCACACCTTGGTGTAGCCTGCTGTTCGTTGTGTTCTCAAACTTCCTAAAATCAGACAAGAAAAAGGGAAAAAAACAAAAAACAAAAAAAAACCCTGCTAGCTTGGTCTGCTTGTAAAACTGTTGTGTTGTTGAGGTTCTGTTTTTACATGACATGGTTTCCTCTTTCAGACGACGAGAGAGGTCGACCCACTTGTACTGCCAGTTAGAATTAAAATGTCTGTTGTTTATGTGGGACGGCATACGGAGAGATTCTGGACAGGTAAATTATTGGTTTCAATGCAAGTCCCCTAAACAGACTCTATGATTAAAATAGCGGAGTTAGCAAGAGTTTTCCAGACTGCCATCTTCCTTAACAATATCCTGTTTTCTGTGTCGCCCTTTAACCCGTTAGCTAGAGAGATTTCGTAGCTGTCCTACATTTTACATATATTATTTTGACACAAAAAAACAGAGCGATTCAAATCAGCTTTTTATGGTTTCGCCTCAAGCCCCGTGTTCAGGCAGTGTTGTTTACATGCAAAACATATCCGAGGCTGCCACGGTTGACCGACCAAGGATGAAAGGCCCAAAATGGCAGGATGTTTTACCAGGCTTCGAGAGTTTTCACACTGCATCAGGTGTGTTTAGGCTCCCTCTTGCATAAACTGCTTATGTGCAGCAGCGCCAGTACATGTTAAAGGTTTCTCCTTCTTAAAAGAAGGTCACAAGATAACGTGATTCAGACCAGTTCCTACAATGCTCATGTGATATATTCTATTCTATATCAGATCTGAGAAAGCCATGCCCCAAAGAGACTAAATTGCCCATCACTTTCTACTGAGCCATGTTGTAATGGGTAGAGTCAGGCTACCAGACCAACGGACGCACACCAAGCAAATGCAATGTTGGTATTATTACAGAGTGACTGAAGGGTTTCAGCCATGCTAGCAGTGTCGGTCAACCATTTTGGTCCAGACTGAACACCTATTTGTTGAACTGTCATGAAATTTGGGAAAGATATCCATCAATACTGATGACCTATAACTTATTGTTATTCCCAGACCTTTCATCTAGCGCCACCATGAGGCTGACGTGTAAAACTTGCCATAAAATTAGGCACAGACTTTCACATCTTCTCTGGATGAATTATAATAACTTTTCATCTAAGATCAGGTCCAAGTACCTGCAGAACTAATGACATTCCTATCAGCCTTAGCCATATTTTGTCTTAGTACGCGTGCGCTAACATGCTAGCATGCTCACAGTGACAATGCAAACATCATGTTCATCGCGCGCATGCTTGCATTTAGCTCAAAGCTGTGCAGCACAGAGCTGCTAGCATGGCTGCAGACTGTCACTGTTGTAACATGACTTTGTCCATTTCAAACTGACCTGAGGACTGTTAAAAAAAATAATAAAAAACACACACACACGCCAGAACACAAACTCAGGAGAAAAGATGGAGAAGTTAGTGACATTTTTATGTATTTCTTAGTTGATTCGAGTTTGCATTTATGCTGCGTATAGTGACAAAGATGGAGCGAAGTCCCTTAAGAGGAACACCACAAAAAAAAAAGATCCAGAATATTGGTAAAAGTAAAAGATGAATATTTTATTATTGTTGTTGTTGTGTTTATTATATGTGTAGCAATGACCTGGCAAAAGAGCAAAAAGTTTTTATTTTTATTTTCAGGGAGTGTATCTTGCAGGCATTGTAGCAGTTTGCTTTGAGGTGAAACTATTCAGACAGAGATGAGGAGAGTAAATAGCAACCAGCCGTTACTCTGTGATGAAAGTGAAAAATGAAAGCGAGTAAAGACAAATGTGCAGCTGGAACCTGAAGTAGCATTAACGAATAAAAATCCCCCTGAAAATGTGGGTCGTAACTTTAAAACACCTAAAAGCGTTGTGATGGGTGACGCGTTTAAGGGTCGAAGGTGATCAACTGTTTTGAAATCTGTGTCAATGGGCAGCTTTTTATCCTGCTCCATACCTCTGAGCCCTGTCATGAGATACTTAGTCCTCAACAAACACACACACCACACACACACACCACACACACACATGCATGCAGAAACATGCTGGCACTCACATTTGTCTTTCTATACACAGGCACACTGACTGTATAACTCTCACAGCTCACACTTACAGACACACACACACACATACACAGCTGCCAGCCAGTTTCACTGTATACTTTATAATGTAAACCTCCAACTAACAGCGGTCTGACATGGACACATGCTGTGAATAAAAGCACACTTTTACTTACATGATATAAATATGATTACCTATATCTAGAGAGAAAGAATATTATATACAGTATAATAATTAGAAAATAAAGAGTCACCTTTTCAAAGTGCCTGTGGTGAGTTCATTTTGTGTTTGTGTGTGTACGTGAGTGAACGACGTGTGATCTGCTCTTACACCCTGCACACACACACACACACACACACACATAGATAGCAACATAATTCAGTGGTCTTTTCAACAAATCAACACTATCTAATCTTTAGCAGAAACCTCGCCACACAGCAACATAAACCTGCGCAATATTGATGAGAAAACGTCACACACACACACACACGGTAGATGTGCATCAGCTGTGCTGTGTCAACCGTTCTGATTTAGCCGTCCGATAGATTACTCCTCTGCTTATCTCCACAGCCACCACACAGATGTCTGAATGAAGGAAAGAAAGAGAGCGGGGAGGAAGATGAGAGTTAAGAGAGGAGAGAAAAAAGTTAATGAGGAGACTGGAGGATGTGACAGATTTGAGGTGTTTGAAGGAGATAAAGACATGGAAGCGTGGAGAGGACTATGTTTACATGACAGCGTGTGTGTGTTTGGGAGGTGTACGTGCACATACAAATGAAATCGTGTGTATGCGTTGCTCTCCATCTGTTTATTTGTCACTTTTTTCTAATCAGATTGTAACTGAAATGATGCATCTGATAGTATTCCCGCATCGATGTGAGGCTGCTGCATCATTCATGTACAGTATTTATCCATGTGTCACATCAAGTGGGCTCCATCTGCTCACAGAGCGTGTTGCAGGAGCCGCTGATCAAATGATTCTGAGGAATTATGGGTGCAGCTCACCACGAAGGCTTACAGAACCTTCAGTGTTCATCATTTAAAGTAGTAGCTCCCAACCTGAGGACCCCCACTAAACTTTGTTTATTTTTGGTGAAATACTGTTTTACATTTTCAGGCCTCTGGAAATTATTCAAATTAAACAATATGAAAAGAGAAAATCCCTCTTTGATTGCTGCCCTCAACTCACATATTGTCCATGCAACATGAGGAGTCACAAGCAAAAAAAGGGTGGGCAGCACTTACCTTAAGCTCAAACTAGACAACACTGAGTTTGCATTCGTTCAAGAGACAGGGATTCCCACATCAAGACCTGTCCATCAATACTGTTGCGATGACTTCATGCAGAAATTCATTAGGTTTGCAGAGGTGCAAAACTTGTGCACCTTTAAACCTTGTGCACCTTTAAACAATCTCCCCTCTCTATGAGGACAGCCTTTCATCTGGCCTTCAAGTGTGGCCAATCAAAACAGCTATCGTCAGCACCAACGTGGTTGGCTGAGACAAACTAGTTTTGTTTAGCACACTCCGGCCTTAACACTTGCTAAAGCCTGATTTAATTCACTCAAGGACAGGAATTCAAAGAAATGGGCTCTTATGTGATAATGTGACGTGTTTTGACATGTGCCATGTTTCTGAATTTGACTTTGTTTGTGTTTAAATGTTGTATATATGCAGCCTAATTTGTTTCAGATATGCTGTTGTGTATTATTGGAATATAAAGTAACAGCAAGACTATAAGAGTATGTATTGTGAAGAGGAAGGATTCAGTGGAGAGCTCAAATTCACCTGATGAATATTCATAACTGTGACGTCACCGATGGAGCTCCACGTCGTCGTCATAGAGATTAGAGTGGATGACAGGATTATGGGAGACTCTCCGGCACACTGGGATTGGCTGCCACTCTGCTTTTGTTCCTCTTAACTGTCTTTATGTGTGCCATTTTGTCACTCAGTCGCTCCTGACGCACGTCTCTTCTGTTGCACAGAGATATTGTGACCATCGCCCACGTTTTCCTTTTTCCCCTTTTCACCCAGGCTCTCTCTGCCATTTTTTTTTTCTTATCCTTGATCCTCTTAGCCACATTTTTCTGTTTTGAAACTCCACCCTCCCATCGAGCAGTATGGTACTGTAGTAATTGCTTTCTTCAGCTCCATTGGCCCAATAAGAGAAAATGGCCCCTTATGCTAATAGCCCATAAAAGACACTGAGCATTTCCCAGCAGGAAACCCACATCAGATTATTTTATAGTGCTGTAGCAGAGCGTAATGTCTTACCTCTATGTACTCTAAAAATAAAACAGGAATTTGTGCAGATTTCTTTTGAATATCGAAGGTCATTGCAGTGACTCTGTAGTTTGTTTGGGACAAGATATGACACACACACACACACACACACACACACACATCTGGCAATGTGACACAGAGTTGTAATATTATACCAGGCAAGCTTCTAATGTTACACAAATACAAGTGTGTGTCTGTGTCAGTGTGTGTCTGTGTTTGTGTCCCTGTTGGAGGTTGCTCTAACAGCTGTTTGTGACAAAATGAGGCTCTGAGGGAGAGTTCCTGCCAGCTTTGATCTCCTAATGATCCATCTATCTATCTATCTATCTATCTATCTATCTATCTATCTATCTATCTATCTATCTATCTATCTATCTATCTATATATATATATATATATATATATATGCCATTGTTTTTTGCAGGTTTGGTGGAGCCCAATCCACCAATGTGTGTGTATGCAATCACCAGAAAATGGTGAATGTTGTACTGCTTTTGGCAGCACATTACTGAATGTGTGTGCATGTCCTTGTCTGTGTGCATGTGTGTGTGTGTGTGTGTGTGTGTGCATGTGTTTTATAACATCTGTTACTGAACTTGAACATGAAACACTGCGTATACTTCATTATCTGCATAAACTATAGTTTGAAATCAGATATACTATACTATAAGTATATACTAATTTCATATTTAATCATGTTTTTGAACATTTCTACAGCTTGCACTCGCTGTCGCACTTCATTCTATGGATGTTGTGATTTAAATTGTTGGCGTCAAGTTTAAAAAACATGAAAGTTGCTCAGGCCTGTTAACCTTTCCATAATTAATCAGCTAAATGCTAACATCAGCAAAAACAAACACCAAAGTTTTGACCTGATGATGGAGCTTGATGAAAAGTCAGAGGATTACGATTCATCTTGAAGGGAACATGACTGCAAATTACCTGGCAATCCATCCAATACTTACTCTAGACTTTTAACTCAAGACCACAAACATGCAGGCGCTAGAGGAAAAGTCATGGGACTTTCAAGTCATTAGGATTTATCATCTGGGAACCATGAATGTCTGTACTAAATTTTGTGCCAATAAAAAGTGGTGGATCAACTGACAAACCAACATAGGTAAAAATCCACAAAATGTTTTTCCTTCATCACATGATGTTGCTCTGTCGTTGATGCCACAAAGCATCAGATCAGCGCCAGACCGGGTTGACAAATCTTCAACCAAGTTGAGCTTTTGAGGACAAGAGACACTTCTGCTCTGTGAGAAGGGCAAACCGAGTGAAGAGCACTCTGAACCATTGTCACTGACAAAGAGAGCAATGTCGTGAGTGTGTGTGTGAATGTGTATGTGTGTGTGCGCCTTGAGTGGAGTAACACTATGACCATCTGCAATGTGAAAAAAAAAAAGCCTTGGAGCTGTGAACACTGTTGAAGCAGAAAGACAAGAAGGAGAGAGTGTAAAGGTGGAGGGGAGGATGGATATTTTGGAAAATGCAGTAAAGTAACATGAAGCAGTGTCCTGACCAAGCGGCAACCTCCGGTGCTGGGAAATGAAGCCAATGCGGAAGTGCTAAAAACTGCAATTTCTCAAGCGGCTACTTGAGACAGGCTGCAGAAGTGATTCAGTCTCCTTAAGTCCCTATGTTAAAATGTCCAACTTCACAGCAGAAATAAACATGTTTACAGCCTGGTTCAGGCAACGGTTTTGGTCACTATAGCTAATTTCCCCATTTATAATAACTGTGAGGGGGATGAATTTTTTTTTTTCACTTACCTGTTCAAATTATATTATGGCTTAAAGTTACGCATTATTAAGTGTGGCTGCTTTGATTGACAGGTAAGTGCTGTTACTGATGGCTTATTCAAGCACCAAGGCATCATTTGGCCTGCCATGATGATTTGATCCACATCTTATTTAGATTAGCAGAAGAACCAGTACAAGCAACAATGGCAGCTTCCAGCAGCACATATTTTCGGCTTTAAAACAGCGTTTTGGAAACCTACGGGTGACGTAACTCCATCCTTTATATGTCATTGGTCCTGACAGAAGAGCTCCGGATTGTGTCCTGAAGAGATTCAACCTTTTTTCACTAGTTTGGCATTTAAACATGAACTACACTGTGGGAAAAATATTATCTTTATAGATTATCGAAGTCATCTGCACTGGTGTAGAAATGCCCAACAAGCTGTGAGAATGGCAGCCACATAGTCAGTTACTTATCAGCCAGTCAGTCAACTTTGCATCAGATCAGGCCAACAGCAAAGGTGTTAGTTAGTACTCTAAGTCACCCAGTCCATCAATCAGAAGGTTCAGTCAGTTATATGCATTATTATACATGTTAGTGGAGCTTATACATTGTATTGGAAGACCATTTCAAATAGCTAAATACTAAAAATTCTTATGTTGAATCAAAATTATGAGATCGAATATCAGAATTGTCAAACTTTCCACGCAACGCTATAATATACTATAATAAACGCGTCATTTTCCATCCAGATTTCACACATGCACACCCACACACACGTACACGCACATAAAGCTGAGGATATAATTGTTTCCCAGAAGCTCTTTGATGGCTGAGTCACTGAACATGTCCTGTATCATATCACGATAAGAAGAACATCAGTTTAAAGGCAGCAGCTGTTTCCCTTTCATCCTCTCTCCCTCTCTCTCCTTCTGCATCTCTCCATCCTCCCACTGCTTTCACAATGGTGTGCTAAGCCAGGGAAGATAGGGCAAATCCCTCCTCTGAGCAGAGCAGAGCAGGCAGGAGAGAGGAGAGAGGAGGCTGAGTGCAAAACACTTCCTCAAACACTCTTCTCTCATCTCTCCTTTCTCTGCCTCCATTTATCTGACTCCAACCAATCAGCTTGCCTCCCTGTGTGTGTGTTTGTTTGTGTGTGTCATTACCACCAACCTGTAGTGATGACGTTAGGGAAGATTCCTGCTTCCTAAGCGCCTTTCTTGCTCGTCTTGTTTCATCACTTCTTGTCTCCGTCTCTTTGGTACTGAGACGCGAGCCTGTGGTAAGCGAGTTGAGCTTAAGTCATATTTTTATTTGATGTGACAAATAAACCTTTAATGCATTAAAATATGTACAACGTGTGTTTTTATTTGCCTTTCGGTCGTGTCAGATGAGAAGATCGATACAGTAAATATGAAGCTACAGCCAACAGCTGGTTAGCTTAGCTTAGCATAAAGACTAGAAACAGCCCAGCTCCGGTTCTGGCACAACATCGGCTTTGCTCCCTGTCAGCATTCCCCTGTGCCCCGTGCCTGAAAACATCCTATTCCCGGTGGTTCAAAACTCCTGTGGTACAAACACTAACACTCTCCCGGTGCTTTGAGCTCACAGTCCAGCTAACAAACTGAGCTAACATTAGCTAACAGCATCTATAGCTGGGGGTAGTTTACTTTACTGTCCATCAGGAAACTCAGTGGAGCAGCCTGAGGGCATCAGAGGGAAAACCAGAAAACATTTTCTCCACAGAATATGATCCAGTTTCACCAAAATCAGTGAAATAGTCGGTGGTGTGTGACTTAGACTGAATAGCATCCCCATTCCCTGTAGGGGAACACCTGGTTGGACAGGAGGAGTTAACGCACAGACTGTGTGTGCAGTGCAGTTAAATCAGACAGGGATTTATTTCAGTCAAGGACAATTAAGCATGTTTTACCATGACACACATCAGCATCATAAATGGTGCTTTGTCTCCCTCTAGTGGGACTTTGTGCCACACGAGCAGCAGGAATGCAGCAACAATTAAATTCAAATTAAAATAGTATGCATTCTGTAGCTTTTCTGATTAAAAAACGTGTCTCTTTCTTTTTTTTTCTTGTCTTTCTTTCTGCTGTCATCCTAAATCTCAGTGAGCTTGGCTGCTTTGGAGTGTGACCCTCCCACTGGGACTACAAAACCCCTTTTAAAAAGATATATATCAACTTATCAGATCTCCAACAGAAGAACTGGACCAGAGATTATTATTGCGGTCATTTAATCATTATAGGGTGTAAATCTGGTTTTCTTTGAGCCGGCCAGCCTGTTGTCCCCTGATCCCAAACAGGTGCACTGACTGCTCAGCGTGGAGGCAGGATGGTGCCTTTAGGTGCATGGGAAAAAAACGTGTAAAAACGAGACTTTAAAATGGGTAGTTGTGTGGAGGCATAAAAATTGATGTGGGTGTTCACAAATATCTATGTAAGTGGTTGTACTTATGTCTACTTTTTTATTCGTGTTGTACAAAATGAGGCTATATTTTCCAGTGTGCTATAGAGGCTAAATGATATTAGACTGTACTTATGTAGCGCCTCTAGGTTTCTGACCACTCAAATTGCTTTTACACTACATATCTCAAGTCAAACACAAAAACCTACGTGTTGTTGAAGGTCCCGTGTGTTTTTGATTGCAATCCCGCCTCATCCTCTCCTTGTAGGCATAAGGAAGAAACTACGGTGGCCATGAAATGTGCAGAAAACGTGAATATATAGAGCCGACCTTCAGTTTGTCTATTCTGCGCTACTGTAGAAACATGGCGATTCAACATGATGGAAGAAGAGGACCTGCAGTGTCTGTAGATATAAAAGACTCATTATAAGTTGTCAAAACATAATTATACTTATCTTCAGGCGATTACACACTAATGAAAGCATAGTTATGAATATTATATCCTGTAAATCTTATACACTGAACCTTTAAATAAAATATAAAATCACTTATTGTTATCATGGTCACAGGGCCAGAGCCAATCCCAGCTGACGAGTCACCTATTCATTCGCAGGATGCTCTGAATCCAAAATTAATGCGATACCAAGAATCTAAGTGATATTATAAAGAATTTAATTGCTGATATGAAGAAAAAAAATCAAATTAAATTAGCTGTATGGAAATTTGACTTTTTAAACACATTTATTGTCGATATAAAAACGAGAAACTAAAGAGGGAATGACGCGTTTGCGGTCATAGCTTGGGAGCTGTAGCGTGCGGAGCATCACGTGAACGCAGCATCAGATGGTGCGTGCACTGTGCTGACGAGCCGTTGCTTGCGGAAACAGCTGGTGGTTTCTGTCAGTGAGCACTTCGGGTTTTTTTAGAGGCAACGTTGGCAGGAATAAAAGTTTAAGTGAGAGTCGAAACGGACTGAGTACGCTTTGGTTTGAATCCCTGCTGCTGTTCCGCCAGACGCCGGGAAATGTCAGCCTGTGAACGCCACTTTATCCGGCAGTTGTTAATTAACGAGCTAGCTCGATAGACCGCTGACGCAGCCGGCTGCTAACGCCAAGCTAGCTAACTTTGTACTCCCATAGCAACTACCACGATACAGAGGTTTTCTGTCAGGTGTCAGCTGCCGTTTTTGTGACACCACGGGAGGAGTTTTTTATTCCTTTAAAGTTAAATTTCAGCATGACTCATGTTCATTATAAATTCTCCTCCAAACTCAGCTACGACACGGTGGTTTTTGACGGCCCGCACATCACGCTGGGGGATCTGAAGAGGCAGATCATGGGCAGGGAGAAGCTCCGAGCCGGGGACTGCGACCTGCAGATCACAAACGGGCAAACCAAGGAAGGTAAGACATAATGTGTGGGGCTGATAAAGAGTGTGTTTGAACTTTGGAAGTAAACACGTGGTCCAGGTTTGACAGCTGGGCTGGAGACAGAGAGGCTGCGTCACCTCTTTGAGCCGGGGTCCAGAAAAGTCAAGCACTGACAAAAGGGTGTAATGAATGGGCCACATTCCTGCTGCATTTACGCCTCATGCCCTTCATTAAACGGCCTGACGGTGGTGGATCAGCCGTGTCAGTGCATGGCATGTAGTGTGAGTCCCAGTGTGAGATGTGTGGGATAAAAATAGCAAAGGTAGGGTAGGAGTACAGCCAAGTCATGACTATAAGATTTATGTCCAGCCTCACTCACACACACACACACACACTCATACATACAGGAAAAGCATCAGTATAGGGATACAAATTGGCTGTAATACAAGTAAAGTGCAAAACATGGTGATCACACAAAAATCACCTTCGAGTGAGTCAGTATCCTGAAGATCATCATCATATGCTGCATAATGTTTTCCACTGCAAGAAAACACATATGTGCAACCACTGTTGTGTAAGAGTTCACAGAAATAATAATAATAATAATAATAATAATAATAATAATAATAATAATAATAATAATAAAAATTCATCAGGTCTTAAGCACAGAGCTGTGTCATTCAGTTTGAGGTTTTCAAAGAGTCAATATTCTCCTTAACTTTTTAACTACAGTATCTAGAGTGAATCCAGAGTAATTTAAGAGTGCTGACAGAGTTGTAACATTAATATTCAGTCTTTCTTGTAAATGTAAATACACACATTCACATTTAAATCACAATTTGTATGACTTCTGAAATGATCCACGAGCAATTACATTGATCTGTTTTCATTTATCAGATATAAATCTAAAGAGTTGAAACAATTAGTTGATAAATCGATTAGTCAGCCAACAGAAAGTTAATTAGAAACTATTTTCGATGATCTATTAATTGTTTTTGAAGAAAAAATACCAATAATTCACTCTCAGGTGTGACTGGGTGCTGGTTTTCTGAGCCTTCCATTAAAATTAACTGAACATATTTCAGTATTTTATGACATGGTATAGACTAAACAATTAATTTATTGATCAAGAAAATAATCAACAGGTTGATCGATAATGAAAATAATCATGTGGACTTCGTTACTGTCCCAGAATCACTGTTCAAGACTGTAAATCTCACATTACCTGAGTGTCAGTGAAGGGTGCATGATTCCTCAATAACCCTGAAGATGACAGATTTTCTGTATGATTGTAAATATTTGCCTGTGTGTCTAAACTTTATTTTGTGTGATCTAATCCTACATTTTTAAATCCTCCATCCGTCCCTCTCAGAGTACACAGAAGATGAAGGTCTGATCCCCAAAGGCTCCTCCGTCATCGTCAGGAGAATCCCGCTCATCGGAGCCAGGTCCAACTCGAACAAGACCCGCAACATGTAAGTGTAACATGCAAAGTCCTCCACCCTGCCTACAAGCACCTCCACCTGGCAACTACAAGTCTACATTAAATGGACTTTAGTCATTCTAAATTATTTTCTGACTTGTACAAATTTCATCTTACGAGTATAAATGTGCAGGTTAACATAATATAGGAGTTTTGTTTTTGCTTATCAGGATGGTTCTGAGCAGCAGCAGCATTAGCAGCACAACAATAATGAAGAAAACCAAGCTATTAGCATCATGATGAACATACAGAGGCCTGTTACTGGTTCTCTCCGCTGACAGTCGACAGTTGATTAAACTGTTTGATTTTACATAACATTTGCATCATCAAATAGCTCACAGGAAAAGAGGAGAGAGCAGAAGTGTAACTCCACGGTGACGTTCACAGGGATTACCTAAATATTAGTTGGGCTTAGGCAGGAGAGCCAGCAGTGGCGTGGGGTTTATGCATGGAAAGCAGGAAAAGACCTCACTGGAACAGAGCAGTGGTCAGGTGGTTAGCCCCGTCAGCACCATGCAGACGGGTGGAGGGGAATTAGGGCTGAAGAGAGGTGTAACGTCGCCCTAAAGATTAAGAGCAGAAAATTAACTCCACCCGCACAAGCAGGCTGACAGTGACTCAGCTTCAAACTTTGAGTAATTTTAAAGACATTTTACAATAAACTTATAAATAAACTGTAAACTTAACTAAAGGAAAACAAAAAATAGCTGTGGGTGAATGTAACTAACATTTATGAGTCAGTTTTATTGTATTGTCTACGACTCCATGAACTTGGTCAGATGTTGAGGTTTTGACGCCACAGTGACTCAAATTTTAATGTCAGTCCTTCAGAAGAGTAAGTGGTTCTCCCTCGAGTCACAATTTCCCATCAACACCCGAATCTGTCATTAAAAAAAAAAAAATCATATTTTCCAGATAAACCACAAGAAAAGAAAGTGAATATTTCATATACTTTGACACACCACAGCCATATCTTTAAAGTTGTACTTTGACTTGTTAAAAGCTAAAAAAAAATATCCATTATCAAGCTGACTTTATTGTAATACACACATACACAACTCACAGCCAAACGAAACAAGTTTAGGGGCATTCTGGGTTATGCAGGAAATCATACAGAGTCTCATATCTTGAGAAAACATCTGCTGTTGACATCCATAGCTGGGGTTTCAATGTGGCGGTGTGTTGTGGGCGCCAAGGACCTTCTTCACATTGACTGCTTTAAAAACTGTCTTCTAAGATTGTCTTAACGTTTATATTTTGTTGACATAAAAAATTTCCTCTTAAATAAGCAAAAATGTTGTAAATTTCAGCTCTGATTTTTATCCTGGATAACTGGTTTAAATAATGATTTCCTTTTGTGTTTCAGTGAGCGATCGGACGCCCAGCATCACTCCTTCGGAGCCGCCAAAGCAGTACGTAATCAAACCCACTGCACTTCTTCTCCTGCAGCTCCACTAAACACACACACGGAAACATCAGTTGTGTGCTTTGATAGATTTAAACAAATGAGACCGCAATCTAAATCGCTGAAAGCCTCTATTTCCTCTATTGCAGTTTATGTTCCTGTTGCAAAGAGGAAGTGCAAGCCAGTACTTTCTTTTTTTTACAGGGCACTACTGCTCTGAGATAAACCTTATTGTCCAGTGCTATATTCTTAACCGTTAGGATAAAACACATGTATATATTCTCTCTAATAAAAGTTCTCAGCTGTTAATTTAACAAACGGCTGTGTCACCAGTCAATGTTCATTGTTGAGGATCATTCAGTATCTGTCTGTGGGTGGTGGGAGCTGCCCGGGTGGGTCAGACGTTATCATGCAGGCCAGCTATTCACAGCTGATAAACCCAACTGTTGCTTTACTGCTGCTGATGGTCATTGTCCAATAATCTCTTATGCACGAGCTGCTGCAGCACTCACATCCTATCAGACATCTTATAGCATTTATAGATCTATAAATTACCAGCTTCTTTTAATAACTGGCCAGTCTCTAAGTTACATTAAAGACATCTTTTTGTTTGTATTGGATCTCATTCGATCCTCAGTTACGATTGAAGTCCATCATCCACAAAAGAACTGAATGTGTCCAAATGAATAATTTAGCGTCAGGATCATCTAAAGCTACAGAGCAGTCTGGCGAGTTTCTCTGAAACCGAGTTCAGAAATGTATGTCTTAGAAGCATTTGAAATGAAAACTACACAAGAATACAGTGTCACCAGAACCTAATCAACCATCATTAATATTATTATTCAGGCTGGATACAGTGACTTAGCTTTAATGTAGAAACAAAAAGCATAATGCCTCTCTTAAACCCTCTTATTAAACTGGTGCACCATTGTTCTTTTAACGCTGAATTCTCATAATAATATTTCGTTTATAATCCTGTAAATTAACTCAAACTCATTTAAAAAAACGTTTCCTTGCTGCAGTTTGAATTAGCGTTCACTGACCTGACCTGACTCTGTTTCTGGTTTCTCAGTAGGTAAAGTGTCTGCCACTCTTCTTAGTACTTTGAGTCTGTTGGACCACACACGTTTTAATTTTTTTATTTTGTGTTTTATAACCAATAAAGTCGTTTGTATGAATCTGTCTTATGTATTGATTATGTGTTTGACTGTGTTGGACATTTTCTGATCGTTGGTGTCCACATATTCCCTTTGCATGAAAGACAACTGGAGCTGAAAGAGAATAGGACACATACTGAAGTCTTATATTAGACATTGTGCAAGCTTAAAGAGGAACTCCAGTGAATTTCTTTTTAGTGTTGCTCAATCAAGAAGTAGCAGAGGCAAAAAAATATCCAAAAACACTGGGTCCTACATTTCCCATAATGCAACTCAGTACCTTCTTTATTAAAGCCAGATATGAAGATCTGGTATAATTTGGGAGCGATGGGGGGGTAAGGTGACAACTTTAAATTTAAAGGGTGGATATGTTTGAATATTTGGATTTTCATAAGGTTTCAGATATTTTGTTAAAAATACACCGACTGAATATAAAGATAAGTGGTAACAATACTTGACCCTGATTGGCTCACGACAACATTTAAAATAATTTAACGTCTTGATTAAAATGTAAACATAGCTAAGTTGACGGATTGGAAGAGAAACAAATTGCTAAAGTTGAGAACACTGCAACTTTGACAAACATTGTAATTGATCAACTTCCATCTCTGATCATACATAGACTGTATGTTCTGTACATGTATGAAAAAAAATGTCTACAGCCATGTGCTTTGAGCTAAATGCTGATGTCAGCATGCTCACAATGACAACGCTAACATGGATACAATGTTTTAACATGCTCACTGTGTTAGTGCGGCCTGGTAGCATGCTAATATTTGGTAATTGGTACTAAACAGAGCTGAGGCTGGTGGGACGGTGCAGGTATTGAACAATTTAGAAATTTTGCCCTGATGGTGGTGTTGAATGAAAAATCAGTGGATCACCATCGTGATCATGATTCATCCTGAGCAGAATCAGTCCAAAAGATGAATGTCAAATGTCATTGGGATTCTTTATCTGGGCACCATGGATGTTAGTACAACATTTCATGGCAATCCATCCGATATTTGTTAAGATATTTCTGTCAGGTCCAGACCAACAGAGTCCTCATCTGTCACACACATTGATTTTGCTTTAATCTATCAGGTCAGAAACAAGAAAGAACCAGGGTGATAGGAGGAACTGAGGTAGACGTTAGGAGATATCAGAGAAAAGATGTTTTCTTTTTATATCCAGGAAAAATGTTGGGCCTGACTGGTGAATTGTCCCAGGGAGTATTATGTTGTTGGCATCTTCATTTTTCGGTGTAGCAAATTCGCAGGGATGAGAAGTGAGTTGGCAGGAGGTGCTGAGGCAGTAATCCCGGGATGAGAAGAGACATTTATTATCCACTCTGTATGAAAATCTGCTGGATGCTGCTGTAAATTGTATCTCAGCTCAAAAGGTTATAAAAGTGAACATTTGACAGCAGTTGCTCCAATGCTACATAGAAAAATCACCAATGTTACCGGGCATAAAGCGTCAGAACTTCAGAAGTTCAAAGTAAAACATTTTTTTAATGAAGCGTGTGTGAGCTCTCAATCTCCTCCCAAGACACGTAACCTGAGGCTCTCCGTGAAACTGATGTTGTGTTTAATTCTAACAGATGGATGACCAGGATTCTTCAGGAACCTTACCCCTTTTCTCAAAGGTATACTCACTTAGATACTTATTCAGTTTGTACGTATTTGTCCTGGATCATGTGAGTCACTGATCCTCATTTTTAAACCTGCCATCTCTGGGTGTGTTGCTCACATACATTCGTGTATGTACATGCAGATGGCCAACCTGGCTGATGCGGATGTGTCAGAAGAGGATAAGCTCAAAGTGATCCTAAATCAGAACACCTACGACTCCATGAAGTGAGTCACCTCTGTAATGGTTTCAAATCCCCTGCTCCTTCCTTATTTCTGTCTCCTTCAGCACTGCTCTCCACCCTTTTCTTAGATTCTGTCCATGTTCTGTCTCACTTTTTCTCCCTTGTCTTTAATTACATTGCTCCATCTTCACTTCATACTCCCCTGAATTTACATCATTCTCTTTATTTTCTTGCTTTTCTATAATTTTCTTTCTTCGTCTCTCTTTCTTTCTGTAGTTACAAGAAGTTTGGTGCTGTTCTACCAGCAAACTACACCTGTTATCGCTGTGGAAATACCGGACACCACATCAGGAACTGTCCCACCAGTGGGGTAAGGGCAGAACATGTGAGGCAGAAGAAAATGATTTGATTACTGTGTGTCTTCACATTTCTGCATCAAGCACTAGAGTGTGTGTGTGTGTGTGTGTGTGTGTGTGTGTGTTCAACATGTAATCAAGTGTTGGCTGTAGGCCTAGCATTAAATGTCCATTCATGTGTGTACTTGACAGCAGGACAAAAATTTCGAGGCCCCTCCGAGATTAAAGAAAAGCACAGGCATCCCTCGTTCCTTCATGGTGGAAGTGGACGATCCCAACATAAAGGGAGCCATGCTGACCAACTGTGGACATTACGCGATTCCTGCCATACACGCGTGAGACAAAAGAGTCAATGTTTGTGTGTCTTTTGTTTTAAAGGAGCGGTTGGGCATTTGGGAAATACACTTATCACTTTCTTACCAAGAGTCGGAGGAGAAGATTGATACCACTCTCATGTTTGTCCATTAAATTTAAGGCTATGGCCAGCAGGCTGTAAGAGTGTAAACAGCTAGCCAGGCACCTACCTGTCAATCAAATCGTCCACACTGCTTAACAATTAATGCATAACTTTAAGCCTTAATATAATTTGAACAGGTGAGTTCTATAAAAATTCACCATCAGTACAGTTGTCATGAACGGGGAAATTAGCTATAGAGACCAAAACAGTTTTTTGTACCAGGCTGTAAACATGTTTATTTCTGCTGTGAAGTTGGACATTTTAACATGGGGGCTTATGGAGATTGACTCGTTCTGTAGCCAGCCCCAAGTGGACGTTTGAGGAACTGCAGTTTTTGGCACTTCCACATTGACTTCACTTCACGGCCACGGAGGTTGTTGCTTGCTCTTTTCCAGCCTTTACGCTAAGCTAAGCTAACCAGCTGCTTACAGTAGCCAGTATAGACATGGGAGTGTTCTTCTCATGTAACTGAGAAGAATTGATAAATATATTTGCCAAATTGTGGAACTATTCCTTTAAAGATGATATCCAGGGTGCAAAAAAGTTACATACTTGTGTTTTCTTCCCACCTGAAAGTACTAAAAGCACCAGAGATATTAGCAATTGCCACGTTCCAAGATACCCCCTTCCCTTTTCAATTTTTTTGGTTATGTATTATTATTATTTTAAGACCCTAAGATTAACTGATGCAAGAAAAAGTAATTATGCTGAGTCAAAGGCAACCGGTTCACTGGTTTGCTGCTTCACCCGCCAAGGCCTCTTGGATGACTGCCAAAATCCTGGATAGCTGAATCATCATAGGCACATTTATCAAGACGACTTCTTCACATAAAATGTCACAGGTTCAATTCCAGCAGCTGACACGAAAACAACAGCCTCACCCTTTTAAAGTCACTCTGGTATGTGTTGTCTGTTCGCAGTAAGGCGTATGCCATTGGCAAGAAGGAGAAGCCTCCATTCGTTCCTCAGGAGCAGCCAAAGACAGAAGAGAAGGAGGAACAGATACCGGACGAACTCGTCTGTTTGATCTGTCATGACCTACTGAGTGACGCTGTGGTCATACCCTGCTGCGGAAACAGCTACTGTGACGACTGTGAGTGTCTGCTACACACACACACACACACACGTATGTACACTACAATCTCTCTAGAAGTGCAGGAAGTGATGTTTCTGCTTCTGCATTACTTGGTTACTTTCAAAATAAAAGAACCAGTTTAACTGCACTCCGAATATCAAATATTTAAAGATTAATAAAGAATTGTATGTGCTGAAACATCCCCACTGCTAATGTCAGCATATGTAAAGGCACTGTGGTTGTTCTTCAGTCTGATATTGACATTTCCACTGTCTTTATCTCCTGCTCAGGTATTCGCACCACCTTGCTGGATTCAGAGGAACATGTCTGCCCCACTTGTAACCAATCAGATGTCTCACCTGATAACCTGATAGCCAATAAATTTCTCCGACAGGTGAATTGACAGACGAATATATATCAACGTTAGAATTGGAGGTGAATATAGAGGAGTGACTTGTTTTTCTTGTTCTCCCACCACAGGCTGTGAACACGTTTAAGAAAGAGCAAGGCCAGGCTAAAAGTCTGAGTGGAATGTGTGGTACGTCCCAATCCCAAAATCCAACCCAGATGCCGAGCCCTGTCCCCACCCCGCCGCCTCTCATTATGCAGAGCCAACCTCAGAAACTTTACCAGTCCAGCCACAGCCAGCAGGTGAGCCTCATAATGACGTGTTTCATCCAGCACAGTACCTGCGTGAGTCAGGAGCAGAATAATTACTGTTTTCTTTACACAATCAGATGTTTGTTTATTATTAAGTCTCTGCTGAGAATTTGCCCTATGTTCTCTTGTTGCCTCCCTTCTTTAGGACCCTCTTGTGCCCCGCTCACAGGCTGCAGACACGCCGTCATCATCTCAGGTGTGCGGAGATCCTCCCACAGCAACCGACCCCGACCCTGCTTCCAACACGCCGAGCACGTCCCTCCAGCCCGTGCAGAGCCACCTGGAGATATTCGACAAGTAAAGTCACTTAGCAGTTGCAGTGTGAAGTTTTTAAAGTTGTTATCCTCTTCTGAGAGTTTGCGTCTGTGGGTACAGCCGCCAAGCACGCACAGAAGTTGGAACATTTGGCACGATGTCTGATCAAACATGGCACCGTGGATTCGAGATTGATCGGCTTGCAAACAGTCGCGCTGATGTGGATTTTTGGTGTATCTTCTGTTTACTCAGAGAGGCTGAAGAGAAGACGCATGATGACTCAGCGGCTGCTGCACCTTCTGTACTGGTTTCACACAAAGACCCCGCTGCTGCTCCATCACAGCTGATACCACTGGTGAGGACACACACACACACACACACTGACACAGACACAATGAATCCATGCAGCAAAGTTTCTCTGTATGAAATCTGTGATGTTTGCTCAGGTTAACCATACTCCAGAGGTCGAGCAGCCCCAGACAGTCAGTGTGAATCTCCAGCAGGCCTCCACAGGTGAGCGACTTAAGAAGCTGCATCTCTTCCTGTTTATTCTTTCTACTTTATTATATTGTAAAACCATTTTCCCTAAATCCACAGGTCCACCTCCAAGTCTCTCTGGACCCTCAAAATGCTGGGAGAGGTCAGTGAAGTGTGTGTGTGTTTACGTACTAGTCCGTTTTTTCTCTACCCACCGATTTTAAGACTCTTTCTTCCTCTCTCCTGCACAGCTCCTCTTCCTCCTCTTCAAGCTGTCCCACCAGAAGCTGGAGTGAATCCTTCCACACCCAGCAGCTTCCTCCCTCCTCCACCTCTTCTTCCTCTTCATATCCAGCAGTTCCTCCACCTCTCTTCCCCTCCCCCCTTTTCCACACATTCCTCGCCGCTCAGCAGCCTCTCAACAGTTACCACCCTGGGTACCCACCTGCCACGCCCGTCTGGACACTCCCCACCCCCCAGGGTGCTCCCATCCCCTCCCTCTGCTCCTCTACCTCCGCATCCCGATCCCCGCCCTTATCCCCAAGGAGTGGTACATGCATCAGAGAAATAAGAAGGAGAGGTAAATGAAACACTCTTTTCCAAACAGTCATATCCATCACAGGGTATCAATGAGGTTAAATTCGTCTTTACTTCAATAGCAGACAAGAAAATAATCTTTAAAGTGACCTTATTGAAACATGCAGATTCTGTTTATAAGGAGATTTCTTTGGCTGATCAGATTTCTGAGTTTTTGTAGTCTAAGGACAATATACTGATAATAATATGACAAATAGACCTCCCCTCAGTTGCTACCCTCTCTCTTTGCCACTCAGGTCACCCCACAGAGGATCTGCCTACAGACGTTCCTCCTCTCGGTCTAATTCAAAGTCGTCAAAGTCCAAATCTTCTCGCTCCTACTCTCGCTCTTCAAGCAGGTCCAGATCCCGTTCCCGGTCCAGGTCCCAAAGCAGATCAAGGTATGTTTGGAGTATTTGTTCTATTTTTTACCATAAAATGATTCTTACAAGATCTTACATTTATTGTGTTACAAAATATAAAAAAATATATGACATATTTCCTCTTTTTTCCCCCAGGCCCCACTCACCTTACTCCCATCACAGAGACCTCCACTCCCGCTCTCATACCTCCCACTCTTATAGCTATGGTTACAAACGTTCTCCTACGCCGTCCTCGTCATCCTCACCTCGAGTGCCTTACCATTCCAGGTCCAAGTCATCGTCGGATCGTCGCAAAAGCAGCCATCACGGTCGGCATCACCATAAGAAATCTGCTTCGAGTGGCCACAGCTCCAAGAAGCAAGGGGAATGCTCCCAGAGGGAGACAGGAGGCCCAGGGGCGAGTTCAACCAGTCACCCAAGCAGTCAGGAGATGGACAGAGAGCGCTACCTGCAGTGGGAAAGGGACTACAAAGAGTGGTATGGGAAATATTTCAACAGCTATGTCAGCCACTTTCACCAGCTGCCTCCTCCCCTCCTCAGTCTTCCTCCCACTCCTCATCCTCAATGGGGGGACAGGGATGAAAGCAGAAAACACTCACACGACCGACTTCAAGGTAGACGCTCTGCACGGATGGACGGGCACTCACCTCCATCGCAGTCATCCAGTGACAGCCGCTCTCCTCCGTCTCAGTCTTCAAGTGACAGCCGCTCCACGCCATCTCAGTCGTCTAGCAAGAGTCGCTCCTCTCCGTCTCATTCGTCGACTGACAGCCGTTCACCTCCCTTTCAGTCGTCCAGCGACGGTCGCTCCACTCCGTCTGAAGACAGAGCTAAGCCGAGGGCCCATCAGCAGAGGAGCTCTGAGAAGTACAGCCGCCCGCCAATCACGCTTACAAAGAGCAGTAAGCAAGCAGAGCGGCAGGAAAGAAGTAACGACGACAAGCAGCTAATCGCTAAGAATTTGAAGAGCTCCGGCACCTTAAAACACGAGCAAAAGAGTGTGAAGAAACACAAGGAAGGGAGAGGAGAGGAGTCTTCATCCCCTGATGTTGCAGACTCAGCGGATGACTGCAGAAAGGACAAGAGGAGGCATAACACCTTAGTACAGGACAAAGTCACTGCCAATGAAGCCTCAGAATCAGTCCAACCACTCATGAAACCAGATAAGCATTTGGATAAAGAGAGAGGATGGAGAAGAGGCAAATATTCAGACTCCAGGCAAACTGTGGAGAGACGGCATAAAGAAAAACCCAGCAAAGGTGCAGAGAGGGTGTATACAGACAGATACAGACACCGTGGAGGTGGCAAAGATGCTGACTCAAGATCAGAGAAAAACCGAAAAAGAAAAGGAGAGGACGTGGAGAGGAGTTCTGGTAAGGCTCAAAGCAGCAGATGCCTGAAAACAAAACTCGAAGAGGTCCCTAAAATCCACAAGAGTGAATCCCCGAAACCATTCAACAAAAAGACGCAAAAGACAGAGAAGAAAAAGGAGAGCAAGTCATGGCCTCTGACAGAGAGAGACATCTGGGAGGGAGGGATGAAGGTGAAACCACAGAAGAAAATAAGCATCAACATCAACCTGGATATGAAGAGGAAGGAAGAGAACACTGAAAAACAGGACGCGTCTTATCTAGAGAGCATCTCAGGAAAAACAACGGAAGAAATGGAACCCAGCAGAGACCAGAAAGATGTGTCCGAAGAAAAGATAAAACCAGATGATGGAGACACCAGACCAGTATGGAAGACCATCACAGATGATAAGAGAGAGGTGTGGGAGAAAGTTTCAGGAGAGAGAAAGAAAGAGGACAAAGAAGAGGAGGACTTTGACTTATGGCGTTGTGCCTTCAAGGGAGTGGAGGAGGAGAAGAAGGAGAGCCAAATACCGTGGGAGGAACAAGACTGGATGAAGATGACAAATGAGGAGACGAAGACGGCGGAGGGAGGAAGCACAGGGAAGCAAAAAAGGGAGTCAAAGCCAAAGGGGGGGTTGATGGAGGGAGTGGTGGGGGAAGTAGAAGGCAACAAGGTCACAGAGGAGCAGAAATGAGAGCCACCATGATGGACCAAACACCACGGTGGACGATGGCAGGTCAGAATATTACTTTATTTTATTTTTACTTTATCTTCTTCCATTTCACCGTGCGACATTTCAAACTGAGCCGCTGTCAAAAAAAAAGCAGAAAATGTCCTTTCACTAAACAATCATTGCACTGGATCACAATAAATGCTTTTAATGTGAACTAGCAGTAGTAGGAACCTTTCAGTTTGCATTAACAGTAATTTAAAGGAGCAGTGTGTAGGATTTAGCAGCATCAACAATGTAGTTGCTGATTGCACCCGCCTTGCTTCACACTCCTTTTAGCAGGAGGAGAAACTACGGTGGCAAGAACCTCGTCTGAAATGTGACAGACCTGTTGTAATATGGGCTACTGAAGAAACATGGCGGTTCAAAACGCCTTGTTAGTTCTTTCAAAACAGATTCCCCACGTTAAAACCTCAACTGTCAATTAACAAATTCAGTTTCTGCCTCTTTTTTTTTAAAGGAGAGATATAAACTGACTTTTATTTGTGTTTGTTAAATGCAGCAGCTACGAGGATCGTCAGCAGGAGAGGAAGTTGGTGGTGAAAACTCTGGAGGAGTACACCCACAACAGAGCTGCAGACAGACAGGGCGAGCTCGTACTCATACAGGTGTGTCCATGAGAGCAGCCTGTGTGGACGGGAGGAGTCACATTATACCTAATCTAAATAAAATAAAACGTTTGCATGATATAAATAGCTATCATTTTTTGAGTTTTGTAAGATTTCTCTGAACTTTGTTGAACAGCAGGATGATTTGCTTTGTTCTAGAGGTGCATGGGTCAAAAGATTAAGAGCTACAGCACTCAGAAAGTGCTTTTTGTCTCAGTCACGCCTTCACTCTCTGTCCCAGGTCCCTCGATCCAAATGGGAGAAGGAAGAGTCTGATGCAGAAGAGCGGGGTGAGGAAGAGATCAAAGTTCAATCGGATGCTCTTGCAGCCTTTCCGCCGTCAGCAGAGACACCAACCGAGAGGGAACAGAGGAAGAGCATGAAGATCAGAGACATAAAGGAATAGAAAAAGATATAGTCAGAGCAATGGAGAGAGGAAGCGACAGGGAGAGAGAGAAAAACTCCACTTTGTCCAGCTCACGCAGAAGTATGGCTCCCTCTAGTGGCAAAGGCAAACCTGACAGCACCTTATCTAGTGAGAGGATGGAGATGGAGATGGAGAGACCGAGGGACAGAGAGAGAGGGAGGGAGAGTGAGAGACCAAGGGAGAGGCAGAAAGAGAGCAAAAGATCAAAAGAGAGAGAGAGGACAAGGGTGGAAGAGAAAGGGAGAGACAGGGAGAGAGAGAGGGGGCACACGAGGAACCTCCCTTCCTCCTCCTCTTACTCCTACACTTATCCGACGTCACTTGACACAGAGAGGAGAGACAGGCAGCGAGGGGACAACCAGGGTAGCAACAAGAGTTCTTACTCTCTGGGTGGGAAATCCATCAGTAGCAGAAGCCAGGAAAGCAGCACGTTAAGCAGAGCTGCCGAAGTGTCTGATCCAAATGCACACAAAACATATAGAGACACGTTCCTGGATTTGAAATTTAGTGAAAACCTTCCACACTACTACCACCAAGACAGGCCAGCACGGACTCACTGCTCCCCACCTTCCGTCTCCCACAGCCAGGGTAAGGAGAGAGACCCGCTCCCCTATGAATCCTCTGGAGGGTCAGAGCTCAGTAAGCACAGAGCGAGCAGTCCTGCTCGGGAATTAACACAGAACAGAAGTAGAAATGAGGGAAAGGTAGAAATGGTTGAGTGGAAGCGACGGACCAGGTGGGAGGAAAGGGGTGAGCTGGAGGAAGGGGAGCGACCCAGCAGCAACAGCATCAGTTCATCGGCGAGTCATGAGAGCAGCGGCGGCGACACGAGGAAAGAGTGGAATAAGAAAGAAAAGAAGCACAAAAAGGAGAAGAGACAAGCTGCCCCTGAGCTGCTGGAGGAAGGGGAGCTGAAGAAACACAAGAAGAAGAAATCAAGGAAAAGCAGAGGTGACGGGGAGGAGGAGAGTGAAGGAGAGGTGGAGGATGCAAAGCTTTGCTCAGTTATGTTATTTTGACTGTTACGAAAAGAAAAAAAAAGATGTACTTGAATGTTTTTCCTTTCTCTGTCCGAAAAGTGCCTGGATTTATTTTCTTTGACTTAAATTATAATTTTTCCCAGGATACTTTTTGTATCACCTTATATAAAATATGCATCATCCAAAACAAAAGTGAACAAATCGTGAAGGAAAAGCACTTTATACTATATATAAGAAAATTAATGTGAATGAAAACAAATGTGAAACCTTGAGTTACTTGACGGTCAAGGGACTTGCACAGCCTCACATCTTGCTCAGGACTGCCACAAACTATGGTTTATGAACTGACCTAACATGTTACAGCTTGCATTACGTAAATCTTGACAACACGTTGGTCTGTTAATTTCATTTGCTTCACTCAGGAGCACACGGAGGATTACTGAATTACCGAGTTTGTGATTCATTTACTGTGAATATTTATGATTTGAACCTCTGTGTTGTATTTAGTTTTTCTTTTTAATTTTGTAAATGTTTGATTTAAAATCAGCTGCTGGATGGATTTAAAAAAAAAAATGACCAGAGGAAAGTTTAGTTTTTCCTGTTTTGAAGGAAATAAATGAAACATCCATGAAATTCTGTCTGTTCTCTGTCTGGATCACATGACTTCCACGACATGTTAGCAAGTAACATCTTTGATTTCAGAAAAAAACTGTTAAAGATATTAAGTGACTTGGTCTTATAAAGAATATGTGTAACAGTATTTTATTGGGCAACTAAATTGGATGTTTAACTTAGAAGTATGTGTATCTTTAGTCATGTTAGTGGTTTGGTTCAAATTAGCATATGTTAGCACGCTACCTAAACTTAGATTCTTGTTTTATACAGTCGTTGATTCTCACCCACCAACTTTACAAAAACGGTGCAGGAAGCATACAAAGAAACAGAGCACAAAATACTAAAACAAGTTAATGCACTGAAGATACATCGCGTAGAATGCTAACATGTTAGCAAGCTGATGTGCACAAAGTGTTTGTGAGTGTAAATGAATGTAGAGCGTGTAGCACAACAAGAATTGACCAAAATTTTAAAAATAAATTAAACAGATTTAAATTATGTTGGTGATACACTGACTTGTAATCAGGTGAATGGTGTCACTGTCATCTATCAATGTAACTTTGATATGGTGATATGGAGCAGAGCTAGTGTCGTGCCAGAACCGGAGCTGGGCAAGCAGGCAAAGTAACCGGTCTCAGCAGCCTCTATGGACATAACAACAGAGGCGAAAAGACCAAAGGTGACGTTGATGGAAGAGGCTAAGAAGAGAAAAGGAGAGAGTGACCGAGCAAGAGTAAATCTGGGACTGACTTTTAGTCGTTGGTGAGAGCTTGGTGAAATAAAAGGCTGAAAGACAGACGCCGAGCTGGGCTTCTTGCTGTTGGACTAGTAAGTAATATTAGCTGGCTGCTATGTCTTGTGTTGTTGATGTTACTTGCTGTTTGGCTGTTGGCACAGACGTCGCCTCACAAGTTTTTGATTACTCACACACTGAAACTCGGAGTGTACAAAATTCTACATAATGTTAAATTCAAGGTATACTTATATATTAAGCGTAATTTTGAGAGACATTGAATGCAGTTCTTTTGATGATCAGGCAATAGAGGCTAACACACATACTGTATACATGCACACCTCTCCTTAACACCTGTGCTATATGCTGAGTTTTTTTCCTACATAATTTACATATGTGGTGTAGATTAAAATGTCCAGTTAGTGCGATAAAAGCAGTCTTTCATTAAATGGGGTAGTGAATAATATAAATGCCTCTGCAGTCTCACAATTTAAAGAGGTACAATTCATATTACTTACTAATCAGCTCCTGGTACTCCTTCACCCATTAAGCACAAGACTTCCTCTCCATCTCAAGTTGTTGCTGATAGGCAGATCTTCTCTCCTGCAGATGATCACTGAGCTTCAGTTTCTCTCTTCCTGGACCTCGTTTGTTAAATACTCCACCTGCTTCCACAGAGACTTATTCTCATTCGATGTGGTGGAGAGCTCCTTAACCTTTACTTCTGACAGACGATGTGCTGTTCCGCACTTTGGAAGTGCCTGAAGACTTTGAGTCTCGTTTTCTGTCTCACAGTTGATCGTCTTCCTGCCCACTCGTCGTAGTTTCAGGGATGATGGATTCTTTCTTAAAGTCATCGATGAGCAGTTTTGTCTTTGTGCAACTTGTTGAAAGGTCTGAAGTGAAGAGATTCTGCCTGAACAGACACTTTGCTAAATATGAAGTGAGAGCCAGGAGACAGCTGGCTCGTCTTAGCACAAAAAACATGAAGCAGAGGTAAGCAGCTAGTCTGGCTCTGTGCAAAGCTAAAATCTGCCAACCGGCTAATGTTTGTTAGTTTAAAACCAAAGCCTAAAAACAACAACTGGCAGTTTTTTGAGAGGTTTTGTACCAAACTATCCTGTCACTTTGCCTGAGTAGCATGGCTGCAGATTATTAACAGAGCAGTGTGTAGGATTTCGTGGCATCTAGCGGTGTAGTCCCAGATTGTGACAAGTGAAAAGTGGCCTGCAAATGCGTGGGAAACACAAAACATCCTATCTAGAATCAGTGTTTAGTTTGTCCCTCCTGGGCTACTGTAGGAAAATGGCAGTCTAACATGGCGGACTCCATGAAAGAGGACCTGTGGCATCTGGAGAGGCTCCTTCTAAGGTAACAAAAACATAACAATTCTTATTTTCAGGTGAATATACACTAATGAAAAGATACTTAACTACATATTCTATTCTGTTTCTGCCATATTCTGTAAATAGATCACAGAATGAATGCTCCCTGGAGTACCATGCCATCATCTCCGTGCTCATCCTCATCTTTGCCCCCCTGCTTGTCGTCATCTCTCCATTTCCTCTTTCTCCTCTTTGCCCACCCAGCTGTAAGCTTCCCATCCAGAGATTGAACACAACAACACCTCCCCTCCACTCATCTGGTCTGCCGGGCTACATCCCAGGTAAGGATGCCCATGCTGAATGCAACAAATATATATTTTGGGGGGTGGGAGGGCATTTGTTTATTTCCTGAACATTCAAAATCACTAAAATGTGAATGAAGACATCAAACAAACACGGTGAACCCCGAACAAAGACATCCAGTTTTCAGACAGGTTGGTGGCTGTTTGCCTTGTTAGGGTTTTTGTTTGTGCAGGAGGTGGGAAGCTGTTGAAATAAATCTGAAAGACGTGTTCAATATGCCTGCTGTCTGTGCTGGCTTGTGTTTGTGTGTGTGAAAGTTGATGCTTGAAGTGCATCCAAGCTTTTCTTGCTTCATTAACTCACTACAAGGAAGACATGGCAGAGATCCAGCATCTCTGTCTCTCTTTCTGTCTCTTCTCTGTTTTGCCGTTGTGACTGCAATCACTCGTCATCTTGCCAAGGCATGCTGGGATTGAACAGAGAGAATCTGGTGAGTGTGGGATGCCCGACTTGGCTTGCGGCCAAACCTTTGGGCAGTCGGGTGCCTGGACGGTCGGGCATCTCTTATGCTGTCACCATTGGCTTGTTGTGCTCTGCTGCGTGTCCTCCAAGATGGCCGCTAAACTTCGTGGGCTCCCAGCATCCCACACCTCGTCCCTGCTTCCTGCGGCGTCTGTGTTTCCTCTCTACTTTTTTTTTTTTTTTTTGCTGCTTTTTTGTTGTTGAGTCTAACATGGTTGTCTGTCCATCTGTGCCTCACTTTGTGTGTTTGTGTGGGTGTTTATAGAGCGCGGGGCAGGGGGGACGCTGCAGACAGACAGACAGACAGACAATAACTGTATATGAAAAACTGTCTGATAGACGACAAAAGATGTGTAAAATGTGAGAGACAAAACAAGATATACATGCACAGACAGACAGACAAACACAGAGACACATCCAGACAGACAGACACATACAGCCCAATACAGACAGACAGGCAGACAGACAGATAGAACAATAAAGTAAACTATGGATTAAGAAAAAAGAAACACCAGGACACTGACCCTGCGTAACACGAAGGCACATTACAAAATATGAGACATCAGACAGACAGATACAGATGGCAGAGAGACAGATGCACAGACACACAGACAAAGATCCAGTCAGGCAGAAGGACAGACAGACAGACAGACAGACAGACAGACAGACAGACAGACAGGCAGACAGAGAGGTGGACCCAGTAGCAATCAAGAGCAGCATCCCTCCTGCTCTCCCTGTGTGGTGAAGATCAGAAACGAGGTACGTTTTGTCAGATTTCTCTTTCAGTCTTCTTTATTTCTCTGTCGTCCCGCCGTCCGCTGCGCTTTGTTTCTTCCTCTCTGCTTATTTTAGCCTTCTTTTTTCTGTTTTGTCTTTATTTCTTCCTTCTTTTTTTTTTGTCTGGGTTTCCTTCTCTCCTTTGTGCCCGTGATGTGTGCCGACATCTCAGGGCGCTGTGCCAACGCTGCCTGATGAAGACTAAGCTGTGTTGTCTTGTTTGTGTGTGTGTGTGTGTGTGTGTGTGTGCGTGTGTGTGTGTGTGTGTGTGTGTGTGTGTGTGTGTGTGTGTGTGTGTGTGTGTGTGTGTGTGGCGTATGCAGATTGGCTTGTTTGGGGGCCGGTGGCAGCTGCAAACACTTGTTTGTGGCATTACATCCATGTGATGATTGAGAAAAGGACCCGCTGTCAGATTGCTTTTGAGATAACTAAGTCTTACTTCAGATTGTGATGCTCTGAAAGAAGAAATTCAATACATTCAAAGTGAAGATAAAAAGTATAGCAAACATTAAGCTGCAAAAAAAAAAGGAAAAGGTGCATGAAATAAATAATATATCCAGTATGCAATCCATCACAGTGCACAATTTTGCAATTACAGGCATGGACTGTTTTGGAAACCATCCATGTTGATGCATTCAAGGTCACTCCAAACCAAACTCACATTATAATCCACAATTTTAGTGCTTGCTTTTTGTTTCCCTCCTAGATTTGATGTTGGGATATAGTTTATCAGTGTAATTATCTTCAGCAGCTTTGGTGTCGCAGCATTTAAATGAAGCTGCAAAAAGAATTTAGAAAATAGTTATTTAATGTATTGATTGATTGATCGATGTATGATGTAATTTTAGTTGGATAAATGTAAAGTGAAGTGGATGGAAATAGGATATAAAAACACACAAGTTGTATCAATGTTTTTGACAGTAATGTACATGGAAGTTGTAGTCAGTGGGTATAAAAATGCAAAACCAGGATACATTTATTTCTTTACTTAAATAAAGTAGTAATAATAAATTCTAAAAAATTAAAATACATTAAAAAAAAAAGCTCTGTAGGGAAAATGTCAGAAAGGTAAAAGTATGTATCACTAACTGAAAATTAAAGTAATCAGAAAAATGTCCCCTGTGAGTATACTAACTTATATTATTAGATGCATAAATGTGTTATCAGTTGTTATAGTTGGTCGAAATGGAGCTAACTCTAAGTATTTCATATAGAGACAGGTAACAAATTAAAGCTAAATAAGTGAGTGGAGGCTCATAATTAATACATACTGTTAGGAGTGGTCTCTTTCAGGATGATAATGCTTCCATCTACGGGACACAAAGGATCACCGGATGGTGTAATGAGTATGCAAATTATGTAAATCATATGCTATGACCTTTGCAGTCATCAGTTTGAACCCCGATCGAGATTTTGGTCAGATGTTACAGAGTTCTCGCCATCACCACCACGGAACACTGAACAAGGACAAATCTTATAAAAATAATAAATCTATGGCAAACTATAATTCTTCTTTTGGCCAAACTTTTGTCTTGAATCTGTCACCGATCTGTACATTCCTGGTCAATCTGAAAAAGAAAATGTGGTATATATCCATATTCAAAGCTAATAAGAGACTTAGACACACAGCTGGAAGGGACCTGGGACTGACAGAGTGGACTGAATGGACTGTAGATTTTTGTCCCCCATTACTTCAACTGAAGTTTGTTTAAGGGAGGATCTGTCTTTATTACATCTATACAACTATTACAAACAAAAACTCTTTCAGTGTACATAATTAAAAAACATGTGCATATACACATGAATCTATCATTTAAGGTGTTAGTAAGATAAAGGTTTGGTATACATCACGTAAAGCACTTGGCTACAGATTTGAGGTACTTGTACTTACTTTATACTTTATACTTCAGAGGCAAATATTGTACTTTTTACTTCATTTGTCTGATAGCTTTAGTTGCCAGTTACTTTGAAGATTACAAGTTGTCCAGTGAAATCCATGTCTCTCTGATAATCTGAAGGATGAAGTGTTCTTAAACTAAATAAACAAATGAAAAACTCTCTTGGATTATTGGCTCAAAGCTAAAAGCAAGCTGCTTTTTCAGAGATACATGGTTCAACACAAACATATGATGATCCTCTAGACCATGATGCATTTCTGTAGATTAAACAACCCAACAGTATATATAGTAGTTGCATCCACATCTGTCAGCAAGTAAGAAGTCCTGGGTTTAGCGCCCTCTGCTGGAGAGTTGTGGTAAAACGGGCTGCAGTAAATTCAATTTATAGTCCAAATTAAAATCCATGAAGTTCAAAGTCAGTGTTAAATGGCATCCTCTCACTTTAAGTGGATTTTTAGTGTGTAGAGAAGTTGAACTAACCTGCAAGCCAGATAAAAACAGACACATGTTTCCTCACAGGGTGATTCGAGGTGAAATCGTTGTCACATAGAGTTTATGTTGGGAAATACTTTGTATTTTTGTCGTTCGCTTCCTTCTTTCCTCTCGCTGTGTTTCATGAAGTGCCAGGAGGAGAGCCTGCTTTGAATGAAAGAAAGAAAGAAGTCTATTGGTGGCAGATGTTACTCTGGCAGTGATGGAATGTGTGTGTGTGTTCGTGTAGGTGTGTGTGTGCGTGGCAGTATGTGCAATTGTGTGTATGTAAATTAGTGCTGCTTTTGTATTTCTTAATCTTGTATGGTATTTAGCATTTGTAATGTGTCATGACAACATGTGCTTCAGCATGTGTGTGTGTGTGTGTGTGTGTGTGTGTGTGTGTGTGTGTGTGTGTGTGTGTGTGTGTGTGTGTGCGCGTGTGCGTGTGTGTCTGCACTCCTGCCTGGCCCTGTCTGTGACCACAACTGTGTGCAGAATAACAATGAGCATCTCAGGCTACCCAGACTGTGTGTGTGTGTGTGTGTGTGTGTGTGTGTGTGTGTGTGTGTGTGTGTGTGTGTGTCTTTGCCAAGGGCTAGTGTTACCCTATTGAGTTTAAGAACAGATTTAAAACCCACCTCCTCTCCTCTCCTCTCCTCTCCCCTCCTCTCCTCCTTGTTACTGCTGACCATTTCTAAAAACCTTTTTTAATTTCCTGCCTTTAAAGAACCAAACAGTGTCCTTACTTCAGTGCATTATCAAATCCAGCTTGCAGAGACTTACAGGAACTCACTGAAGATACAGTATGTAGGTTAATTAATCACCGTACGCGTTCGCTCAGCTTTATTTCTTCTTGATGATGCAGTTGCAAACAGCAGAAGCTATTTTCCCGTCCTTGCTGTTGGTCTCATGGATGCTGCAGAAGAGCTCTGCATTCGTGGGTTATGATGTCAGAAAATGAATCCTGCACACAAACAATAAACAAATGTGGAAGACGTTCAGCATGCCAAGAAAGATTATTTACAGCAGTCCCTGCTTACAAACGCATTATTACACAATGACACACTGACTATCTCATGCTATATGCTATGTGCTAATAATAAACTACACTTAACTAAATGTCTGCCCTGAAATAAAGAAAAACAATCTACAACCTCTAAGCAGTAATGTGTTTAGATTGTTGAGCATCAAAGTACGAACAGCAGTTAACAAAACTTTTTTCCATGAAATTGCAGATGTTCAAATTTCCATTTTCTCTTCCATGTCGTCTTATAAAAGTCGATGTCAAAAGTCAAGCATCAAGCAGTGTTCTAGTCAAGACGTCCTAAAGTGAGACCAAGAATGCCTCGAGACAGAGACAAGACCAAGACTTTGAGAGGTCAAGATCAAGTCAAGACCAATGCCAAAGCAGGGTGAGACAGAGTCAAGACCAAGACAGCAAATATGCTGCTTAGGTAGTGAATATTTACGCTTTTTGGGTGCTGGTTTGCAGATTAAGTGTTTGGGGTTTAGCCGATTTTATTAAAGAAGATAACAAAGTTTATAATAATGAACAAGTCAAATGAGAAGTGAGTCAAGTTTTACATCTAACCACAGTAATGATAACAAATAAATCACAGGCTGTTGATAGTGATATCCCTGCAGTTGTGGTCTTGACCAATCTGGAAAGTCCCTTTTGTCTGACCGAGACAAGACCAAGTAAAAATGCGGTCGATTTCAGGATGAGACCGAGAGACACGCGTGAAGACAGACAGGTGTGGTTCGAGAAGTTTTACTCCATGGAAAGAGGAAGAAAGACGGATGAAAATAGAAACAGAAAGTGGGACATACTGTGTACGGAATAAAAACAGGAGGAAGATGAAATCAGAGGAAGATCAACAGAAAGGTGGAAAAAGTGACGGATTTAAAGGGTTCCTGTTGTTGTGTGTTGGTGAAAATGTGCCTCTGGTGTGAATGTGTGTGAGAGAGTGTGCTTGAGTGTGTGATGCCAGCAAGGGAAGGCATTTGGATGAATCAGTCTTTCCTCAAGGAGGACACAGATCATGCATATTTATTACAACCCTAGCCTCTCTCTCTCTCTCTGTCTCTCTGTCTCTCTCTCTCTCTCTCTCTGTCTCTCTCTGTCTCTCTCTCTCTCTCTCTTTGTCACTCTGTTGATTTGTATGTTCAACACACAGCAAAGGGCAGACTGACGGCTGTGCTGTCTAGACACCTTATTTATGGTTGTGACCACCCTCACAACAACACACACACACACACACACACCACACACACACACACACACAACCTACAAGTACGAAAGAGAGAGATTCAGATTGATCTCTAGTATTTATGTGTTGTGTGTCTGTGTGCTGTCGTCCATTTTAGTCCATCTTCAACATTTGCGTGCTTGCACTTGCAACAGATCACCCAGTAAAATCTCTACCAGTGTGTGCGTGTGTGTGTGTGTGCGTGTGTGTGTGTGTGTGTGATGTCTACATTCCTCTGTACTCCTGATTGGGAGTGTGCAGCATTCAGTTTAATTAGCGTGTCCATGGTGACGGCTCACATGCGGAGAGGAGGGGAGGGGAAAAGAGGGGTGGTTGTGGGAAGCATACGTCCTGTCATCAAAATAAAGCAGCATCAACATCCTGACACACACATTTCTACACACACACACACACACACACACACTATATTAATTGTGCAGTGACATACTTGGACACTGACTAGTGTCTGATGTTTGTTTTTTCTAAGTAGCTGTATCTCAGATTGGTAGTGACTATTTTCTGTGCTTACATTCCTTCATTTGTCTGAGTCAATGTGTTGTTTGAGCTCAGTAATCCTGCTGTAAATAATTTATACAATTTTCATCTTTTTTAAGATGTTTTAACAGCAACAGTCTGCAGAATGACAAGTCTCTGACACACATGGGCTAACGAAGCCCCCTTGAAGGCATCTATTTCGGTTAAAATATACAACTAGCAGCCAGTCACGATGACACAAGCCTTCAGTCAGCAGCAGTAGTTGGCAATATTCTCTTCGAGAGCGCTGTGCTTTATATGAAACTATTTTGTTAGGACAAATTACATTCAGATTTATATTCTCTTTATTATTGAAAATCTTCTCTCCAGAAGGTTTGAAAGTAGTTCAAACGATTTGTTACAGTTGACTTTTTAAGTGTTTCTGAGCCAAAATGCACCTTTTAAAATGCATGCTACCTAAAATTGAACATGTACAGGAAACAATAGTTTGTCTAAAGGGCAGTGGTTCCAAATTTCTTCTTCCTTCTTCATTTGTTACCTTGTTACAGATGAGCGTAGCTCTTCGGCAGAGCTGTTTTTTCCAGTGTTTGAGTGAGTTTTTGAGACGATACACAGTAATATCCATCCCTTGTCGCCTTATTCGGAGGCCCCTCGTGTTGTTTACTGTGTGATGGTAAACTACTGTGGATGAAAGAGTCAACGTAACAGGTGAAACATGAATACACGTTTGGTGATATGTTTGATTTTTTTCATGTCCTACGAGCATCCAGTATGTGAGTGAGAAGAAACACAAAAGAAAGAGTCGGACTGAGGAAGGAGGAGAAAGAAAATGAGTCTGTGTGTGTGTGTGTGTGTGTGTGTGTGTGTGTGTGTGTGTGTGTGTGTGTGTGTCTGCCAGGCTGCTGGTGTGAACCAGCTAGTTGATTGTCCTGCAGCCATTGATATGGAGATGGAGAGGGAAGAAAGGAACTCTGTGTGTGTGTGTGTGTGTGTGTGTGTGTGTGTCCTGCTGTAGTCGAACTGAATCATAAAAATTTAAAGTGTTGTAAAATTCAAAGACTAGTTCATTTTATCCAGATTAAATTATCACAGCGACAACACACTTGGGATGCAATAAACAAAGTAATAAAAGCAGATAAATTAATAAAACGCAGTTTCTTTTACTCTCAGCATCTTTGGACATTTCATCTGGTGTCTGTAATGACACAAACAGCTGCACCATCCAGCATTTAGCACAGTGAAACACTGGACGAATTCAACGATCAGTGTGCAGAAACTTGGACAGGCCAGAGGATGTGAGCAGGAAGGATTTTGATTCTGTAACTAATTAACTAATTAAGTAGTTGATGACAAAAATGTCTGTAAAATTATGCATAAATTGTGTCAAGACCGTCATGGCAGACTTTAACTCTCCATTAAACCTCCAGTCGGCAGGTTGGCATATCTTTAAAGCGCACCGAAGCTGATATCAAATTCTTCATCACCGTCGGATCAAATTCTGAGTGGACCACATAACAGAATGACTTACGCAGCTGCTGGCTGATCTAATCTGAGACACGGAGATGTTTCTGCGGTGCAAAACAGCAGCAGAAAGAAAATTAATGATAATGTTTCTATGCCTCTATGGAATAAGTATATCATTCAACTGTGTTGACTTTGCTCCTGACTTTACATCCCATAAAAAATGGTTTATTTATGTATTATGTTATTATTTCACACCCTATAGAACAGAAAAATTCCTGAGTATTTCTAAAAATAAATGAAAGACCCATCTTTTCAGCTTGTCTTTTAATACTCTGCTGGTATTACTGTCATGTACTTATTGTTATTGTTTGTATTTATTTAATGTATTATTAATTATTAACAATAGTTTTAATCTGATAAGCACTGGGCTGCATCTTTGCATGAAATGTACTATGCAAATAAAGTTATTATTAGTAGTAATGTCACAGTTATCCTTCAAAGGTTTGAGTTCCACAATGGAAATCATCTCTCTAAACCACCTACTGTACATAACCTCTATACTCTTGTCATAGAAAATGCTCAACAATGTTACCAGAAAGTCTGCAATGGTTTTTGATCTGAGCTGAATTGTAGAAGGAAAACAGCAACGAGCTTCAAGAGAAAACCTGCAACATTTCTGGGTTCTCCTCTCTGTAGTAATTGCTTTTCACACGTACAGTCGGATGTCTTTGTATTGGAAAAGTTCTGTGTTTTATGTGTAAAACTGGCAGACGATGTTATTAAAAATGCTGCACATAAACAGGGTCATAGTTATCTTGAAACTAGAACTTCTAGCATTACAACATGTATTCCTGAATGTAGATGAATGCCTCCCTTGTCTTTTCTTTTCATTCATTTAGCTGTGTACTGTAAACTTAACAAACTTAACTTAAAAACAAACTCTCACCTTCATCTCACCCTCCCTCCCCCGTGTCTTTTTTCTCTCTTTTACACTCTCCATTTCTAATCTCCAGTCATTTCTCACTCTGTCCTTCGTGCTCACTGAGATGTGAAATCTGCACAGCCCCTTTCTATGTTGTTCCCTCTTTCTCTTTCACTTTTTATATCTCTCTGTCTCTTTTTCTCTCTCTTGCTCGCACACACACACGCACATTCTCTCTCTCGCGCTCTGACTGTCATTGCTCGTCTTTTGTTTCTGCTAGAATGACAACCAATTGGGCCAGACTCCAGCAGAGATGAGGAGGGGAGAACACAGTACATATATATATATATATATATATATATATATATATATATATATATATATATATATATATATATATATATATATATATATATATACACCGCACATATAGATTCATTTGCAAAGTAAACCATCATGAGGGAAGTCACAATGAGAGTAACACTCTGATCTATTTATCTTAACTATCTAGAAATTAGACACATGTGAACTGATTCAGGCACGATGATGCATAATTTATATGAACTATTATTCCTCCAAATAGCTGCTGAGGCAATTTATCTGTGATTATGTGATGATTAACACTGCACTTGTGTTGGTGGGGGACTTTACAAATATATTTTGGGATTGCCCAATGATCTTATTAACTTTACTTTAGATCCAGCACTTGCTTTTACTAACAAAGAAATCAATTACAACCTCCGAGCATAACAGAATGAAGAGGTAGGATAAAAAATGTCTTTATCGTGGATAAAATCACAGCGAGATTACAGTTGAAAATAGACAGATTAACTCAGAGACGGTCGCTATCGGGCGAGGAATCATATATGACAACTTTACAAATGGTGCCCCTGCGTCTCTCAATGAAGGAGCAGAATCTCACAACTTTCTCCAGCCAATCAGCGAAGGTCAGGCTCAAACTTTCTTGTTTATCCAGAAGTCAAGAAATGCCTCTACTGTATCCCACACTAACCCTAACACTTTGCACTGTATCACGTGCATGATATTTTGACATGAGTGTCATAAGTTCCGTTAAAACACATGTCTGATTGTTAATTTGGAAATTTCAACTTTATTTGTGTATTTTTTTACAATATTTTATCCACGGATTTTTGTGACTTTGAATTGCAGCCTAAAACTGAAACTTTTTTAAAAAGTCAAAAAGAAAAAATGTCTTCTTATATCCACCAAAAACACTCAAACACTTACATTTCCAAGTATTTCCAAGTATTTCCATGAGTATAAAGGGTTAATACAGGCAATGCCTGAGCTCTAATAGCGTTATTTCTTTTACTTTTATTCCCACTGTAATGCGCTCGATACGTAAGCATTTTTGGCCAATGCTACATGTTGCTCATCTTGAAAATTCTTGTTAAGAATGACCTCTCAGTCCATACCCACGTAGATATTTGCTGTGACAACAAAGAAAGAAAAAAAGAACCCAGCATTATAAATAAACACATGTTTCAGATAGACCTGTAGCTTCGGTGTCACAACACCTCCCACGCATTTTTTTTTTACCCACCAATCAGGTGGAGACCTCGCCTCCTCCATGTTGAGTCTGACTGAGTGATACCCTCCTCAAGGAGGTTGTCATCTCCAAGGGGCAATAATATCTATAAATATGTCCTCATGACATATGTGTAGAAGAAGTAGAAGCACAGCTCCTTTCCGTGATGTATTTGTTTTTAATCTGCATCACCAGTGTTTCCACAGAGTAAGTTGTGGCTTGTTCTGTGCTCAGACTGAGGGAGCGACATACATCTGTGAGGCCTCTCACATAAATGGATGCACATTGAAGTTGAACTCACTGCTTGTGGTTTCTACTGTTTCTAAGCAACTACTGAGAAAATGTTTGAAGTGAGCCATGTTTTTTGAAGATTTTTTTTTTTTTTCAGGCTGAAAAGTGTCAGGGACAGAAAAAGTGTCGGTTGGTTATCCAGGCAACGGTGTCACTATATTGAGTAACACCTTACATTAAAACTGAGCATTGATGATTTGTACTGATGAATATGACCCTTTGCTAACTTCTGTTTTCAGGGCTAAAGTGAAAGATGTTTTTTTTTTTTTTTGAAGGCTTGTGTGAGCTCATGTTTCCACAGTAAAATCAGTATTAGTTAATAGTTTTAATGTAAATGGGCTGCCAGCGCTTTCCCAACCTTCTTATTTTGCTTCCAAAGACATAAGATTGGAAACAGATGACTCTCTCAGTCTTTGAAATACTGTTCACTTGCTCCGAAAATGTTGCAGTCTACAGCGAGACTTTTAAACCCGTAGAAAGTTAAGTAGATACTTTGCTTGTTTTATCTTTTTAAAACAAAGTCTGTCAGACTCACAATGGACAGTTGGACAATATCCTTGTGTCTACATTACCGACAGTGCAATTCGACAACGACGCTAAATTGCTAAATAATTTCTATACAGTGATGCTTTAAGCTTAATCATTTATTGGCAAATCGTTGTGTTCTGAATATCTCGTGAAAAGTTTTATTACTGTGACCATTAAATTAGACAGTAAAATACTACATGAGTTTTGAGTTTGGTCTGTTGCTCTTTTTAGCCAAAATATTCTCAGGTATTGTCAGACTGTAACCGATATTTGAACCTTTTTCTGTGCACTCAAATGCATTTCAACTGCCAAACCAGCAATAATCAGATACCAGATAGAGTGCATTAAGTCTAAGATCGGACATTTAGTGACAAGACGAATCTTGAGGAAAATATTGTACTTAGATATAATAATAATAATAATATAATATAATAATAGATTTTCTGAAAATGTTCTCCTCAGGAAGTGTCTTAGTGTGTGGTTTAGAAAATTTGTTCTTCGGAAACCTGCTGTGGAAATGTTAGTCTGATTGGGCGGACTGTAACTCTACGCTGTTATGAATAAGTCATGCTGACAGAAACTCTACACACACGCACACACACACACAAACACACACACTTATATAAACACAGAAAGATTCCTATGGATATACACAATGATACTTACTTTTACACCCCCTCCCCCTTTTCTTATACACACCTCAAACCAACACACAGTCCTCTTCACTGTCGGGGCTTAAAAGTGACAAAAACCAGAGTTTATTAGAGCCACTGCTATGTAGCTGCTGTGAGTCATTGTGGAGGATACCACAGTGTTGTAAGGACAGAAGAAGGGAAACAACTGGTGTAAAATACAGAGTTAGATCATGACAATATAGTGAGAAAAAGTTTTAACTTTTGTAAGAATGAAAGGGAAAGGAAGAGCAAAGAGTTGATGAATTAAAAGGCAAATATAAAGTGTCTTTTTAGGATGTCACCTGGACTGGATATGTGAAATTTAAAGGGAAGGCAACATAACTGTATGCTGAAATGTTAAAAATTCACCTTTAATTTTGATCAACATTGGCAACACCAGAGGTCAAATTTAGATGTTATATCCACAGTGATGTACTTTCATGTGTTTTAAATGAATCATAACCATTGCTCATTGTTTATACTGATGAATCACTCAAAAGCCTGAGAAGCCCACACGAATCCACTCTATAACAATCCCATAATCCTCCCAAAGACATTAATTAAAGGAATAGTTCAACATTTTTGGATACTGGTCTCTCTGGTCTGCTGGAGCCAGCAGCTGGTGAGCTCAGCAGGCGCACAGGGGGAAACAGCTACCCTAAAGGTAACAAAATCCACCTAATAATTAAGATAATATGTCCATTAAGTGTTCCAGTTTGTCTCTTTGTGCTATGCTAAGCTAAACTAGCCTGTTGGCTCCAGCTTCATATTTAACAGACAGATAAGACAGTGGTATCGATCTTCTCAGCTGGCTCTCAGTTTGTCGAACTCATCCTTTAACATAAAGGAAGAGTGAGGTAGAAGAGTAAAGAGTAAGGTTCCCTTTAATCAGATTTTGCAAGTGGATGCTCAACTGTGTGTGTGTCCATGTGTGTGTGTGTGTGTCCAGGATGATTGCTGGATCCAGGCAGCCAATCACCCATCTGAGAACGGAAGGGAATAAAAGAAAGAATGAATATTTAAATGAGAGTTGGTCCATCGTGATAAAACTAATCTGCATGGCTAACCAAAGGTCTACTGCCCATTTAATATGAGCGTGTGTGTGTGTGTGTGTGTGTGTGTGTGTGTGTGTGCGTGCACGTGCATGTATGCGTATGCTCGTGCACCTTCCTGTAGAAATATGATGCATTGCATCTGGAACCTGCTCTGGCGTTGCCTTGGTGACGCCCGTCACGCTGGCAGGCCCCCGTTGCGCGCACACACACACACACACACACACACACACACACACAGTGGTAATGAGAGACTGAGAGAGACTGGCAGCATGCCAGGACAATCTACACACACACACACACACACACACACACACACACACCCCTTCCCCCCTGTGCACTAGAACATTCTGAGCACACACTCTAACACAAGACACATTCACACACACATTTCGATTTGGGCTGCTCGGACTGGCATGGGGGTTGGGTCGGCGTGCAGGGAGAACGAGATGAGAGGAAATAAGTTCCCTCGAATGTAAAAATGAAAACTATAATTGCATCTTCTCTTTTTCAGCCTGTTAACTAGATTAAGAATTAACTCCAATGTAATTACACTTAATTGACCTCTTTGCAATAGAAGTAGACAGCAGAATAGTGGAGCTGGAATAAAGGATAGTCAGAGGTTGATAAGACTTAGATAAAGGCGACATGTTAGATTTAAATGTGGAGCGTTTAATGTGATGAATCGTTTAGCTCTCAGTCATTTATGCCAGCTCCTCGCCATCCCACCCCCTCCTCATCTCCTGTGTCTGCCACTTTTTCCCTCCCATCACATCATTCTCCTCTTTGTCATTCACACTTTGAAATGCAGCTACACACTCTCTCTCTCTCTCTCCTCTCCACAAGAGGTCTACCGGCCTGTCCAGCATTAACAAAAGGCCAGCAGTGGTTCTGTCCATGACAATGGCTCTCAGGTCAGTCTGCATGCCACACATTGCATCATGGCCCCGGCACAGAGACTAAACTGTGCTTTACGTTACAAACTCTACCAAAGAAATCTGATATTTACTGACCACTATTAACATTTGGAAGGTCGAGAAATTCTTTTTTTTTTTATCTCAAAATGTCCCCTTTTTTTCTTCTGTACAAAACAAAGTTGTTCCATTTTAAAAATCACGCAAAGGTTAGGAGTTATAATTGCATTTGTTCTGATGACCTTTTCCTTGTGCTGAATGATGAACTAGAGGTTAAACAAAACACCAATAGCAAATCAAACGTCAGAAAACACATGTATTTCCCCATTTTGACTCTCCAAATGTCACAAATGTATCAGCGTATATCAGCAGCTCCAGGTGTACTGTACATCCCGGTAACCGTTTTACAGTTTCTGTCCAAACCAAACCTTTATTGAAACGTTTAAACCAAAGAACTGAGAGTCTACAGCCTGCAAACAGCTCTGTGAGGCGGCACTAACATCAGCTAACATCAGTATCAAGCAGACTTAATGTTCACCATGCATCTTAGTTTAACATATTTTAGCCTGTTAGCATTTGTCAATAAGCAATAAACTCAAAGTACAGCTGAGCATGATTGTCATTAGTTTTGCAGGTATTTGGTTACAAACCAAAATATTGGACAAAGGTGCTACAAAGTGAAAATTGCTGCTGCTGATGCATACTTTATGCAGTTTAGCATAAGTTTTCTATGCTGAATATACTGTAAATCAGACGTTATAATAGCAATGAACCGTCTGTGTTTCAGCTCAGCTGTGGTGTGACTTCAAATGAGGCTTTACAGAGCTCATTTCCTCTGTACTTCCTCTGTCCATATTTACTTTGCAAGGCAGACGTTTGGTCTCTAGGATCTCTGAGTGATTTTTTTTCTGCTCTGTGTTTAAAACATGTCCCTTTTATGCTGAAATAAACTTGGCAGTTCCAAAAAAAAAAAAAAAAAAAGTGAGTGAATGTGAGTTGAGTCACATTTTACAGTTAGCTATGAGAACAAAAAGCAGTCAAATCATATCTGGAGAGTGTTGTGATCTACAGACTGCAAAATGTCTTTGTGAACAGAGCCCCAGGTGCTTTCTGCAGTTTCATCAAAACCTGTTAGTGTATCCTCCCAAAATTTCTGTTTGATAATTTTTCGGGTCAAGTGATTCCGCTCATGCAAGTAAAGCGAGACACCTGCGCCATGTGTGGAGGACTTTTTGATGGACTGACTGACAGTCATTTACATTCGCTGACAGTGAATAAGATGTACATATTTAGCATTGGTGTGAAAATCAACATAACAATCGAAAGAGAGGGAAACAGCCCTGTCTAAAGAATCTAAAAAAATCTACCTACTAGAATCTCTATTGAAGTGTGAAGTGAAACTCGAAGTGTAGTCACTGCACCTGGCTGTGAAATAGTACTGTACAAAATCCCAGACAGAGTCAGGCTAGCTGTTCCCTCCTGTTTCCAGTCTTTGTACTAAGCTAAGCGGTTCTGTAGTCAAGACCAACTAAACTAAGAGTTATGACCAAGACCAAGACCAAGACTTTGAGGGGTTGAGACCAAGTCAAGACCAAGATCAGAGGTCTAGGTAGCGAATATTCATGAAAATTCTTTGGGTGAAGCGTTGTTGCTACATTGAGTCACCTCATTAAGTGTCGCCTTGAAGTATTTACAAACCGCTGCATATTCTTTTGGACGTTGCTTTGCAGATGAACTTTTTGCGGTTTAGGAAACAGATGTCTGCTCCCAGAGAGTTAGCAAATAAAATGCATCTCTTTGTCTGAGACAAAAGTGTCTTGAGACCTAAGCTAATTGGCTGCTGGCTGTAGCTCCATATTTACCATACAGACACAAGAGTGTCTGTATGGTAAATATGTGTCAATCTTCTAATCTAACTTTCACCAAGAGAGCAAAACACATATTTCCTAAAGTTATAAAACTATTTTAACATTAATTGTTCTCCATGATAAAAAAAAAGCGGTCTTTTAAAATAAATTCTTGTACTGTCAGAAAGAAATCAACAATTTTTGTGTTAGTGTGACTGTCTGAGCCTCATCTTTCCTTTCCACCGCCTTCATCTACTTTCCTCACATGTACATGCACTCCACTGAATGAACAACACAAAGGTGACAGGGCTGTCTTTGACACTTTTATGTACTCATGTTAGCACATTGTGGGGTGCAGAGTGTTGAGCATGTGTGTGATTGAACGTGGTGCTGTGTGTTCGTTTCTTTGCCTGGTGTCACCTTTATCCGCGGGGTAAAATATGGACGCCAGAGATGAATGACAATAAGACCAGCCAATCACTGTACCTTGTGACCACCGATCTGCATGAGTTCCTGTGTTAATAGAGGAGCAAGGCCGGCATTGGATCAGTGATATGAATATAAATGAGAGTGAATTTAAATAAAGGGGGTACATTTGAATATGTTATACTGTCACCCTGCATGCTTATCAAGACTATCTGCATATTCAAGACCTGGTGATGGATTATAGTGACAGAAATGGAACGATCTCCTGAAAATACTGTCATAGTACATGTCTGTATTGCAGAATATCCCGTGTTTGTGTGTGCATGCATAAATAAAGTCTGCAAGGGTGAATGAAAGTCATCTGTGTGTAACAAAAAAAAAAAAAAGAAAGAAAAAATCACAAGCAAAACAGTTGATGGATTAGGTTGGTATTCAGCTGGTTGTGTGCGAATGCACTGAGATCTGAAGGGGGATGAATGTTCAGGTGATTGGTTGAAGACCAGGCGTAATTTCAGCCACAACAAATCTATTTCAAAGCGAGTATCCAGTCAGAGAAAGAGGCAGAGAGGTGAAGAAAGACAGGTAAAACACAGAGAGCTCCATGTAGAATAAAGAAAACATTTTGGTTCATTTTATTTTCTTACAAGTCTGCAGCTGCAAAAACCTTTTTTAAAACAAAAACATAAGACAGGCAACGCTGTATAATAGTGTAATAGCTTCGATTGGGATTTTGATGTCTTTATTGTAGAGCTGAGAGGAGAAAGATAAGTGAGAGATGGGCAATGACATGCAACAGTGGTCCCCAGCTGGACCCTAATGCTACCAAAGTGCCCAGATATTGTAAAATATTTGAAGTAAATGGTTAAAAACATTATGCAGACCTAGTTTATTTTATCTGGCCTCTATGATAGCTATAAATTATGAATGTTGTCCACTGTCTCCATTTAAATTGTAGCACATTTGAGTTAGAATGGCATGGCATTCAGAGCTGGAAAAAGAACTGGGTCCATCTAAAATGTGATGGACTAATTGATGTCAACAAGCACTCATTGGCTCATCGAAATGTTGATGGACCTGCCTTTTGAAATTGTAGCTTCTATACTGGTGGATTTGTTTGTGTGTTTTTTAAGTCATTAAGGCAGCAAAACATTCAAATTAACGATGGATGAATTTCACTTGGCGAGCTTAAAGGAAAAACACTGATGTAAAAGAACACAGAAATAAACAAAGAGGAATAAGAGAAGGACAGCTTATTTGTGTATGTGTGAGTGTGTGTGCACGCTGGCTGCTATTGTGTATCTTCTGTGTTTGTGCTGATAGAAAGTGAGGGAGGAGGGTGGAGACACGGAGAAGATAATGAGGTTGGGGAGGGAGAACGTGAAAAATGAAGGGGCTGTGATGATAAGTGTGGACAGGATGGGGGAGGCAGCTTGAGAGAGTGATGAATGATTTCAATCAGACTCAAAGGAACAGTGAAGAAGAAGAAGAAGAAGAAGAAGAAGAAGAAGAAGAAGAAGAAGAAGAAGAAGAAGAAGAAGAAGAAGAAGAAGTCGCACACGATGCATATATGTTGTTTTACAGGTTTAGGCACAGTGTTGGCTAGTTTAGGCTGACAGCCAGCAGAAATAATGCACTATACACACACACACTGCAGCACTATGAACACTGCAGCTTAGTAGCGTGCGTGTCTGTACTCAGGACAAGCCTATTACTACTTGACATGCAAATCTCTTTTCTGACCTTCTTCTGTCTGTCAGTCTGTCTGTCTCTCACACTCTCACCCGCTCTCCACATAATCTCTCTCTCTCTCTCTCTTTCTCCTCACTAACTTTCTGTTCCCTACTCCTGTATGCTCAACGTCCCTTTTCCTCCCTTACATTCACATTTCAGCCCAATTTTCTATGCCCCTTTCTCTCCTTCCAGTACAATGGTCTTCCCATTTTTACACGCTCCCTAACTCATGCAGCTGCAACTTATCACTGCGACCTGTCTGTGTGTGTGTGTGTGTGTGTACGCCAAACCAACAAAACATGTAAAATGAGGGACAGATAAAGAATTAAATCTGAAAAAATGAATACAAGTTGTCGCTTACATAACTTACTGCATAACAGCCAGTGCTGTGTCAATAGATGTGGGCATGTGTTTACCTGTATGCATTTGTTTGCACAGGTAACCAGGGTCTATTTCCTGCATTTGAACCCTTTGTGTGTGTGTGTGTGTGTGTGTGTGTGTGTGTGTGTGTGTGTGTGTAAATGATTAAACCATGGCCTACTCTGCTTGTCAAGGTGACTGCCTTGTCAGAGACTATTACCAAACTCTTTGACTTCACTGCCCTGCTCTTCTCTCAGTACACCTACACACACAGACACACACAAATACACACAACTCGGTTTCGAAATTGCAGACGTATCATGGTTGTGACAAGCAGCCAAAAAGTAGTTTTTTGCCCTTTCAAACACACACATCCCGGTTACTATCGGGTATTGGTTTCTGGGACATTTTAAAATAAAAAAACAGAAGCCTAAAATATATTTTTTATGCTCTTAATGTTACCACGGATGTAAAAGATTCACCATTTTACTCTTGCTTTTGACCTGACTCTGTAGCAAAGCTGTTTTGATCTACTCTGTACTGTTCTATTCTTCTCTGTCTTGCTTTGTTCAGGGTTTTTTTTTTAACGCTGGCTGTCTCTGGACTTTTCTGTTTTGTTACGGTCTACCAGCTTAATCTAATGCTAGTTTGCCTCAGTATATTGCGATGCATGAGTGGACACTCACTGAACATGCCAGACAAACTCCCAGGTCTTTTCTATAGTGTAGTTGACTTAACTTTTCTGTTATAGCTTCTATCAAAACACATGATTACTAACTTGTAGCAAACAGGTATGTGAGCTGTGGGGTTTGTTTGCATGTCTGTGTCAAAGTGCCCCAGGCTGATTATCATGTTATCATGTCAGTACGTCCTGTTGAGTCCAATGCTTTCCTTGCTAACTACCTATACCAATAAACTGTGAGATTTGCATTGAGAGCTAACTTTCTACAAACCTCCTTCTCTGCTGCTTTAGGATTTAGCTCTTAAACACTGCTGTGCTGTATACATTTAATAATCTAGCTAGTCTGGTCTGCGGTACCTTCTATGAATGCATTTTTTATCATCGTCAACACTGCTATGATACATTTACATAATACTGCACATGACATCAAACAGCTCTGTGTGAGTGACCTCAAATCCCGCAAATGAAATGCAACAGGAAATATTGAAACACAACTAAGGAGGTGTAAATCAGCATCCTGTATGATGTAAAGTAATTACAAGCTTTGAAAGCAACTGTGATACAAGTTTACGAGAAGTGCAACACTTTATTGAGTGTTTTATTATACAGTAGTTTAAAGAGCATTTTCCTACATTTTAATACAGTTTGTGCATACAAGAACAGCTATAACTCTGAGCTGCCTTGTAAAGCACTTTGTAAAAATTAGTTTCGAAAATTCTATACAAATCTTTCCTGTCTGCTTGTTGTAAAATAATAATTATCCTTACAAGATTTAACTTCTCAAGCTGTAATCACATGACACCCTCAATGTGTCTCATCTTGTAGTTAACAAGTGCAAGAAGGCAGGAAGAATCCCAAATATTAGACATATAAATAACATTTGAGGCCATTTATATCTTAATTCCCAGCTGAACACATCTTTAGCATTAGGAATCTATTAGGAAACAAAGATTTGGGGATTAGATTTCACTATGATTGCACATGTATGATTATAAGTGACTACTTGGCAATTCTCCACCATTGCTTAGAGCTTAGCAACTTGTTTACATACTGTAAAATCTAATCTAACTCTATCTTGGATACCTGGGCAAATAAAAGAATTACTTGGCAGTAGATGAACTCTACGCCTCTTTCTCTCTCTCCCCCTCACAGTCAAATACAAACAGATAAGGGCGGTAATTTGTGCACAAGGATGGGGGTTGTTTTTGCCATCGGAGGGTCAATGGTCATTGCTTTGCACACACGTATCGCTGGTCTCTCCTGTAAGCAGCAACAGCCTTTGTCTCGTTGGTGAAACGTTGCAGTTGGCAGATTCCACTCTGTATTTGTTGGTCTCTCTCTCGCTCCTCTCTTGTTTCTGTCTGTCTCTCTTCTTTTTAAAAAAAAACAACAACAACAAACAACTCTTTTCAGGATTGTTTTCTTACATAACAGCCAAAACCATGCATGGGTGGCTAAGACAAGCTTTGTGAAAGCAGTAGAGGAGAGATGCTAAAATTCTCCTTGTGTTTGAAATTCTGTGTGACATCTTTTAAATTTCCAATTCTACAAACACTCAGAAGTAAACTCAACTCAGAAAGGGAGAGCATTGTCTTTTCCCTTGTACATGCAGGAAAAAGAAAATGATGTCTCAACTGGGTGCTTGTTCTTAAGTGATCAGCAGTTGCAGTACATAATGCCTTTGCTCAACCACACACAAGGTCAATTACCTCAGCAATTTATTAATAAAACCATGAATTATGACACAAAGAGAATAACATTAGACGAGAGAGGACACATTTGTCTGTGTTTTACATATAAATTATGTGGAAATTGTGGGACTTTGATATGTTTTAAATTTGTTTTAAGGGATCGAACATGGAGTCATAATATATAACTGGCAAGGGAGTTCTTATTTCTCTTGAATCCTCCAGAAGAGCGTGGTCAGACCTACATGTCTGTCTATAAATGATCAATGCTCTGCTCATGGACACTTCAAGCTGCCAACTGAAAATCACAGTTTAGTTTGACTGCCCAAGACTGCTCAAAGTAATGTGCTGAATGTTGACTAGACCAGAGCTTCATGATTAAAAACGTATATATAGTGAGTATTTTATGAGCTTATTCCAGTATTTTCAGACTCAGACTACTTTTAGGCCAACTAAATAAAGTTTACCCAAAATGTTATTGGTGGCAGTGTGGGGAAGTCCTTGAAAGGGCATTTAGACATTCATGTTAGGAAATAAAATGTATAACTGAGCAGTTAACTTAAAATATTAAAATTTTTGGTTCATGGTCAGAAAATGTTGCCAACAAGTGCTTACTCGTGGTGGGAATTGTTGTGCCTCTGTAAATAATATTATATGTAAAGAGTCATGAGTGTTGTGTTATGATTTGGCGCTATGTACATAAAAATCTGTACCCAGGCAGATAAATATCAATAATTGGAGATTTATTTTTCACATTTCACACTGATGTGTGGTAACCTATTTTTTATTACATTTTATTACATGTGAAGATAATAATTTTAAAAAAAGATGTATGAAACACTTAAATCTTTAATTAAATATTTAACTGTAGATGTTTTTGTGTCAGGTGGTATCATGGTAAGATTTGTCACTGATTTATAGGGAGCTGCTCAACCTGAACATGGTGGACGTGCTCAGCTTTACATACTTTTACTCATCTTTCGATACCACTTCTCGCTGTTTTGTTTTCTCAGTCAGAGGAAGTGGTGAATGTGTTTCCTGCCCTGTCTTCCCCCTCCAGAAACACACACACACACACACACACACAGTCATAGCTGAAGTGAATGCAGAGAGAGAGGAGGGGAAAGCAGAGCTCAAGCGAAAGAAGGTTAGCCAGCAGCGAGTTAAGAAAATGGCGATCATGCAGGACGGATGCCTCCCCTCGTAGATGCTGCAAACGCGTTGAAATTCTTTTAGCCTTACAGCCGGCTTTCCTTTCCACTCTGTTGCACTTTATACTTCAATGAGGTAAGCTTGGTTTGGTGGTGTTTTCTTACTAGATGATCCTTTATTTTTGTCGAGATAAACGTACACACAGACAGCGCAGAGCAAGGAGACCGGGTACTGGTGTAGATAAGTTGGAGCAGCCGCTGTTGTTTGGGTTAAGCTAAGCTAAGCTAAGCTAAACTAGCCTCCCGTTCAAGCTGTAGCACTTGGCAAAGGCGGCTCGGTTGCAGTTTGCAAAGGTAAATAGCAAACGCACAGACTAGGAAAACCGGGTTTGCATGCAGGTGTCTGCACATTTCATGTCGTGTTTGACAGGCAAAGCTTTAGTATTTGTAGGCAGGTTAACCGTTTGCTGACGCTAACTAGTACGAACGTTGGTTAACCTTAGCTCGGCAGCTGTGCGTACATATCTGTCAAAAGGCAGTATTATGTTTTTATTTAGATATTTAGTGTATTTGTTGATGTGTTAACCGACACCACAACAGTGTTCACCAATTCTTTGTATCATTTTGTTTATTAAAGTATCACACTCGCTTCATTTGACATAAAACCGGGTACGTTAACTAGCCGCTTCGTAACGTTAGCCTGTAGCGAGCATTAGCATCCGTGCTAATTTGACGACGTAGGTTGCTTGGCGGTGACTCCGCCTGGTTTCCCGGCTGTTTTTTATGGCTTTGCAAAGGCGACATGATCGTCGAAATTGTTCTTAAATAAATAAGCAAAAATGTGGCGGCGAAATTTAATGTAAGTGTGAATTTGGGGGTGAAAATCGAAAACTCTGCAGAGTTGTGTGTTTCGATGTTTAACACCCTCTGTCGGCAGGACGACAGGTTAGCTTCAGACTAACGTTTGCTCGGCTATACTGGGTTTTGCAGTCGTATCCACTTAACTTTTTACACTGGACCGACGACGCTGCAAACACGACCGAGCCACACGATAACTGAATTGCATCGACTGTAATTCAATGCCCCTGTTGAGGACCATTGTTGGTGTTTTGGCTCGCGTTGGAAAAATACCAGACTCGAAGAGAGAGAAGCCATGTTGGTTAAGCTGTAAGTCAGGCAACAGCTGAGATAATGGCCGATCAGGACTGGAGCTGTAACTCTGACCTACACACACACTCTCACTCTCTGCGTCTTTATCTGACACTCTCAGATACACGCATTTTCTGTCCACCTTGTAGGGCCTCAGCTTTTCCATGTAATGCAGTTTAATCTGCATTTTTCCACATTGGCTAATTGGCATACTTGTTCACTGTTTGTTTGTGTTTGCTTGTCCTTGCATGGAGAGTGTGTATGTGTGGTGGGGTGAGGTGTGCTTTTATAACCCGTGCACCATTTAATAATTCATTTGAGACATTAAAAATGGTTTGCAAATTCACCTGTCTATATCACACACACGTAGTTGTTGTTTAATGGCGATCATGCAGGACGGATGCCTCCCCTCGTAGATGCTGCAAACGCGTTGAAATTCTTTTAGCCTTACAGCCGGCTTTCCTTTCCACTCACAGTAAACCAATAAAAGTGTAAAGCACCCTCAGGCAGGGTATGGTTTATTTATAATTGAGGTTTGTTTAAGTAAATGATTTGAGTGATTAACCCTCCTGTTACATATTTGTATTTCAGAGATTGGGAATTGGAAGCTGTTGCCACCAAAGAAGCTAAAGCATCTTAACAGGTGAGTGTGCCACCTTAAATACACACATACATGTGTGCAAATTAACATCACGTCTCTTTAGGTGATGGCGTACCCTATGTGTGTGTTAGTCTGTGTGGATCAGGGGGACGGGACGGGATGGGTGGCTGCTGGTGCTTATGCAAGCACATGCAGTTCCGTTTGAATTGAATTGGAGGGTCTGGGTTGATCTAGGCCGCATTGTGCTGAATAAGCTTTGCTGTTTTTAAAATCGCTAAACGAGAAGTCGGAGTCCTGATGTTTTGTGTGCGGAGAGGTGTTTGTGCAGCTCATTGTGTCCATACCGTTGGTCGACAGGCAGGCACACAATAGAGCCGCGGACCACAACTCGTACAGTTGACCTGCCGCAAGGGCTACGTTTAATGTGTTTTCTGTTTTTAGAGCCTAAATCTGTTTGTGAATCTGATCATGCTCAGTTTCCTGATTAGTTTTTTTTCGTGTGTGTAATTAGAGAGCCAGTGCATCAACACACCTTTGACTTATCTCTAAAAAGTGTCAAACAAGAGATGTCAAACATCTCCACCACCTTGTTTTTAATGCTGGTTTAGTCCAATTCCTGTTTATCTTTTGTAGTTTTGTTGTGTTTTTATACCTTAAAATATTATTTAGCTTTAGCTATGTAAGATTTCATGATGCTGGTTTGTTTATGGATGGTTGCGGAAGCCAATGGATGATGATTAATGTTTTCCTGGTATTGGGATATAGGAAAAACAGAGAAAGGTAACTTAGTAAGGTGTTTGGCCAGTGTACTTTGGCATTGATTCTACAAGTCTCTGAACTTTCCCTCATTTGGTGTTTTGATGATGGTTGTGGTTGTACCGTCTAAAATCTCCCATAAGTGTTCAGTTGGGTTGAGATCTGGTGACTTAAGGCCGTAGCATATGAGTAACATTGTGCGATGCTGCGTGACACATCTGTGTGTCCACTCCTATTCCCTCATCCTTTTATTTCACAGGTGAAAAAAAGAAATGAGGAAATAGGCGAAGGAGAGCTTCAGTTTCAGTCACCATTGTTTATAGTACTTGAAGGAACTCAACACATTGGCACAGAAACCCCATCGCCAACTAGCGTTTTGGCAGTGTAAAGTGCAGAGCGATTCTCACAACGGTCTAAGTCACTTGCGTAGTCCACGGCATACAACTATATCTTGGCCTTAAGGGGAGAAGTGGACCCAAACCATGCCAGCGAAATGCCCCTCACAGCAGAACAGAGCCACCGGATCCCCTCAATAATGGGGTCAAGCATTCAGGCCTGCACCATTCGCCACACATGCACTTGCCCACCGATAAGAATATGAAGTATGACTCATCTGACCATATCACTTTTTTCCTTATCTCTGCAGACCAGAGGCGATAGTTTTAACACCACTGAACTCTAAAATGTGCTTAAACTTTGTAATGAGCAGTTTATGCACTGCAGCATTACTTTAATATCCTCTTTATGGGATTGTTGACAGACTGGTGTTACTGATTTCTCGCCTTATACACTGACGTCTGTCCTGTAGATCTAAATGTAGATGTCACATTAGTCACTGTTCCTATTGAAACACCAGCCCGTTGATCAGTCTTTGTGACTGAAGCTTCTGTCATCCGTGCAATGAACAATGAACCCTCTTAGATCTTTTTCCTCTCGATACAAAACCAGAATCAACTGGGCATGTGCAGCATTTTATACATGTCACAGAGCACGATTGGATGTTAATTGCTTAATTGTACCGTGCAGTGCACATGTGTGGAAACATCATCATTCATTATGTTTCTTTACTCGTTTATTCAGGTTTGTTTTAAGACCCATCTGTATTTTCCAGCACTGTGTGTGGAGGGGGGATGGGAGGCATTGACTGCGAGTGAAGTAATGTAAGAGGAAACTATTAATACACAGATGTATCAACATTTTTATCACATTTGCACTTTTAGTTTCTGTTTCCTACAGTAGCATTCAAATGATTCATCTTGTTTAATCTTTAAAAAAAAGGTGCAATCTCAACTCCCAGTTTAATTCTAGGATTCAAATAGCTGTAATTTTTTTTATCACAGATGTAGACAGAGCATCTCCGTCCCATAAATAACACAATGGCAACAGTATAGTGTTACTTGAGGTCATTTGTTTCAGACTGTAGCTTTTGTAAAGTGGTTTTGCTTTTATGTTTTAAATAAGAGGTCCTGTCCTAAAGTTTACAAATAGCATGGGAGGATTGGTGGACGTTTCTATAAAAGGCAAACCACAGTATCATAAATTGAATACGTTTATAGGGTTTGTGGCACCGAGCGAGGATTACATCCTCCAGGGCAAAAAAACGGAGTGTTCAGAGCTCCTACTCTGAAGCACTTCAGTTATGCATAAGCAAAACTGTGAGTCAGTTTATAGACACAGACTCGCCAACCGGCTTGCTCACAGATACTCAAAGATCCAGTCTATTGCTTGTGGGCTTGTTACATTCTTATTCACAACACAGTCAAAAAAATAAAGTGTAATTAGCTGTGACTGGTGTTTTTCAGAACAGTGTGCTGTCTAGTTTCACTTTCACTATTTGTTGTTTGCCTCCATTCTTCAAGTCACTGTTGTCTAAACATGTTTTTATTCTTGTCTAAAAATATGACGCGTCGAAGAACGTTGTCTCCATGGCCATCTCGAGACCGTCGTGTTTGGAATTTAATACGGCAGCGCTATAAATTCCTAAGGCGTTGCAACATTGCTATATTGGTGGGCGGATTAGATAGTTGACCATTGCCCTTCTGTGCAGTAAAGCCACACCTGCAGATAGATGGTCATGAGACGGGAGCAGGAATGGAGTATTCGGTGCAGTTTACCTGTGCAGGCTCAGACGAGATTCAAGTCACACAAAGCTATTTATAGGTGAGCTTGTTGTTTAGCTCTGAGTATGGGAAATGGTGTCTTTGGCTTTGCTGCTGCAGACTTTGATCTCAAGTCCATTTATATCTCGTGTAACAGTTTTGATTTTAAATTTGAAGTCTGGTAGTATAAGTAGACATTTTTTCTGCCAAATGTCCACCTACGGCAAAAATAGCATGAAAATCTTGCGATGTTTTTTGCACTTTTCTAAACGTAGTTTGGCTTAACGGCTCATAACAGTGTCCCATTTTCCTCCACTGCAAACTGCCCTTACAGTTGGATGTCTTTTAACAGCATACAATTTACATTAAAGTAAACATGCTTTTGTTCTTGAATTCATTTTTTCCCAGAAACCTGCAATAAGCTTTGCTGTCAGAAATACTTTGATGACAACCCGCTCCACCCTCGTCTACCAGCAGCAAAATTGAACAGCATTTTTCAGCCAGAAATATCATATTGCCTTACTTAAGTTACCGTGACCTGAAATGAACCAGCCTGATTTTTTTTATTTTTTTTTTTTATTTGACTGCGCTGTTGAAACAACAGCTTTAATGCAGCTAAGCAGGAAATGTCACATCTTGCAATCACAAAGCCTTTCGCTGTCGGGCTGTTTGCAACAAGGAGATACTTTTTTTTTTTTTTGTCATTCTCTAATTGAGTGATGGCTTCCCTGAATGGACCCTCCAGTGTTCAGCCTGTGTGAGAACATGCTAATGCAAATTGATGCAAATGATGTGGTGTTGTACATGTAAATTAGCCACGCGACTACCCTCTGGCTTTTGTTCTTCAGGGACAGATGAGCTCTTGTGAGCATATATTTGCAGATCCTCACGTCTACCGGTTTATGTTTGGGTGTATGTCTGAGATGTTTTTGTGAAAACGGCTATTTCCAAAAGGCTACAAATGCAATCAATACTCCGTCTCACATAAATTTGAAAGTCCTTGCCGGCTTCGCTGCATGACTCACTTTCTGGGAGTGAAAAATACTCCTACAGGGTCTTAGGATGCAGTAGCCCAAAGCCTCTGATTTTTTATCTCTTCCCCCTCAGAAACCCAAATATAGTTTGATTATTTTTAAGTCTTTCAGCTTTATTTGACAGTAGGAAGAATTGGGTTCATAGAAAAGGCAAGTGGGTGGCACCAAAACTGTGCTACGCTGTGAATCTCGCAGAGGTTGAGTAGATGTGGCTTTAAACAAAACGGATACCCTAAAGATAACAGAGGATGTGGCAGATGAGTTCAGAGAAATTCACTTTGTTTACCAGGACATGCAGGCACAAACTATGTTAAAAACAATCACCTTGCACACCTCTGTGTAGCCAAATCAAATGTGTATGTTCTGTACTTACAGGACTCTTGATGTATCGCGCTTACAGCGCTGACATCACTTGTGACCTTTTCTAACTATTTTCCTCATCCTTTATCTGTCTGCTCTCTATCCCTCCCCTCTTTCTGAAGATGGAAAAACCAAAAAGTATGCGCTTAATAGTGGAATACAGCTGCGTCCAGACTGTTATTCCATCCACTTTAAACACTACAAAGCATACCAACCAACCATATTTAGAGAGGAGATATTTTGGAAAGCCGTTCCTCTTCATCGGCCTGCTGATTTGGATGTTACGGTGAAAATGGCAGCTGTGTTCTGTCTGCTGGGTGTTGTCGATAATTGTCGTTTTAAAGTGTTTTGTGGATGATATTTTGTTCAGGGCAGCAATTTTTTTTTTATTATCACTTAATACGCAGATTAAAATGACCACAATTTCCCAAAGCACAAAGTGACATATTCCAAAATATTCTGTTTACTATTATATAAAGCATCATATTTTATAGGCTGGTACCAGCAAATGTGGGTATTTTTGTTTGAAAAGTGACTAATTGATTCATGAAAGAAGTCAGTTGACTATTGACTGTTTGTGTGCTTTGAAGTGCACGTTGTATTTGTATTTTTCCACATTGGTTTGATGGGTTAGATTAATCCTTTCTTGGCAACTTGGACAGGAATCCATTTCCATAACAGTGACTATGATAATTACTGTTTTGTACATGCTAAAGTGACTGTGGAGAATGTAGTACTTGTGGTAAGTCAGACCAACAGGGAAGGAAAATTATATAACTGACCTGATTTATCGTCGTTGTACATTAACAAAACTCAATAAAAAACAATAACAGAAAACAAATGGTCAGCACCCTGTGCTTATCTTCAATCTGATGGCCTAGATTAGGGAAGCAGTCACCAGGTTTAGCATGCACAGAAAGCTTCTAGACACACAAATGTGAACCATTTGATGAATACAGTGAAATAATTAATGATTTTGAAGTTATAATATGAAGAGCGGCGGAACAGCACACCTGTGAGGTGAAATATTCATTTCTGGGTGAGTCTACTCTCTTGAACTCTTGACCGTTGCCTGACACGCAGAAACGCATACCTCACCTACAGACCTTTTTAAAGGTGATAGTTAAGACGAGTAACCACTGGAGTTGAGTTCAGCCCTGCATTCAAGAATGCAACACGAATTGTTAGCTGTTTGAATGCCGGGAAAGGTCTTGGATTTTTTTCAGTGCCATCTGGTCCTAGAAAGAAAAAACAAACAAACTAAAAAACATATTTGTCATTGTAACTTTGTTGTCCTCTTCTTTCCTTCCCCCTGTTGTGACTGCCTTTTTCTTCTTTATCACTTCTTTTGGTGACTCCCGGCACCCCCTCCTCCCTCTGTCAGCTGTAGCTGTTGGGGAGGGGGGGGATGGGCAATTGTCGTCCCATTCATAAACAGATGCTGTCCATGGTGTGTGTGTGCACTCCAGGAGGGCCCACCATACTCTGCTGTTGTTGTTGTTGAACCCAGGACCATCTGCTGAAGCACTTGATGGTTGGGAAGGAGTTGGAGGAAGGAGAGGGGGCGGGTGTGGGAACACAGGGAGGAGGGTGGTGGCAAAAATAAGGATGGAACTGTGTGTGCATTTGTATTATAATTATAAAATGTCTTGACCAGCATAGTTTCATTTTAAGCCCAATGTGAAAAAGATTTATGACTTTGGTGACTTTTGGTGATGCTGTCAAACAGCAGTACATACCACTAATCTGTTTGTCAGACTGTTGTCACAGGCTGTTCTCTCGTCAGTTTCAGACTTAAGCTCACAGTCCTGCATACTAATAAAACTACCAAAAGGTCCAGCATGTTATATATCATGTTCAAGAACTGGGGCCGCGCAGTACGCTTAAAAAAATCCCTATTTTGACAGTTGCGACATGATTCACGATTAGTTGGATAGATAATTTTGCATCACAATTTTTGGTTTACACTGAAAAAACTCTCCAAGTCCGGATGATGTTACATTTGTTGGGGTGTGTTCCAAACATCTGGAGAACAAGATTTGTACATCTCTGCAGCATGACACTACAACTCTGTTTTTGTCACACATTTTACCTTTATCCAAAATACCAGCTTCAGGTATTTGGGTATTGCTCTTGGCCGATTGCAATTAATTGTTCAGCCCCATCAAACACTATTTTCTGAGATATCCCAAGACCATACAGTATCACCCCAGCTCAGCACTGTGTGTGTTAAAAATAATCCATTAGACGATTTGACAATAATTAACACTTTATTTACAATTTGTGGTAAATAAAATAGTTAGAAATTATTCTATAAAAACAAGTCTTAATCCTGTAAATGCAGCATACTGAACTCGAATATTACATTAACATTAATGGTTGACAGTAATAGTATTTCAGCATTTCTGAGCCACTGCGCAATTATCAAACAAAATATAGCCGATTACAAACGATTACACATTTAATGTTGCAGCCGTGTTGTCTGTCTTAGTTGCTTTAGCATCTCTGTACGTCCATCTGTTTATAGCTAAGGTAAGTGCTGTGCTGTAATCCCATTATCGGATTAGACTGCAGCCTGCAGCTTTCTCCTGCTGGCTAAATGGCACACCCACCGGGCCCGGTGCGGCTGAACTTAACACTCACTGAGGGAGAAACCACACTCTGATTACAAACCAACAGGACACTAATAGGAAGAGCTTATTTCCTTTTTTGGGAGTGAAAAAAAAAAGAATTTCAGTCAGCGAAGAGTGGTGAATAACACAGTTTTTATATGTTGCGACCACATGTTTTCATCTTGTTTATATGTTGTTGCTAGGTAACATAAACTGGAACAATACTATTACTTTCAGTATAAGCAAAAAGTAATGTGAAACTGCTCCATCCCTTAAAACAACATAGTGTAGCCAAAGCACCCATAGACATTTTTAGAAAAAGGAACAACGTCTTCTTCTGACCAACAGCCCATATCACAAAGATATTTACAGTATTTGTAAGAAAATCTGAAAATTTGAGAACATAAATGACTTCAATGCTTGATTATTGGAGCTGTTGTCTGAAATGGATTCTGCTTATACTTCTGGTGGTCATGAAAATGACCTCTACATGTGCAGACAGTGTGTGAGGAACAATGAACTTTTCCATTGGTTGTCAGTGACCTTTTAACACAACAGTATGCCTTGCTTAAAATCATGGAGTGTTATGGCCGCCGTCTCAAATGTTTATTCACAGGGTTTACGTTTATAAAATCTTTTTTTTTGTTGTTGTTGTTTTTTGTGCTCAGTTCAGATCAGTTTTAAAAACACACCATGGCTTCAACATGCAAAATGCAATCCCAATGAAAGTAATGGTATTTCCTCCTGTTTTTCCACAGGGAACATACCCATAGAGGGAAGAACAGTGGATGGAAGAGAGAGAGAGACGGAGAGTGTGACGAGGAAGGAGGTTAAGAAGATACAGGTCTGGTCAAAAGGTGAGAGAAGACGTCATGGCTTCTGTTGTATCAGCTGTGGGGCAGCTGTCTGTGTGTGTCTGTGGCTCATTTTAGTCATTTTATTTCAAATATTATTGAACTGGAGTCATCACAGTAAAAACATGATATGATTTCATGATAAAAGATGTGCTATTGCTCAACACAAGACCCAACTGTTTGTATTGATGTGTCATCGCAAAGGTTATTTTCTGTGAGGACTCGAAGTTTTAGTGATTTATCAGCATCTGCTGCGCCTAGGACACGAACTTCTGCTCACCTTATACAGAGCTGTTCATCTATGATAAGCAATGTGCCACTAAAACTATTTCCAGGTCCAGTTCTCATCGTGTTCAGATAGGCTATTTTGCATCTTAAGTACTAAATGCTTTGTATATCAACATTACAATGGATCGCAATAAGTTTAATCGGTGCTGCAGTCTGGCAATACGTGATAGAAATTGGCGCAGTATTAAATAGCAACGCTCAACTCCCAGAAGACTTAAGAAAATCCACAAACTGCTTGGCTCACATTGACTCCTTTTGTCTAATTTTAAACTATTTGTCCAATTCAGGCTTCACGAGTTTCAAAAATATTAAAGATGTTTATTTTTCCAACATTTTTCCCTTCCTCACCCAGTCTGTGCTCTATCTCTGTTTGTCTGTCCCAGCAGAGCAGTGTGCTTTGCTCTTATAACAACGCCGGTGTACTTTGCCATGTGACGTAGTCGCGTTTTCCATTTGAATTGCCGTTACAGTTTCCACTGAGCCCTGTTTGTACGAGCCTACTAATGTTACAGCTGAAACTACTGTCGTGGCTAGTGTAGGCAGGAAGTCTGATAGCGTCTATCTCTGACCTTGACTGTGTCTTTATGTCTCAGTCGCTCTGTCTCTCGCTTTTGTTTTCACTCGTCTTCACCTCCGTCCCGCTGTGCGTGTCTAGTCTCAGTCTCCTTACTATGTTAGATGACGGTGGTGTGTTTCAGTGCAAACAGGCGAGTGTACTTCAGAGTTTAAGTCTCAGTAGAACCAAACTGTGAACTGGCACAGCCACTTATCGTCATGGAAGCTCTTCCCCCCAGATAATGGTTATACAATAACAAGAGTGTGATCGTTGTTCCTCTGAAAGACTCAGTGTCTATACTTGACAGTGTTTTACTACAGCTAGAGTCTATAGGCTAATTTTTCTGCAAGATGGCAGTTTTCCAGCACACATTAGTTCGAGTTAGATCTGTTTGTCTGACATAGATGAAGATGAACTTAAGGGAAAATAATCATTTGTCGCAGCCTTACACTATAGGACAAAGCTTTAGAAAATAAACAACGTAGACGAAGAAATATGCATAATTTGGCATCTGATTTCTCCTAAACAGCACTTTCGTTCTTAATGCTGTGCAATCAGTGATTAAAAACAGATGTGATCATCAGTAGGACTGAAACTAGCTGATGAAATTTCCAGAAACAAAAAGAAAATGTATTAACTGGTTTGTTTTATGCCAAAGTAGCAGCCTAGAGTCGATGGAAATTTGTACGCAAACTACTTATGCTACTGACTAATGTTAAACTATTTTTAGCATAGCTCTCTATGTGCCTGGTGGCAACCACTACCACCCTGGGTGTGGGTGGACAGGTGACTGTAAAGACAAATGGTTGACTGAATAATGGACAAACCAGCTGAGTCATAAGCAAAAATTGTACACTGCTTTTGTGTTGAGTTTGGTGTGTGTGTGAGGTGCCCCTCCAAACCCCTCCCAAAGTTTACGTGACGGCAGTGGACCATGTGACAAGTGCGCTTATCTGCTCTTGCACACACACATCGCACATGCAATCTCATGTAAAGGGATGCAGACGTGTACAGCTCAGTAACACCTGCACTTCAGTACATTTCTCTCTCATGCTCGCTTACTTTCCCCCCTCAGCTTTTCTTTGCATGTTTCCAAAGGGAGAAACACACTGGCATTCGCCTCTCGAGCTGATGTCACCTTGCTCGGACAAGCCCAGAGGAACTGGGAGTGTTTAGGAATGTTGCCATGACAACCGGGTCTTCCCTAACAAGAGCTCCTTTACTGGTCTGTTCAGCTCCAGAAAGTAGATTAGAGATTGTTCTGCCCTAACGAGGATTAAACTGAATTTAAAGATACAATAATGAAGAAATTCTTTGTTAATCCCTCACGTGTCCGCGAGTATAAGGAACGTTTGACAGCGTGCTTGTGTCGGGGCTGAAACAGATTTTCCAGCGCTGTACTTTAGAGGATTAGAAACCATGTTCATGTGTTGTTAATAACTTCTGTCAGATATGTTGTGCGTTCTGTCACAACGTGCAACGAACGCTCGTTCTCGCACTTGAAGTGACGCGACAGGTGAAATCCATTTCATACCAACACATAACCGTATAGCCAAATCCATATCACGTTGCATATCTGTACCTGTGTGCTATTTATACTCCACATACAGCCCACTCTGTGCGACATCTTTTTTTTCTTCTTTTTTCCCCATATTCAGCATCGAGGTTAGTTGCTAAGGGCCATGCTGTGTTTTCCTGGCATGCAAATAATGTTAAAGAATATGTCAGCTTTTGGCAACCAAACATCAAGCTTGAAATAGAAAATTTGCAGTTGCATAGCAACAGCAGGACACAAGAAGAGCGCCTTAAGCTAAAAGCAATGTTGAGTTGACAGTCACTGCATATAGCGTGTTTGACGGTGCGATGCAAAGCTTGTGAAACGTGTTGTTGTTTGGCCATTTGTAGTGCAAATATGTGGTGTCTCTTGTGATTGGTAATTACTTTCTAAACTTAGACAAGTCGAGCTACCTCTGAACCTAAAGCTCATTTTTATTCCTTAACATAAATGAACATGTATTTATTGCAGGATGCGTCTTTTATGACGAGAATTACACACAAACATCCTTTCATGTGTATTCAGATGTACCTTGGTTTAGATCCACCTCTGTTCTCCACCTACTCTCCAGGTTACTTTATGTAAGGTAGCAAACAGGGCCAAAACACTTTGTTGGTTAATTCTATTGATCCTTTTTCTACTGTTCTAGGACTCGGCATGTTGGCCACTTCGCCTCTTCTTTAGTACATATTGTACCGGGCTCATGTGCGGCCGACTTCAGGAAGTTGACCTTTTTGCTTGTTATACATGTTCGAAGCTGCAGCTGCATTCCTCTCGCATCAACTTCAATGACAGGCTCTTTTGCCTCCTGCCTCTTTGTTCCTCCTTTTTCACATTCCACACTCTCTCTCTTCCCTCCTCCTTACCTTTAGTATCATCAGTGTTTTCCTATTCTGTTCGTCACATTTCTCTTTCCCCCTCTCTCTCTCAGCTGCTGCACACTGTGTTTGTGTCTTGTCCCTATATTCCCTCTCCAGCCCCCGCCCTCCACCCCCTCAACCCGCTCTGTCTGTCTGTAAGATGATAGCAGCAGTCGAGCTGCTGCCAACTCCAGGGGCCCTCATGAAAGCAGTTCTCAGATGGGAGCAGGGGGAAAGGGGAACAAACTGTACGCTATGTACCGAGCAGCGGCAAAGAACATGCTTATCCAACCACGTTGAAGTGTTTTTAAATCATAATTCATCAAAAAATTATTAATAAATAAATAATCTTTGTACTTTAATACATCGATACTTTGGAGAATTTCTTTAAAAATATTCAGTTAGATGTAGCTGCTACAAATGTGACTGTTATTTTAGTTATTGATTACATCATTGCTTGTTTTGTCTGCAGTGTAATCCAAAACCCTGAAAGTATCAAGTTTACTATCATATAACACAAAGAAAACAACCTAATCCTCACCTGAGAACCAGCAAACGTGAGGCATTTCCGCTGAAATGGGACATTAATTGAACATCAAAATGGCTGGTGTTGGTTATTTTTGTTTTCTGATTGTTTCAGCTCTTTTACAAGACAATCAGTGTAAACTGTGAGCTTAAATTATGGAGATGATTTAATTTTAGTGTGCAACACGAGTCAGAAAAGTCATTATTTTCATCTTTCTACATTGCTTTGCACCACCTTAAAAGGATAAGTGGTTTTCTCAGCGTAGCCGTTTTAATCTGATGCTTCAGGGTTGACAGAGGTCTTTCATGGTAAGGGGAGGTTGTGTCAAGATCCATGGAAGTAAACAACTCTGTTTGCTAGAAGGGGCTTACCGTTTTAGTGCCGTGACTGCCAGAGGGAGCAGGTCAATTTCACAGGCAACGCTCCACCTTTCTTCTGTTTCTTGTTGGAGTGTATTTTTGTGAAGTGCTTCTTCTTTAAATTACTTTTGAGTCACTTTCTTCAGAAAGTATTTTGTAATGATGATATCATCGTGCTGTCTGTTTTTTTTTTTTTGATTGGTTCCAGAGGGTGGCTAAGCAGCTTCTGGCAGGCTTTATGTTTAGATGTTGGCAGCGCGCCCAGGTTTAACTAGTGAGCTGTGAGTTAACAAAGGTGGCGTTTGGCCTCACTTAAGTGAGTCTGGTCAGTATGTAAGAGTTTTATAGTGTTGGCTGCTGCTCTGAAAGAAACTTTCTCCCTGACATGACTTCCAGTAACTGGATTACTTTGTCCTTTTTAATAAGGTTATTCTTACTATAATAAACACTCCACATATTATAAAATATATAAATATTAGAATCATTAAAATTTGTAACACATGCATGCTTTATTGCATCCGTATACTTGCTCACTGTCTGCATGGGTTTGTTTGCTCTCTTATCATGTTGGCTAGTGAACAGAGTGGTTGCTATTTGAACTGAAGGTTTATAAATAGACCTGTGTACTGCTGCAGCAGGCAGAGAGAGCTAGCTAGACACTTGCTAACCTGCACTAAGAAAGGTCAGGAGGCACACGCACACACTTTTCTTCTCGCTGTCAAACACATTGGTCCACTTTTACTGAAGGATGTCTCTGTCCCCTCTCTTCTGTTGATTTGTGCCTTTGTGTCGTCCTCTTATTTACCTCCCTCACTCGCTGTCTCTTGGTACGACTTCGATTTCTCTGCTCCACAATAAGAGGTTTTGCTTGCCATTGGCTTCCTAGAGTGTTGCCAGCTTTAAGCCTGTTGTATAACCCTAATCTAGCCTAGCCTGCACACAGTCACCCCCCCAGGTGTGTGTGGGGTGGTCAGTCCTCCCTCTCGCTCTGTCTTCATGCTACTTTTCTGACTAACCGAGCTGACGCACATACATGTCTGACACATAAGCCAGAGCGAGGAGAGATGGGAATAATTAGTCTTCTTCAACCGTAGAGAGAGAATGGACAGGGCTGTGTTTGCAGGGTCCATAACATCATTGAATTGGCATCCATGGCTATATTGTAGCCTCTAAAATGTAACTGTGCATCAAGGCTGAGGAGATGCCATGTGGAAACCATAAAAACAGAAATGAGCTTTGACTGTTTGTTTTGGGTGCGGCTGGTAGAGTGTGTTCACAGTGAAGACACCAATTTTCTCATTTTCAAGTAATGCTAACACAATCCTGCTGCAAACCCCCTGGTGGCGACCGTCGCTCTGTCACTGGGGATTTTTTTTTTTTGTTACCACAGTTTGGATATTAATACGTGGTCATCAGTGGGTTTATTTTAAGTAGCTAGACAAGTCAAATATTCCCATAAGTGACTGTTTGATGGTTTGATCATGCATGACTCAGTCATCCACGGTTGGAGTGTTGCTACGGATTAGCAACTTGTTGTGACTGAGTTGTTGACAAACTGATGATTGTCTAGGAAGGTTATTGATAATGAGCGTGCAATATGTTTGACTAACCACCTTTCTTTCCTCTTTTGTCTTTCTTTCTCTTGCAGTGCCAGAGCATACCAAGTCGAGGCAGAGTCCTAAATCTAAACCACATCCCCCCTTTTCCCCCTCCCCACACATAGACAGACCTGTGCACGTACACACCAACGCACACACAAACAGTACTCAGCAATGCCAAGGGGGCCTGAGCAGCCTGCTGCCCGCTCTGACAAGCCCTGCCTCTTCACCTCAGACCCTTGAGGCTGTGCCCTCTGAGCTTTGACCTTTTGACCTCCCCTTCGTCGACCTGGGAACCAGAGGTCACCTGTTCTCCACGCAACCCGGGGACGCCCTCCTGCCTAGCCAGGAGCCACACCCACGAGCCCCACTCACAGGTAAGCTATGAAAGGAAAGAAAAGAGCACAAGCAACAAACATTCAGTTTGATTTGTCTGTATCCTTAAACACACGCAGAGTAATCACATTCTTGGATAAGCAAGAAAACAATTCTACAGTTATATTTAAATGGCAATAAATGTTAAAATGTGGGTGTGTTCTTGCTCATAGCTTCTGATGAGTTTCTGCTTGTACTTATATGCTGAATAGTTGGAAATGAATTGATCCAGTCAGGGGGGGAAAAAAAAACACAGTTTCCAATTTGCATAACACTGCAGTAAATCAAGAGTGGAGGCTGCTCTAAATGGCATCCTGAACATGATTCACTTGTAATCATTTGAGGCCTTTTGAATTAAAACAGCACATTTTAAAAAGAAATGCAAATTTTGTGCAACATTGACTTTAAAAAAACAACAACCCTGAAGTACAAATTTATTTCACTCTAAAAGTGGAAGATGATAATTTGTTAGTGTGCAGTCATACTGTTAAGGCTAAAAGGGGAAAATCTAATTAAGAATAAGCACTAATTAAGAATTACACACACGTTAATTATTACTTCTATAACCAATTAGAACTACTTACTTAGGATCAGCAACTAGCAGGGTCTGTCCACTAATGCTCTTCTACTTGCGAGCCCTTTTTACTTTAACACCCTATGTTTCTTTTCTGTTTGCTTGATTCTCATTGAATGTCCTATCTGTCCCAGCTATTTCTAGCATCTCCCCACGTGTTTGTTTTCTGGCTCTATCTCTAACTCCCTCTAAGTCTGTTTGACAGTCTTTCCTCTCTCTGTTTCCAGGCATGGCTCCCATTCGGGATTCCGTCAGCCACTCCCCTAATCAAACAGGTGACTACACATTACCTTCTTCCTTCCTCCCCCTCCTCCCCGTTCCTCTGCGTTTCATTCTTCATGCCCAATGTCTTTCTTTGGCGCTCTGCTTTTGTTTTTTTAGACTAGGTGTAGCCACCCGGTCTGACCTGACCTTGACAGATGGTACATTTTATTCATTGCATATCAGAGAAGCGGAAAGAGATGGATGAATGAGTGAGTGTGTGAGAGGGTGCAAGAAGAGACTTGGCAAGCGAGCAAGATAAGCGCCACAGAGAGCTGGCAACCGGTTAATGTGAAAGAGAAGCTTTGAAAGTGAGAGACACTTTGAGGGCGAATGACCAAAAGATGGGCAACCTGTCGGTCAAGTGACTCTTAGTTGGTTTCAGTCGGTGAAGAAACCAGAAAAGGAAAGGAAGTAAGCATTTGATGATGTATTCAAATTCAAAACACGACTGAGCTACCTGTGAGTCAGTTCCCATCTGGATCTTCATAGGACAGACAGATAAGGGAAATAATTTTATCTTTGTGGCCCAGTCTTTTGGGCATTTGCTCACAAATCAACAGCGTCTTCAACTGCAAAATCTACTGCAAAGCTTCTGCACAATATTTGTTTTTCCTTCTGTAGCTGGAAGTTTGTTTGTTCATACACCAGAACAAACAAGACCGAAAGTCAGCGCTTGCTATTTTTGAGGTGCGCCCCTTTCATAGTTTACTTGAAAATCTACTCAGTCCTTGCAAAGTCTTGGATCACTAACCTTCTGTCAAAAAGCTGAAAAATGTGTATTTGGATAAACTAAATTGAGTCAACCTTTGGTAACCTTAGCTCACCTTTTTAGAGGTTCTTTCACAATGTCAAAACAGTCTACTACACTGCCTTCACCTTAAAACACTTTTATTGTGAGCACCTTAATGGATTAACATTAGTTTGCCATTGGAAATGAATGGGGGCTCCCTCTGCAAGAATGCTGTTTTTTAGTGACAAAGACTGCTGCCAAATGCTGATAAATAAGGCAATTAGCACAGAGGGCTGCTGCAGCACCGAAAATTCAAGCACTCGACATTGCGACTGAATAAGGGTTTGCCTTATGGCCATGAAAGCGAAATCGGATCACAAGTGCTCTCTGGAGTCTAATTTTAGAGACATTCCAGGTCTGAATGCAGATGATCTCAGACAGTTTTAATATATTTGGAAAAAATATCAAGCTTTAAACCAAGTCTGAATCTTTTCCTTTTGCCATCACCTCCCTCTCTCTTTTCACACTCAATTGCCATCTCCCCTATGCCCTCCATCTCCCCTCTCCTGCTGATGGTCGTCCTCCACCTCCCTGAATCCTAGTTTATAGCTTTGGCATGCTTTTGTGTCCTGCTGTGGTGACAAAATGGTGGCAGCTGTGTCCGGGCTCAGGCCTGGCGCTGATCACATCCAGAACAGTCTGGCAGCTGAAGGTTGGAGGGAATAGAAATCAAAACAACGGTGAATGAAGGAAATTTAAACCACATCTGTTGTTTTATTTAATATAGAGCACATGTCACTGTCATGTCATTTCTTGCTGATGATGTAATGGCACCTCTGCTAAATGTTTTTCTAAAGTTCAAATCCCAAATCTAACAGTATCCCCTACAATGTCCACCCTTCTCTCACCAGGTCTGGAGCATCCTTGCTTGGACTCGCAGTATGAGCCTTCCCCCTGGTCCTCTGGCTCTCCCTGCAGCAGTGACAGCAACAGCAACTGGGGCAAGGTCTTAGTGGACGGAAGCACCGACAAACCCAACAACCCTTCTTCAACCAACTCTTCCGTCTGGCCTCCCTCCTCCTCTTCATTCTCTTGCTCCTCATCTTCTTCCTCTTCTGGCTGCGGGTCAGGATCAGACCCCGAGTTGGCATCAGAATGCATGGACGCAGACTCTAGCTCCTCGGTCGGCTCAGAGAAAAACCTCGCCGCTGTGACAACAGTGATGATGATGTCAGCAAATGCTTCTTCCTCTGTGTCTTCTCCGGCTTCTTCCCCTTCCTCCCCTTCGGTGACTTCCGCCATGATGGTCGGCGTTTCAGTGAATGGAGACAGCAACAGCAACAGTCGTCCGGTAATCGGTGGAGGGATGGGAACCATCGGCAGTGCAAATAATGGAAATAATAACATCACCGGGCCCACCCACTACTCTGTGGCTGGGTCCAGCAGTATTGGCAGCAATAACATGGGTAACCACAACAACAAGCCCGTCAATAACAGTGGTGTATGGGGCACCCAGTCAGGCAGCAACATGATCACCACCGGCGGAAGCACCCCCTGCATCAATGGAGGGTTAAACCCAAACACTTTAAACCCAAATGCCAACCACGGTGCCTGGCCGCAGAATCCAACCCCAAGCCCAGTGTCACAGGGCCAACGGCCTCCACAGGCTCAGGGGATGAGTTCCAAACTAGGTCTAGCTCCCCAACAGAGCCCCATGCTGGGCTGGGGTAGCATGGCAGCTCCAAACAACAGCAGTATGATGGAAGACACTGAGGTGAATAATGGTACAGCAAGCAGCAAGGTGTTAGGAAGCAGCAACAGTGGAAATGGTGGCCTACAGCCTACCAACCTTAACACTGAATCCAATGGACCAAATAACACTATTATGATGAATACTACTACTACTACTACTAATGCCACAATGACCTCTAGTCCACCAAACTCTACCGCCTCACCCCAGCTCAGTGGGGATTGTTCCTGGGGCTCTATTGGAGGAGGGAATGGGGGTCCGCTGGCCAATGGAAACCCCTCATCAGTTCCCCAGCACCCCCAAGGAGAGCTGGGGGGTTCTGGGGCCTGCACGCCTTGGGGCGCAACTACCTACCCTGGAGACAAGGGCCACCCAAATGCAGACACTGTGAACCCCCAAAACCCTGCCTTAATGCAGGCTGGGAACCCCCAAATCTCCTCTACTGCTGCTTACAAGAGTAATAATAACCACAATAACACTGGGGCCCCACGCTGGGACCAGGGGCCCACGAATAACCCAAACCAGCCCCAGAGTAACTTGTCCTGGGGTATTGGCTCAAATCAGATCCCAAGTTCTGCAGGCCAAACACCAGGAAACGGCAACCAAACTACGATAGGCGCTCCAGCTGGGATACCTCGTCCCTGGGGTAGCAGCGCGTCGTCTTCTTCCTCATCGTCATCGTCCTCTTCCACATCTAACAACAAGATGTCAAACGGAGAATGGGGATCAGCAACTCCTGGTAACAACCATTCAGATGCTGGAAGTCATAAAGGAAGCTCTGCCAACAATGGCTGGAAGAGCCTGGAGGATGATGCCATGGGGATGGGAGGTGGAGGTGGAGGAGGTGGAAGCCAAGGCTTAGGGAGCGTCACTGGAGGCTGGGGTCGCTCTGGAGGAAGCGAAGGAAGCGGAGAGAGTTCCGGAGGCCGATCCAGCTCAGATAGAGACGGCAGCCAGCCAAAAGGGGGAAACCGCAGAAAAGTTATCCCCCAAGCAGTACTGCCACCTGTGGCCCGGGCCGACGTGGACCCGAGGGTTCTGTCCAACACTGGATGGGGACAGACGCCCATACGGCAAAACACCGCCTGGGATATCACTTCTACCAATCAGCACCAGGGTTCCAGAGGAGATGAAAGAAAGCATAGCAGTGGAGGCTCCAGCTGGGGCACAGCAACACCGGCAGCTCCCTCCCAGACTTCTGGAGGTATGTCTGTAATACGTATGAAATTTTACAAATGATTTAAACAGATATATTCAAAGTTAGAACAAAAATCCTATTGCAGAACTCAGCAGTAAACATTAAGTGTAAAATTGATCTCCCTTTTATTTTACTTCCAGGTTGGGGGGGTGGGTCGGGAAGCTCAGGCCCAGCTACAGGAGGTTCTGGCTGGGGAGATCGACAGACCTCTGGGTGGGACACCAAAGCCCCAGCGAGTGGAGGAGGTGGGCAGAGTGGCTGGGACGATGGATCCAGCTACAAGGGGAACAACAACAACACCAGTAACACCTGGAGCAATAACATTAACAAAGATGACAGGTAAGGACCTACCATTAGTCCATCTGACCTTTATTGTCTACTTTCTATATTATTATTTTACTCATTACCTTCTTTGCTTTGGTTTAGGTCCAACACATGGACTAATGCACCAAAACCACAGCAGGGCTGGGGTTCCAACAGTGGAAATGGAAGTGAAGGCTGGGGTAATAGTGGAGATGGTTCCAGACCAGGGCCTAACAACCACTGGGGGGAGACCCAAAAAGGTGCAGGCTCAGTGGGCTGGGACAGCGACAGCGACCGGTCTGGCTCTGGATGTTGGAGTGAGCCAAGCCGAACCAACACCAGCAGCAGCAACACCTGGGTAGGGAGCGGAGGATCAAATACTCCAGACCAGAGCACTCCAAACCCAAGTTCCAACTGGGGCGACTCGGTCCACAAACCCCACCCTCAGAGTAACAGCCAGGGATGGGGTGAGCCAATGAAGAACAACCACGGAGCCCAGAACTGGGGTGAACCGAATCCCAAGCCCTCCAATGAGTGGGGAAAAGGTCCTGAATCCAACACGTCCAGAGGGAATCAAGGCCCGAACAAGCCCACAGGTAGTTGGCAACATTATCCAACCTATTAAAGTCAATGTTTCTAACAAGAAGTCCTCATGCCTGTGTGTTTTAGTGGCACCAAAACTCAAAACTAAAACAAAATTCTAGCTGTTTGACACACTTTAGCAAGACATGCAGTTGATGACTCGCTTTTATTTTTATTTTTCTATCAGGCTGGCTGGGAGGCCCCATGCCCACAGTAGGTCAGAAGGAGGAAGTGGCAACTGGGTGGGAAGAGCCTTCTCCAGAGTCCATTCGTCGGAGGATGGAAATTGATGACGGGACAGCAGCTTGGGGAGACCCTGGTAAACATTTATCCCACTTTTCTTTTCTTCAAAGAGAGCTCCTGTGAAGCCTGAACAAAATCAAAGGAAATTCCAGGCTTTGCATTTTCAGCTGATGACTGTGTAATTAAACTTCCCTCCTAGGTAAATACAGCGGTGGAACTGTCAACATGTGGAACAGGACTGGCCAATCAGAGCAGGAGGCCATCGGCCCATCCTCTCAGCACCAGTCCCACCCACAGCACCAGTCCCACCCCCAGCACAGCTCGAAGCATCCTCCTCAGCCTATGCAGCCAATTGCCCAGGACAAAAACTGCAATTCTGGTAAGCTGGAATATGTAATGGGGATGGGAAGATTTTGTTTACACCAACATCGATTCTGCTTATTGGCCTGTTTCTTGACTCCTGATCAATTCAGTGTGGGAAAAGGGGTTTTCTTAGTCGGAGAAAGAAATTTAAACCGGCCTGCGAGGTGCTAATATTACTATAACACAGGATATTTACCCTGTGGTACTCGTGCTGGGTCCAGTTCCTGATGTCTGTATGTTTGAGGCAGGACAGAATTCTTACAAATAACCACCTTTTTGTTTTTAGCTTTGTTATATATGATTTATGTATTCATGCATCCACCAATTGTTCACACAGCTTTGAATGTTAGAAACAGAAGATAGGCAGAGGTACAAAAACCTTGGCACATGCTCGCACACCTCTTAACACGTGCATATATGTGAAAAATTATGACGATGATTGAAATACCAATGAGTCACACCTCTCTTTATAGTTTAGGCCTACGTAGATGAGGTCAGCCAGGTTACAACACATCTTGTCGTTATTTACATGTTCCACTGTTATGTTTTTTAGCCTGCAGGGATACTTTCATCATCGCACTGTTGAATGACGAAGTGTGTAAATCGATTAATTAGTTCTGCAGATGCACAGTTCTCACTCTGGGTTGCGTTATCTTAGAGATTATTTTTTAATATTGAGGTACGTATAAAAATGCTATGGCACAAGCCCATATCTGAAATGGTTCGAGCATGTAAGTGCAAGTCTTCTGATGCAGTCTGTAATCCTTATGAATAGAAGAAAAAGGTGCCACCTACCCACACGCTCTCTCTTTTTTGCGATAGTTGAAATTCGGTCTTAAAAGGATTTCGTCAGAAAACCGTGGATGCACACGCATTCACAAATGTATTCAAAAGCATACACAATTTGCACATTAGCGTAGAGGGAAAACAAACACGTACAGCCATTCTCTCCCATCTCCCTACGGTGTTGTCTATGTCGAGGGCTTTTTGTAAAAACCGGTTGAGTCATCCCTTTGGAATGCTAAGAGCATCGATTTTTCTCTCCTCATTCGCCTTTTTTTTTTTCCCCCCCTCCGCCCTTTTCTCTCTCACCCGCCAATTGTGCTCGCTGAAACACTGGCTTTTGTTGGGTTTGAGACGGAGAGAGAAAGAAAGACCATGAGTGCTAGAGGAGGTGGTCTGGTGACTTAGTAATAGGAATGGTTCCAATGTAAGATGGGAAGTAAGGAAGCTATTCTGTCGAAGTGGGCTGATGTAGGAGGGGGGGGGGTAAAAAAGATAGGAGGGGCTGTTAGGGTTATTCAGGGTTGCTGTCTAGTGAGCTAACTGGAGCAGTAAAGTGGATGGCAAGGAAGGGTGGGGCAAACTAGGCAGCTACTGTGATGAGAACAAAATCAGCTTGTAGATTTTTGATTCGTTGCAGTGCAGAAATCACAAAAAAACAGCAACCTGGTAAATTTAGATAAACGTATTCAACAGATGATGAAAAACACGTTAGAACCATTTTAAAGTCTTAGAAATAATAGACGTACACATGAGCAACTAAAACCTACTTCACTTATTATACAACCTGTCGAACACAAGTATTGTGTTTCTCATACCCCTTTTATTAGATCATCTAATGCACTTATATGGATGGTGAAACAGAGCAGTAGATGCAGGCTAGGGTTACAGTTTGTCAATTGGTGTATGTGCACCAGATGCACACACACTGCTGTCTGAGTAAAGCAAATATATACATCTGCCTTATAACGTGTCGATGTCTGTATATGCATCTACCTGTGCACGTCTGTGTTGTTACGTTCATGTACTTGTGTGTGCGAGCATTCCTGATCACATGAGGGACACTGGAGCCTGAGGCCACCCTATGATCTGTCCTATTTTTAACGGGAGGTATCCCTGGCATTTCCCCAAACACCTCCTGCGGAGAGAGAAAGTAGCAGGTCTGGGTGGTCAGCTGTAACAGGAGTCTTTTGAACTCTTAGTCGCACACACTTGAATGCACGCAGCCTCACATTTGAAAAGCGTACAGAGGGGGACGTGCACACATCAAGATAGCCACAGGAGTTAAAGTAAACAACACTTACATAAGCAAGTTGACACGGGGTTCCCCAGGGGCTTAAGCAGGGCTCTCTCTCTCTCTCTCTTGTCTCTCTGAGCTAATTCCTGCAGAGAAAAACAAAAACTTGCTGCATCATTGTAAATCTGAAAATGTGAGTATGGTCACGAGAGTCTGCATTCATCTACATATTTCAATTTAAAGGAGGCATTGATTAGATTTTATTAGATGTACTTTGTCCAGAGGAATAAAATCATTGTTTCACTGTGAGGATATGCAGCAGAACAGACCTGCAGGAATATTGTGATGTCGTTGCTGCTGCTGGCTACGAAGCAATGTGTGTTTGCTGTGTGTATTTTATGTTTGGGGTTACCATAGAAATTATTTCCTCATTCTAATAGATGCCTCCTTCTTATTTTTCTCCAGGTTGGGGTGAGCCTTACTCCCAGCAGAAGGAGTCCTCAACGTGGGGTGAGCCGACGCCTGCTCCACCCGTGACAGTGGACAATGGGACATCTGCCTGGGGGAAGCCTATGGACACCAGCTCCAGCTGGGAAGAACCCAACAGGGTTGAACCCAGCAGGGGTAGCAGAGAGTCTGGATGGGGCGGCCAGCATAAATCAGGTAGGTGCACACATATACATAAATATCCAGTAGGAACCTACATAATGAGTATGATTATGTTAAAAATATAAGCGGTTCTAGATCTTGAGGTCTAATTTTAGTGCACAATCATTGCTTGGTTATCATGTTCTTTCTCCGTCCTTCTTTGCAGCTCCAGGTCCCAAGCCCATGGAGACGTGGGTTGGTGAGGAGGTGTCCATGGGCAATAGCTGGGACCAGGAAGAGGAGGTGGAGATCGGCATGTGGAGTAACAGCCAACAGGACAACCGGTCCCATGACCAAAACACCTGGAACTACAAGCATAAAAGCTCCTACAAGGTTTGCTCTCCTTTTTAAATTTGTTCATCCTAAACATGAAAACATTCATCTCCACTCTTACAAACACTTCATTTGAAGTGCATTTCATAACCATTTGTTTCCACCTAATTATTTCTTTGTCTGCAATGTTTCAGATGAACAAACCAGTCAACAAACAGGATGAACCTTGGATGAAACCCTTCATCAACCAGTTCAACACCATGAACTTCTCTGTATGTACTATTTCACTTAAAATTTCAGTATCTATTTAAATGCTGTTTACTGTTACATTTATGCTTTTCTGTCTCTTTAATCCCATTTTCTTGTCTTCCCCTCTGCAGAGAGACTCTCCTGATGACTCCATGAAGACGGGAGCAGGGATGGTGCAGGACAAGCGCATGGACATGGGCAGTATGGGAGACTTCAATGGAGTAATGGGAAAGAACCCTGGGTCTCGACACCAGCTCCACAAGGAGTCTGCCATGGATCGCAGCCCTTACTATGACAAGGTACACAGAAAACATCAACGTTTCTATGGTATTCCATGGTTGAGGTTAAAAACACATAAAGCAACCGAAATACAGCAGGTAGGTAGACGTTTACGAACAGCATAACTAGACAGAGGTTTGGTCAGTCTCTCCGCCATTGTGGTGATCATGAGGTAGGTGTGGAGTGAAGAAAGTCTGTTGTGTGTGCCTCAAACGCTCTCTCAGCGCTGCAGTGCCCCACAGTGGTTGTTCGTCCACACTGCATCTGATATGTTGACTGCCGAAATGTTTCATTTGATTCTTGCCACAGAAGCCAATAAAATATGCACACACTTATAAAAACGGGTGATTTGTAGTTCATTACCTTACACAGTTCTTTACAAAGCTTCTGTGAGCTTGTTTGGCTTTGCTGCTTTACCTTCTGCATTAAATGCTGCTCGTCTCTATATTTGTTTCTGTCTTCCTGACCTCCATCCTCTGGTGCCACCTCATTTTTATGCCCACTTCTCTTCTCGTCCCTTTCTACACCGTTTACTCTCATTGTCTCCTCTGTCCTCACATTCTCTTTCCCTCTCCTCCTCCATCTCTTCTCCAAAATTAACTCTTTTCCTTCTTTTTCTCCTTCCCTCTCTGCACTTTTCTGGCTGCTGATGTGCTTCCTGTCCCTCTGTGCTTGCCGTCCATCTGCTGTGCACCCGTACGGCCTTGCTTCTGCAGCTGTCTGTTTCCCCTCTGCTTACGATAGCCACACTTCTGATGAGCTCTCCTCCAATCAAAGCATGAGCTTTTCCCCTTCCAATTCTGCTCAGCCTATCCCCTGTCTCGACTCTGGGCCATCTCCTGCCCACTCTAGTCCTGGGGCCGCTCGGCAGGTGAGTGTGGAAGGATGGCGAGGATGTTGTTTCTAGGTCTTGAGCCTCAGACGTATCCCAGCAATAAAGAAATATCTGTATATGTAAAAATATGTTGACGTTACATGGATGCTATTCTAGAGGATTACTGTTAAAGTCTTTTCCTAAATGTATCCAACATTTTATTTATAATTGTACCTGTGGTCACAAAGTCACCAACAGGATCATGATTACTTGTTTCTGATCTTGTCAAACAAACTAATTATTTTAGTTTAAGTATAAGTATAAACTTTAGTATAAGTTTGTTGTAAGTTGTTTGACCCTTTGTGTGTTTTTGTGTCTTCCTTGCTCAGAATGTAAACCCCATGATGGGTGGCAGCAGCGTAGCACAGGGCCGAGGCGGCCTCCAGTCCCAGGTCCCTCCCCAACCCAACCTTCGTAACCAAGTGCCTCCACCCATCTTGCCCTCTCAGGTAACACACACACAAAACATTAATATTTTCAGGTCATTCAGGCATCATTCCATCTACTGCTTATTATGTTTTTACAAGTCTGCTCTTGTCTCAGCAATGCTATGAATTGTCTGCATATTTAACGCAGAGCATTTTCAAGTCAATACATTTTCAAGTCTATAGATGTACCGATATGTTTTGTTGTTGTTTTTTTTCCCCCTCCAAGCAGCCATTGGTGTCAGTATTATTAGACTTGCAGGGACTCTTGCGCTCACAAAGTGGGTGTAAGATTCAAGGAGTGTCATCAACCAGATTTACTAAATTTGATCAATGATCAAAGTTTTTTCATCCATTGTTTATGATTCATAGGAAAACCTGAGTGGCATTTTTATAAACTAAAACTGAAAACTTGTTTGTGTTCAGGTCCCTCCATCCCTGTTGAAGTACCCAGGAGGTAACGGAGGACTGAACCCTCTGTTTGGCCCTCAGCAGGTGGCTGTGCTCAACCAGCTCTCCCAGCTCAACCAGTTGACACAACTCAACCAGTTCAGCCAGTTACAGGTAGAGTGATGGAAACATGCACACAGACATGGAGAAAAGGACATACTTCATATAGAGTGTAAATTTATATAATCAAGATCTTTGTCAATTGCAGCCATACGTATGGCTAAATATAATTCATTGAATACAGGAGTAGAAAATATCTCAAACACATGTAGTCAGTGCACCTTGTATGTTTCCCTGCAGTATTTTTCAGGCTGGATTGCACCCATATATTTGAAATATACAGTCCTATGTAGTAAACGTCTGTAAAGCTTATTCTCAAAGATAAAAAAACATATAGACAACATGTATTTTTCTTTTCGTTTGCCTGCAGCGTCTTCTCCTCGAGCAGCAGCGACAGCAACAGCAGCAGCAGCAGCAGAAGGCTCAGAGCCAGAGAGTCATGGCTGTGGGACGACAGACTGAACAGGTTAGTGTGTAAAACTCCTTCCGAATCCGCAGCAGTTTTTATTTGATCAAACAGTAGAAGATCTGTGGTGTTGCCTCACTGATTGGTGTCTCTAACTTCCCGTGTACTGTCTTCAGACACGCCCTATCGGTTCGTCTCCATCAATGATGCAGCCCCCACGGCACCTGGATCCCTCCCTGCTGAAACAGGCCCCACCCCTCAAACCGTACCTGGATAACTACTTGCCCCACAATACCCCTGAGATGCAGAAGGATGCTGCTGCTCTCGGATCCTTCAGCAATTTCCCTTTAAGTACGTTGGCTACTGTTAGATTTTAAGAAGTAGATACTAGCCTGTAATGTATCTCAGTATGGAAATGACCTTTTTTAGTTTGGACTGTTTCTCTAATTCCCTCTCCCTCTGCTGTTTTATCTCTCCCTCCATCCCTCCCATCAGGCTTGAACTCTAACCTGAATGTACCCCTGGACATAGGTAGTAGTAGTGGTGGCGGAGCTGTGAGCTACAAAGAGCCGCCCCAGTCCAAACTGAAGAAACTTTGGGCTACTGACCCTCTGGAGCAGAACAGCAAAACTGGTAAAGAAGAGTTTGTGTTTGTCTTAGTACATCTACGACTAACCACCAAATCAAATAGTTTGAGTGTGTGTGATTATGTCCTCATTTTTGTTTGTGTGTGTTCGTTCCACAGGTGCTATGTCGTCTGGGCTGCGTCTGGAGGACTCTCCCTTCTATGACTTCCTGTCTCCTGGCCCATCACCCCTGAGTCCTCCCGGCCAATCAATGGGCTCGGTGGCCGATGGCTGGCCGCCCCGTGCCAACTCCCCCCCGCCCCATGGAAACACTGTCACCTGGCCCCCAGGTACGCTTGCTTTCACATGCACAAAACAGACCAAACAAAATGTCTGCTTTGAAAACTGCTAATCGCTCTGATGTGTGTGTCTGTGTGTGTGCAGAGTTCCGGCCCGGGGAGCCTTGGAAAGGTTACCCCAACATTGACCCTGAGACTGACCCTTATGTGACCCCCGGCAGTGTCATCAACAACCTCTCCATCAACACCGTCCGCGACACAGACCACCTCAGGGACAGGAACAACGGTAGGTGACGCACACGTAGTCGGATATAAACTTCCATTGATAACTTCCATTTTGTTTTTTGAGTGTTTATATTGTATTTATACAAACATGATTTCATATTAAACTAATTTTTAGTGGAAAAATTCAAATAACCAAGAAATGTGGTGTCAAAGGGGCCTCACTTGTTGTTGTAATGACTCAGATTTACATAATTTTAATCAACACTATCATCTGCTGCTGCAGATCTCATTATCAGGTTGTAGTTACAGATCATTAACACCATTTTTGGTCTTTCTGCATTCAGAAGCAAAACTCTGATTATAGCTCTGAGTTTGTTAACTATCAAGTTATTTATACTTTTTGTTGCTCAGTCATAATCCTGTTAGAGGTAAGACATTTGAAAGGATTCAGGTTAATGCGAGATTCAGCTGGGTGCTATTGAACACACTGTCACAGACATTAACTCTTCTCTTTTTGTTTCCCAGGGCCATCCTCATCACTGAACACCACGATGCCTTCTAACAGTGCCTGGTCATCCATTCGTGCCTCCAGCCACAGCGGTTCCCTCACCAGTACAGCACAAAGCACTTCAGGTACGAGTTCCTGTTCAGCCTTCGCCTCCTCGCCAAGTTCAGATGTTGAATATCCAGAGTGAGAGAGTTCATAGATCTCTCTTCTCTCCCTGCAGCCAGACCCAGTGAGTCAAAGTGGTCTCCCGGCGGCGGTTCTGTGTCCAACTCCTCCCTGGCCCATGAGCTGTGGAAGGTCCCCCTGCCTCCCAAAGCGCTGTCTGTGGCGGCCCCCTCCAGACCACCACCCGGCCTCACCAGCCAGAAGCCCAGCTCTGCCTCCTCCGGCTGGGACGGCTCTGCCCTGAGGCTGGGAGGGTGGGGCTCCACTGAGTCCAGATACACACCTGGTAAGAGCCGAGAGAGACGCACACATACTATACTACCTGTCGTAATGTTTGAATAACTGGGATTTGTTTAAGTTTTTGTCAATATTCTTAAAATGCTCATTATCTTCTTCTAACCGTGATTCCACTCTGTGTTTTGGCAGGTTCCAGTTGGGGTGACAGCAGCAGCTCAGGGAGAACCCAATGGCTCGTTCTGAAAAATCTCACACCTCAGGTACTTGCATGTACATAAATATAACATTTAATCAAACATTTTTTTTTTTTTTACAGTTGCTTAACCTGTTAATCCCCCGTGTGTGTGTGTGTATCACAGATTGACGGCTCTACCCTGAGGACTTTGTGCATGCAGCACGGCCCTCTGATCACATTCCACCTCAACCTGCCGCACGGTAACGCCGTGGTATGCTACAGCTCCAAGGATGAGGCCGCCAAGGCCCAGAAGAGCCTGCACATGTAAGGACAATAGACTCACACACTCTACATTTACCTTTTCTGTATTAAGGCAGTCATCCTGTATTTGATCGAGGCTCATATGGTCACAGCGACCAATTACAAAATTTAATTAGTCAGAGATTATTTAGACGACTGACGACTGTCAGTCGTCTAAATAAGTGTTTCCACCACCGAACATTGGATCATCCAAAAATAAAGTTGGATTAAACACAGAGTTACTTAGTTTCTTGAGTGTATATATAAATGTTTTGATCGTGGCTGGTTTTGGAGCAGCACTCACTCATGCTGTGTCTCTCACCTGTCGTCCCTCTACAGGTGTGTTTTGGGGAACACTACTATTCTGGCTGAGTTTGCCAGCGAGGAGGAAATCAACCGTTTCTTTGCACAAGGGCAGTCATTGGCCACGCCCTCCTCTAGCTGGCAGACCATTGGCTCCTCTCAGAGCAGAATGGATCAGTCTCACCCCTTTCCCAGCCGCGCTCCTGAACCCAACCAATGGAACAGCAGCGATCTCCACAGCTCCTCCCTCTGGGGCGGGCCCAACTATTCCAGTAGCCTGTGGGGGAGCCCCAGTGGCACCGAGGCGGGGAGGATCAGCAGCCCTTCTCCAATCAGCTCCTTCCTCCCAGTGGATCACCTGACAGGGGGAGGGGACTCCATGTGAACTGCCGCCTGCCAATCAAACAGGCTGGAGGAAGGGTCAGTAGAGAATTATCAATAATCAGCAGAAGAAAATGAGAAAAAAAAAAAAAGTAGTTATAAACGCAATGGCACTAGTTGGACTCTTTCTCACTTACAAGATATTCAACAAAAACGGGGTCACCCCTGTGGAAAACAAGTTACGTTTCTCTCTCTGCACATATGTCCACTTTGTTTTAGCCCAAAAACATATCAGTCGGAATACTTGAATCATGCAGGCCAATTCTATAATGTGAACGGATGGATATTTGCTTCCAGGTAGTGCTCTTTCAGACCGAAAAAAGCTTCAATCGAGCTCATTATTATATATATATATTTTTTGTTTCATTCGTCATGTTTATTTGAATTCCAATTCTTTTCATTTTTAACGTTTTTTTTTTTTTTTTTTTTTTTTTGCATTTATTTGCTGACAATGTTGGAGTATGAGCTTTTTTAACTTTGCACTGAATGTGGTTTTTTCTCAGTATATATAATCTGCAATATAGAGGGAGCAGCCAGTTTTTCCAGTGTAGCTGTTTACTCATTGAGGTCCTTACCGTATGTGTGTATGCGTGTGCACGCGCACGTGTGTGTATGTGTGGAAGTACTTTGTGTGTGATTGTGTGTGCGAATGAGTATGTGTGCGCTCCTCTCTGCCTTGGCACGCCTACCTTACTGCGTTGTCGTGGAGTTCAAGATCAACAGATAGTTAAAAGAAGAATAAAAAGCTGACTTAGGAGGATTATCTGGTGATAGTTAAAAGTGACATTAAAAAAAGTATTGCACCAATTTTGTTTTAAAACTAAAGAACGTTGAGCTCTGCAGTGCAAAGGACTGTAGCCGCAGCTGGGACTAGCAAGCCCCGCCCACCCTAATGTAGAGGGGGTGGGGCCTATCTAGCAAGCCCCTCCCACTAGCCCCCTAGTGGGCAGGTAGGGGGGAACAGCACTTTCAGAATAGGCTTTCAATGTTTTGGAGGTGCCACACTGCAACCTCTTGTTTACAAGACTTAGGAGGCGGAACGTGTGTTCATTCTTCATTTTAAAGAGAAGATGGAATAAAATTAAAAAAAATACTCAAAAAAAAATTAAAAAATGATTTAAAAAAAACTTTAAAAAATGCATAAAACGAATAGAAAAACAACAAAAAATGTAAACTCTTATTGAGGATGAAGACGATGCTTTGTAACTCTGGGAATTCGGATCAGTGTTTTTGGCCATGGCGTTGGTTATTTGAACTATTCCTCTTTGTCTGCTAAATAACCAGCAATGGTTCTCAGGAAATCAAGCCAGTTTTCCCCCCCTATTGTAGGTGAATTAAAAAAAAAAAAAAAACTACTACTCCTTGTAGGAAAGGAAAATCCAACTTCTAGCACTGAAAACTATGTATAGGTCTGTAAGTTTTTTTTTTTTTTTTTTTTTTCTTCCTCTGCCAAATAACTGCTTTAAGCTGGAGAAGCTCAACACACTGCTTTCAATATGCTGTCTTTTGATGGAGGGGAAGGTGGGGGGGGTCGTAACGTGGAGAGGTGGAGGAACGGGCTGTAGAATAAAAGAGAAAATAAATCCCACTGCTCCTCTCTCTCCTCCTCTCCTCCTCCTCCTCTTCCTCCTCCTCCAGTCCTCCACTCCACTGATGTTAGAAAACAAAACAAATCAAAAGTGGGGAGTGTTTATCGTGTGAGTGTGTGACTGTCAGTGGAAAAATGTTCTGTCTTGTCAGACTTATAAACCAAGAGAAAGGCGAATCTGTATCTATGCATACTGTAGCCTCTCACATGGCCTACAGAGAGGCGTTTTTTGTTTTTGTTTCTTTTTGTTTTGTTTTTTTTTTCTTCCCGTGTCTCAAAAATGTTTTAAATGTTTCATTAAGTACAACAAAATGCGAAATATTACTTGCTTTCTTTTTTTTTTAATCACTCTCATTGCCACAAATGGTGTTTTGACAAAAAAGAAAAAAGGAAAGAAGATAAACTTTAAAAATCTTTTTTTGTTTTGTTTTTGGTTGAAGATAACCTATTTTAACAGTGCAAAAGTCGTCCACATTTCATTGCCTTGATCCTAATTGTGTCCGAAGATGCAACAACAAGTCAAGTGGCTTCTACCTGTTTACAAATAGAATATGATTGTATTGTTGTACTGTTTATTTTTTTTTTTCCTTCGGGAGGGGGAGGGGGGTACGTATCTGAAGTTCCTGACTTGATGAATCGTGTGTGTGTGTGTGTGTGTGTGCGTGTGTACCGGCAGATGTGAGTTCTACCGCTGGAGTGGGGTCGTGGGTGGGTTGTGTGTGAGAACGGCATGAATGTAAATCCACCAGTGGTGTTTGTAGACAAAATACACGTGTGAATAACAAGATTCATCTACCTACCAGTGATTGTTTAGTTACTATGATGCACAATATCCGGGGAAAAACAAAAAAAGCTTCAGAGAGTGTGTGTGTGTGTGTGTGTGTGTGTGTTTGAATGAGAGAAGTCAGCATTAGCGAAGCCATGGACCTTAATTTCTTTTCTTCATTGTGTAATTATTCTGTTAGTGTTAAGCCTGTTATGTGTGTTTGCGTGTGTGTGTTTTCCCCCTCCGATTATAGGTTATTTCAGAAGTACTCGAAACGTTGGCTTTAGTTGTGTTTTTAAGTTTAGCCGTGAATATTTAACAACTTCAAAGCATACGTAGTGAGACAGAACCTTGAGTATTAGCCAGACTTGACAGTGGTGTGTGCCAGTATTGAACTGCTCTCTACCAAATAATTCAAAAAGATTAGTTTACTTAATTCCAGATCTCTTTGCTTAAACTATATATCTCTTATTTGTATTTGTTTTTTTTTGTCTTGTTTAACAAAAATGTTATCAAGTGGAACATCTGAACCATGTTTTGTCATTTGTTTTCAAGTTAACTTAATTTGACAAATTGAACTGAGGAGCCTTGGATTTTGCACTTGGATTAGATTAAAGGCCGAGCGAGCGGAGAGCAAAGCCGAGATGATAGACTGGTCGGACAGACAGCTGGCGACGGCGGCGTAGATTAGATTTTCAGCTCTGTCTGAGGGGAGGAGGTGCGTCTGTGAGCGTGTTGTCACAGGGTAAAAAGTGTGTGTGTGTGTCTACATGTTCTCAACTGAAATGGAAGTTGCGTGTGTGTGTGTGTGTGTGTGTGTGTGTGTGTGTGTGTGTGTGTGTGTGTGTGCTGTGGCTAGAGGAGATGGTGCTTTGTTGGTCCCGGTGAGGTAGCGAGAGAAGAGGAGGTTTCTCCAGGTTTACCTCTCTCTGCTCACCGGGCCGGCCGGTGGCGAGCTGAGCCAGAATGTAGCTGAAAACGGTTTAAAAAGTATAAAACTCAACGGCCGGAGTCTCGGTCTGCCTTCTCTGGCCTCATTGGGGACACAAAAAATTAAACCAAGCAACCACTGCTCACTGTTTTTTCTTATCTGAATAAGTATTCACTGTTCTGACCGCGCCTGGTTGTCGTGGTGACTGTTGGTAGCTGTTGCCGTGAGGGACGCTCGTGTCTGTAGCTTGGCTGAAAACGAGACAAGGCTTTCTTGTCGGCCCGTAGTGACTCAGGCAAAAGGGGATGTGACTTGTTGATCGGCTGGTTCTTCCTGGCTTTTCAGGGACACAGGGTTACACTTGCCTCTTTTGCTGGCTTATCCAGGATCAGCTCTCCTCCCTCTCCCAACTCCCTAAGCTTAACTACAGGAGAGGTACCGCAAAACTGACAGGAGGCAAGTGAACTCTAAATAGTCTAGAATCCCTTTCCGCTCTTGTTGAAATTATCTGATTTTTGTCGATGCTTCCCCTCCTCGGCGCCGTTGACGTCGGAGCAGTTTTGTCCCTCCTCAGTATCCTTACCTTAACCATTAGCGGGGCAAAAACTGACCCCTGATCAGCGGCTCAGGAGGGGAGCATCGCTCTGCTGTTAGAGAAGGGACAAGCAACGTCTGTAAAACGCCTCTCATTGATGTTGATGTTACTGTTTTTGGTTTCCAGCTTAAATCTCGCTCCGTTTCTGTCTCGTCCGATCTACTGTTTGTGTGTGCGTGTATGTGTGTGCAAGTGTGTATGCGTAAACACATTATCATGCCAAATTGAGGAGGGAGGGTGAGAGGGAAGGAAAGGGACTGATTCAAAAACATTTTTTTTTTTTTTTTTTTGGTCGTTGTTGTGTATGTGTAATTTAAAAAGCTGGACAATGTTAAATGCTTGAAGAAAAAATGTCATTTGCAAAAGGATGATGTGAGGAAAAAAAACTTTTTTCAGTAAGTGAAAACCACCACGAGCAATGTACAATCCCCAGGGCTGCCAAGCAGCTTCCCAACAGGGCCAGACAAGGGGAGGGGAGGGGAGGGGGAAGGAAGCAAGGAAGGAAGGAATAGAGAAAAGGGGGGAGGGTAGGAGAGGAGGGAAGCTGGCTGGTGATACTCTACTACTTTTTAATGTTTAATAAAAAAAAATAATGTGACTTTGTTTTTCTCTTGACTTAACTATCCTGTGAGCAAATGCTATATTATATCATAACACACACACCCAACGGCTCCTAATGTCGATCAAAAAGCGCTAAGGCTATTTTTTTGACACATAAAAACAACAAAAAATATATAAAAAATAAAAAAAAAAAAAAAAAAAAAAAGAAAAAAAAAAACACAAAAACTGTGAGAATCTGCTGTCTTTTTTGTCATTTTACATTTAGTATGAATACACACAAACAAAAACCCTGAAAAGCTTTAGTCTAACCAGCACAAAGATGTGGGGTGGGGCGGGAGGGTTGTCGTGGGTGGGTGGGTGGGGTGGTTTACAGTACAAGATGTGGGGAGGGTGTGGGTGTCGCTCAGAGAGACTATGCAGTGGAGTGTTGAACCCAGGCTTCCATGTCCACCTTGGGTTTTTTGCTTTCTTTGAATAAATAAATGAAAAAAAAAAAATCCCAAAAACTTTTTAAAAATACAGCTGAGATGGGATTCCCAATAATATTCCTCAAACATGTTGTGCCATCGTTGAATCGTACTACTACTAATAATAATAATAATAATGATGATGAAAACTGAAAAAACCTTTATTACCTAGCAACCGTCGGGCCAGTTGTAGCAGGAGAGGAGGACAGGTTAAGATTTGCAAAGTCCATTTCTTTATTTTCACAGCTTGTCTCCTCCTCGATATGCCGAGGAGAGCGAGGCCGGTGAAACTGCAAATTTTACACAACTACAATGTTTTTTATAGAGATTCTATCAATCCACAGTGTGTAGTTGGATCACCTGTAAACCTATTATGCACATTGCTTTGGGAGACTGTTGAAACTATATATAATATATATATATATATGTATATATATATATATATGAGAATATAAACGTACAGTGTCTATAATCAAAGAGAGGAAGTCTTCCTCTCTTACAAACAAAAACAGGAAGTACCTTTTTATTTTCAAACGTCTTCCTCGGGTCATCAAAGGATTTTATCTTAAACTTTGGGGGGAAACTGCACTTTTTGAAGGACAATCTTTATTTGTATGGGTATAAAAATTGACAAAAACGAAGTCGCCTAATATTACAAGGTATAGAAAACCAACTCCAGTGTGCTCTAATAATGAATGTCTCCTCTGATGCTGTCTATTTGTTTTTTGGTTTCATTTAATCTTTTTATTCTCCTTCCTTTTGTTGCTTGGTTTGTTCTTGTTTTTTTTCCTCTTATTTTTCTGGATTTTAGTGCTCTTAAGAGAAATCTGTACTAAGGTGTAGAGTAGTAGGTAGTAGGTCTTCTGTTGGCTGTACTCGTATACTGATTACTGTTTGTAACCCTCTGGCTCCTGCAGCCGTCATACAAAGCTGTAAAACTTGGGTACAACCCTCAATAAAAGACTAACAATGACTGAGTGGTCGCCTCCTGGGGTCTTTATTTCTCCTTGTTTGTTTAACCTTTCATGTCTCAGCTTGAATTCATACATTTGTATATTTTAAATGGTGCCTCGCCTCATGGAAAGTCTAGCAAAAAAGTTCTTGAACATTGAGATTTTTGGTTATATTAAAGCTACACACATACTTTAAACTGCAAATCACTCAATCTGGGAACTCTGAATTGGTCATGTATCATACGTTTTTCATAAACGTTTAAAATCGCACTTGCTTTCAGGTGTCCTGCATTACATTAGCTGTGTAGGAGTTATGTTGACTAATGAAGTGGCCGGTTGGTGTATATAGACATGTCATAATGTTATGGCTTTAAGTAGCTTGGTTTAATATGTTATGACATTTGTGTCTGTACCTTTGTGATGATGTAACAAATTGAATAACAGACAGCTCTCTATCGATACGGTTTGTGTCTTTATTGATCTATTCATGAGAAATTATACATCTGAATCACAGGGTGGAGCTGTAAGTGAGAAAAACCAAAACTGTGATATAACCTTGTTTAATATTTTTGTTTTTATCTTCAAGCTCCCAAAGCACATGTTCATTTAAATACAGTCAAAACACAAGACACGGCAGCCAACAATGCCGTACTGGACAAAAGAGCTGACGGGAGGAAGTGGGAAATGGTTTGGCGCCCATCTGCTTCACGAGTACTTCCTGTGGGGTCACTGGGGTCAACCTCTGTGGAAGAAATGAAACATAGATGATGATTACACAGGAAGATAAACAGAACATGTAACATATGCAAGGAAGAGTGACGAGGCAGAAAAAAGGTCGACAGAGAGAGACGTACCTCTGTAGTGAGCTATAGAACAGATTATTCATAAACGTCCTTCTTGTCTGCGATATATTGTACAATCTCCTCAGGACTCATCAACTTCTCTGCTTCTGCGTCAGGGATCTCAAAGCCTGCAGAAGAAACACACAGAGTACAACATCCTGTGAACACCACCTCATGTTTTCTGTTAAAAGCTGCACTTAAATGCACCACAAAGACCGTCACCATCCGTCTACCCGGTCCTGTGATCGATAAAAAACAAAACAGTGGTAAATCCTCGCACTTGCTGAAGCTGAAACCAGAGAATTATTTTTTGTATTTTTGTTTAAAAATGGTTGAAACCATTCATCATTAATCTTTTGTCAATCAATTAATCGCTGCAGCTCTATTCTCATACTTCTTACGCTAAATAAACTGTTCAGACGTTTTATCTGAAGAACGCATCGTCACAGACCAGACGACATAACCAGACTCAGCAGCCTCTATGGACACAATGACAGACGCAAAAAGACCACAGAGGATGTTGATGGGAGAAGCTGGGATTACACTCTGAAACTGCGGGCACTAAATTGCATACCAATTTATACGCAATGTTGCTTTAAGAAGCATTGTTGCATTTTAATCTCCAGATCTGAGCAGTTCAGGCATCACTCTGTTTCTTCTTTGCTGGTCTGATGGCTGAACTCTAAATGTTAACACTCCCCACTCCTGACAGACACTCACCAAACTCATCCTCCATGGCCATAATGATCTCCACCTGGTCCAAGCTGTCCAGACCCAGGTCTTTCATGAAGTGGGATGATGTCTGCAGCTGTGGAGCAGAGAGCAACACGGGATATGATTATGAATCATGGTTATTTGATGACATTATCACCTGTAACAATGCATCCATCTTTCACTGATAGTTTCTCAGCTAGTCGGCGCTCGCTCTCACCTTCTCAGGGTTGATCTTGTCGTACAGCTTGAGGACATACATGACGCGGTCTTTGATGGTCTCTAGGGTGAGGGGGGGCAGATCTCCATACTGTCTGCACAACACGCCCACTGAGGGGATCTGCGGAGGAGGAACAGAGGAAGAAGAGAGGGTCAGGGACAAGGATGATGAGGTGGACAGACATCATAGAAATACAGAGAGGGTAAACAGGCTGGAGCTCAGGAGTCTGGAAGAGGACGATCTCAAGCACCTAAGACCAACAAATAATCCCTGTGGCAACATATCAATTCATAATAAAGTCACACTGGATTAATATTAAAACTTTCAGGATCTGGATATTTTATTCCTGCATTCATCTCCACCACGTTAGACTACTCTACACTCTTTTCTGGAGACAACAGTAGGAAGGTTTCATGTTGCACGAACAGGCGGAGCTGAACACATTACTGCAGAACTTACATCACTTTATTAATGCATAATACAAAACCAACATAAAAACTCTACGTATACTCTTTAAAGCACTTTAATGACTCGATTCTTTAGTATGTTTCTAACCTGCTCAATGACCTCTCAGATTATCAGGTGATTAAACCTAAGACCCAGATCCATTCATCACAACTGTGTGCACATTCAAAAACAAACTGAAAACGTCTTCATGATCTGTTTTTGGTGTTAGATGTGGAGTTCATTGCTCTGCCTGGGAGGGTGTTTTTCTTGTATTCTTTTTTTTTTTAAATTTTTTTGTTATGATAGGACACGAGGGTTGGACAGGAAATGGCAGAGAAAGAGAGAGGGGAGTTTGGGGGTTTTTGCATTTCCTGTTGATCGCAACTTTCACAGCATCTATGTTCACGCATTTAAGTCTCATGTGAGGAGTTGTTCATGAGAAATGTCAGCTTTGCTAAGCCCTCTATGGAGTCTAGGGGGCAGTCCAGGACAGAGCTGACCCTCTTGACCACTTTTTAACAGTCTGTCCTGCACACTCTTTATTTAATTCATTAATCATAAAACACTTTAAAGTCCATATCAGTGCAGTGAAACTAAATTATTCAATAGCTGTCTCAGCTTCCCAGCGACTTATGCAAAGAAGTCACTACAGTCCAATTAATTAAACGTGCCAGATAAACAACTGTTACTTCTAAATATGTAGGTTAATACATGACTTTAATTAGCAACTTATTCAATGATAAAGTGATGGCATGTTACCCACAATAAGGGTGATGTAAGGTTATTCTGTTATGAAACTAACATCATACATAATACCAAATACTTAGACACTAACGCTAATACTCTAGACACCATGTTGCTGTTGCCTATGTTAGATATGTGTGTGGTTATGATCATCCATGTGGCTCTAGATTACATGTGAGAGAGAAACAACAACATAAATGTCTGTCAATGAACTTTGCTAACTAACTTAATGGCTAGTTAGCTATCTAGCTAACAAGCAAAACATGGCCGTTGTGCATCATAAAATGTGATGTTATAAGGTTTGGCGGGTTTCAAGCAGGATATCACACCAACAGATTTTTATTCAGGGTGTTATAAACAGCTCTCATGTCGTCATGAACTTTTAGCGGGCTATGTTAGCCTGACAGGTTTGAAAGACGTCGGTAGGTCACAGCAGCAAGACGCTAGGCCACGACGCTTCAATGTTACAGGGGAGACTCACCCGGCTCTGCCCGAGCCACCGCGTCCTCCCGCTGTCTGCGGCGAAGGAGAGAGGTCGGTGGATAGTCGCTAACGGGGCGGCAGCGGCTCTGACTGCCAGGTTACCCGAGGAGAGCCTCAGCGAGGGCCGGGCGAGCGAGCGGACGCACTGCTGCAGGACACGAGCCGCCATGACGGGGAGAAGTGACTGGCTGCGTGCAGAGCGAAGAAGAAGCGAGGTCAAGGGCTCTGCCGTACGCATGCGCACAAGATGAGTTTTATCTTTATTATTTTATTTATGCTTTTTACAATATTAGTTACTAAACAGACATTTAAAACAAACATAATTATAAACATTTACTTTAATAAAAAGTAAAATAAAAAAGTGCTAAACAGCTAGGATTCAACTCAGGGAAGAGCAATCGATCACATAATCATATCAGGGATTAACCGTTTAAACAATACATACAATACGGTTAACCTGAAGGAGAAGAATAATTTAACACATATACATTCATATCCCATATACAAAACAATACAAATACAACAAATGCAAGTGGAGTGTTTCATGTGTTTGGTTTGACGAAATCAATCGATGATTTGGAGCTCGACTCTTTTTGTCTGGAGATCCATTCATCGGTGTCGGCAGAAGAAGAGCTGACAGCAGAGCAGCGAGCAACAACAGACAGATGCGTTAGTTATTATTGCTAAATTAACCACACTGTCTTAAGTATTTTACCAGATTCACAGCCATGGAGTTGTCTGAAATACTGTACAACAAAGCGGAGTACATTGAGACGGTAATGTGTTTGTTTTTAAGCCGTTGTTAGCTGGCTAAAGCTAAATGTGGCTAACTGAAGCTGAGCGGGGCGTTGGGCGTTGGACAGCAGAAATAATTGTTTTTACTCGGTTTAGATGGACAATAAAGACGGAAACACGCTTTAATACGATTATTAACCATTTCTGTCGTTTGATTTCAGGCTTCTGGTAACAAAGTGAGCAGGCAGTCAGTGCTGTGTGGGAGTCAAAACATCGTCCTCAATGGGAAAGTAAGGGAAACAATAACAACACCCTGCCTGCCAGGGCAGCTTTGTTGATAGCAATGTACTATGTATGTGTGTTTGGCATTGATGTAGTTTAAACTGTGTGTGTGTGTGTGTGTGTGTGTGTGTGTGTGTGTGTGTGTTCCAGACTATTGTCATGAATGACTGCATCATCAGAGGGGACCTGGCTAATGTCAGGGTGGGCAGACACTGTGTGGTGAAGAGCCGGAGCGTCATTCGACCACCTTTCAAAAAGTTCAGCAAAGGGTAAATCATCTTTTTTTTTTATTATAGCACACATTCAAGCTAGATCTGGCATAAAATATATTGATCATCTGGATGTGAATAATGCACATTATTTGCTCTGTAAGTGGCAGAAATACAGATTTATTTTGTGCCCTTAACTTCTCATCATCTCTTCCTGTTATTTTCTAGAGTGGCGTTCTTCCCGCTGCACATCGGAGACCACGTCTTCATCGAGGAGGACTGTGTGGTCAATGCAGCGCAGATTGGTTCCTATGTCCACATTGGCAAGAACTGTGTCATAGTGAGTGTGATGAACACACACACACACACACACACAACCAAGCTGATCAACAGAAAAAATGTAAAAGAGACAAAGCTCTGTCCCAGTGAGAGGACATGAACAGAGGCACTGTTTCCTCTCGCCTGTGGTGAAGCAGTCACATGGTTGTCGTGATCAGATGAACTGATGCAGCAGTAAACCGCTAACCTGATGTAAGTGCAGCTGCCACTGCAGGAACAGATCACATTTAATTGCCATGCTCGATTCCACAGATAAAAAAAGCTGAATTTAAAATAGTGATATAAACATAGAGGCCTGTGATCACATACAATGTCGTGTTCTGTATATTGTGTACAGGGTCGCTGTGTGCTGAAGGACTGCTGCAAGATCTTAGACAACACCGTGCTCCCTCCTGAGACCGTGGTGCCGCCTTTTACCGTCTTTTCTGGATGCCCAGGTCAGCAGCACCGCACAAACACACACACCACTTTCAACTCTGTTCACCTGTCATGTCTTTACCTGTGTCTGTCTTTGTCCTGCTCTGTCTCTCAGGTTTATTTTCAGGAGAGCTCCCAGAGTGCACGCAGGACCTGATGATCGATGTAACCAAGAGCTACTACCAGAAGTTCCTGCCCCTCAGCCAGATCTGAGTATGAAACCTTCAGCAGGGTCCGCGTCCTTTCCAGCCAGTTCCAGGTCGGGGTCTCTCATTCGCCTAAAATGGACTTGATCTCACCTTCTATCAATCTGCCCATTCTATCCATAGAGGCTGTGAGCTTCTCTGCCCAAGGAAACACATTTGGTCCTATTAAGATCCCTGATATGATTCTGATTTTTGAGCATTAGAAAAGCACACAATGAATAATATCGGTTTAGCTGCAATTTTGTACGTTTGCAGCTCCAAATTGTAGTGGAAACCTTTTAAATCAATGAATCCTATAAGACACGCTCATGTTTACCATCCAAACTAGTCTGAGATGCCTTCAAAGAGCACTGATTTAAAAACCCTCAATCCACAGGCACTCAGTTTTGATTTTCTAATGAAGTATGTTCACATAGCTGCTCAGTGTGCTGTGAAGAAAACTTAAGGACCTCTGTGCGGCTGGCTTCGCCCTCTGACAGCAGCTGTAGGTGAAGATAAGGAGGTGGAGGTGTTTGAAGAATGCTTGTAAAATACCACCCACGGACCAAAACAATAGCAACGACAGTTGCGTTTGAGGATCTTGGCTAGGATTCATTTCCACGGTTCATTCGGGCAGCAGAGCACTCATATCAGCAGTTTGTGATACTCTGTTGTTTTAGTCTCTGTCGTTTTATTTTTGATGTCGAAGAACGCGTTTGTTTGTTTGCTTCCTCCTTCGCTGGCTTTTGTTATTTGTCATGAAACTTATTTAATACTGTGGATTTTTTATTTCATTATGTTTCACATGATCAGCTACAATATTGATTTGAACATGTCGATGTGTGCAGGATAGCCCACGGTGTCATTTTCTGTAAGCATAAAATAAACAAAGCTAACATCTAAAATATTGCAGCAAATAAATAAATATTCAAATCCGCCTTTTGTGAGCTCGGCTCTGTCTTGTGCTCTACAACACAATTTACAATTATACTGTATGTTTATATTGCAGAAATGAAAACTGAGCTGTTTTCTTCGTTTAAAGGTACCCATGGAGTATTGTTTTAACGAGTCAATCCCTGCTTGGAACCTTTAAGATCGTATAAAAACTACAACAGACTCAGAACATGAGCTTTCATCAGAATGTGCTCATAGTTAGAGATGGACGTTGGAAATGCTACACTACACTGAACAGGAAAACACAAACATAGCAGTCTTCTTACATTTCATCATCATAAACACTTAACGTGGACGAAGGGAGTTTGTTTTTTTTCCTAATGCTGTCCTCCGGCACCACCTAGTGGCCTAAAGCAGAACGTCACTCTTAAGAGAAATGTTGATCTTCCTCTAATCATGTCATTTTTGAGCCTCAAATAACTCAATGTCCGTCACTAAAAACTCTGAAAGATGTGAAAAAATAAACACAAAACCTGACCTGCAGTGACAGCCAATAAGACTACTGGCATAAAAAAGGCCTGTCTGACTACTATACACGTCAGTCATGTGACTGGTTTGACTTGTATGCATCGTCTCTTGTCAAATGTGGACTTTTTCCAACATTTGGACTTCCCTCAACAAAATACTAAAAATCAAATACACTTTATATTTAGATTTTATAATCAGTTTTCCGTTTACCTGCTTACTGCTCCTCATTTGTATGTCTGCAAAAGTCTACAGTGTACAGGGGGAAGCTGTCACGCTCACAAAATATGTATACGTGCAAATATACTGAGGAGTAAAAAGAAAAACCTATTTACCTAGAGTGGGAAAAATAGCTTGTTAGCTGTTAATTTACTCTAAACTGATCACTCATGCAAATGTGATTTGACCTACTTCATTTCCACAAGTTCAAGAGCTGCAAGTTAACAGAATGAACTCCTGTGTACGACGTGTTCTGAGTAAAAACAACCAAATAAAACAAAACTCTCCATTTTCTGTTTTTTAATAAAACATAGTCCATCCAATTGCAACTCAATGGTTTTATTTCTTTTACAATGTGAACCACATATATCATACCAACAATTAAATGTTAAGTATATAGATTAGCCATTTATTACTTTTTAAACAAATAAGTATCAAGAAACAGCTGATAATAGTGTTGGCTCCAGAGACACGTGGCATGAGTCAGCCTTTTGAAACAATGTGGATGAAGGCCGGTGACTGGCTCAAGGGAAGAAAAGAAAAAACACAAAGTGCCCCACCGCCCCTCCCTCTAATATAACCAGGCTAATCAATACGCTGCAGGTCGAACAGTAGGGTTGGGAAGATAGCACAATCCTGCTCGTAGGCAACTCCTTTGGGGGAAAGAAACTATCAGTTGATGGTCTGAGTTTTAATTTTTTTCTGTCAGCAGACACTTTTCATCTCTCCTTTAACTGAGGTTACAACTATTCACTTGTAAGTGAACGCTCCGTTTTGGTTTCAGCCATGAATGCTACCAATGCCAACGTTGAGTGTTTGACACAAAACAAATGAGTAAAGTGTCTGGAGAAAGAAAAAACAACTACAATGTTCTACATGCATTCTCCTGGTTTAATGAAGAGCGTGTGGACAGGCTGTCACTCCATCAGCTCTGAACACCACATCACATCATGAGCACTCCCAGAGTATAAAACTGTGCGACTTTAAGGGCGAAGTTCAAATTCAAGAATCATGGATCCTTCCTGTTACATAGTTTATCAGACCTGTGATAGCTGACGCTTATCAGAACTTACGAGACATGGTTTGCTTTTTTAAAAATGTATTTTTAAACCAAGACCGACATGGCCTCACCATGAATTACTGTTGTTGGCCAGTCTTCACAGTAATCAGACTCTGTAGGCAAATCAAATTGCCCTTTCCTAATATGAGGTTTACATTTTCAGTCTAATTCAGTGGTTTCAAGAACTATTTCATCAATGCAGAATCATTCATTTTGACAGAATCAACAAATCTTGGTTCTTTTCTTTCACCGACAAGCCAGTAATCGAGTATGAATATAAAAAGCCAACCTATAAACGCGAAAAAAAAAAAAAAATGAAATCTGTGACCAAAATGTAACAGAAGTTAAAAACTGGCATGCTTTATACAACAAAAGAAACTCCTCACTCCAGGTCAGAATGGTGAAGGGGAGTGAACAAGTCGACAACAAAAAAAAAAAAAAAAGTGGAAAAGGAGGAGGAAACATTGACATCCCACAAGTCAGCCACAGCGGGTATCACAGGTACAAGTTGAGGGCTTTACGCCCCGGCCAACTCACTCACGACTTACTGTATCACTACTACAGCACTGGAGATATTTATAACTGGTTTAATAACTAGACAACTCAAATTTTTAATCATTTGTTAGCTTCCTATGCTAAATGAAAGCATATTCCAACAATTGAGTTTATTATGCCCACAAACAAGCTTAGCTTTAACTCTGATAATCTTTCATGAAGACCTCTAAAATAAGCCAAAGATCAGTACAGTACCAGTTCACATTACTTTATAAACTGCTAAATATACCCAAATTTCTGACTCCTGTGACATCAGTGTCTCCTACTCGATTCCCTTACAGAAGGATGGAAGGCAACGACCATTTCAAGAATGAAACAAGCCCAGAGTTGCATCATCCTGTACCACGTTAAAAAAAAAAAAAAAAAAAAATTCAAACCCATCTACATCTTATTAATGCACACGCCCCTTATACAAAAAGCAGACGGTGTCCCAACACCCGATCCGACGCTCCAGCCAAATTATCCGCTGCCTTGTGCGCACCGGCTGGCATGTTTTGGTGGGTCTGTTGAGCAACGCTGCCTTCGTAAGAACATTTCTGTGATTTATGCTTTCCTTACAGCACCGATTATCTTCCGATAAGTTAAATCATTTTGTCAGACAGGGAAGGACTCTGAGTCTCAAGCAGTAATGCTCCACAACTTGATCAAAACACTCTTGAAGAGTTGTTGGAACCAGAGGTGTGCGTGAGAGCTCCATTTCTAGCCAAGTGTTTACGTTTTTTTTTTTTTTTTTTTTAAATCCAAGCACCAACCGGAAAATTAATGCGTGGACTGACCACGAGCGGGCCCGTTTGGGATTGGACAAGGCTACAACTGGGATACAATGGAAGAGCCGATTTGTTTGCATGAGTTAGAGGTGAAAGCTAAGTGCAAAAGTTGCATCCTTATTGCAACTCATCAGAATAATCACAAGATCACATAAAACAGCAGCTGCTTTTGTAATAATAAGACTAGGGTAAAGGGGGAGAGGGCGCCGCAGTCAGCAAACGGGCTGTCTGAGAAGCTGTATACACACACACACACACAAAAAAAAAAGTTTTCCTTTCCTTTATCCTCAACAGCAAAAATACAAACAAGGTGGTGTGAAAGAACGCAAAATTATCTTGGCGATCACTGCTGCAAACAGTGGCAACAAACCTAGAATTTTAACACTGGTGGTTGAAGACTTAAAAACAAAAGAAAAAAAAAAAAAAAAAAAATTGGGCGACTGGCTGAACTAAATCGAGCCACTGTTGAAACAGAGTAGTTAGCAGAGAATAAGATCTAAATGTCCAAACATCAATGGCCTGCAATTGGTAGTTACATGCCGTCAATCTAGCAGCGGCAGGATGTTGCCACAGATGTGCTCCTACTGGGCGATTCAGCTCCACCACTGACAGGCGACGACAACCGAGAGCTGCGATGATGAAGTAACAGAAAGAACAGGAGGGTTGTTGTTGACGCAGAGGTGAGCCTGACAGACTTGGGTCCAACATTTGGCGAGCAACTTGATTCACTGAGTGAGACGATTTTTGATCATGGCCCTCACTTCCTTATTAAGGTGGTGGGTGAGGATGGGCGAGGTTAAGGGAAGGAAGGGCACAAACGTGTCAAGGATCAAGTGGCTTTTACTTGTCGAGCAGCACAGTGCATTTTCACCCCCTTTTTGAGAACTGTCTGCGTCCCGGGATGAGTTGGTGAGCTTCCTTCGTTGTCTCCTTTCCAGGGCAGCGATGTCCAAGGAGTGCGTGATGTCGTCCGGACCTCCCAGTCGCCCGCACACACTCTTCAAGTGTTCTGATTGCAGATCGGTGATTTGTAGTAATAGTGTAGGGGAAAGGAGACAAGGAATAGGATTCATTCAATATCTGGATAGACCGAACGGAGACTTTCAGTCCCTGTTTTCATTTTCAGCCCGGGTTCTTTTGCACAGCGAGGCATCCGAATGTCTGTCTGTCCATCTGCGCATCTGTCCCACATAAGCCCATCCATCCCCCTCTCCTAGCCTTGGCTTTGAAGGCTTCCTCCTCCTCCCACCCCCCTCTCACACACATAGGCAGGCAGCAGATCAGATCATCCTGTTGCGTTTGTGTGTAGGGGAGTCTGTGATGACGTCACTACACTGGGTGGAGTTTCGTTTCCTGGTTCCTCCCCCTCCAGCAGAGGCGGAGCCTGTAGAGTCCAGATGCAGTGCCATCTCCTCTGAGATGAAAGTGTTCAGGTCGACGTCTTGGAGACCGTTACGCCTGCTGCGGCACACCGGGCCCGAGCCGGAAGATCCACCTCCGCCGGCGCCGCCTCCATTGCTGCTGCTCCCACTCATGTGTGTGGGAGACCCCGGAGCACCGGAGCGCACACTGATACTTGCCATGGCTCCGCTCAGACCTGTGGAAGGAGGAGGAGATGGGATAGAAAGGAGAGAGCGACAAGAGAGAAAGAAAGGAGACGCAACATGTTATGATCAAATGCCAGTGTGGACCAACAGTGAATTACAAACTAGCATGAATGCATTAATCCAATACTCAACATCATATTTGTATGGCTCCAAATGGCATCTGTCTGCTCACACAAGAACATAAAGATAGTTTGTGCATTCACTGATAGTATGTCTGCATTGGCAGTGCTTAAACATGTCAGTGATCAAAGCTTGTAAGACTTCATTACAAGACCTATAACAAATGTCACCTTCCTCTCTCTGATATATAACCAGTTAGGGGCTATTAAAACATGCTGCCAGGTGAAACCTTCCCTTGTGATGGTGAAGGACACAGCAAGTAAACAGCTCTTTAACAGTCTTCATTTGTCAAAGTCACTCGCCCCGCCTGTTGTTTCAGTGTCTGTTTCATTGCATTTTGGAGTTCAAGTTCAAGTTCATCACATATTATCATGAATGTGTTTCTGTAGGCTCTGAGAATTTGTTCAATAATTGTTGGGAAGGACTGAGAAGAGAACAAGGTTTAAGCTTCGTCAGAATTACATTGTTAGGATGTTTGCCATCTCAAACACACTTCATCATCACTTAATGCCAAAACTTGGGCTGAACAAAAAAACAAAAACATGCACAGCTGCAGTAAGATTTCTGTTGGCTACAGGGTGTATGACAGGTGTAACTTCAAACCACAATGTGGTAAACCAATCAAGAAACCATTTATATGCTCCAATGGTAGGAACGGAAATGCTCTTTAAATGGTCAAGCACGGTATATACTTAAGTTTTCTCGTTTTCAATCCAGCAGACAAAAGACTTTCACACAGGTCTTCATCGCAGTGGTGAGGTTATAAAAATACAAGCCAACTTTGTGCTTAAAGGTTGGTTAAAAACATGAAAAATCTGTGTCATGGTCACTGTTAACGGAATTGTGAAATATGATTTGTCCGTGTAATTCAAAATAATATTTTGGTCCCCAACACACACAAACACCGGTGGTGAAATGCAAAAGATATCTGATCAGCGAAACCTCCTGACACAGACTGAACTTGTGTGTCTGTAAACCTAAACCACCAAATGCCTAACATCATCCTCCCTGACCTCAGCTACAACCCAAAATGGCCCCGTTGAAAACGTGGGGACGTTCAGATAAAGTTCTGAATATTCAATTGCGCTGACAGCACAACAGAAATACCAACGTAGTGTAATATAACTTAAATACAAATAGAAATATACACACACACCTTTATATTAAAACAAAAACAGAATCATTAGATAACTACCACACACACACACACTCACACACACACACACACACACACACACAAAGGCTAACAAAGTGAGGCCCTCTTTCACCATTGGCTAATACTTACACACCCGTGCAAAACATACCCTTATCTCTGAGCTACATGTGGCAGAGTACGATGGCTGAAGGACAAGCATGCTGTCTCTCTCACACAGTAATTTAGTGACTAGACTACAACACAATACAGGTGACAACCTGTATATCAGTCAGTAATCCAGATGATACTTTTTATTCATATAACAACTCTTCAGCACACTGTCAAACCTTCAATCTATTAAATTTGTGGAATCAGTAGATCACACCCACACTCTGAACAATCTGTGTGAGCTTGCCCACACACACACACACACACACACAATAACAGAAAGATGCAACGTCAGTGGTCTTCTATGCTGACCTTAAAGACGAGCAGTACAGCTGATTTTCTATCCAACAACCTGCTGCCACAAGTTTCTGATTACATGGCTAGAATGACCACCGGTTTGTCAAGTTGTGAGCCATGCATGCACTTAAATATCCTCACCGTGCAGTGCTATGGCCTCCCTGAAGGGCTGGAGGTCTGCTTCCACAGATGAGCCAGTCTCGGCTGGTGAATTAGCCCGACTTGGGGCTACCATGGCCAGCCGGGGGTTGGCCCTGCTACTCCTGTGTGGTGGTGCTTTCCCGCAGAGAAAGCTGATAAGATCCTCCCTACGGATGGTTCTCCGACGCTTTTTCACCCAGGCCAACATGTCCTGCAAGCCAATGAAAGATCCATCAATCAGTCGGTCATGGTTTAATTTAATTAACAAGCACTGAAGCGCTTTTATTCCCCTGCAAAACCCGTGTTGTCTGAACATAATGTAGTCTGTAAGCACTTGGTTCTTAAATGTAGAAAAAGAGGACAAGACCTACCTTATTGCGCCGTTGGTGGCCTATCTGGATGCCCCTATCAAAGCTTCTCTGATGGGCCTCCACACTCTCTGCGATGGTGGAAACATCATAAAAATAATCATTTATTATCATGTATTCCAAAGCCAAGCAAATAGGAACAGTAATCCACATGACTGGCAGCTTTTAAACCAGGAGGCAAGTCACTTCCAGAAGGTGTCAACTACTCACCACTTGCTAGCAAGAGTCAAGTCTAGTACAAGCTCATTGTTGCTACAACAAACCACCTCAGTGTCACTGGTGAGTTCTTGTTATAAACAACTGCCTTTTTTTTTTTTTAACCCCACAATGAACATGTCTTTCACTGACGTACAAAAACCTACAAGCCCTGCGACAGACTGATCAATACGGAGCTGATAAGAGCAGATGTTTACCACTTATTGTATGAGGCTGTCAATAAAAACATGTCTACATGTACAATGATGGCCAACTACAGCCCATATTGATGGAATGAAGAACAAAAACAACTGCAGGTGGAGTAGTTGGCAGATCAATAAATCACGCTCAAAAAGCACAAGGATGGACAGGAGAGGGATGTGGTTGGATACCTTTGTAGAGGTTGGTAACTGCTGTAGCAGAGTTCTGAAATGGCACCCACAATGACAGCCCCTGCTGATGGCATACTCTATCTGTAGAGGAAAATATGTTTGGTTTATATACACACACATACACAGAAGTAAAATAAAGTGAAATAGGTTCATAATTTAAAAACCAAGCACTCTTGATCAATGTGACCAACAAAACATCTGAGAGGCACAACAAGCATGTTCATTCGCCATTTTGTCTTGCATCTACAATTGCATGAACAGGGTTTGGCATAAAAATAACTGTCAGCAAGCGCTAGATGGCCAGCTTGGCAGCAGCTTGTTAAGCAAGAAAAGAAAGCACCGACACACCAACTTAACTGCCCTCTCAGCATTAAAGTTCCTAAGCCGTGTCAAACATACATGCCGAACATGGATAGAGCTAACAGGTCGAGCTGTGTCAAATCGGCCAGGGATATATTGTGTCTGAGGACACCACGGCCACAGCAGATTGTAGACAAACCAATATTTCCATAGCGAACCAATACTATCCTCGCCATTTTGTGATTATAACGCTGGCTGCCCGTTGCTAAACAAACTGCTCACTCAGCAGCAAACCGGACGTTTAGACGCAAAGTGTACACTTTGTGTGCTGCTAACTTTTAAATCTTTGCAGCACAAATTCAACAGCTTAAATCGCCGTCCGGCATAACAGATGGTTACACTGACAGTATGCAAGAGCCTGTCATCTGGGAATGTCGCGTAGCTACGATTGTTGTTACCATCGCCATTTTGTAACTAGCCTGGCTAACGTTACGTTAGCCGTCCGCTGCTGTCTAACTTGGTGTCAACAAGCTGGCTTGTTGACAAAGAAATTAACTTATACTACTTTAAATGTGTCTGTCTAAATAGCTGCGGCTGTTTAACAATCGAAACAGGTGTGTGAGATCACATTCGAGTTCATAACTATTTTTTTGTCACTGGCTAACGCAGGCTAGCTAAATTTAGCATTGCAAAATCAGCTGTAAACGTTACCCAGTACTGGCCAGCGGGCTAGTTAGCAATCAACTGATACTGACGCTAACGTTAGTTCACAGTAACGCTCCGTTAAGTAGCCAGGCTGCTACCTAACTAAAGCCAGAGGCATTACTGACAATGTAGGCGAAGTATCGTTAGGCGAACAAGCGAACAGAAAGCCCTGGTTTGGACCTTTGTATAACTGTGCCACAGCAGTGGCGGAGTTCTGGAAGAGATGCCACAGTTTATCCTGGTCGTTGTCGGCCTCCTCCTCGCTCGGCTCCCTCTGCTCCGCTTCGGCCAAACACTGCCGCTCCCATTTTGAGAACCAGTGCTCGGGTCCGTGTTCCTGTATCTCCGAGTCTCCGTCTTCCTTCTTCTCCTCCATTTAATGCACCAAAACTCGATGAAAATGCGCTTTTAATGTGTTAAAAGATCGCTATCTATACACCGTATAAAGAATTATGTGAACAAAATCATGAATAGTGGCGGTGTTTCACTATTTCGTACTAAAATGTAACGTCGTCGCTCCCTTTCACCACCATCTGTGAAGATAAGCTTAGCTAACTATTTTTCCTAGTTGCCGACGTCGGGATATATACAACGCAGACTACCCTGTTATGCGCTTCATCCCGCCCCGTACAGTAGATGTCAACGATAATTGGCGACATGAACACTGCAGGGTGGGCTTTATGTATTTTCTCAGAATTTGATTGGCTCTCTGACACTTCCGTCACGGCATTGACACAAAAGAACTTCAGTGAAAATTCCCCATTACTGAAGCTTGCAAGAGAGAGCAAATTTTGTCATGAAAATGACTGTTAATATAATATAATATAATATAATATAATATAATATAATATAATATAATATAATATAATATAATATAATATAATATAATATTTATTTTATTAATTATTAATTTAATTGTATAGTTTTTTAATCTCTATTGTAGATGAGGTGATCAATAAAGTATCTATCTATCTATCTATCTCAAATATAATATAATATAATATAATATAATATAATATAATATAATATAATATAATAATATGCTGTGATCTTATTTATAATCCTCTCTAATAATTCGAAACCCTCGTGCTAGAAAGGACTGTACTAAACTTCTGTCCCTCCACAACAACAAAACTACCATATATTAAACGACACCTATAAACACTCTACAAGATCATATATGATATATATGAACATATGTTATAATTCACCCATGAGAATAGAGTTATGGTGTGCTATATATAAAAAACAATGTTTTAATAATGAACACCAGGAAATTAAAGTGAGAGTGAGTCAGTCATAAAAAGCCCAACTGCGACTGTGGTCTATAAGGCCAAGTCCGAGTGTAGTACTGTTTTCTCTTCACTGGATGGTGCTAGTTACTCAGAATCTGAATGCTGAATGTCTGTTTCAGCCACAGACTGTCTGGTTTCAGCACTGCAGATATGGACCAGCTAAGTGTTAGTAGACACTGCCTTGGTATGATATTAAATGATTGGACGTAGATTATCCTACACCATGATAATACTCAATTATTTAAGAGTTGGTACGTTTCACCAGTGAGTAAAGTGAAATTATTGTAGTGTTGTTGTCATTGATTTGCAGTTTTGCATGACTGTATTGCCGCAATTTATATTATAAGTTATATTTATTATATGTTTATGTGTGTGGAGCATTTTAATAAGTAATACATATGGTAAATTCTTTCAATGCGGCAGTGTACTTAAAAATAAAAAATAATTGTGCATTTCTCCACAGTGCAGTGACACTGCATCCAGTTTGTTGTGGTTGGAAGCTATTTTTGGGAGGATAAATAATTAAGTAATTTTGTATGTGTCTGCTCTGAATTAGTACCTAAAGTTTTCTAAGTCCAGTTTTGTCTTCTTTTCTGTCATTTATCCTACTTTAATTAAACCTTGAGTAACACAGTATTTTGCAGCAAAAAGAGGCCCGCAGAGGCAGAGACAGACACCACCACTTAGTGCAAGCAAACTTTTGAGTAAACACAGCTTAACTTGGAGAGCATCATGATATAAATTAAATGCATTTGCAAATAAATGAGTAAGTAAATACAAATAAAAAAACAATAAGTAAATATAATTAATTTCTATACAAAGCAGCCCATAGTTCAGGTGCCTAATGTAGATTAGCCTATTGAAATGATGTGTAGAAATACTGCATTAAAGTAAAAATCCCGCATTAATGTTTTATTTGGAGAAGTATGAACCTACAGTAAAATGAAGCCTATAACTACACCCAAGTATGAGATCTTACAAGTGGAATTAAATAGTACATTTTTCATCTACTTATTTCAATACTTAAGTTTGTTTCCTCATCCAGACAATGATTTTTCCAGTCATGGTAAATCACTGATTGGGGCCCCCAATGCAACATCCAGTCACCAGTATGCTTAACCCTGTGTTGCCTTTCCTATAATTTCTATTCCTCTAATAATTATTGTTCATTAGCACTTGTATTTTATTTCCTCTGTATCAGACGCACACGCCGGATCCCTATCATTTAGCGTGCATGTGAACCTGGCCGGGGATGGGCCAGTGTTTGGATCTCCATGCGGATGTGACATTTCAGAGAAAAGCGCGGCCGCCATTTTGAGATTTACCTCAGACTCAACACATCACAAACCACGGGAGGAGCGGGTTGAGAGCCACACAGCTCAGGCTAGCGTTGTATGACCGGGCACATTCCTCATAAGAAACAAGAGGTTAGCTCGAAATGCAACGAGCTGCCGCGTTTTGTCGTTTATCGTGTTAGGGGCGGTTTGGGGGAATTGGTTTATGTCGGGCAGTGGCAACTCTCGTCTCCGCGAACTTCCAAATCAACATTAGTGCCATTCCGTATTGGAAACTGCTTTGAATGGATAGCTTTTTCCTCCGCTCTCCCCCAGACGAGGGACAATCGGAGGAGCACACGGACTGGGGATATCGCAGGCAAAGTTGTTGAATGTGTGTCTATAGCAAATGAGCCTTTGTTTTCATTGTTGTTGTACCTATATTAGCAGTTGGCTGCCTAGTGTCAGGTAGTTTAACGCTAGCTATAAACAGGGTATTTGTTCCACAAGGTGCAGGTCGTGCTGTGCGTTGTCTTATTACCCCATATTTTCCCGGGGTAAAGCCGGATTGATTTAGCTAATTTCTGTGGGCCTCCCTGCTCGGAGCCCCGGTCCATCCATCCCACCCCCCGCCGTCAGCCAGCGACTCGCACCCACCAAAGGCGCCGAGATTGGGCGAATAGCGAGCAAATACGTCCGCGTTTCTCTACCCGCTCCCCCGCCGACCTCCCCTCCTCACTCCCCGGCGCTGACAGCGGACAAGGCCGAGGTCGCAACAGAGCAGGCCCGGCCGCCGAGGCTCGACCTGTCCACCCCACCTCCGCATCCTACCACACCTCACCAGCAGTCCAGAACCCGGTTCCCCACCGAGCCAACCCTGGACAAGGTCGAGGGTAACAGAGATAGTAGGGAGCCCCGCATCACTACCACAACAACAACAGCTGCCAACATGAACCACCACCATCACCACACGCAGCAGCAGCAGCAACAGAAAGCCGGCGAGCAGCAGCTCAGCGAACCAGAGGACATGGAGATGGAAGGTAAGTAATGATCCCAAGGAGGGCGAACGGGCACTTTACAACCTTTTTTGTCATAATTTAACAGCTGCACGAGAAATGCATGGAGTTTTATTTGTGCAAGCTGAGCTCAACTTTACAGTAAACACGAAGGCCCCAAGCTAGCTAGGATAGCCGGCTGCATTTTTGCTGATTGTGCGTCCGTTGCAGCATACTTGTGTGGAGCTGACCTCATTTTGCGTTATAAGCGAATGGAGCTTGTATTTCTTCTCTGTGTGCCTGCAATATTCCATTGCTTGTAGACGATGACCCAAAAAAAGAGCTGTTCATTCACACTGTTAAGAGATTAGCCACACAAATCATTCATTCGGATCTAGGCTGTATTTCTATATAAGCTGTTCAGTTTTTGTCCATGTTTGTTTTTTGTCCAAATCATCGCCGTTTTGAATCCACACACAGTCACGGACTTCCAGGCCCTCGGGTTGTTGATAACCTAAATGTTTGTAAACAGTCTGGCTGTTAGTCTTGCAATTAACACGAAACCGTTGCTAGGTAAATTAATCGTGGCTACTTTGACTTCACTGCGCTTTTGAGGTTGATTTTGACAGTTATCGGGCACCTGCGTTCTTCATCAAAGTTAGCCAACATTATTTCGTGACTAAAGCAACCGTCGCTTAGCTACATTTACTGTTGGCGCTAAAATATAAGCTTTTAATAAAGGTTCGACACGTAACATTACGTTAGCATCTGTAAAAGATAGTGTGTTAGCATCGTGTCTGATGGCTTGTACATTAAATGCGGGCCTGCGGAGTAATGATATCGGTTAACTACAGAATAAAATGCCCCCTAAAATGTGCTGTCAAAACATTTAATTTGATAATATTTGTTGTAAATATGTGTACAACGGGCAGCGCTATGTGTCTGTTTTAGTACCCTATGTGCTCATTAAGCTGGTAAAACGTAATGTACGTTGCTAGCGGGGCAGCTAATCGTGAGCTAGTCAATTGGCCTCGAAGTTCCATTTCTTTACGTTCATTCGCTGGCTAGCATGCTAGTTAGCTGAACGGCTAATGCTCACGGAGGGGGTGTGTGGCGTTCCAAAATGGTGGCTTGTATTTTGCAACGTTCGCTTTGGCTATTGCGCGAATGATAGGCCTTGAATATCTGCCTCGCGTAATCTAGATTTTTTCGCTTGTTTCTTACTGCTGTCTGACGGTACAATACGCCCACTCGGGGTGATATTTTTTTCTGTAGTTTATATTCTAGCTTGTTAGCTGGTACTAGTCATTCCAGCTAATGTTAGCTAATAACGGCCCGCAGATGAATCTATGGCTAGTGCGTTTGCTAGATAGCTAGGAAGCTAACGCTAACGCAGATGCGTCAATCGTGATTTGCTAAATTGACTGTGGTATAACAAGTTTAGCCATTCCAGTAGAGCCTGCACCAATATGAAACACCGAATGTGAATAGTTCTGTGGGTTTTAGTTGTTTGTTAGTTGATATGCTGACGTTTTGACGGTCTGTTATGTGAAACGTGTGGCAGTGCTGGCAAGTAACGGTAGTCGCCGCTGCGGTAATCCAGGCCCGCACTGGGGCAGCAGCGCGGGGATTTGCTGCTTCATTGTATGGAAGACCAAACGGCATGGAGCTCGCCATTTTTAATGATCTGTGTTTTTGTTAGTCAGGTTTTGGAGTCAGGGCCACCTCTGTTAGCGATTTATAAGCGTTTAACACAGACAACACCCGCACTACTCGCATTTTTCTTAAGTTTTTCTCATGTCAACTTTATAGACAGAGCAGAGGCCTGTGGAAGCCCACAGCATCACTGCGTCATTTAGTCCTAGTGATTTTATTATCTGCTCACACAGACTCTGATACTTGTTATTAGGCCTCTTATTTTAATTACACATATAAGCAAGTAGAAACAGCCCTTGTTGGCATTTACATTTTTCAATCATTCGTGTTAATACTTGTTTAACTAGTAGCAGGTGCACTCACTAGGTGCACTTACTTTCCACCCCCCTTAGGTTGTCTCCTAATGCACTGCAGCCTTACAAGGACAATGTAAACAAGCTGAAATGATAAACTCCTTTATGCTATGAGGCTCTATACAGTTGCAGTGGAATTAATCCATCATTGGCCCTGCATGTCTGTTATTTGCTAAAACAATGTTACTTGGATGCCAGGCTGTTGCTGCCACACAATCAGTCCAGTGTTTAGGCCTGTAATGACTCTCCAAAAATGCATTTCTCAAAAGATATCTTTGTTATAAAACCTGATTTCCCTAATAGGGTAGGGTTGAGGACTAAGATTAGCATCCACACAAATAACCGGTTTTAACGTCAAGCTTTCGTTTAATGGTGTTATTTATACTTTGTGATATTGTCGTTGTCGGAGTGGTTCGTACCTTTTACTGCATCGGTCAAAATCCGTAAGTAGGAAAACGCATCTCTGTGCCGTCTGATGCATCAAACAGCATTTCAGCATCTTGGGGACATTATAACAGGATCAGCTGCGCCATTATAACCTTGTTGCTGTAGATTAAACACACATCTGGACTTATTTATCTGCTCGACATACAGTTGTCTCGTAAGGAAAACATTTCTTGATGATTTAAAAAACTTTTATGTGCTGTTTTCAGTCCAGAGGCCATGGGAAATTAGAGATTACTTTGTGTACACTTCCCACTTGAATGGAAAGATGTACTTCTTAACATTTACTGCTGTAGTGCATCCATAGCAGGTATTCAGACCAGTTACTGTGATGCTTCTTGGAAATATGTATTTATAAATAATAAATCAGCATCTTGAGATGCTTGGGATTTTCCAGACACCTGTGTAGTTTAAGTCACAATAAGTTCTACAGTAAGCCTTTGTTTTATGGAGTTTAGTCCAATATGAACTGTGACTCGTGCAGATTTCAGTGACTGATCCATTAGCGCATATTTCTCAGACATTTCAGGATATATGGACACAGTGGGCGGAACAAGAAGTTGTCATGGAGTTGACTGACAGACCTCATTAGCTGGGCGTAATCCACTTGAGGAAACGAGGTCAGTCTGTTGGAGGACTCCGTCAGTAACGTTACCTGGAGAGACACACACACACACGTACACAGCTGATACCACCGCGTCTGTCGGCTCGGAGGAAAACAGGAAACACAGATACACATGAAGTACAGTGTAAGAGACACGCCAACACATTTGGAGACACATGCCAGAGTGTTAGTGTCAGTGCCGTTGTCGCTCTCGAGACTGGCTTCTGCAGCATCATTGTCATCATCCACGCAGAATCCTCCTTGAAGTCTACTCTAAGCTCTCGTCTGCTTCTGTCATCAGTGTGTTTTGATAGATGAAACTGTGCATCGAGCCGTCTCATTATTTGGCTGGGATAATTGTTGTCCTGTGCGCGCGTGTGTTTTCGTTTGAGCGATGACTTGCAGCTTAATCCTGCATTGTGTCCATAATTACCCAGCCTACTGTAATATTGCATGGTCTTTGTTACGCGCACGCACGCGCGCGCACACACATTCTTTCGTTTGTCCTCGCTCTGACACACAGACTGGGAAAGAAGACTTGTCATGCTGTCTCAGCAGGGTTTTCCCAGTGAAATGTATGAAAGGGGAAAAGAAGGATCACTGTGGGGAAATGCAGGAGATAGAGATGGAGACCGTAATTGCAGAATTACTTTTTTTGTTTGTTTAAAAAAAAAAAAAAAAACTCCAATCTTGGTTCATGCTGTTTTAATGCCTTAAATTCATGTTAATTAACTGATTGTTTGTCTGTTCTGCTCTTCAAAGAATATAAATGTTGATAGCAACTAGGCAAAATAAGATTTAAGAACTTGAATAATCTCCCATCAAGTTTTCCATCATTTCCACAATTGTATTGTAAGAATATTAAAGTTTGAGTTGTATTGATTTGTATATTCTGGAGTAGTAAAGTGATCTAGCAGATTGTCAGCACAACTTTTTCTTGGCCTTGTGTCTGACTTTTTGGTCCTCTTTTTTTCTGAGCTGCACATAGTTAGCAATGCAGAGGCTTCAGACAGCTTTCCTCCAATAGAAGAAAGGTCCCCACCCTGCTGTCTATGCTAGAACTAGGCTATCCATACAGATTTATCATGTTGCTTCCCTCTTTTTACAGCTGGGGACACAGACGACCCTCCAAGAATCCCTGCCAACCCAGTGATCAATGGTAACGTGGCCATGGCAGATGGACACAACAACACAGAGGAGGACATGGAGGATGGTGAGGACAATGTGCACTTACACAAACACTTTCACTTGGTTTGAAGCTTGTGCTGTGAAAGAAATTGATGTAAGTAATGATCCAGGCTTAACATCTCCCTGTGAATGAGTCAGTTTAATGGGCCGTAGAGCGTTTCACATCAGGTTTTGAGAACATTTTATATCCACTGACCAGTCGCACCTGTCTGTGTCAGTGAACGCTGGAGGACACCTGTTCTCCCCTCACCATCTAACCTGTCCACTTTACCCTCCCATCTTTCCACAGACACCAGTTGGCGGTCAGAAGCGACTTTCCGCTTTGTGGTGGAGCGCTTCAGCCGCCTTAGTGAGTCGGTGCTCAGCCCGTCCTGCTTTGTCCGGAACCTTCCATGGAAGATAATGGTGATGCCGCGTTTCTACCCAGACCGGCCACACCAGAAGAGCGTGGGCTTCTTCCTGCAGTGTAATGCAGAATCAGACTCCACGTAGGTGTCTTGTTTGTTGGACGAGGGATTTTGGGGATATTGCAGAGACACACAGACACACATCTGAAACCGTTTCCTAGACAACATTAAAAAGTTTCAATAGTTATAAAGGTAAGGGCACCTTTTTCAAATCAGTGCAGACACTGTTACTCAGTAGTACTCATTTTTAGTCATTTTTATATTCATTTTCTAGTTGGAAAAGCCTACCAGACCTTAAGCATCCCATCACCATGCTTCATGGTTGGCATGGTGTGCTTCCGCGTGGAGTTTGAATTATGTCAAACGTAGCATTCAGTACGATTGGCAGAAAGCTCAACTTTGGTCTCATCAGACCATCAAACTGTCTTCCAGATTGTTATACTCGCACACATGCCTTTGGGCAAACACTAGCCCAGATGTCATATTAGTTTTTTTTTTTTTAATGATGTCTTTCTCTTTGCTGCAACCAGTGAAGCACTAGTGTAACCGTTATCTCAGCCATGGGTCCTTCAAAATTGCCAGAAGCCTCTTGGCATCTTTATATCATTCACACATGGACGCTTGACAGGCAGAGCAGTCTGCTCTTTGGAGCTGTGACATATTCCTTCCATTTCCTAATGATTGACATTACTTGCATCTGAGTTATTGGGCACAGAAATCTGTTGTCATAGCTTGATAACATATGATGATATGATGACCTGATCTTCTCATCAAGTAGGAGTTGTTTGTGTACCATAGTAGCATTTTTATTCAAAGGGTATTATTCAAAGTCACCACCAAGAAACATGAAAGGAAGTGAAAATGGCTGAGGCCCTACCACATTGTAATTCCCCTTACAGGGTTACTGCTCGCTGACCTGACCCACCGGTTACTACATGTTGGTTGTTTTGTGCTCCGTTATAGATGCAATAAATCAAGGTCACAGTTCAGCAACACAGCCTTTTGTTTGCAGAATGAAAAGTGTATCGCCTGCTTCGTGGCTGTGAATTTTCTTGAGTCGGCTGCATATTGATTACATCATTTGTGAAACACTCGATCAATCTGGCTCATTTCATGAACCTATAGTAATCTAAGCTAGGTAACACTCATTCAGACAGCTCATTCGTTCATCATGTCTGCACAATTCATGAATGAAAGTCCAGGTCTGTGTCATGTGCTAGAATCTTTTCAAGGAAGTACAATTGAGAGAAAACGGTATATGTTAATTTGAAAAAATTCCCTGTCACAATTTCTGAATCCTGTTCTTGGTTTTTCAGGTCATGGTCATGCCACGCACAGGCCATGCTGAAGATCATCAACTACAAAGACGACGAGAAGTCCTTCAGCCGCAGGATCAGTCACCTGTTCTTCCACAAAGAGAATGATTGGGGTTTCTCCAACTTCATGTCCTGGAGTGTAAGTAGAGAGACACAGAGAAATTGAGATCAGTTTTTCAGATGGGACATAAATCACCAAAGAAACATAGGCTTTTTTGTTTGTTTTTTGGCTGGTAGAGTAGACACACATAGCAAAAACTTAATTTTCATTATTGGTTGCTCCAGAATCCTCTTAGAACCTGTGTGTTGGTTCTTTGTCACACATAAAGGTAGAAATCTAAGTAAATCCCTTTAGCAGTTCCTATTGATGTGAACCCTCTTGGTGGTGTTGTGTTTCAGGATGTGACTGATCCAGAGAGAGGCTTCATCGACGATGACAAAGTCACCTTTGAAGTCTATGTCCAGGCAGATGCTCCACATGGAGTGGCGTATGTAGCTCTTAATCTTCTCTGGGGTTTCCCACAATGTTCCCAGGTTTAATTTCTCTGACTAGATTTTTTTCAATTATAACCCTAACATCGGCCTTCTCTCCGTAACCAGATGGGACTCTAAGAAACACACAGGCTACGTTGGACTGAAGAACCAGGGAGCTACCTGCTATATGAATAGCCTGCTACAGACTCTCTTCTTCACCAACCAGCTAAGACGGGTATGGTTATATCTTTCATCTTTGCATGTGTGTTTAAGTTGTTTAGTGCATTGGCTTTATCTGACCTGGTAAAGATAGTGTATATTTCATGTATAAATGTGCGTACTAGAGCTTCAGTTTGTGTGTTTGTATTTTTTTGTCAGTTACAGGCTAAATGTTGACATGTATACTGAAATTCAGAGCATCTATTTTGTTCATCAGTGTTCCTCTACAGCTGCTGAAAAAGAACATAGAGGCCCTTTTATTCACCATAGTCTTGGTGCTGTTGCATAGGTTTTTCCAGTAGTTCCAGTAGTTGTACTAAATGCCTTTTATAAAACAGTAAAAACTCAGAGAGTATATTTGTCTGTATTGCATTTGTGAAATATATTCGGATCCACTCCAAAATTCAATGGGTTCTTCCTTGGCCCGTGCTACATCCTAAGTTTCATCAAAAAATCGGGCCAGCATTTCTTCTGTAATCCGGCTGGCAGACAAACAAACTGAAAACGTAGCCCTCCTTGGCAGTGGTAATTAGCAACTTCAATCTAAGAGCGTTACTTTGTAAAACTCCTAATCCTGGTGTCACTCCTCCTGACTTTCTTCCCAGGCGGTGTACATGATGCCCACGGAGGGAGACGACTCATCCAAGAGCGTTCCCCTGGCACTGCAGAGGGTTTTCTACGAGCTGCAGCACAGCGACAAACCCGTCGGCACCAAGAAACTCACAAAGTCCTTCGGGTACATTAGACTTTTTGTCATTGACAGCTCACCTGTCCTTTTGTCTTGGGGTGACACAGATGGAGGCTAGAGTGACAAGTAAAACCAGTATTATGTATTTTTAGCTCAGTGGTGTACTTAATATAATTTCCTCTTTATTTTCATGTTGTGATTGAAATGCTAAACAAATTGAGGATGGGGAAGAAAGTGAGACGTTTGAACAGACTGTTTGAATAACATCGGAAAGATCTTTGCAATACTTTCTAGGATACTACCTGAATTTGGGGATCAAGAGTAGTTTTGACATAACCTTCCTTGCTTGAATATTATTTATAGTCGAATTTTAAATTTTTGCCAGCCTCAAAACGTTCCTTGTCTGTGAGTATTGTATTGACGGTCTTTCTGTTTCTTTTCTCCTACGTGAAGATGGGAAACACTAGATAGCTTCATGCAACATGATGTTCAGGAGCTGTGCAGAGTGGTGAGTCCTCTTATACTCTCTTTAAGAATGTGGGCGTGTAAATGTATGCATGCTGAATAATTACTGACTTATTGTGTGTGCGTTCTAGCTCCTGGACAACGTGGAGAACAAAATGAAAGGCACTTGTGTTGAGGGAACCATCCCCAAGCTCTTCAGAGGAAAGATGGTGGTACGTTCCTCTCTGTCTTGCCTCTCCTCGTCTTCTTGCCTGACTCATCTTTATGGCTGCGGTGGCATTTATGTGTAGTTATGAAACTCCCTCGGTCTACCCTGAGCAACATTTCAAAAAGACAAATGATGTTTGCGTGAAATCTGTCCTGTTTATTTGTTGAAAGTAGAGGTTTTCAGCCTTCTTTTGCAGAGTAATGTCAGCACAGCATCCATTATGTAAATACTGCTGCAGATTTTGTTAACATAGTGATGATGTGAAGTAGTCTTACTTGGCACAGGATGTAGCCTGGAAGAAGGTCAGTTTAAGAATAGAGCGATGTTAAATCAAGAAGTGCCCCTCTTAGAAATAATATTTTTAACCTGTATCATACAGTCTGACTCTTGTGTGTGTTACTCTCCAGTCATACATCCAATGTAAGCATGTGGACTACCGGTCAGAGCGGATAGAGGACTACTATGACATCCAGCTTAGCATAAAAGGAAAGAAGAACAGTGAGTGGAAACTTCAACACAACTGCTACACCATCAGTTAATTACTGACTTTGAAGTTACCAGTATGGGTGTTTTCTTGACGTCATGTGTGCTTTCTGCTTATTTCAAGTCTTCGAGTCATTCAAAGATTATGTTGCAACCGAGCAGTTAGATGGAGACAACAAATACGACGCAGGAGAGCATGGCCTGCAGGTGAGACTGGATTTAAATTATTTATGTGTCTTTTGTGTCGAGTTTATTTCAGTTTGCTTACATTTAGTTTTATGTTTTATTTATTTTGCTGTATCCCAATTGGTATTCAAGCTCGTTTAAAACACATTTTTGTCAACTGATAAAGTAAGAGCCCGTTGACTTTGTCAGGACAATGTGAAATTTGAAGTGAAGACACGGGTTTACATCTGAGCTGCATCCAAATTATCAGGTCGACAAGCTGGGGAAAGTTGCTCCTCTGATTCTACTTTGAAAAAATCACTATAAACTATATGAATATGTGGTTTTTAAAATCAAATCCTGAGGCATGATAACTCATTGTTCTAATGGAAGACAAGCACAAACAATAATAAAGAAAAATTCAGCTTCAAGCCACAGTTAGCAGGTTCCCACCTTTTTTGCGCTCTGCTGATGGAAACCGCAAAGTCAACCACAATCGAAGAGGTTTCTGGCTTCATTGAGCTTCACTTCACATAATTCTGTGAGTGAGACCAGTCACACACTTGTTTTATCATCAAGCCTGCAGCGTTTCAATAATTGCATAGTTGGAAGTCGCTTTATTGGTTTTGAGCGGTGTATGTTCAGGAGATTGCTCAAAGGCATCTTGAATCAGGAGCAAACATGTCATAGGCAAGTCATTGTAGCACAAAATGGTTAATGAGTTATGATCAACTTTCATCTAAACCCGGCCTTAGTGGAGATATTTTAATGTTTTTTTGTTGTTTTTTACCAATTTTGCTACTTTTCAGTGGTAATGTGTATCTTTATTTATCTCACTGATTGGATGTTTGTTGGGAAGCGTTTGCACATTGTTTCCAGTTATTGTGCCAGGTTTTATGTTTCTTGCTCATTCCGGCTTGCAGCAATTTGAGCGAAGACATAAGATATACAATAATACAATAATAACTGGCACAAGCTCAACAGGGTTCTCTCCCACCGGGGTTTGAACCCTGCATATCTGGCTATGATGCGTTAAAAGATTTGAAAAAATGTGCTTGGGTCAAAGGTTAAAATAAATTACTTAATGTAGCATGTGTTAAAGGTTTGGAAAATAAATGTCAGTGGAATTTTTGTCTGTGTTACAGGAAGCAGAAAAGGGAGTGAAGTTCCTTACCTTCCCTCCAATCCTTCATCTGCAGCTGATGAGGTTCATGTATGATCCACAGACTGACCAAAACATCAAGATTAACGACAGGTAGAACAAACATCCTCACTCTTACACACTTGCATGTACATTCATTTATATTATGCTCACACATACGTCAGTGACAGGTGCACAGGCAGACTGCTCGGTCCATTATAACAGAGGTTAAAGGAGCAGTCTATTTCCAGAAACGCTTAGAAACTGCCTCCTCTCTTTGAGCAGCATACCCTGACCTCCTGCACTAAGACAGTGAGAAAGTGAGTCATTGAGAGTTTCTTTCTTTCTCGGAGGCTGTATCATTCTGCGTAAAGCTTTCTGTGAGCTAATCTTGTTTTAACAATCCAACAGGATATTGTGACACTTTCAGAGCACACACACACACATGTGCAGCCATCCAGAATAGCTAATTTTCCCCTGTAGTGTCTCAAAGGGCTCTGAGTCATCCTTGTGACGCTGCCATCAGCACCTGGCCCCCCGAGGGCTTAGTATATGTACTCACACTCGCACACACAAATTAAACTCACGCTTTTTTCTCTTGTTTGAATATGTTTCTCCACGCCTTAATATATGATCTTTTTTTATTCTACCCATCTTCTCCAACCTGTCCCTCCCTGCATCTCCATCCCAATCCGCTTATCCTCCCTGCTTATCCTCCCATCTCCTTCCTCCTCTTTCCCCGATAGGTTTGAGTTTCCAGATCAGTTGCCCCTGGACGAGTTCCTTCAGAAGCCAGACTCCAAGGACCCGGCCAATTACATCCTGCACGCAGTGCTAGTGCACAGCGGGGACAACCATGGCGGTCACTACGTCGTCTATCTTAACCCAAAAGGAGACGGCAAAGTGAGTGTCAAGGAACCAATAGTGAGAACAATTTTTTTTATACACCTTTCACCCAAAAATTCTGTGGGCATGGTTGGGGTTTTTGTACTGCTAGCTGTAATTCGGAGGATCACTTGCATTAAGAACATTGTCAGGTTTCAGCATTAGTTGGGATGCACAACATCTTTAGATATGACATATAAATTGTCATCATGATTATATTTGATATGGTCTCCAAAAAGCCACTAAAATAAAGACTAAACAAGAAACTATCACTGTCTAAATACAGCATGTATATTATAGTTTATAGTCTGTAAAACATAGTTTGAAAGGCTGGAATGACAAATACTCTAGAGCCAAGCAAAACAAATATTAGTTGCCACTTCTTTATTGACATTGTATTCCAAAAATATACAAAGATGTTAAAAATGAGGTGAAGCATTTGCTGAGTTACCCACTCAGATTTCGAGCTGACAATTATTTGTCAGATAAGCTGCTCAACAGAAGGGTTCTTATCATGAAGCTCACCACTTAATGTCAAAAGAACCGACTATTCAAAACCAGTTTTGAATGAGCTACGAAGTCAGATAAATGTTTCCTGTCAGCTTTTGTGGCTGATGATCATTTAAGCGTTGGCTTAAAGCTCAGACTTGTATTGGTTTTCCACACACACATTAATGCAGTGTACAACTAGTTGAGCACCCTGTACTAGTCCTCATTTAAGAGGACACATTTATGGATGTTCAAACATAAGACGATGAGGGTATTGAGTGTTTTAGCATGATGGATTTGCATGTTGGTATCGGGGGTTGATTTGAAAGGATGTCGAGATGATTTGACATAAACGGTCGTCTTAAGTGCCCTCTGGTTTTCTCTTTTTCTCCCATCTCCTTCCTCGGCGTTACCTGCCCTTTTTTCCCCACTCTTGCTCCCCGGTCCTCCTCTCCTCCTCCACCCCCACCCCTCTTGTCTATCATTCTTTCTCTCTCTCTCTCCAGTGGTGTAAGTTTGATGATGACGTGGTGTCGCGGTGCACCAAGGAAGAGGCCATAGAGCACAATTACGGTGGACACGACGATGACCTCTCAGTGCGCCACTGCACCAACGCCTACATGTTGGTGTACATCCGTGAGTCCAAGCTCAGTAAGTAACCTTTCTGGTTGAAATTAAACTTGATTCACCTTAACTGCTCTATGTATTACACATTGTTAACTATGATTCTCACTTGCATCGCTCCCTGTGTCCCAGGTGAGGTGCTTCTGCCAATGACTGACGTGGACATCCCCCAGCAGCTGGTGGAGCGTCTGCAGGAGGAGAAAAGGGTGGAGGCACAGAAGAGGAAGGAACGCCAAGAGGCTCACCTCTACATGCAGGTCCAGGTAGGAAACCAGGACTTCTGTTTAAGTGCTCTTAACATGCTTTGATGCTTTGCCGACTCAAGTGGCTGTTTTTACAATTACAAAGTGCTGGTCTGGCTGCTCAGTGCTTAGAGTGAGTGTATACATGAGAAACCTATCCACCATTTTTGGCTTCATTACAGTTTGACAGACTAGAAGGTGCAGTAGGAAGCTGGAAGCTGTGCTTTTATATCAGCACAAACACAGAGAGTTGTCCGAGTGCTGTCCGAGTGATAATGTGGAATGGCAAGCCAAATGATAAGAGAGGCTGTTGAAAGACGTTGGCTGCTCTGTTTTTGTCATTTGGCCTTGTATAAAGGCAGGACAAAAGGCCAATTTCTCTTTGTTAGTTTACTCTGTTGAGGCAATAGGAGGAACAAATGAATGTCAACTCCAGTTAGCTGTAACCACGTAGAAGAGGCTCTTTTCTCATTTGTTTTAACTGACTTCAGCAGTGGATCTCACACAACATGCACACTGTGGTAGTTGTTACGTTTATGAGAAAATGTCATCAAGACAGACTGACTGCTAACTCCTTGTTTAACATGGTGGGTGTAATGATATGGATAAGGCAGTTGTGGTTTTAAATGTGTGAAAATAAATGCAGTTTAAGTGATCTGGTTAGATGAAGATGTGCAGCCGACACGCTTAGGATGATGTAAGCGTTTTCTAAATGGTTTGATGTTTAGCCAAAGACTGGACCGGACCAAATTTTACCTCTAGGTGTCGCACGTGACTCAGCAGTCTCTAAATGGAACACAATGAGAGCCGCAAATGAGAATGGAGTTGCAGGTTTTCCACATTTCACAATAAAAGCCCAAATGCTAGAGGTATTTTAATTTGAAATACAGGTAGTGTTGAGTTTCTATTAACAGTGTAATTCAGTAACTTGAACAGGACAAGCAGAGCGGATCAAAACGAGGCTTTGTACTTGTGCTGTGTTACTGACTGTACTTGCTGGCTAGCTACCTCGTTAACATTGCAAACAGGTGTGGCGGTTGTCATGGACACGGTTATATTAGTTATCTCGAAAAGGGGAAATGATGGGCTCATTGTTTAACTTTCCAGCAATGTATATCACAAACTACTTAGCAACTTACCATGATAACACTGGTAACTCCACAGCCCTGTGCTGCAGAACTGCTTGTTGTCTCTTCGTGATTTGCTAGAATGGTTTATAATGACAAATGTTGGTTCTGCTGGCAAAATTGGACCGATTTAAGCTCGTACACTGGAGCGACAAAACCAGAAACTAACCTAACTCCTAGCCACCAACAGACACTTTGCAAACATCTGCCTATCATGTTCTTGTCTTTTTTTTTTCTCACCAAGTTTTTGGTTCTCTGTCTTTGCTTCCTTGTTCTGTGTCCGATTTCACTGTCAGACACTAACGTTGTTTTCTACCCGTCCTCTTCCTCCTCTGGACAGATGGTAACAGAGGACCAGTTCTGTGGTCATCAGGGCAACGACATGTATGATGAGGAGAAGGTGAAGTACACAGTCTTCAAGGTCCTGAAGAGCTCTACGCTGCAAGAGTTTGTCCAGAACCTCTCCCAGACCATGGTGAGAGACTAACTGCTCCTCATAATACTTCAGCCTAAATTCCTTAAGATTATTGTAAAGCAAGATTAATACATTTTTTTTAGAAGAAGTACTAAAAAGAGTAATGCAGATTGGATACAGGATTCAGATTTCAATACTCATTCAGATGGCTCATTGAGCAGCTAACGTCTCTCTCTCCACATACACTACATGCTGAGTCACTGCTCTCAACACATGATCATCGATCTGAAAGAGAAGGCTTATTGGTTTTCCTGTTTGCCTATAACATATAAGCAAGAAAGCCAAGCACTGATGTGAAGCAAACACACATACACTCCATTGATCAGCAGTTAGTATACCATGATGACTTGGGGAAAATTATCAACAGTTGGCGATTTTACTCTTACATTGTCACAGAATACAGATAAATGGTCATAATATGGAGCCCTGGCATGACACTTATTGCCTCCACTCCTGTAACTGCCACTCTCTCCCTTCCTCTCCCCACCTTCTTGTCATATAAGATATTAGCTTTTCTGTTCAGTACAAATTAAATTAAACTCATCTGTTGATTTGCTGCAGGGTTTCCCACAGGACCAGATGAGGCTGTGGCCCATGCAGGCCCGGAGCAATGGAACCAAGCGACCCGCCATGCTCGATTACGAGGCTGACTGCAACAAGTCGGTAAGTGTTTGTGTCTGGACGACCTGTTTGTGGGTGGTAACCTGTGACGGTATTTTTGGTTCTCACATTTTTATCTGCAGTCAGGTGTCGAGCTACAACTGTACAGGAAACTGTGCTGTTTTGTAACATGAGCAGTTTTGTGTATACATACACTATTTGACTACTATAGTATGACCATGTGTCCTACCCTCGTATATAAAATGGATTTTTCTAATCAGTATTCACATGTTTGCATTTCAGATGATCGATTTGAGCGACAACGAGAACCCCTGGACAATATTTCTGGAGACCGTGGATCCAGAGATGGCGGCCAGTGGCGCCACGTTACCCAAGTTTGACAAAGACCGTAAGTCCCACACATCAACTCTCATTCAGCTCAGTGTCTGTTTCAGCAGTGGCACTTCATTTTGTTCATGGAGTTCGAGTTTGGAGAGCTCAGTGACTCGTGACAGTGACTTGTGCTCTGTTTCAAACGGCCTCGGCATTCTGTTTGTGTTAGCAGCAACTTGAATTACTAGAAATGCTCCTTCACAGGTTATGATTACTGGGCTGTTGCTGTTAACAGGAAATGAGTAATGTAACACAATGGTAGACGTTTTAGGTTTGGTGTGGCTTGGGTAGCGTGACAAAGTTTTAAAAACTTCTGTTCTTGTGTTTAATATTTTAATTTTAACACTAGTGTTGATTTAAGCCATTTCTTTGACCTGCAGTCTACCCATAGCAACAGTGTCTATGTTTGAACCAAGTTGTTTTCATCCGTTACTATTTCAGAAGACTTAATTCATGGTACATGCTCTACTGGGACTCCATATCCTCCACTCCTGCATTTTTTTGGTGACTTTCTCTCTTTCCTTCCAGATGATGTCATGTTGTTCTTGAAGATGTATGATCCCAAAACCAGAAGCTTAAATTATTGTGGACATATCTACACACCTATATCCTGCAAAATAAGTAAGTACTGGCAACATTCGAGTGTATTTTAACCTCAACACTGTCATACTTTTAAAATATTTTGAACGATTAAATCATGTTTGTGTGTGTGTGTTTTTGTTTTTTTCTCTCTCTGTAACCAGGAGACCTTCTACCAGTCATGTGTGAGAGAGCAGGGTTTCAGCAGGAAACTAGCCTTATCCTCTATGAGGTGATCTATTTATGTGTCGCTCACTTACTGGCACGTTCTCCTGTCGTTTTCTCACTTGTTCTCACTTGCTCCTTCACACACTCTCCTTCTCACGCTCTATCTCTCACACACACACACACACACATTCCCTCACTCACTCTCTTGCAAACACTTTCTTACTGTCATATGTAGCATCTCTTTTTCTCACACTTACCCTTCTGTAGCTCTGCATGTTTACATATCCATTACCAAATGCTCGTGTGCACTTGTGCTCATGTAGCTTCACTTTGACCACATTTCACATTGTGTTACAGGAAGTAAAGCCCAATCTAACAGAGCGGATACAGGACTATGATGTCTCTCTGGACAAGGCCCTGGATGAGCTCATGGACGGGGACATCATTGTCTTCCAAAAGTAAGACTTATTGTGTGTTAACAGCTAAATGTGTTAAACTACAACGAGTTGTTATGATGAGTATTTCTGCTGATTGACAGTTGGTGGCGGTAAAGCACCAACAAAGGCAGCGAAGAAGACTGCAAGCAAGCAAACATTGATGTAAAATGCTAGATTTTAAATTAGAAATTCAATGAACATGTTCGTTAGACCTCACAGTGTGTTCTGGTAAGTGACACTGAATGGAAGCATAACTTTAGCTTTCACAGGACACTTTTAAGCTGAACTTGCATGACCTGATTTTGTACAGTATACTTTGTCCAAAATATAAAAAACACCAGAGAGACATGTCAGGACTCTGGTATTTCTGATGAAATACAGAGAAACAAGGAAGATTTAGGTTTCAAATATTTTGCTGTTCCTCTATTGCTTCATACCCTCCTCCTAATCACTCCTCCTCCTACTACCTGTCCTTTCAACTGGCTTTGTCACATCTTTGTCTCCTCTTCTCTCCTGTCAACACAATTAATCTGTTGTCCTCCCTTCGTCAAATTGTGCAGGGACGACCCAGAGAACGACAGCAGTGAGCTGCCTACAGCCAAGGACTATTTCCGGGATCTCTACCACCGTGTGGACGTCATTTTCTGTGACAAAACCATCCACAACGACCCTGGCTTCGTGGTCACGCTGTCTAACCGCATGAACTATTTTCAGGTACGGGCCATTCAAGCACTTTGTTTGAAGTTTGAAAAAGAAAATGAATCCATGTATTTGTCACTAGTGTTTGAAGTAATTCAATCCATTTTTCATTTGTCAAATTGGTCAAGTGAAACTCGGGCAACTTGAAATTTACTTTGATAATTTGTGTTTGATGCTCTAATTGCTTAAAGCCTGTTATGTTCTGAGCTTGATCTGATGTTTGTTGTCTCTCTGTCAGGTGGCCAAGACAGTAGCGCAGAGGTTGAACACAGATCCCATGCTGCTGCAGTTCTTCAAGTCACAGGGGTAGGAGGCTTGTCTCATCCACACACACACACACAGGTTTTGCATGATCAGTGATGTTGACAAAGGCCCAAGAAGTGCATGCTGTCTAGTAACATTAAAACACTGTCACCTTGTCTTTCTTGCTGTATGTCAAGCCAGGAGGAAGGCCATGAGATAGCTATGGCTTTTTTTGTATTTTAATTGACCAATTATGCATTTGCTGTGGAGTAATTACTAGGAGTCCCACACGTCCTGGAAAACCAGGAAATTTAGTGGCTGGAAATTTCGCAATTTCCAAATATCCTGGAAATAATTTATGTTGTTTTATAAAACTGGGTTGTATTTTAGCTCATCACTCACAAACCTAAGTGCTTACTTTGTTTGAAACTCGACTGTTGGTAGAATAAGCTGTGCGGTATACACACACAATTTCATCTCCCGTTAGTCAGTTTACATGCATATTGATCATTTACGTTTGTTGTTGTGGTGGAAAAGATTAATCTTCTGTATAAGAACAAAGTCTTCTTGATTTGAACTGTTCTCTTACTTAAGAGCTGTAGAAAACTAAAGTAATATTGTGGACTGTAGTCAATGCATCTGAGACTGCAGCAGAGAAATCTGCTATTTGAACAGCCAAGCAAGTAACAGAGTGTCCCATAAACGCTGACCACCTACTGATTTTGAATGGTTTCTTTATTTGAAATGGATTTGAAATGCACTCTGCCTCTCACCGTTTCACAGTGAATGTTCCTCACATGCACTGTAAATCTCTGCCGAAGCTGTAAAGAGAAAACATACCAGTGCTAATCACGTCTTAACAAATGAGGCCAAACGGAAAATGGTTTCTTAAAGAGCGGGAACTCTGATATTCCTGTTTAAAAAGCTTAACTTGATGAATCATCGCGATAATCACCGTAATGACTGTAATAGCAATAGTTGCTGATATTGCTACCATCAGTCAGGTTTGTGGTGTAAAGTCCTGCTTGACGTATAGAAAGAAATGTAGTGTCTATTCATCTGCTGTTCTCTCACACAGCTGGTCACGTTTGCTTTGATTACTTGCAGTTGTCAGTAGAAATGTTGCGTAACCTGTCCCCCCCCACCTTTCTTTGTTGTTTTCCTCTAACTCCTCCCACTCTGCCTCCTTCCTGTCCTCCATTCTGCATCTCTGAATTTTCTCATCTTCCCCTCATGTTCACCTTCTCTCTCTCTTTCCTCTCCTTGTCCACTTGCCACTTTTTTTTTCCCCTCTCCTTCATCGCTTCTTCCCCACCCCCACCCCCTCTTCCTCTTCTCCTGTCATTTTTCTTTCCTCCCTCTTCATCATCCTCCCCCCCTGCCTGGTGGTGTGGTGGCCAGGTACAGGGACGGTCCAGGGAATCCTCTCAGACACAACTATGAGGGAACACTGCGGGACCTGCTGCAATTCTTCAAACCTCGGCAGCCCAAGAAACTGTACTACCAGCAGGTAGGAAACGCTCGCCAGCTCTGTGACGTCTTTGTGTTTGTTAATTGTTGCTTTTCTTTCTCACATGGCTTTTTGAAAGTCTAGTCTGATATAAGACAACTACAATGGCCTAAAAAGGTGGCTTTAATGTTTCAAGTAATTACTCTAATCGTGTGTCGTGTTCTTCTTTCTCAATCAGTTGATTTGTTGCTGCTCATCTTTATTTCAGTCAGACCTTCTTTATCTTAATCTTTCTTTTGTGTATTCATCTTTATCGTTCTAGCGTTGTCTTTCACCTAGAGATGCAGCGATAAGTCTACTAATCACTAAGCAATTTGGCAACTATTTTAATAATTGATAACAAATATGCCAAACATTTGATGGTTTCAGCTGCCTAAATGTGTGAACGAGCTGCTTTTATGTTCTTCTTTTAAAGTAAATTGAATATTTTGAGGTTTTGGACTGTTGACAGACTAAACAAGGTCCCTTTTCACTGTTTTCTGATGTTTTTATTGACCAAAATAATTGGCAAATTAGTCGATAATGACAATAATTGTTAGTTGCAGTCCTACTTTCAACTTTTTTAATATTTAATTTTATGCTTATCTTTCTAAAATGATTTTGAATCTTCTGTCCGTGAGGTCTGATGGCTGATGTATCGTTAATCCAAAGAGGCTTTGCTGAAAGTTGAAGACAAACATGTCATTATGTGTGTACAGTAAAAAATACTCTGGATGGAAGAAAACACATTAATGTCAAACACTGAGCCGATAAGGTCGTCCAGCTGCTCATTACGATGTGGCTTTGTAATAGATAGTCCTCGGTGAACAAAGCCAAAGCTAACTCAGTCAGCTTGCAGCTCATATCAGTAGAGATAAACTTCCAGAAAAAAGCCACATGGTTGTCGTCATCTTCCATCATATACCCTTTTTTTTTTAAAAATAACACAGCTGTTGTCTCCAGCCTCACTGTAACTTCAAGGAAATTATTTGTAGCTCTAGAAGTAAATGTTGCTCAGCAGAACGTCTTCCTGACTCTTTGTTTCTCTCTTCATCATCCACAGTTAAAGATGAAGATAACAGACTTTGAGAACAGGAGGAGTTTTAAATCCATATGGCTCAACAGCCAGTTCAGAGAGGAGGTAAAACACAATCGCACACGCGCACCACAGCCACATAATGTGTCAGACTCACACACATTCCCCCTGAGGAATATGAAATGTCTCACTACATATCATCATACTCAGATATTTTGTGTGATTCCAGCACAGACATTAACTCTGTATGTGTTTGTTGCAGGAGATCACCCTCTACCCTGACAAGCATGGCTGTGTGCGGGACCTTTTGGAAGAATGTAAAAAGGCAGTGGAGCTCTCTGAAAAAGGCTCTGAGAAGCTCAGGTATCCACCCTGCACGAGTGTGTGTTGTTGTTGTTGTTTCAGTGTGTTTGACACACTGCAGTGTGTCCTGTAGCTGCAGGTATCCTACCCTGTGGAAATTTGACATATGATGGCGAGCAGTCTGGTCAGTTTCATCCTGTGAAGTTGGCGGCCATTACCGGCCATAGCGAAGTGACAGAGCTGCTGTAGTTTCTGCAGGAATGAACACCCAGAGTCACCTGATTTGGAGCTGTTTTCTAGCAGGAGGAGAGCTCAGAGTTAAATTTTTACATTTTGGGGATGAAGATGTGGATTTATCTTCACACTGGTTTATCAGCCTGCGTACGGCAGTGAGCAACAGAGGCAGTGACCTCCACTTGTAGCCATCTGTGGGCACCCAGAGCTCCATGACACTACTTCATATTTATACAGAGATCAGACAGAAAAGAAGACTGTTTGGAGGAAAGTATGCAAGAAAAATCTGCTGAATATATGCCTCCAGCTATCAGTTACACTCTACTATAAACCAAGTTAGCATTTAGCCCTGAACGACCCGAACGCCAGAAAGGCATCAATTCAGACTTTTCCAATCATGATGTAGTTATTTCATAATCCTTTTGATCTGTTTTGGCCAACCATCACCTGCACAGATTCATCTAATTTTCCTATGCTGACAGATGTTTATGTTATTCCTTGTATAATCTGATCTTATGCCCTGTAGAGTATTAAACCTTTCTCATCTCTGTCTGCCTGTCCTCTCTTTTTCCCCCTGTAGGCTGTTAGAGATAGTAAGCTATAAAATCATTGGGGTTCACCAGGAGGACGAGCTGCTAGAATGTTTATCTCCGGCTGCCAGCCGCACCTTCAGAATAGAGGTACGTGTGCTCGTGAGGTTTTTTGCTCTCTTCACTTTGTAGTTTTATTTTTAGTCATTTTTTTCCCCCTCCAGGCACTCTTTCACTTAACAGGCCATCAGCATGACAGCTATGTTTTTTTTGACACGGCCCACTAAGTTTGTCTAACACGAACCAGGCCCAGTTTGGCAGACATTATTTGCAGGGTTTCACTTACTCAAAATAAACTTGTTCAGTTGTCAAAGATGAACTTAAAACGAAACTGAAGGAACGACGCCTAACAGTGACACTAACAACGAGAGTTTGTTAGATTGCTCAGCATGATGCACATTTTTCTAAACTTGCTCTTGAGTTGGTAACAGACTAAATCTCTCCCCTGTCACTTCTCCCGTTGTCTTCCGTCATTCAGGAGATTCCTTTGGACCAGGTGGACTTGGACAAGGACAGTGAAATGCTAATCCCTGTCGCTCACTTCCACAAGGAAGTCTTCGGCACCTTCGGGATCCCCTTCTTGCTCAAGATCAGACAGGTTTGTTTGTACACAAGTGAAAGAGATTATTCTTAGTCTACATAACATAAGATATAACTCTGTTAACTTCATGCTGTGTGTTCGTCTGGTTGTTTCCGTCCTTGATTCACACCCCTGCCTCCCCCCCACAGGGTGAGTCATTTCGGGAGGTGATGAGGAGGATCCAGACCATGCTGGACATTCAGGAGAAAGAATTTGAGAAGGTATAACATCAAGTTCTGCTCATACAACCAGAGATTAATGAGTGTTTTGTGCATTTTAAAATGTTTTTTTAAGGCAACAACATTTTATTTATTGGCCAAAATAATGAAAAATCTGTTTGAATATTTTGCATCCTGCTGGTAAACCGTGGTAAGCTGCCGAATAATGTGTGTGTGTGTGTTCATTCTCAGTTCAAGTTTGCGATTGTGATGATGGGGCGGCATCAGTACATCACTGAAGACGAGTATGAGGTCAACCTGAAGGACTTTGAACCACAGCCAGGTATTTACTTCACAAAACACAACATAATAAACATCTTTGTGTTCGTCCATGTTTTCGTCCTGACTCAGATCCACACAACACGGCTGCTTTTATGTTATGTTCTATATTACACTGAACGTGACCTGAAGAAGTTACTGTTGTGGACAAACACTTAAAACTGCTTACAACCATGTTATAGTGTGCTATAAGTCACTTTATTAAATGTTTCTAATCTTCTTAATACTAAAAATATCTCTCATCTGAGTGTCTGTGAAAAATGCTTAAATATCCCTCAGTATTTTAGAGATGACAGGAAGATAAGTTTGCATAAAATTCTGTATCACTGTTTGGACTGTTAGCTTATCATCGGTCGCTGCGTTTTTTTCCATAAGTTGGATCTAGCTCAACTTCTCCGCTGCAGTTTTTTGGCGGGCACCCCTTCAGCTCGCACTGCCACAGCCAAAATCGACAACCCCGACTCAAATGAATAGAAAAACCTGCGTTTACACCACAGCACCGAATCCTGTCTGAATATATCCATAATGCGAGTGCCCGTCTCTGCCCGTCTCTGCTGTTAACACTTTTTCTGCCGTGTCTCCTTGCAGGTAACATGTCCCACCCGCGCCCCTGGCTAGGGTTGGATCATTTCAACAAAGCTCCAAAGAGAGGTCGCTACACCTACCTGGAGAAAGCAATCAAGATCCACAACTAAAGCAGCCCGCCCTTCCTCTTTGTCCTCCTCCATCCTCCTCCTCCTCCTCCTTCTCCTCCTCCTGCTCCGCCTCCCTCCCTACCTAATTTAACACACCATAACCACAGACTGTAACCAACCTTGTGTGTGTGTGTGTGTGTGTGTGTTTGTGTGAGAGACTGTGTGGGCGTGCGTGCGTGCTCGTATGTGTGTGTGTGTGTTCATCACTTTTAACACCCCGCCTGGACACCTCTACAGCTCTACACCGGCACTATGTCTTCAGCGATACGGATCTTGCTGCAGATGACGGATTATCCTTCAACCACAAAATAAACTGCACCAACCACCTCCTGACTGTTCATTTTGTTATTAATTTTATTTTGTTATTTTTGTTTTTTAATCGTCTCCCTCTGTTTGAGGCTGTTCGGTTGTTTTTTTTTCTTTTCTGGCTTCTCTACCTGTTGACTGCCTGTTTTTTTTTGCCTATCTGGAAGTGGGAGAAATGAATTGGATTTTAATATAAAATAAGTGGAGAGGGGAGAGGAATATATATATATATATATATATATATATATATCTCCTTTGCTTTTTTTCCCTTTAGATTTTTTTTGGGGTTGTTTTTAATAAAGAGTTGTTTGAAGAGGCATCATGCTGCTGTGTGGAGAGTTTGATGGAGGGATGTTTTTGCAAGAACTAACTGACAGAAAAGAGAGAGAGGGGAGAGGAGGGCGCGATGGTCGCAAACTGGCGTTCATCCCGAGGCTCACTTAGTTGCCCTGATGTGGTTCTTTGTTTTTTCCCTGCTCCCATCCTTTTAGTGCAACAAAGCAAGTATTTCCAAGTTTACACACAGTTCTTTCTCACTTAGTTTGGTTGGAGGAAAAAAATGAATTAATTTTTTTTTTTTTTGTCTTTCTGCAGATCTTGTATAATAAAATAAAAATCCACAGCATCTGTTTAAAAAAAATAAATGGGGAAAAAAATAAGGAGGAAATTTGTCTGTATTTCATCTTGCACGTTGGCACTTAATGTCAGAGGTTTCTCAGGACTGGCAAATGTACATTTTGGTTGTGGTTTTGAGTTGCTTGGTGACTTTAAAGGAACACACACACACATGCACGGACATTAACCCCCTTGACTTTCTCTTCCATTTTTTTTTTTTTCCAGGGGGTTTTAAATGTCTTTCTCAGTCATTCCTCTGAACGCAAACACACACAAGCTTTCGTCATCTTTCTCTCTTGATTGAAATTGTCTGCCTCCAGGTGATGGGGAGCAGTAACTGCGCTATGCTTGGTAGGGAGCTGCAGACACTTCGAGCCCACAGGTTTGAGGATTGTGTAGAGACAAAACCAGCATTGTAAGAAACACTTTAAGCCCTATGAATTTCTTCTTTTCTTTTTTTGGGGGGTTTTATTTTTGTTTGTTTCCTTTTAAAGCACAGATGGAATGCTCCCCTAATAGCGCATAGCTGGCTCTGTAAAGACAACATTTAAGAATTGTATATTTAAAAATATGAACGTGTAAAATTTAAGAGAAACACGCCTTTGTTGTTGGGTACAGAAGGAGCCAGGTGTTCATATTTCTTGTGTGTAGGGTTTTTCTCTTTCTTTGCGTTCCTGATGTACCATTGACGATTTTTTTCTGTTACATTTGGATTTTTTTTCTTTTCAAAACTAACTGCATTGGTTTTGTCTTGTTAAAAAGTGCAGTACAAAGATGACCTGCAGAATCACACCTTAATTTGATCTTTTCCAGTTTAAAATCCTCAGTGTAGCAGCAGTGTACGACAACTATTCCTGTATATTGCCTTTTTGCTGGAAAATGTATGTTGAATAAAATTTTCTATAAAAACAAAAAAACACTGCTGCTTGTCCATACCGGTGCTCAACCAGAAACACAAAAGAATAATTAGACTGTTTGGGAAATACAATTATTTGCTTTTTAGATTCTGTCTATTTAAATATAACGTTACAGCTTGCACCAAGTTAGCCTAGCTTAGCATAAAGACTGAAAGAGGAGGGAAACTGTTAGCCTAGCTCTGGCCAAAGGTCACAAAATCTGCTTCTAATGCTCACAAATTAACAATTAATAAATTAGCTTTGCCTCCTTTGCCTAATCCAAAAGTAATGCACAAAAACATCAATTCACCGGTGTACAAGGGGGGTTATGGCTGGGAGTAGTGACTTCCTGGAGTCTCTGCTGGTTTCCTGGCAACTGCTCAGAGCCAAGTAGTTTTCCTCCATTTCTGTGGCACATGCTAAGCTAAGCTAACTGGCTACTTGCTGTACCCCTGTATGTAACAGACAAATCTTACAGTGTTGTCTAACTCTTGGCAAGAAAGCTAATAAGTGTTTTCCCAAAAAGTCAGACTATTTCATCCAGAAGTCTCCTTGACCTACAACTTGTCAATGTCTCACTGCTTGGATGGCTGAAAGTCATTATCAACATCTAAAACTTGCCTACAATGCAATCAAAGGTGTCATAAATGTCCTACGGCATACCTTCAAGATGGAAGACATTTTCAGAAAGGGTATTTCCCTGTTGAGGTCAATACATACCAGTTCATACTGGAGCTGACAGTGATGTCTCACTCAGCGATACTTTGCTTAAGAGTATCTAAATAATATTACGTGATTCAATTTAAAACAAACTAAGAGTCTAAAGCCAATGGCAAGCCATTCATATTTTGACCTGATGATGGCACTAAAGGAAAAGTCAAGTTACTAAAATCGAGTTATTACAATTTATTCCGAGGGGAACATGATAAAAATATCATTAAATTCACTTAATTCTTGACTTTGGACACAGCAGCTGACAAAACAAATCTCACACAAGGTCCCTTTAGTAGCTGTTCTGGAGCTTTGGCTGGTCTTTTCTAGCCAATGCAGTTTGCCTAGTTGCTTTAGTTGCTGATTGCTGCATTTTTCTGAGAGCTTTAATGACTTTTGTATCATTGTATCATTGTGTATTGTGTGTAAAGATCTGAATCTTCCACCTTGTGCAGTCACAACTCCCCAACAGATTAACTAGTTGGCCTCTGACCTCTCTATAGGAGGGCAAAAAAAAAGGACAAAAATAAAGACAGCAGGGTGCCATATGTCGTCTATATAGTCTACTTTTATTAGAGAAATTATGTTATAAAATAGTTAATAATAGTACATAACAGTCCAAGCATACTCGGCTTCATCCAGGAGACAATATGATGAAGATGAAGAGGAATCACGTCCTTCACATCCTACAACATGTTGCCTGCTTTCTCTTATACATTGCACATGTATTCTGAAACAGGAAGATTTTAAGCTAGCAGGTAAAAAGCAGGTGTTGTTCAACACAGAGATGGTCTTTGATCAGTGGCTCAGCCAAAATGCCAATAAACGCATCATAGTGTGATATTGCTTTAATTGTGCATTGTGGTTTGCATCAACAAATCATTGTTCGGAAGCAAATGATTTCAACAAAATTACATTTGCAGCCTGTCGTACAATATTTAAGCTTTTCTTTGAACTTCATGCTCACTCAGATTTCCCCTTCATCCCTTCATATAAGAATTATAAGAGTCGTTTCATGGCTGACAACATATAAATATAACACAAATAAGCCACATTAGTCTGATTTTATTCTGGAGTGTTATGAAACAATAGCCAACGCAAATTCACTGTGAGAAAATATTCTTATATTCTTAATATAAGAATATACTCCTGAGTTCTTGCACTCTGCTCTGGTTTAACATATTGTGTTGGCTTGTTTTGCAGTGCTGTTACAAAAGTTATGACACTCCCTTCAAATGGACAGCTTGTCTGTTTAAATTTCAAATGAGCAGTCCCTCGAAACATGAAGCATAAGTTTATGTACAAGCCTTCATTTAAACAACATAATATATGTATAAGTTTCTAAGTAGAGTAAGAGAGAAAGTTTTTCAGCTGAAACAGGTGCCCAAAAAGTGCATGGGGTGTGCTTGATTTAACTCGCCAGAGCTTTAAAAGTAAACACATGATATGTAAACTCTAACAATACAATCACTCCCAGTTTGTTAGCTAATATTTTTATTTTTATTTATTCATATATGTTTTTGTCTTGGCTAATGCAGTGGCTCATCCATAGAAATACGCTACAACCCAAACACAGACAACAGTAACAGGATGTTATTTCATATTTCTACGGGCTCATTTTTTGCCTTTGCCCTTTGCCCTCATTTACAACATTTTTTCTTCTCAATGTGCAGGACTCTGTTGCAGCGAGGGCATGTGTGGTACGCATCCTTGAATTTTTTCACGAAGAAAGGGATCAGGCAGCAGCACAAGACTAACCTGCAACACACAGAAACACACACACTGTCAACATCATGCAGCTCGCTGCCAGAATTTACCAGAAAGATCTTTTTTTATATGGGACTAAAAATTGTGGTGTGAATGGGGTGTGAATCTTAGATTTCATGTCATAAAAAAGCAAGAACCTTCTCAGTGTTATTTATATATTACATGTTATTTCTTTGGAGGCTTTGCTTAGAAAAAGCTGCAACAAAACTCAAAATTGGTCAGATCAACCTGTGTCTATGATCTCGTTGTTGTGGATGACAAAGAAGCCTTGATGCAGAGACGGGACACATAAATGCAACAAATCTCACAAGGGATGAATGAGATACATGTAAATCCTGCATGAGATGATTTATATTTTATATTTTGTTTTTTTTGGAAGATTATTTTATTTTTTAAAATCACATGTGACACTTTCTATCCTTAAACACAAATAATTTTAATAAGTTCTCTTTTTAACTTACTATGATAAAGCAGGCCTTATTTTCGGACATAGTCATCCACTGCACTGAAATTTATACCCCTGTACTCAGTCCATCATATTCACTTCCTATGGAGACAGGAAAAGTAGTTCCTGGTGGTGTAATATAATACTTCCTGTTTAGATTTAAAGCTGCAATGAGGTCTGATATGAGATATACCACACTGCTGTCCGTATCTGTCCAAATGTTTGTTTCCACTATGTACATACACTCTTACAGTAAGATATTTATATGCTGTCCAAACAGTCATATAGTATATATGGACAACATAAATAAAGCCATCTTGCACATCTTTGAGAACTTTTGTTGAGGTTTGGGATGCATTCAAATTACACTAAATGTGGACCCATGTCACTCTGACTGCCGTGAGGCCCCCAAACCTCTACGATTACTGTATGTCACCTGTCATTCTTCATTTTACCCAACTAAAGTATGACATCAACTATGGTTGGTCCTGTATTATTAGCTAATGATGCGGCTTTGTCTTGGGTCTGTACTGGGTGGTTTCTGGTCTGCATGTGACCTGTATTAATGGGACCTTGGAGGTAACAGAGATGTGTATTATGTCTGTAGGGACCCAACAAAAACCCATTTTCTTTCCCTGGAGCCCCAAAGCAGGTTGAGGTGGCCATGCCGACTATGACAGGCGCCCTGAAGCACACACTCACCCACAGCAGATGAAGAGTAAGCACATCAGCCAGGCGTACATCCCTGGTTTGTAGGAGACGGTGGTCATGACCTGCTGCTGGCAAGAAGTGCAAGTCGTCATGCCAGGAGTCCTCCCTAGTGCCGTGTCATAGCTCACAAACTTCCTTTTGCCATCTCCAGACTCGAGACCTGTACCGCCGCCTCCTCCTCCACTGGTGTACACTGATGAATGAACAGAGGATGAAACAGGAAAGTTAATTAAATATGTACTAGAACAAACTGTCATTAAGTTTTCTTTGTGTGTTTCTAGGAAGTGTTAGATCAGGTGTGAGTTTACCTGGCATGACATTAGTGGCCTGCTGTGAGGAGTTAGGGTTGAATGGGGTGTGGAGGTGATACACCTTCACTCCATCCCCCTGACCTTCAACTGGACCAGAGGAAGAAACAGAAGAGACAATGAATGGCCCAGTCTAATGTTGTTGATGATGATGATGATGATGTGTGTGAGCATGGTGTGTTTGGGTTTACCTGGTACGATGTAGGGAGGGGGTTCTCTTTGTCCATCTGTACTCATTGTGCTGCAGAGAGAAAATGATTGTTATAAACGGTGCTCATATTCATTAGCAGTAAAGACAAAATACACTAATACTCTCTAAAACCTGCACACGGGCAATCCTCTTGAGACAACTATAATGCTGCTTTCTGCCACCAGAGGGAGCCAAAGCCTGACTGATGGCGCTAAAAAACGTCTGTCAGGCTCTGATGGAAATGTCTGTCAACTCTTAGTGACACATATTTAATCCCAAATAGTTGTTGGTATATGGTATATGCATTGTGTGGATGTTTCCTGTCAGTAGCCAAGGTGGGAAACGCCTTGCTCTGCCTCTGCCTTTCTGGGGTGTGATGGCTGACATGTTTTAGGCGTGGCCGCTCACAGAAAGCTTTTGTCTGCTTGCACTGCAAATTTAGCAACACTTAAACCAACAGAGATGATTTATTTGTTTTAATTATAGTTTCAGATGAGCCATGGCTGAGTCATCCTTTGTCTAATTCTCTCCCCCTTCATCTGTGATAGAGTTGTCATCAAATTTACCAAAAGATTTTAATATTACTTGTAAAGCTGGATTACATCTACAGCTTTCTTTGAAGCTAGAACATAAAGACAATTAAACTCTGAGGCCAGTATCAATAAAATAGAAAACAACTATGCTGGAATACATACTGCATCATTTCCTGTCAATCTTTGTCCTGCAGAATGGCGGACCCGCCACCAACAATAAGATCTACCATATAGAAAGTTATATACATTGAATTGTTTAAGGGTTATAACTTTAAGACTGACTCTCATGAAAAAAGATTCATAAAACCACGTCAACAGTAGTAATCATGCTGAATACATGAATAAACTTCACATAACTCATTTGCATATCAAAAATCAGCCTGATCATTCTCTGTGGTTACTTCCTTCTCCACCTGGCACGTTGAACATATATATATATATGTATACGCTGCACTTCTATGACCAAACCACATCACCGACATGCTAAATATGCTTATCGATGCTCTACTGACGAAGCTAAAGAGGAATGTGAGCCGTGACAATAAGATGCAAGATGTAAACCAGAGGACAGCCAAAGAGGGAGTCTGGGTGAAAACATGAATTATGTTTGATTAAAGGTCAAATGAAAGGTTGAATCGATTTTTTTATGTATTCATGCAGTATAAGTAAATAAAATATACTTCACTGTAAATACTTAATGTGTGGACTGCTATTATATTAACAGATCCATAACGTCACACTTTTCATGGACTCTGATTAGTTTAAACCTGCTTTGCTGTACTGTTGCTGTTGTCTGCCTCAGTGGAAAACAGAAGTCATGTGACCAGTTTCATGTAATGATCTCATACAGGGAAAAAAATATCTCATTCTTTTGTCTCCTTATTTTCGCTCTGTCTTCTCTTTATATATAAACAAACACAAGAGCACAGCATGACTAAGCATCCTCTCTCTCTCTCTCTCTCTCTCACACACACACACACACACTAATAGACACAGTACACACATTGTCACGCAACATCCTCCCTGTAACGCACATCTCAATCTCTCTTTCTCTAACCCACTTTGCTCCAATCATTCTTCACATGAACAGAAGTGTAGCCGTACACTTCATCACTTGTCACTGGAGTTTGAACTCTTAACTGCTTTGTCATTGTCTCACACACACACATACATGCACATGCACACACACACACACACACACACACACACACACACACACACAGGGCTTACATACACCCATATGTCGGCGCAGGAATGCGACCGAGCTGCATGTTTCTCTCTGTGTCAGACTGAGGGTGTGTTGCTGCAGACTGAACTGCTGCAACAAATCTATCTGAAATCTGTTGAGTGAGCTCATCTGAGGCAGAAAAAAAAACCTGACATCATTTTGTGTGAATGACTGTTCTCTTTGAAATATAAAAGTTACACAATGCTAAATATTTTGAAAATATAAAAGTAATTACAGTTTTTTACAGACAAGAACTCACCAAGTTCAAACAGAAAAAAGTGAAAATGCTGATTTTCAGGGAGCTAAAACGAGGCGGTGCACTGAAGTAAGGAAGACTGTCTGATAACTCGTTCTCCAAAGTTACAAAAATACAAACACACTCTGAGATCTGACTGAATTTAACATTTGGCTGACTTTTGTTGAACCTGTTTACAACATTCAAGAGTCGATGAAAGTTTGTTTTCCTTTGTCCTAAACTGGTTTGCAAAAAGCTGTAGTCACAAATAAAAAGAACAAACCTTCACATGACATAATATGTCGTTTTTGTGTTTAAAATGTTTTATAAAGTGGACTTGTCTGAGTGATGGCTGAATTGACATGAAAATAAGGAAAACTTCCTTTTAGCGCTGAGCTTCATTTCTTCCAGCCTGATTCTCTGCGGCAAATCAGGCACGTGTGTTTTGATAAAAAGCTACATTCGAAGCAGATTGTCAGGTTCGGAGCACTGATGTAGAATAACTGGCTGAGTCGCTCTTTTGCTCGTTGGCTTTGTTCCACTGCACTGTAAGCGATCAGTGCAACATTAATTGGAAAGTTTGGGGCGTGTTAGGTTCAGGTTAGTTGACTAAGTTGTGTAAAGTTGTTTCAGAGTCTTGTTTTTTTCCTTGTTTTCGAGGAGGGTGGTTTGTCTCTAAAGTAGTCATGGTGTGTTTAAGACCTCTATGTATGAAAATCCAATGACAAAATAATTTCTATCATCATGACAAACAGGACAGGAAAGAACTGAACTGATATCCAAGCAAATAAATAAGTGTAATAATAAGTGTTTCTGTCGTTCAACCAGATGTAAAGCTGCTGATGGAGGCTGCAACTGGGTGCGGCTGTCAAAAAATCTGTCTACCACATTGCAGAGATGCTTTTAAACCACAAAGGGGAAAAGTTATAGGCTGCTGATGAAACAATAAGTCCTCTGTGAGAGAAAGGGCCGAGGCACATGACCTCAGCTTTGCTTTCTCTGAAACTTCATCACTGAGGCAGGTGCCTGGAAGTGGGTTCATTGAGGAAGAAATGGGCGCGACTGATCGAGAAAAACTGGTCCAGTTAATGAGCCACTGATAAAATCTTATCCATCCTATTCTGATGTCAAACTAAAGAAACATCCCAAAGAAGCTGGATGAGTTAAAAATATCAAACCAGCTGTTTTAGGTGATTTCCTGGTGTTTTATTATCATATCAGCTGGTAATTTCCCACTGTGGCTATGAAAGCTGATCACCTACATACTGATCTGTTAAGTTCAGTATGCTAGACATTCCAGTTTTTCATTTAGACAAGTGAACACCCTGAGACACATCGGAGTCATAGGTGTGGCCATAATGTATGCAGCAGCTGTGCTGGTCAAACCTTACTCTGAGCGCGAGAGCACGGGAAGAATATTCGCTATCATGATCAGCTGACAAACGAGAAGGGGTAATTTAAAAATCGAAATCACCCAATTAATCTTTCATGACTTCAGATACAAATACACAGAGTTAATCCAACTGCTGTTAGAAATAAATCTGAGTCATTCAGAGGAAGTTCGACGTCATTTTCTTTCTCTGATTTTCAGTAAGACCTCCATTCTGATCAGCCACAACACAGAAAAGCAAAGTTTCAACCCACAATACTGAACAGTGCATCTAGTTCACATGATCCAAGATGCTGCAGATGAAAATACTATATTATAATAAATTTTATTTACTAATTTTAAGCATAAAAATAACATTATATGATGGAAACAATCAGTTTAGAAGGTTTGTGTTTTTTATTTTAGTTTTTGTTGTTATATGACTGTAATACAAAGAAAAATGGCTCTTGAATGTTTAAACCAGTTAAACAAAAGTCAGTCAAATGTTAAACTCAGTCAGATTTCACAGTGTGTTTTATATCCAATGTAACTTTGTCAGACGAGTCTTCCTTAATACGATGTACCGCCTTGTTTCAGGTCCTGAAACGCAACATGACATTGGTAGATCATCGTTCTTTGTCTCCCTGACTGTCTGTCAGCGCCACAATCAGGTGTCACTGCTGGAAAGCTAGAAAGCTTGATGTCTTTCTCTAAATCTGATAGCGTCAAACAAATGAAGAAGTAGAATATGAAGTACATATTTTATCTATATTTTAAGTGTTTCTCATTGTCATGGCTACTGTTTCTAATACTGATCCCATTATTCTGCTGCTGTAAGAAGCTTCTCTTAATTCAACCATCGAGACCCAAACTGCAAATTAGTTAATGTTAAATAAGCTAAAGAAAACTATAGCAAAATGTTGTATACCACAACATTAAATCCTTTGTTTTGGGGCTGATTGGAGGTCAGATCAGACTGAAAATCAATCTGACATGATGTGTTGATGTAAAGATTCTTCAGCAGACCATTTCACTTTAGAAATACAATGCCACATTAGAAATCCAATGCATATCCACATGTATTAGGAGCTTAACGTCCCTACAGATCTTTGTAGTAGTTCAGCTGATTGACACATTAAACCTAAACATGTCATAGTCCGAGCCACTGAACAAGAGCTGTGCTGTTATCACAGCTGCATATACCCTGGGCTACACCCATGGCCTGTATGTATTGTTCAAAACCTCAAATATGAAACCCACAAAAAACAACAACAAACAAAAAAAACAAAAACAAAACAGAAACATTAGAGGCAAATTACAACAAAAGTTAAACTTTAAAAAATGAAGATCACTTCCTGTCTGAAATATTCCTGCAGGCAATCTATAAAACCTGTTGCGCCTGTGATCACGTTCCAACAGTAAAAGACAACATATTTCTGTCTTAACAGATTTGTTTAATGTAAGATTTATGGCTAGAGATGAATCTTCTCAGTTCATCTATCATCTTTCTATGTATGTTTTTCTGTCATCAAACCTTTTTTATTTTTTCATACGAACTACATTTAAATCATCTCAGCCATCCTAAATATTAACTCCTCTTACAGCTCCAGCTTTAGATCCCGTCTTACAAACTCAAGAAAAGCAAAAATCTGAATCTGTGTAATCAGATCTTCATATTAATTAATAACAGTCTTACCATCACCAGGTGTTGCAGTCCGTATGCAGAGGTTTGTGTGTAAGCTGCTGCTAATGTAGAGTCCAGATAGCTGAGAACGTCCACCTGTCTCACCTGTACCTGTACAAGCCTCTCCCTGGGCACGCCCACAGGTACGTCCTTGTCGACAAAAGACGTGAATATGCAGCGAGAATGACTCACTCAAACAGCGTTTAGGTGTAACTTTCAAAGGCTGTACCTGTCTTCTTTTTTATCTTCTTTGTTTCTGGGAGATTACTGAGGGAGTGTGTATGTGTGTGTCTCTGTTAAGTGAGAATAACCAGTTTCCCTCCTGGTTCTTTGTGTGCAGACTAGTTCTTTAACGCAGACTCATAGTTTTTGTCCTGGAATGCGACCGAAGCCATCAACAAAAATTTGAGTGACATAAGTTTACAAATATTCGGATATTAGCTTAAAATTTATGACAAAAAATGTAGGAATTGTTCAGCATGGAAAAGCTGCTATAATGAGACACTGAAACACCCTAAGGAGGTCAACCAACTAACTTATAATTACATAATTTTCTGCAAGAATCTGAACATGGCCATATGCATCTGTATTCATGTAGTAAAAGCCTAAGGTAAACCACAGGCTGAAGTTTTGGGAGCTAAATTATATATAAATTATTATCTAAAACATACATTTAAGTAAGATTTTGCACCAAGAGTCCCAGCAACAAAGCCTTTTCTAAATAAATAAATAACATAACTAAATAAATAACTTTAAAATTATTATACCATCAAAATACTGCAACATTTTGAATGAAAATAAGACAGATTGCTGGAATGTAATAAGCTCTTTCTGTAATATCTTGTTTAGGTTGTAGCTTGCTGATAGTCACGTTATTGCACACACTGCACGCATACATCCACGATTAATCACAAGCTAAAATGTGACGGCGAGATAGTAGGAAGAGGTAAAACGAATAGTTCATAAACATTGCAATCGTGGCTCAAATATCAGAAAGAAGTGAAGAAGAGCGGGTCAGCAGTACCACTTTTCCACCAAAATGTTAGCTTAACCGTCAACAATAAATAATCTTCTTTTTAGGATTAAACCTGCCTCCTGTGTAAACTCTCCATCGCCTACACTGCTGTATTTTAACGTATGTCATGCTGGTGGTGAGGTGGAAAAAAAGTATAGAAAGTTTGAGAAACACTGCTAAACACACACTAAAAAGTGAAACGGGTGCCGTGTTCTGATCATTGTGGTTTCTTGTTGAGTACGATCAGAGATGTAAGCTGGAAAACATAGTTTAAATAGTTTGACCTTAAAGTATGCTTAATTGCTGTCCTGAGGAAATTTAGATGAGAAGATTAGTACCACTCACAGCTTAGTTTAGCTTAGCTTAGTTTAGCTTAGCATAAAGACAGGAAACAAAGGGAAACAACTAGCCTAGCTCTACTCAAAGATAACAAAATCCTAACAAAATTGATTAATATGTTACATATATTTATTTAAGCTATATAAGAAACAACACAAAACAAGGGTTTTATGTGTCTGACTAGTTTTTGGCTTGGACTAGCTGCCAGGCAACTGCCTGAGATTCAAAGACTGGTCCCAGCCAAGAAACAGTGCAGCTAATCATCCACAAAACATCTTTACACTTTGGTTTTTGTACAAATTAAACAAGATATAACAATTAGTTACCAGACTTTGTGCTAAGCTATACTCTCAGTTCCTGGATGTACCAGACAGACAGACTGGTGTCAGTCTTCTTATGTAACTTTCCGCCTAAAAGCAAGTATATGTATGTCAAACTATTCCCTCAAGGCTATGATTTAAATGAAAGTTACATTTTGCTCTCTTCAAACTTTTGTTTGTTATCATGTTTCAAATAAACATTATACATAATCACATGGCCACACAAAGGACTTCCAACCCATCACTTGACATTGTTCGCTAATGGTGGATAACTGGCTACTGGGAGGTGTTGAATGATTTTGGCTGCCCAAACTGCGCAAAGTGCAAAGATTGAAGCCAAACTAATTGTTTGGTTTTTTCGCATTTTTGGTTTTTGGTTGCATTTTCTTGTGTGAACGTAGCTTATTTTATCTTAGTTGATTGAACTGTTTTGTTTTGTTTATGTTTTGTCATTGAATTTCAACTGAAAAATCTCTCAGTCAGCTGGAGGCGGGCCAGTCCAACCGCATTTTTCTGCTACTGATCACTGGATCACAGAGTACTAAGACTACTGGACTTAAGCACACCTCACATGTATGTTGAGGGAGGCTGGAAAATAAGTTCCATCATATGTATGGATTTAAATCAATGACCTTCCAACCCAGAGCCCTTTTCTAATGGACCACGGCCTACTGACCTTTTATCATTACAGACTGAAGCTGCAAAGTACACATTTAAATCCAGAGAGGTGTTTTTATCAATTACTCTGTCTATAAGACAATTTGATTCCTGACATCCTAAAATTGGAGTTTCTTTGTACGTTGACATTAAATATGACAGGTTACATTTCTATCTCAAAATATGTCAGTGTTTTAGGCGAGCCAAAGCACATTTTAATTTAATAATTTTAAGTATAAAATACAACTCCTTTTCAAAGTTCCCTTCACCCCAAAATACCTCAGTTGGAGGATTTACAGTAGTAAAGATGTGTGAAAGTGTAAGGTGGTGTGTCTGCTCATGATGTCAACTGGGTGAGGTGAGTAAATGTGTATGTGTGTGTGATTGTGTGTTTCAATGGGCTTGATGAACAACATTCCAGAGAATTGACCAATCCTTACAGAGTTTTGACTGAGGTGTGTTTGTGTGTATGTGTGTTTGTTTTATGACGGTTTTGTATAAACTGGGACATTTTTAAGTGATTACAGGGCAAAGGTTGATCCCTTATCCCCTTAATAGCCTTGACACAATGTTAATGCTGATACTAATTTAAATATTAAGATAATTATGATTTTTTTAAAAATCCAATTAGTCCTTTTAAAGACATGGCAAAACACTCATTTTTGTTGGTGCTACTAAGATTAGGACAGCTTATGAAACCACGAGTAATAAAATAAAATAAAATAAAAATAATATGTAATGATTGGATGAAAATAAAACAAAAAAACAGTTGGGAAAAAAAGAGACCTTAACTGTTTATGTAGATAATTACTAAGCTTAGATGCTCTGACGGCTTTGTTATCTGTTAGTTTTCTTTTGTTTGAGCAAAAAGGATGCCCAAGGCTTTAAAGCTACTCTTTAACAGCTTTTTTTAAAGGTATTTTTAAAATGTGGTATGTAGCTTGGAACATGACCCAAGGCAGCTTATTGTTAATTAGTTAATGGTCTTTCATAGTCCTAAAACCACCTATAGTTAAGTAATGAATTGTTAAAGTCAGTAACTAAAAGGGAGAAATGATCAATGCTTATATGCCTCTCTGTACCGGTGAGAATCAGAATTAATCAATATTATTTAACAGGAGAAAACAGAACGAATTTAAAATTTGAGTTTCTTTTGAATACAAACTGAATTTAAATTGATTATAAACGGAATTAATATTAAATTAAAATCAATATACATCAGTTTTCTAATAGACATTTCAATGATATAATCTATATTATTTAGGTTCAGTTGAAGATCATCTGCATAACATTAGACATCAATAACACACCTGTGCATCGAGTACTGAACCTGTGCATCATTGAGCCCTGTGGTACACCCTATTATTATATATATTATATATTATTATTAAGATGCAGTCTTTGTTTAGATTTTTCAAAAACAGAAAATAGAAAGATATATTATATATATATATTATACAAACTTTATATTTTCTTTGTTCATTTTTCATTTTTGTTGGGTGGGGAACGGAGAATATTCTCGCAGATGTGCCTTTGTTTTCTGTTGATTGTTGATCACATGATGTGTCATTCTGGCATGATCTGTCGTACTTTGATACAAGCTTCATGTGGAAACGCGTCAGCAGATTTGTCAGTTCAATGACTGTAAATACGTTCACCTAAAATGTTAACACATTGTTAACACAAGGTGATTCTTTTGCTGTTTTTTCCCCTAACTTTTAAAAAAATGCACAATACATTCAGTAGACATAAAATTAATGGCAGCTTTACTCATTAGGGAACACTCACCAAAAAAACAAATAAATTAATCAAGGAAGAATTTAACACTGTTCCAGCCAAGATATGCAAAGACATGCTCATCAACTCATTTTCATTATATAAACGAGGATCTCAGAGAGCGAGAAGGAACATAGGACACTAAATGATGTGCTAAATATTTCAGGGTATAAGTAATCAATAAAATCTTAAAATAAACTTTAGCAACCACGACTGCTGTTCTTCTTATAAGAAATAATGTTTTTACGTGTTTTACTTGACTCTTGTGGACTGCATGTGTATGTTTACTAAATTATATAGAGATCCATACAAAAGCTATTTATGAGATGATATATGTAGCAACGAAAAACACTTAAAAGGGAGAGAAACAAAGTCACCTACAGAAGGCAGCAGGCAGGTGGTGAGGAAGGAAAAAATGATGGAGAGAAGGAGAGGAAAGGAGGCGGTGGGTTTAATCATCATCAATCATTGATTTAAAAATAGCCTCTGACTCAGCAGGTAAATAAATACTGAGCGAATGGAAGTTAAAAGCTACTGTATGAGAGTGTCCTACTGTCTGCCCCCTGCTTATCTGTCATCTGACCGTCTGTTTAGCTACGAGCCTGAGGACAACATCAAATTCAACTTCTGTTGTGTTGAATCATAGACAGTACAAAGTATGGACACGGTATTCATCACATCACTCACAGGTTTCTGAAGAGCTGTTTAGAAGCTCAGTGTTGTTAGCCTCCTCCTGGCAAATCTAAAAATGGGCAAAGACGTGGATTAATTGCTGAATGAAGCCTGAAAGATCATCTTGCAAGCAAGATAAAGTCACCAAACAGATTGAGTTTTGAACCTTCTACTGAAAAAATGACAGATGTAATTTTCAAGAAATGTTGTTGTTGACAGCTGATGACAGAAACACCTCAAAAGGCACCAGCATTACACACACATGCACAAGGCATACCTTCAGTGATACATATCTGCCATAGCATGTTTGTGTTTTAATGACTGTCATCTTTAGGTATTACCGTCAATATTCCAAGAATGTATCCAAACAAGATTAGTAATGGTTTCCCGATGTTAAGTTCAACAGCATGCCAAAGTCTTTTCATTACCCATGGCCAAACAATATATCATCTCATAAATATCTTTTTTATGGATCTCTATATAATTTTAGTAAACATACACATATGGTCAAAACAAGTAAAAACTGATATCCCGACAGCAATTCAACAGTTTGCAGGGACACAGATCTGTCATAGATTCTGTAAAACCACAGTGGAATCAAATACATTTTAAATCAAATTAAAATCAATATTTTGTGTCATGTATTGATTTCTGTCTGTATGTAATAAGTAGGATAATGTACAGCATGCGGATCATTGTTGCAAAAATAAACCGTGATGTGGTGGCTCAGGTCTTGAATCACCCTGACCGACTCGCTGCAGCAGTCGTGGTTGCTACGTTCAACTGACAGGAGCTACTGGTGGCATTTATTTTACTGTTGATGTGTTAGTTTACAAAATGTGAGACTACTGAGCTTATAAAGTTGATTTTAAGATTTTATTGATTACTTATACCCTGAAATATTTAGCACATCATTTAGTGTCCTATGTTACTTCTCCCTCTCTGAGATCCTCGTTAATATTATTCTAGGTTTTGCCTGGATCCAGATGTAAACATGAAGGTGACAGGGCCTTTGCTGTCTATGCAGACTATGAAATGACATGCCTGAGGAGATCAGGGCTGCAAACTCTTGTCTCGTCTTTTAAATCACTTTTAAAAACACACTTTTAAAAATGCCTTTAGTTAATTCAGTTTCTGTTTTATGACATCTTTTATTTTTACTCTTTTTAGGCTTTTAGTTCATTGTTATTGTGTTCTGCTTTATGGTAAAGCACTTTGTAACTGTGTGCTGTATACATAAAGTTTATTATTATTATTAGTTATCAAAATGAGATTACATAAAATAGCCTAAATGTAAGTGATTTGGTGAAGAGTTCAGTAGTTTTAGGAGTCCCAAAAACTAATAAATGCCCGAGGACAGACCTTTTTTTAATGGATTGCTGCTGTCTGAAGTTTTGTCAAATAGCCAAAAGGGGGGTGGGGTGAATTTTTCCACGCTTTGTCTGAGGGGAGGCTCACAGTCTCAGACTTTGAAAACCTTGGTAGCTGCTGGAGTGAAGACACCATCTATGTTTGACCAATAATGAGAAATGCACCATGAAAAGTTTCATACTGTTAAAGGTCCTTGTTCCAGTGCCCTGTATAGGCTACATATCATTGTATGCACTGCTTTTACAAACTAAACATTCCTGCACTCATGATTTATTAAAGCTTTTTCTCTTGCCTGTCATTAATGAACACACTGCTTTAGGTAAGGTGTGGTCATACACACACGCACGCACCGAAACCTAAGTTGTGTCATCTCCTCTTCAATTAAACTTGACATGTCAATCAAACACTGCAGTTTGGTACAAGACTTCACACATGCACATAATTATCTCTGCATTATTAGGTACATGCTTTCAGGATGCCTAAAGTAATTCAATAATTACATTAATTTACATTTTTTGCCAAACACTTTCAAAAATGTTTGTATCATTCGTCATACTCACCCTTTATAGTTGATATTTTGTGTGCTTGTATCAAGGATGGGGAGTTAGGCAGTGATGTGCATCACTGGCTGTGAGTCAGGCTCAAACCTGCGACACTGACAGCACGCTACGGCATGTGACTTGGCCTGCTGTGCCACTAGTGTGCAGCACATCACCACTTCCTGTTTTCTTATGCCAGGAAGATGATCAATTTTTGTTTTAACCTGGCAACCTGTTACATGATGATACTGATTTCTTTTATTTATCTATTTATTCTATCTTCTATTCTATCTATTCAATTTATTTATATTTATTATTTATAATTATGTAGTAGTATACAATATTCTTTTACTGACAGTTAGACAGTTTTTCAAGCCTCCATAACTTATTAATATAAAAAAAATAACCCAGCCTGAAACCACCCAGTCATACAGAGCATCAGTATCATGTTGTCTATTTTAGATTATTATTTGGATTTGGACTTTCTGATGAAGCTTATGTAGGTGACATTCTCTTATTTGTCTCTCCATTGTTAGCTCATAAGCTAGTAACTTGCCGCCGCACAGAATGAATCGTGTCATGTGCACTGATTCGATTCCCACCTGACACAGAGAGACTATCTCTACACAGTAGCTTGTGCAGCGTTAGCATTCTGAATACAACATGGACATAAGTTGTATGGTGTGTTTTAGACAGTCAATCTGACAGACAGCTAAGCACATTGTAAAACTCATTCATACACAAATTTTTCTAGACTCAACTACTGTAACTCCCTCCTCTCTGGCATTAACCAGGAATGCAGCAGCTCAGCTTCTTACTGGTTTTAACAGACGACATCACATCACCCCAATCCTGACTTCTCTCCACTGGCTTCCTGTTTGTTTTAGAATTGATTTCTAAGATTTTACTGATCATCTTTAAAGCACATCTGAGTCTGGCTCTTGTTAACATAGCAGAGATGTTGACCCCTTATAAGCCAGTCTTAGATCAGCCTTAGATCTTCAGGTGGGGCTCTTTTGACTGTCACAAAGTCGAGGCTTAAATCTAAAAGGTGATTTTGCTATCTGGGTCCCTCGACAACAATGAAATCATGTCTTAAACACATTTTTATAAAAGAGATGTATGTATGAATATTTTTATTCTTTTATTGTTGTCTTATTTATTTAGTTTCTTTTATGGCCTTAACTGTTTTTATATATTTATTATAAAATTCAGACATGTCAGAGTGTATTATTGTGCTTACATGGCTGCTTACCAAAGAAGTAAGGAGTACTGGTGTTGTTCATACTCACTTTAAATGTCCAGTGTCAGATTTAGGGGCTCTGTTTTTTAGAATATGGCAGAAATGGAATATATATTTATAACTATTTTTCTGTTAAGAGTGTAATCACCTGAATTGTTATGTTTTGTTACCTTAGAACAGTGTTTCTCAAACATTTAACACCGTGTGCCACCATCGGCTCTCCAAGTACCATCATTATGAGATGCTAAAATACAGTAGCAGTAATAGAAGTTTATTGTTTTCTGAACATTCATTTTACCTCCGTTAACTATCTTTTTATCACATTTTAGCTTGGAGCCACTCATGGATGTATTTGCGCACTATGTGCATGAATGTAACTACATAATTGTTATGGAATTTTTTATGTTACACAAGGTCACGTGTGGGCCTTGAGGTCCTCGGCAGTATTAGTTGTCTGGCTTTGGTTGAGAACAGCAGGTGCCAGTCTATCTCAACACTGTGGTGGCGAGGGTCGAAGAGACCTATTGCTGCCTTCCTAGACATAATAGATAGCTTGCCGTTGACGTTCCAATCTGCGTAAACAGACATCTGTGTCTTCAAACTAAAATATGGCGACAAAATATGACAAGAAATATTCCAGTAATCTCAAAGTTTATTTTTCTTCAGTAATTGTTTGTATTTCTTTATACAATATGTTTTTAAATTAATTAATACATTTTCAAAAAGTACCACAGCAGCTACCACCAGAAGGAGGTCGTGTACCACCAGTGGTGCCATAGTTTGAGAACCAGTACCTTGACTGAATTATATCTATAGATGTCCGCCGTGTTTAACCGCCATGTTTCTATAGTAGCCCAGAGCGGACAAACTATCCATTTATACAGTTACAAAATATATAATTATACAATAAACAAGAAAAAAAAATAAAAAAGGCATTGAGGTGTCATGAGGATCCCCTCACTGTTGAAATGTATCAAGAATAGGTTGCCATATCTGTTTAAATTAAGTGGCAACCTCCGTGGCTGTGAAGTGACGCCAATGTGGAAGTGTCAAAAACTGCAGTTCCTCAAACGTCCACTTGAGGCTGGCTACAGAAGTGAGTCAGTCTCCATAAGTCCCCATGTTAAAATGTCCAACTTCACAGCAGAAATAAACATGTCGATTGTTTATACTGTCAGTGGTTGAGATGTAGTCAAGAAAGGGTTGACATGTCTGTTGAAACCTGCTTGCCTTCCCCCGACAACTCTCCATATGTAAAGTGCTAGATAAGTATCAGTAGTTAAATTAACTCAAAGTATGTTTGTGATGTGTGATATATGATATATAACCTGCAAGCTAATCAGAAAGGTACATTTGTATAACTATAGTATAGTTTGAACTGAGGGCTTTACACTCTCTAACCTTCTATCCTCAGACCCTTTAAACTTTAACATATTAAATTTAAAGATCACTTCACAGCAGCCCTGTTTTAGGGGTTCATCATGGGGATAACTCGTCCTTTGATAAAAGTGATCTTTAGGCTCAACCGTGAGCAGTGGAATGACTCCGGATGATGGTGAATGTCCGCCCTGTCCTGAAATAGTTCTCGATTTCCTCCAGTGAGCGGCCACGAGTCTCTGGGATACACACAGCGTTGAACAGCAGACAGAGCACACACACCACAGTAAAACACAAGTAGGGCACGTACAGGCCGTACTTGTCCACCAGGTGTGTGAAGGCGTGTGTGAGCATAAAGGCCGTCAACCAGCTGACAGTCACACACAGACCTGAAGCAACACCCCTTGCAGCCAGAGGCAACACCTCTGACATCAGCAACCATGTGATTGGGCCCCATCCCATGGCGTATCCTAGGAGACAACAAACAATGTGATGACAAAGCAAACAGCTTATAATAAAGCAGATGATGTCGTGATACAACAAAAGCACAAAAAGATGCTACAATGGTTTGTAAGCAGCAAAACATGACCACACTGTTACACCTAAAATGTTTTCCCAATTAAGTAAGGCGTGAGGACATAACTGAAACCAATTTAACTAAACAAAGGTTTCCTGAGTACGACAAGATGGAGATTGACATGTACAGCAGTTAATCATCTTTTGAGAGCTAAGCATAACAAAATGAGCTGAGGATATAACAGGTCTTAACTTGTTGGAACAAGACAAAAGATAATTTGTATAAAACAGCACACGCTTCATTAAATACAAAGACACATAACAGGTTAGCAAATATTTGCCCAACAAACCAGCTAACTGGCACTTGTGTTTACATGTTTACCTGTAATGACCCGAAAACAACAGTCTTAAAGCAACACTGTGTAGAAATTAGTATTTTATGATTTGTACAATACTACTGTCATAAATATGGACAGTTGTACATGTGTATTTATTAAAATTATATTACTTAAGATAAAAATCTGCTATTTTATGGTAGAAGATGTACACAGTGTTGCTTTAATCCATGCTAGTGGTTGTGAGGCTTAATGCTAATTTCAGCATGCAGAATTCTCACGATGAAGCAGCTAACATACTGATGTTTACCAGGTATAATGTTTACCATGTTCTTAGTTTATAAAGTTAGCAAGTTAACATTTGCTGATAGGCACTAAGGGTAACTGAGGGTCACGGGATGTCATAGTTTTGCAGGTATTTAGTCATAAAGTATTGGACAAAGTGATTTTTGAAATTTTGACCTGTTGGTAGCAGTAGGTCAAAAGTTGGAGTCACCAATGTTTATACAATTCATCCTCTAGGGTCCTTAAATATTTGAATCAAATTTCAAGGCAATAATTTCAATAGTTGTTGAGATATTTCATTCCGGTCCAAAGTGGTGGACTGAATGAGCAAACATTACCTCCCATAGACTTTAAGTCAGTGTGGCCACATAAAGTAAAGCATGGATTTTGTTGCTAGCAACACTCACCAAATATAAACACCATGGTGCTGATGAGAGGAAGGATGCTCGCTGCAGTGATTCCAATGTCATTATGGGAGTTGTAGTCCAAACTCACAGTGACATTATGAGGGGTGGGGCCTGGAGGGCAAGGTGTAGTGTGTGAGATCATGGTCAGAGTCAGAGAGGACACAAACATCAGCATGCTCGACGTGTACAGCAGGGCTTTGCGTCCCGCTTTGTCCATTAACATGGCTGCCGTGGCAACAGATAAGAGGCGCACTGCACCCACGATGGCGGCATCATACCTGACAGACACGGAAGAAGGAGAGGTCAGTATTTTAATACACATCACTTGACTGGTAGATAAATTATACATTTGTGTCATTATCAAGTAAACAAACTGAAAAATTTTCATGAAAAATTGAAACAGAAGAAGAAATTGATAAATATAATGATTTAAAGTTATAGATAAATAGAATAAATGTCCAACCTAGGCTCCAGGAATGCTTTACTTTGGGAAAAGATGGTCTCCAGGTAGACCAGAATGGGCGTGATGCCTGTCATCTGTTGCAGGAAACGCATCACGACTGAGATCATGATTGGCCGGTAGTACAGGGGTGTGGCCAGCTGTGACCATGTGACTCTACCCTGTGTGTTGATGCTGTGCTGTATTGGAAGACACACAGATAAACACATAAACATACAATATGTGTGTGTACTACTTTGTATTTATTTCAAGAACTCAAATCCAAAAGCAACATTGTGTAACTTTTCCACCATAAAATAATTTAATGATTTTAAATCAAACCAGCTCAACAGAGGTAGAGAATGGCAGATGCAAAGGGAGTGAAGAGGATGACAGAGGAAGGTTAGAAGAGATAAAGAGAGTGACCAAGCCAGAGACCGCCAGACAAGAGTACATCTGGGATTGACTTTTAGTTGTTGGCAAGAGCTTGGTGAAATAAAAGGAAGAAGACAGATGCCGTCTTGTGTTGTTGCACTTGCTTGATGTTTGGCTGTTAGAAAAGTTGTCGACTTGTCTGATCATAAGTAATGTAATTTAATGTATGTCCATATTTATGACAGTTGCACTGCAGGGGTGTTAAATCACAAAAATAGGTCTACAGATTGTTGCTAATGTCGCTTTAAAACCTCATCTGTCATCCTTTGAACTCAGTCTCAGTTTAACGTCAGTGTGTCTATTTAGCTGACCTCTTTAACTCCAGTGGTCTGACTTCTTATCACATTATAGCAGTTATGTACATCTTACCTGTATGGCACTGAGCTCAATGTGCGTGTCGTAGTTTTTTCCCCTCAGCCAGCGGAGGGCCCTCTCAGCCTTCTGCTCTCTGCCCAGAGAGAGGAGCCTCCTGGGGGAGGAAGGCATGAACGCCATCAGCACAACCATCAGCAGAGCTGGCACCTCTCCTGCCACTGCCAGCCACCGCCACTGTAACACCAGACCTGTACATCATATGTGATATTGAGATTATGAGTTAGACAGTGAGATTTGTGTTTCTCTATTTGTCTTGTAGCTACATTGCATTCTGGTCTGTTGATGCTGTTGTCAATTTTGATAGATTTCCTCATATATTAAGCAGGTGAATGATTTACTGCTGTCATAAAAACACACAACCAATGGCAAAAATAGCCTAGAAATGCAATGACTCTGAGCATCCCTACATTTTAGCTAAATGTATAAATAAAGATACTGCACATTAGTATTTATGCAGTGGTATAGTAGTATGTTATTACCTAAGGCATAGAGCGCAAGGGCCCCAAACACAGCAGTGATTTGAGGGCAGGAACCCAGAGCTCCTCTCACTGATTTGTGGGAAATCTCTGAGATGTAAACCTGTGACATGAACATGCAAAAGACATATATACAGTCACATGAAAACATGTAGTATCAATTCAGAAAAAAGGGTAATATACACTGAAATTATGTAATGAAACCAAGGGGTAAGAATGTTTTTTTATAGGACAAAAAAGGGGATAAAATAGGTTTTTTAAAATTGTTTCTGTATCCATGGTAACCTACAGGAATGGATGCTGCTGTCATCCCCCCGGCAATGCCTGTGAGGAAACGGCCCACATGGAGCATCCACCGGTCCACAGCCCCTCCAAGCATCATGTATCTAAGACATACACATATAGGAATTTTTCAAATAAACAGTACATGCAGACTCACACAAAGACATCCATCATCATGACCCTGTGGATATCACAGAATGTGTGGATTTTATGGATGGAAGGTATTGAATAACATGTTGTTAGAGGGGTTGTTTTACAGTATGCAGTTGTTTCTTTGGTCCGGTTTTCTTTTTACATAATGATGGACTTAATTATCAAGAATGATATGCAGTCAGCATGTTCTGTTCATAAACAAAATACCAAAAACTATGTGACATAATTGACATTTGAAGGCTCAGACAAAACAGGAAAAGATCAGATTTTCATTGGTGTTTTACTACCATTATAGCAGAAAGTTGCCCCGAGGTAACACAAAATTTGGATCATTATACTATAAAATATAAAGGGGTATAAAGTGCCTCAAACCTTTATATAAGTACAGTAGTAATGTATGCAGTTGCATTACACCACAGTTTGGTGGCTGTATGTTGTTCCTGAGACCCACCCTATGGTCGACGGTACTGCTGACATCATGATGCTCTGCTTCCGTCCAATCAAGTCGTTGAGCAGCATGGCCCCCAGCCCTCCGGCTGCTGCCCCCAGTGTGTAGATTGAGCCGAACCAGGCGGCCTGCTCCGTGTCCATCTTGAGCTGGGGTTCAGCATCAGGTCTCATTAGATGTGGCAGGACCGGGGATGAGTAGACCAGGGAGTAACCAAAGTTGAAGTTGCCCAGGATGGCAGAGAAGACGGCCAGGTAGAGTTTGGAGTTGTTGATCTGGAGTGGACAGGTTAAAACAAGTTAAAAGATTTGTTTGTTCAGGCTTAAAGTTATACATAAATAACAGTGTGGCTGCTTTGATTGACAGTTGGGTGGTGTCACAGATGGCACAGGCGTAATTTAGCCCACCTCAGGTCAGTCAATGATCCACGTCTTTCTCCATTTTTAAGATTAGCTGGGAGGTGAAAGAGGACTCCCTTCTTACTAGTGACGTCACAGATACAACATCCATTCTTTATACTGTCACTGGTTTTCATCTGTGTCTTGATTTCCTGCCTTCACTTTAGTATTTAGTCTGTAAGCGTCTTGGTTTCAGTGTCAGTCAATTTTAAGTGTCAGGCATTCAGCTCTGTATTTTATCCTTGTGCTTTGCTTCTCTGGACCTGTATTTCCTTCTTTGTTGTTTTTTTGCCTGCCTCACCACTCTGTAAGTTTTGTGTTATTAAATTATTTTTGCACAAACTCTGCCTCAAAATCAAGTGACCTTGCTTTGCAGAAGTGCACAAGTGAGTCTTCTAGTACACAGAAGTAATGTGGGTTTTTTTGTTTCCCGTTTGACTCAAAGTTAACCCACAGAAAATCCCACAACAGTTTTGCCTGCATGAGTACAGTTAAATACACACTTATACCAATATTTTACCCGGATAAAAAAGGGAGAGCTACAGTATGTGACAGCAGGCAGTTAAACCTGAGGCAGGTTACTTCAGCTCTGTTTTTCTCTGCTGAAAGTTTCTGATTCAGCCATGATGCATTCTGCGGTTGCAGCATTTAAACCGCTGGCATCCGGCAAGTCAGTTCCATATGGGGTCATAAACAAACATCCAAACCTAACATACATTCATTCCTCAGAATTATAGGAAGTGACAACCAAACACTTCCTGCTTTTATACTCTGCTGACTAACAGTTACTGGGTTTAATGTTAGAATTTGTTCATTTTGTAATGAGTGCAAAATGGCACTGTGTAAATAAATCTCCTTCCTAAACTTCCTGGGACCAGTTTGTACCAAGGTACGTGGTGTCAGGTATCTTAGATAATAGTCAGAACTCAAATAGACGTCTAAATTCATCCATCTTGATACTACTATTATTTTGCCATGAAATGAATGGCTGATCAAGCAACTCAAGCCGCTGATCTCCCTTCACTCCTGCAGAACATATTTGCTTTCTGCATTAAATAAAAAACTTCCTGCAAACCTGTAGCAGAGCTCACATGCATGCTGTGGCATGATAATGAGACAAGGATCAGTACATCTGCTCAGTCGTCAGTCAATAATAGGATTGTTTCCATGGTTAAACAAAGACTACTGTACTGTAAAACTTGTCATTTTTTTTCTCCATAAAATCATTAAATAAACTGCAGATTATGAGCCATGTTCTTCAGATCAGGTTCAGATCAGTTGTCAGCGATTGTTACCATATAGCTCTTAGTTCTGTAAAAATATATAATATAATATCTGTGAAACTTTCCAGTCCAGTCTGAAATATGGTTAGGTTTTTTCACAATAAGTTAGACCATCCCAAGTAAAGAAGTGATGGATAATATGTCCATTATTATTTTTCTTCTTATTTTTTTTTTGGTCATGTTAAATCAATCAATCACAGAGTAAATCAATAAGATTAATTTAAGTAAGTGAAAAGTTTCCAACCTGGGATTCACTCGGTGTTGGTCTTTTGTTTAGCAGGGGAGTCTCTTCATCCATGTCTGCAGAGGAAGCTTCAAACGTGTCTGATTTCAAAATCTGTAAAGTTCCTCTGTTTGTCTTCCTCACGTCAAGAGGAAAAGTCCATCAAGCTTTGATGTGATCCTTCTTTACAGGTGAAGAAGAAAAATGAAAACAAACTAATTAAGTATAAAGACTATTGTATTTTAAGAGCATATCTCAGATTGTATCTACCCTGTTCGAATGATGAAGTTGATCCTCCTGTGCGACAGTGTGTGTTTGAGGGTTTTCCAGGCTCACAGACTAAAACTGACAGACTAGCTTCATGTCAAGTGGTCATAATGAAAGTGAAACTGGAAACTGTGTTTGCACTGAAGTTCCACAAATGAAATTGAACAGGAATTTGTGGTGTGAATTTTGAATATGAAGGACTCAGCAACTCATTTTTAACAGTAGCAGCATTTTTAACTTTTTTTAAATCAAAAACTGACTTTTTAATCTGCTCAGTGTGATTTTGAGTGGATTATTTTAATCCCACGTGTTGCCTTTCTACCCTAAATGAAAACTAATAAATAATTATACATCTGGGGAATTAAATCTATCACAGATTACTGACTTTATAGTCAATAATAATTTTTTCTTAAGCCCAGTGTAAATGAAGCCAATGTTGCAACCTGGTCATGAGCAGAAAGAGGAAGGGAGGGATACACAACATGATTCCTGGATTGGGCCAGTGAAAAGAAAGCAGAAGAAGAAGAGAGCAAGATCCCCTGGCAGTTGAGTCAGGGGGAAGAGGAAAGTACAGGCCGCTTGTTCCCCAGCCCACACATCATGAGATTTACTGCCATATTATCACCACACACACAAGCACACTACCATACACACAAATACAAGACCACATTGTTATAACCAAAGTTTTCATATTAGAAGTCTCTTTTTTGATTTCTGTTTCAAACAGTAGTCATTGTCCTCCAAGAAGGAACTGAAAGATATCGATAAATCAATCAATTGTTTTAACAGAGGATCCAGTTAAATGAAATCAAAGTACAGCAACAACTAGGAAGGATGAAAAATGTCACTTTCTCCTATTTGAACATTGCTAAACTGAGGTTAGAAATCTGCTTATATTATTCTACGTTTTTATAAACACTGGACATCATTTAGTAGATTGTTTTGCGTTTATTTCTCTTTTCTTTGTGCTTATTGGTGTAGCGGAGTGAGAGAGAGGCAGAGAGAAGCTGACTACCTGTTAAATCCATCTGCATTTCCTCTGAGGTCCCCAATGATGTTGTGGAAAATGGAAAGTGTGTTCTTGTCCCAGCTCGTGGGTGTGCTTTTGTGTATTGTGTGTGTCCATACAGTGTGTATCAAGACCAGCCCTTTTCAGCTATGTCTTTATCCCCTCTATTTGTTCCACCACCTCAAGACATACAGATAGGGATCCAGGCTCCTGGCTGCATTTATCCCAGCTCCACTGCACCATGGGCAGCCTTAGGCCGAGTCACTGGCCCCAGATCTTGGTCCACATGCTTCTGCTGCAAATTCAGCCTGTTAAGTTACAAGGAGTTGATTCTGTGTCCCAGAAACTACGACGACTCAACGAGCAGGTCAGTGTGAATCAGACTGTGTGTGTGCAACAGTAGCTGTTGTATTAATATTTGTTTAAAGTGTCTGAACAGTTAGTGCTGCATAGATCTTAATGATATTCATAACTAATTATCTAATTATCTATGCTGGATTTACTTTATGTTTTTCTATATATGTAATATAGGTAGAAGTAGTGGTGCAATCTACAGCCTCTATTAGCTGAAATGATGAAGTATCATGAAGTAGCCTATAGGATTATTTTTATTTAGTTAATTAATTCATAAAACAACAAAAAAACATGTGGTCATTTCTGCCCTATGAAGCCAAAACAGTAATATTTGGTCAATCTTTAGCTTAGACCAGAATATGACCTTTTGACATATGGTTTATCATAGCTTCTAAAATTATTATACCATAGAAATGTGTAGGTTTGGGGGGGAAAGGGGGAAAACTAAGAAACAGAGATAAAATAAACAAATTAGCCTCATAGCTAAAGCTAATCCACCTATTCTTTCCTGTTTCCTGTGATTAAAAAATCTATTTTGTTGATCCAACTTCTTAGTAATTGGGTTTATATGTCACATAAATAAGACAGTAGCTACATCTTAAATCATAATGGAGAAAAAAATAACTCAATTAACACTAGTCCAGGCTAAAGCTAACTAGCCTATCTTAGCCAAATGAAATTAACTGCCGTTTCTGCAGCCTCTCTTGTGAATGCATGATTTCAGCTACATTTAAATCACATATTTATATGTATTTTGTAATGTGTTTACATAAGGTCTGCAACAATGATTAATAACTAGCCTTAAGGGCTTAAAACTGCTAATACATCTGTTACTAAGAGCTTTAACTTCAAACCTCTTTTCATCAACTTCATTTTTTCTGTAGCATTTGGGCAGATCTGTTATTAGGCATTTTGTAGTGGAAAAGTCATCACAGATATGAAATGTGTGTTTTTTTGAGAAATTTCCTGACCTTCTAATCAGTTACCAAACATCTGCAGAAAGGCTTGTGAAAAGACTTTTACTTTGTTATAAGTTCCAGCAGTTCCAGGCGCTGACCCAGGCCCGTTTGGACATGTTGGCCCTGAACCAGAACAGAAACTCCTCGGGGGTACTGGCAACTCGTGTTCAAGCCCTGAGTGAACAGTGGCACCACATGTCACAGGACCTCGAACACCTCAAGCAGAGCACAACGCAGGAGATTGACAGTCTCAGGTTAGAGCTTGGGAGGTTTATTGTGAATATAATCTGTAAACTGACATATGTTGACATAGTCGTTGATAACTAGCTGTATTTTGCAAGTTGAAGGTAATTTGTACTAACAGGTAAGTCTAGTCTAAGTCAGCTCTGAAAATGACAGGAGTTGGAGCTCCTTAAAGAGGTCATGACACATTAAAAAAAAAGAACAGGATGTATATACATAGTCAAACTTTAAGGATTTGGTAATGTAATAAATTTTTGAGTGGGTGGCTTTTCCTTTCAGCAGCTGTTCTTTTACGGGGTTGGGAAATAATGATTAACAGAACAGCTTTTGGACATAAAAATATATTAATAATAAATGAATATTTTCCACATTTGAAGATCTAACCTGCTGTCACATATTTAGTATTGTGGAATATATAAAATATTACATGTGCAAAAAAAAATCCAGAATTTACCAGTTATTGATGCTTTTATGAAATATATTTCCATATGTATTTCATATATTCAATACATTAAAATACAGAGCAAAAAATTACCACTATTTAATATATATATATATATATATATATATATATATATATATATAAAAATATATTTTAAAAGTATATGTTTCCATATGTTAAAATATTTTTAACATATGACATCATATTTTATATATTAAACCTTACAATTTACAAACAATGAAATGCATTGAATGAGTCAAAATGATAAGATGTTGTAATTTAGACCTGGTATTATTGTACTACATGATGCATTTTCAATAACAAAACTTTTCTCATGTTGATTATTATCCCAGAGAGTGGAGCAGGAAGCTTGAGAAGAAGAGTAAGCGGATGGAGGGTCGTCTGGCTCTGATGGAGAGGAACCTGAGGGAGAACCGCCGCAACGCACAGAAACAGAAGCTGGATCCTGGTCAGGACTTCTTCAACCTCACCATGGAGCTCCAGAGCCAAGACGAAAGGCTGGCTGCCCTTCAGATCCAGCGTGATGAGCTGCTTGTTGGGCTCAGAGGGTTGCAGGAATCCCTTAAAAACCAGGCGCTACGTGTGACCCGGCTTGAGGGCCGGATCAATGAGGTTCTGCAGTTTAATGGAGGAGGGAAAAGCAGAGGGTCCCTTAACTCCAACGTCACACCTCAGGGATATTATGAACCACGCAGGAGAAGCCAGGCACATAGAGGAGGGAGGCCTGGGAAGATTCTGGATGGACATACCCACCCTGGACCAGAAGGTATCAGCTATTTCCAGACTGATCATGCACAGGTAACATCTCAGAGCAGACACTCCCAACAGCCCCATCAATACCAAGCAACATCAAACCAGCCTAAACATTTAAAGGCCCAGAGCCCAAGACTTCAGCCAGAATCTCATCCACAGATACATATCCAGTATCCAGATCCTACCCCTCTACCCCTGTCCACAGATTACCTGCCCCAGCCTGACCCTTACCGTCCTCAGTCACAGATTCAGGTACGGGCCCAAACAAGGTCTTACCCTTCCCAGCAAGAGCAGCTCCAGTCTCGCCAAACTCTACCATATCCTCATACCCAGATTCAACAACGATCCCGGCCTCAAACACATCGTCACAGACACCATCAGTTGCACAAACCCAGTCACCCCTCTTGGCCCCAGCCCCAGCCCCTGTCCCAGGCTCCAACTCATCCTGAAACCATCAAAGACAGACAGAGCAGGACCCGCCGGGCTCCACAGCCCCAGGCTTCAGATGCTCTCCCTCGACCCCAGTCTGAGTCTTATAAGCAAAGGGTGAGCAGGTTGGAAGGAGAGGAGGAAGAAGAGAGTGACACAAAGGTGGAGTCTTCAGTGATCCACAACTTCCTCCAGCTTCCTATGAGGCAAAAGATCCCAGCACAACCAGTTCCCAAAAAGGATGCAACCAGTAAGTAAACATTAGGATCCGTCCATTAAATATGAAGCCAGAAGAAGGTTAACTTAGCTTAGCATAAAGACTGGAAACACATGGAAACAGCTAGCCTGGCTAACAAAATCTGCTTACCAGAACCTGTAAATATATGTAATTATATCTCATTTCTGTAAAACTGACCACTGTATATCTTTTCTCTCCCTCTGTCTGTAGTCTGTAACGTGGATTCCATGCTGTTCTTTCCCTCGGCCTCAGCAGAAAACTATGTCACCTTCTCCCTGACTCTCCCCAACCTTCCTGAGCTCTCTGTATGTTCATGGCTCCGTGTGGAGGCCTCACATGTCGGCACACTGCTTTCTTATGCCACAAACGACAATGATAACCAGTTAGTTTTGTATGGACGTAATTCCTCTTCATCCCCCTCCCTGGACTTTGTAATCGGAGACCCTGTCCATCGCCGTCTCCCTGTGTCATCTCTCATGGATGCTCGCTGGCACCACCTCTGCGTCGTCTGGTCCTCCATCCAGGGTCGTTTCTGGCACTACAATGACCATCGCCTCACCTCCTCCGGCTCCAACTTCAGGAAGGGCTGGGAGATTGCTGGAGGTGGATCAGTGGTTCTCGGTCAGGAGCAGGATGTTGTTGGTGGAGAGTTTGATGCGGCAGAGGGTTTTGCTGGGCAAGTGGCGGGATTCAGAGTATGGAACCGGGTACTGAGTCCTTCAGAAGTAGAAGGGGTGGCAGAAGGAAGAGGTGTACCCAGAGGGGTGGTGCTTGGCATGGAGGACATAAAGGAGGTACATGGGGAGGTGCAACAGGTGGCATGTGAATGTTTAGAGCACTGTGTGTGAGTTTGATGTCAGAATCTAATTTCTGCAGGGATTGTTAATTGTCTCTTACCTGCCTCTTAAAAGGTCAAATAAAAAACGTATTTCACTGTTTTATATTTCTTGGATGTACACATATCAGTATATTCCTATTGGACTTAAAGTTAACAGTGGTGGAAGAAGTATTGAGATCCTTTACACACAATAAGTAAGTAAAGTAGTTATAGCATGATATGAAAATACTCCATTACAATACTTAAAACCTTACTTCAAGTATGTAAATATTATCACCAAAATGTACATGAAGTATCAACTAAATAATAATAGTTTGATCCATTTTGAGGTTATATATTGAAATTATTATTCATATTAATTGTGACAACATTTTTTGTCGGTGATGCTGCACTTTCTGTCTTATCTGTTTGTGTTTTTAACTTTTGGAAAAGTAATGCTTATTTTTATATAAATAAATCTAGTAAAACTCACCATGTGGTTGTCTGTCGTTTTTTGGGTGCATGGGTACAAATCCAATAAACTTCAAATTGTGATCTGGACTACAAAATTAAATACTTCTTGATGTCATATTTACAGAAAGACTAATCATTACTGGTGTGGTTTACTCAGATACCTACAGTAAATCAGACAGGTTCATCATTAATGTTAGAAGTTACCTGTGCTTTTACTGTTTATGCTGTTAGAATAGGATTATATGTCCACTACATTTGAGAGGAAAATATGATAATTTTTATGTCCTGTTCTAGAATAAAATTACCAGTCTACACAATATTAAAAAAAAAGCTACAGCTGGCCAACTATAAAAGCTCAAAAAGACTACGTGTATATTACAAATTTGAGATACTTGTTATCTTGTTTACATTTCAGAGGAAAATATTATTTTTTAACTCCTGTTGTACATTTGAACTACCCAATAATATATAAAATATTTTAAAAATAACTCCATCTGAAATATAAAAGCACAAAAATGCTACTTACACATAAACATTTATATAATGTTTAAAAATAACACTATAAGAGGCAGTTTTTCTGAAGGACAAATACTTTTTGACTTTTTAGCTAATAATACTTTTAATAGAACACTTTTATATCTAAAAAAATCAGTTTTTGGCAAGATTTTAGTCCCAAAACTACAAATCCCAGCATCCAACGCGGCAAACTGATATTTTTGGCCCTGCACGCGCACCTTACAAAACGTCACGAGTTATGATCATGGGGAGCTGAAGAAGAACAACAGTAGTTAGCCAGCTACAACTGTACATTTAGCGACAGTTAGCGCTGCGAGCTACAGAGGGTGAGGGGGGGACACCATGGCTAACATCACGAAGAAAGTGTCGTGGTCCAGCCGGGCTGATGAGTCCGGCGCAACCGGGGAGGGGACCCCGCTGCTCAACGGCTCCGAGCAGCCCAGACACTCTAGACAGGTACAGCTAGCATGTTAACTACGTTAGCTAAACAGCTGTTTTGCACCATGAACATGCTTTGTCATGTGTTTTTATAAAACATCCGTGAGGTTACGTTAAATGCTGCATGGGTCTTGGATGCTTGTGAATGCATTGCCGCATACGCAGCGTTATTTTCGGTGTGTGTTTTCCCTGCGTTATGGTGTGTTTGCAGCTGGGTATCAGAAGTAACAACATGCTTTGTTTGGGGCGGAATGTGACTGCATGAAAAACTGATTAAATCAGTAAAACTGTAATTACTCACATGAAGCACACAATTAGATTGAGCTATCTAAAAAAATAATCACATTATAGAGAGTTTGAAAGGCTAGTCCCTCCAATAGCTTGTTACATGAGCTGCATACTAGCTTATTTGAACTGGAAAAGGCAGCCTGATGCTAATATTATACACTTAATGATAATGTAACTTATGTGTAAAGGGTCCATTGTACTTCTCAGGTCATCACATGAGGTTACAGATTATCTCTGCCTGTCTATAGATGCAATTTTAATCCTGTACAAGCTTATTTCTTATTGTAATAGAGGGCAGAAAGATCAAAAGATCAAGCTCAAACTCTAATAATGTTATGAGATGTTAGACCTGCAGTCTGTCCAGCTATTATGGACACACTGGAAAAACCAACTTCCTTTTACGACCTGTTATGCCATCGGGACTAGTCATCTACTTCCTGCATCAGGAGCATAGCTGGAACTAGTTACTTCTTTTGTCAGTGTATTTAAATAGGAGATTATTTTTGTTTTTATTTTAAGACGTGTATGTTTAATTAGCTTTATTGTCTCATTGGACCCCGTTACTGTCAGCTGGGTACCAACATCTGTGCGATGTTGAATAAAGTCTGGATATTGCTACACTTAGCTGTATACACACACATATATATATATATATATATATATATTTCTGTTGCTGTCTGTGATGTCTGTAGCTGTCTGAAGGACGCAGTATATTTCAGATAGGCAGACTCAGCACGGTCGATTTGGAGGAGGAGATAACATCGGATGAGGTAAAGCCCCGAGCCTCGAAAACGTCATCGCACTCTTTCTCTCTGTGTCTTCTGTGTCGCTCCTGTTGATCATCACTTCATCACGATCTTTAGCGGCAGTTCTTTTAGACTCCTAAACCAACCTATTGACAATCAAATCAATACGAGGTGATCAGCTGTGTCTTTAAAATTACACACACAGTATCCAGCGGTATGTAGGGGTGATTTACAGTTAACTGAAAGTGATTTAGCCTCATGCTCAGGCTGAGTTTGTGTCCACTGTCTTTGTCCATAAGGCCTAATTTAAGAGATTCAGCCTGAGATAAAGCTGAGGGTTCAGACAGTATTGTATATAATTTCATCTCAGCTACTCCCTCCTGAATACAGCTTAAGCCTAATGTGGGAAGTAAGCCAAATCAGGACAGCGATGGTTGACTCACCCAGTGTGCATAAAAGACACGTGCTTGGACTGTGTGACAGTTTCCACCGTGACTCATTGTAAATGATGAATTGACCATGTCTGTGATAATAAGCTTCACCATGACTGCTCAACCATTTTAGTATTTTTGTAAACTTATTGATCCCACACACAGATTAAATACAGAGCGGCAGGCGAAACCCTTCTGCTGTAAGGTGTTAATAAAACTGAATTAGCTGACACCAGAGAGAGGTACCATCAAGTTTATTTCTATAGCTCTTAGCACAGGCACAGTAAGTTCAACCAGGCAATAAAAATTTTGACTGAAGACATCTGTTTACCTCTGAGACAGAAACCATCAGTTTCACTGTCTCATAGGAATGTGATGCCGTGCATGTGATTGTGCTTGATTGTCGTATGCTGTAAACAAAAGATTTATTTCCAGAGTGTTTATGTGAATGTCTGCTATCTTGTGTAGACACTTTATCTGCTGCTGATTGTGTTAGCTGTACAGACGGGCCACAGGCATGTGACAGAGGCCTGCGTAACAGTGCATGTTAATGTGAAATGGAGTACTTTAAATTGCCTGTACTGTAGCTGGCTTGTATGTATGTCAGAATGCACTCTTTTGCACCAGTCTTTCCTTCAACACTAAACTGGTAAAGTTTAGATTGTTATGCTAAATGTTTTGGAGGAAACACTGGTCACAGTCACTGCACCTTCCACCTGCCTCATTATAAATGCTCTAGTATCTAAATCTCTTTTTTTCTTTTGAAGTGATGCCTGAGATTTGAAAAATGTCTTCATGTTTTTTTCAAATCCTGCTGTGCTCATTTATGTTGTATCCAAAATGTTTGATTCCTCTGACGTCAGTTCCCAGCTCCTCCTTGCAGCCCCTCACATGATTCATGAACAGGGCAGAGGTGGTAGGTCAGTGTTGGTGTCCTGACCTCTTTTTTTTCTTCTGTGTTTTCCTCCTGCAGGACTCTCTGAGAGGGCGGCCTAAAGAGATCCCTCATAATGAGAAGCTGCTGTCACTTAAATTTGAGGTAAAACAGCCCACTCACATTATTAGTCAGTAACACAATTCTAGAAAATGTACAACCAAATCAACATGATGGTGCAACAAAAAGAGAATTAATCTTCTTAAGCAGGCAGTAAACTGTTGATGAAATCACAATTTGGGAAGAATAGAAATCAACATCATCAATTTTATCTCTGTTTTACTGATTTATTGTATTTGTTCTGTTATTCCAGAGTTTGGACTATGATAACATTGAGAATCAGCTGTTTCTGGAGGAGGAAAGGAGAATGAGTCATATGGTAAGTGGACTGGGAATCACCTGAATATATGTTATGATAACTTTTTAATTTAAGTCTGTATAAATATGTCCGTCTCTCTCCTCTACTGTTTGTTTCTCCCTCATTGTCCTGTATCTCCTGTCTGCCTCTCTCATCTTGTATTTTTAGGGTTTCCGCTGTCTGGAGATCAGTCGCTGGGTAGTCTGTGGTCTAATCGGCTTTCTGACCGGACTCATCGCCTGTTTCATAGACATTGTGGTGGAGCAACTGGCTGGGATAAAATACCAAGTGGTCAAAGAGAGTATCCTGAAGAGTTGCACAGGATACACCTAGTCAGACTAACACGTTGACACCAGATGGGTGGCAGCAGAAACAGTGTCTTGAAGAATATTTTGTATATATTATTTTGAATAATTTCCTGTATTGTAGACAACTTACAAATGAACAGGCAGGTTTATTAGCAGACATTTCAGCTGTTGCAGGGTTAAAGTGTTGCACTGAAGGAGTGATCCCTACAACAAATTCTCCATCTTTTAAGTGACACGTAAAAATTTTTCTTGCATCCTGTGACACTTGAAAATAAGTTTTCCTTACCCTATTTCGGCTATTTGCAGAAAAAATATGAGGTTAAATAAGTAGAATCCCTAATTATTATTTTTCATAATCTAAGCACAAGTGGCACTCCTGTCAAGGGAAGCTGTGATCCTAGTATCATTTTCCATTTATTAAATAAAATAGGTCTTTGCTTTCGGCGTGTGGCCCACCATTAAAGGTCCAATGTGTCAGGGACCTCTATTTACAGAATATGGCAAAAATTGAATATAATTAACATACCTATGTTTTTATTAATGTATAATCACCTGAAAAAGGAGAAAGAGAATCATTATGTATAATCATCATGTTTTTGTTGCCTTAGAGTCTGCCATGCCATGTTTCTACAGTAATCTAGAATGGACAAAAAAATTATAGCTGTTGCTTGGGCCATTTGTTGCCACCAAAGTTTCTCCTTCATGCTACAGGAGAGTGAGGCGAGGTGGTTGCATTCGCCAACATCACTGCTAGATGCCACTTAAATCCTACACATAGTTCTTTTTACATTTCAGTGTTCCAAGGGAAAAAGTTGTGATATAAGGATCCCCCAACTTTCCTTGACCTCTGACCTCTTACAGACATAGAGAAGTTTACAGAGGTGGGCGGTCTTTCGATCTCTCTCATCCTCTGGGCTGTCTTTAACTCTGCCTTCGTCATGGTGGGGGCCATCATAGTTGCATATTTTGAGGTAAGACTGAAAGAGAAATAATGACATTTTTGGTAAAAATCGTCTTCTTCTTTTTGGGTGTTCCTCGAGTGTGAAAGACGGGATTTAGACGAAGTATGCCATAAAAGCAGGAAGGAATTGCATTATTGGAATTACAAACTGTTTGGATGTGGAAGTGAAAACTAATAAAGAAATAGCACATTTGCACAAGTCTGACTCCGACACTGTGCAATACTGAAATTTGTCAGGATGAAGGCGCTTCTCTATTTCTGCTTCTCTGGTTAGCCACAGTTTTGCTCGGCAGCCTGAGAGTTTTAAGGACATTGAAAAGTGGTTAATTTATTTCCTCATAGTTTGCGCCAGCTCTTAATGCCATTTCATGCAATAACAAGTAAATAATTCTTTCGCTATGAATCATCCTCTCCGTCTTCTGACATCCTTCTTTGCCTCATCCAGCCCATAGCAGCAGGAAGCGGTATCCTCAGATCAAATGTTACCTGAATGGAGTCAAGATTCCCAGGGTGGTACGACTCAAGGTAAAGACATAAATCACACACATTCACGAATGGATGGACTTGAACTTGAAGGACTTTCATACCATTAACATGTTGTGTGTGTTTGTCCTCCGCAGACACTGGTGGTGAAAGTGTGTGGCGTTATCTGCTCAGTGGTTGGAGGTCTTGCTGTTGGAAAGGTAAACATTCAACTGACTGACTTCTCCCAGTGCAATATACAATATACTGATGTTTTGTGCCTTCTCAGTTGTCATTTTACAATTAACTTAGATAATTTCCATTTAAAAGTTGTGTGGGTTGACTTTGTACACAACTCCTTTTAATAGCTGTCTTCTTGTTTACCCACAATCCCTGAAGGAAGGGCCCATGATTCACTCTGGTGCTGTTGTAGCCGCTGGGGTCTCTCAGGGCAGGAGCACCTCTTTAAAAAGAGACTTCAAGGTCAGTGTGTGTAGTGAGTTTCTATGTGTGGTGTGTCCTTAAATCTAAATATTACTGCTCATCGGTCAAGCATGCCTGTGCACTATTAAACACTGTCTATGGTTACAGTGTGTTTGTGAGTAAAAATAATTTATAATGAATAATATGTGTGTTTGTTTGTAGATCTTTGAATACTTCCGGAGAGACACAGAAAACGGGACTTTGTGTCTGCTGGAGCTGCTGCTGGCGTTTCTGCTGCTTTTGGAGCACCAGTCGGTAAAAAAAAAAAAAAGCAACCTTACCAGCACACAGTACAAACACGTGCTCTGTTAGTTGTTTGATTTAGTTGTGAGAGCGGTTTAGCTGCAGTCGAACAATATGGCCGCATGCCAAAACTAAGGACAAAGAAACCTCTGAGGAAATTCCCTCTAAAGCGCTTGTTCTCCAAGCAATAGGAATGGCGAAGAAGGTTATAAGAGTGGTATGATAATTCAGAGCAGGAATTTAAGAAAAAAAATAGAGCCTTATTTCGTTAGCTAATTGGATACAGGTACAAAAACATGTTGAAAAACAAGTTTGTAATTATATTGCACTTGTATGTATCACCATCATAGACTTAGCTACAGCAGCTAAGAAGCTCATGGACTCATAATGGGCTAGTGTTGATTTGAGCAACAATTAAACCTCAATTTTTTGCCACCTATCTGGCTCCAGGTCACATTGATTTGTAATAATTTTATCATTAGAAATGATTGCATGATTTGATTATAATAACAAATGTCTACTGGTTTTCCATTGTAGTTTCATCTACTCATATTAAATTTCATTCTCTGTGGTCTTAAATTTAATTTGGTGAGCCCTTCAATCACCCAACTTACCTGACCTAGTTTGTCGATGGCTGCTGCAGCTGTGGGGGAAAAAAAGCTGCCATGTACGTATACAGAGGTGTAGAAATGGTTAAAAAGATTGCTTACAGTTCAGTTTAAGTGAACTCAGTAAATCAACCAACAGTGTGTGGAGGATGCCAGCTAGCTTGGCATTGTGGATGCTCATCATCCGATCACAGCGAATATCTAGTTCAAATTTTTTGTCTCTTTTTGGTCGACAGGCGGTGTTCTGTTCTCTCTAGAGGAGGGAGCTTCTTTCTGGAACCAGATGCTGACGTGGAGGATAGTAAGTTATTGTCCTATGTGGTCCCCATCATAAATCCATTAGTAATGATTGTGTTATGTTGTCCTTTTCACTTCTCAGCGTTCTACCTGTTTCTTTCTCATCTGCAGTTCTTTGCCTCCATGATCTCTACCTTCACCCTGAACTTCTTCCTCAGTATCTATCACAACAACCCAGGAGACCTTTCCAACCCAGGTCTCATCAACTTTGGACGCTTTGAGAATGAAGTGAGAAACTTACACACACATATCATGTATTTTCACATGTTATGTTGTTTGTTAGTCAGTGTGACATGATGTAATTTGTCTTTCTTCAGAGTGTGGCCTATAACCTTTATGAGATTCCCTTGTTCATCGCCATGGGAGCTATAGGTAAGAACTATTTAAGTCTATTCTGTTCGTCACACGCTCTTCACTTGAAACAGCCGGCTTATATGTGTGTTCATCTCTCTCCTGTGCAGGTGGATTACTAGGAGCTCTATTCAACGTTCTCAACTACTGGCTGACCATATTCAGGATCAGGTAAGATTTAGAAATGGATCAGCTTCTTGGAAGAACAAAACAAAGTGTTATTAACTCAAGGAAAAAGGTTCCAACAACAGGGTCAAGTGATCTATGAAGAATTGTTTTGTATGTGCAGTGTGCCAAGAAAAACAACACATTGTAGCACAGAGGCTTCGCTCTTGTCTGTCAAAGACAGGGCGTGGTGCAAGACAAGAAAGTTTTCAGATGCAAGCTTAAAGCAGATTCTCATATGACAGCATCTTGTGATTGAAGTGTTTATAAATAGTCACCGAGTAAGAACAGGTACAATTACTGACAGAGTGGTCTGGGAGGAGACTTCTGCTAATGCACCTGCACTTCCTTCTTCCTTGTTTGGAGCTGGAGGGTACATATGTGCAGATTTTGTGATAGTAGTATGACTATTATAACATTTAATAATTGAATGTTTATTATGTAGATCTATATTGTATGATTGTGGATAATCAGTACACTCTTACTATTATCTTATTATTATCAAGATGAGAAGGATTAAAAACATCTTATTGCATATTATAAAGTAACTACTAGTAAAAATAGTCCATGTCTTTTCTCATTGTGTGTTTAGGTATGACATTAAATTGTGGTGATGTGGGGAGTTTCCATATTATATTTTGGATCTGGATTTGGATTTGGCACTTTGTGAATGTATACCAGGAATACAATCCAAAGTGTTGGAGAGGAGGTCCTCTCTGAAGAGCTGGGTCTTCTGGAGGTGTTTGAAGGTATAGAGGGACGCCCCTGATCTGGTAGGAACTGGTAGGACGTTCCACCAACGGGGAACAACAGACGAGAAAAGTTGCCCTGAGCGTACAGGTGGCTGATCCAGGTGTTGTTTATTGGAGGAGGTAACATATGTCTGTGTAAGGACATTCAAGTAGGCGGGTGCAGAACAGGAGACTACTTTGTAGTCAGCATTGTATTTGAATTTAATGCGGATTGCTACAGGTAGCCAGTGGAGCTCAATGAGCAGCGGGGTAATGTGTGCCCATTTGGGTTGATTTAAGACCAGGTGTGCCGCTGTGTTCTGGACCATCTGGAGAGGTTTCACTGTGCAGGCTGGGAGGCCCGTCAGGAGGGCGTTACAGTAATCGAAGACATAGACATAAATATAATATACATAATTATGTATAAAAACAAAACAAACACCTGTCACAGAAGATTTACAGTGGCTATGAAGTTTATAACTGGCTATAAATAAAATGGCATTCATGTCCTGATTATCTGGAATTTTCTCAGTACATAATATTCAGTACCTGTCTGGGCCGTACTGCTTCTAAAAATACTCATCCGTCATCTGACGCAGTGAGTTTGTGTTACATTTCGTAGCAGTAATTGAGTCCTCTTGACATTTATGCAGCCACATTGCCTGAAGGCACAAAATGGCAGAGAAGCTTTTTTCTCAGCGGTTTTCATTGCACTCACACAGTAACCTCGTCACTTTGGAAAGTCCAAACTGAGGCGGACAGGAAGTCAACATTTTGGAAGGTTCTGGTTCATTAAAGCCATTAAAGATTTCAACTCTGTGTGTGTGTTTATGTGTGCGACAGGTATGTCCATCGCCCTTGTTTGCAAGTGATGGAGGCCATGTTGGTTGCTGCGGTGACTGCGACAGTGTCATTCACCATGATCTACTTCTCTAATGACTGTCAGCCTCTGGGGCCAGAGCACACTGAGGAGTACCCACTGCAGGTATACAAACACACACCTTTTGACATTCGTCACCTATGTCAGCTGTCTGAAAACAAACTCTTGCCGACTTTTCTTGGTTTAAATGACGACGTGTAATAAAGGTAAGACTCGGGAGGCCAGTTACATTGTATCACAACAAGTCATGCATGATTACGGTTTTAAAACGAACACACTAACGTGTGTGATGACCAACGGATGAGCTCTCACTTTCTCACAGTGAATCTAAGTACTTCCTTTTTTACCACACAGTAGACTTTCAGTTCAATAAGCTTTACCACTATTGGTATCTACAGTATTGCCAAATATTCTGGTTAAAAAATTTTTTTTTTAGCAAGAATTGTGTGGCAGCAAGTTGAATTCTTAGAATCAAAAAAAACTCTTTATACTCCTGCAGATGTGCACTTTGCATTTTAAGTTTTTACAACTACTTTTTTGTTATAGAAAAATGTATAATATACATATAAACACATAATTTATGGATCTAAGAAGAGGATATTTTTGACATTCATTGTCCATAGAGGGCAGCTTCCGTGATCCCCTGATTTTTTTTTTCTTTAGTGTCACCAAATTATGTTCACATTTTGTGTTTTTGAGTGACATGACTCATTGGATTGGATTGGATTGATTGCCAATAAATTTGGTCCGCACATTCATCTTCCCTGCTGGATGAACTGTAATAACGTTGCTGACTCCTTGATCTTTCATCGAGCGAAACTTCAACAGCCTCAGCTGTACTGTACTGTGTTTGGTGCTAATTAGCAACACGCTCACTTAAAATGATGAACACAGTAAACATTATTCGCTGCAGCGACCTAGGTTCTTTGCTGCATGTCATCCTGTCTCTCTCTCACCTGAATTTGCTGTCTACCTCTCCAGCTGTATTAAAAAAAAAAGCATTGCTGTGCCAAAGTACAGCCTCACAGAGCTGCCTTAGTTCAAATAATATCAGAATTGCTAGACAGATTTAAATATTTAGTACCACATCTTGGGTAACTCACCTTTTATTTGACAGATTTGATTATGGAGAGATGAGAGCGACTTGAAAAAGAAAACAATTCACACTCAGGGCATTATGTTTTAAATTTTCAACACCAAATGTGGATGACAGTCCTTCTCTGTCCTAACCCCTTCGTTTTAAAATTGTATGTCAGCTGGTAGATGTAAAAGCTTCAACAAAGGACACAAAAGGAGGATGGCTCTTTGTGTTTCCTCTTCTTTCTCTTGTTGTCTCACTATTGTCATTTTCTGTCTCTCGAAGTTGTTCTGTGCAGATGGGGAGTATAACTCCATGGCAACGGCCTTCTTCAACACTCCTGAGAGAAGTGTTCGCAGTCTCTTCCACAACCAGCCAGGTAAAGTCGACAGCTACGTACAAACATGTGCGCAGCTATTGTTTCTTATTTTGTATACAGGCCAAAGTGAAAACACATTACTTATGTCACCAGTCATTCCTTTCTTTCTTAAAGGAACCTACAATCCCTTGACGCTGGGTTTGTTCACTCTGACTTATTTCTTCCTGGCGTGTTGGACCTATGGCCTGGCGGTGTCTGCTGGAGTCTTCATCCCATCTCTGCTAATAGGAGCCGCCTGGGGAAGATTGTTTGGAATACTGCTAGCCTCCATCACCACCACTGGCTCGGTTAGTGTGTGTGCATCACACGTCATTCAGTGAGGACAAGATGACACCTTTCAGTTCCTGTACTGAGAAACGGACCATATGTGTGGTTTCTCAAGATTTCCCATAACCCTTTTAGTGCTGTTGCTTTGTGTGAATTTCTTTCTGAGTACATTCAAACATGTTGAAATGAACATTGAAGATTTGAAGTGGATTTTCCTTAATGAAATGCTGAACTGTTTGACTTTGCCGTGTGTGTTTTGTTAGACCTGGGCTGTCCCTGGTAAATATGCCCTGATGGGAGCTGCAGCTCAGTTAGGTGAGTAACGTTAACCCTGACCTTGTTAGTGCTCTTTTGGTTTTAGTGCTTAACGGGAAGTAAGAACCAGATTGGAAACATATTGTTATGACCAATCATGCTGACACATGCACAGCTTCATGAAAACTCTAGTCTCCAGCAGACTGTCACCTAATTTTTTTAAATAATCCATCTCTACAGGTGGCATCGTGAGGATGACTCTCAGTTTGACTGTCATCATGGTGGAGGCTACAGGAAACATCACATACGGCCTTCCCATCATGCTCGTCCTTATGACTTCCAAGATAGTAGGAGACTATTTTGTAGAGGTGAGTTAAGTACGGACACACTGTTCCTGCCTCAGTCTGTGATGTTATAAATCTACTTTATAGTATCCCTCAACAAAGAGTTTAATACAGAAAGAAGCCAACAAACTCACTGCTTTCCATGTGCAGAGTGTGTGGGCATAATGTAGTTGCATCCAAAAACCTTAATAACACACCGATTTTCAGCAGATTTTGACTATGTAACACTAGAAAAGTACAGATTTAAAGTCAGCACAAAAATGTTTGATTTTTATGAGTGTGTCCTTGAAGAACATTATTGTCCCACAATACCACCCACAGAGGAAATGGAGGAGAAGGAGGCACAGCTAAAAAATAATAAAATAAATTGCTGGTAGTGCTGAAATGGCTCCGAAACAAACAAAAGAAGTCAAACTATATTTCTCTCTGTGTAAAGTTTGTTTCTTTCTCCTGTTTCAGGGTCTCTATGATATCCACATCAAGCTGCAGAGCGTTCCCTTCCTGCACTGGGAGGCTCCTGCCACCTCCCACTGGCTGACCGCCAGGTAAAGTCACTTCTGTTTGTTGATGACTGAGTGAAACTCACTGATTGAAACTGATTTTATATTTTTGACTTTCTCACTCTCTCATTACATCCAGAGAGGTGATGAGTTCTCCGGTCACCTGTTTGAACAGGATAGAGAAGGTGGGAACCATCGTGGACATTCTTAGTAACACATCTACCAATCACAACGGCTTCCCAGTCGTCATACAAGTTGCTGGCAATGATGAGGTACTGTATGAAGGCTTGAGTTCTGTCTTTTAATTGGATAAAATGTGCCCACCAAATGCTACATTGAAAAATTGGGTTTTTAGGGTTTAAAGGGTAAACCTAATGTAAAACACAGAAACTCTGATTCATCTTGTTCCTGACAATGTGAGGTTAAGTTGAGGTCTTCTATTGCAGGTGAAATGGAGTTAGTCAATGGAGAATAATGTACAGATATCAGTGGAGAACATCAACAGTAAATGCAGTTTTCTTGAGATGCCATTTTTTAACCAACAATCGTCAGTTGTTCAGGGAGAAATCTTTTGAAAAATGATGCAAATACAGCAGCAAATTATAGATCCATGATGAAATACTGTACCAAAATTTTTGACTTGAGGTTAAACTTAAATGTGAATAGAAACCGTTCTGTTCTCCTCTCCCGTTCAGCCAGCGAAGCTCTGCGGCCTCATCCTTCGCTCTCAGCTCATTGTTCTTCTCAAACACAAGGTAACAGTGGCGATGGGGGGTGGAAAAAGAGGTTTATTTTCAGATACATCACCGGTGTGATAGTTGAATCAGTCACTGTTTGTCCTTTGCTCTGTCCTACCAGGTGTTTGTGGAGTTGGCTCGGTCCCGGCTGACTCATAGGAAGCTCCAGCTGAAGGACTTTAGGGACGCCTATCCTCGCTTCCCCCCGATCCAGAGCATCCACGTCTCCCAGGACGAGAGGGAGTGTATGATGGACCTGATGGAGTTCATGAACGCAACACCTTACACTGTACCACAGGTAACACAGAGACATATCCGACTGCTCTGTTGTTTTTCTTACTGGTATAATTGTATTCATTCAGTCTAGTTTGGTTTGGTGAGTTTTTTAGAGATGAAATGAAAGAAGTTCAGTTTAAATGAGGTGGTTTGTTTGCAGGAAACATCTCTGCCTCGTGTGTTTAAGCTGTTCAGAGCACTGGGACTAAGACACCTGGTGGTGGTGGATGATGAGAACAGGGTAAGAGTGTGTGTTTGTGTTTCTGTGAATGTGTATGATCAGATTATTTAATGATCACAGTCTTGTTGCTGAATGCCACAATGATGATCTGTGCAGGTGGTTGGACTGGTGACCAGGAAAGACTTGGCCAGGTATCACCTCGGCAAACACGGTCTGGAGGAACTTCAGCTGGCCCAGACATAGTACACACACACACACAAACACACACATATACACAAACCCCTGAACTATGACCACGTGTTGCCTCATTAGCTGTCAACCTCCAGCTATGCAGCCTAAAAGGACACCATCAAGGACCAACAAGAGGCTTCTGTTATTCTTTAAAGACAAAATGATCACCATGACGACACAATGAAACCCCACCTACAGGTCAAAACAAAAAGACTCCTTTTAAATGTCAAACTGTCAAACAAAATAAGGCTTGTAACGCACAAACTCCATCTGGTAAATCTGTCTGTGTTTTACTTTGAAAGGATCCCGAGTTCTTGACTTCCATTATCATTAACGCTGCTGCGCTGAAGCATCAAATGGTACCTAAGCACCGGGCTTTGGTAGATTGTTTACTCTCTAGTTGTATGGGGGTCAAAAAAGGCATAACGACAGGATCTTTTCAAAATAAAGCAGCCACTTTGCCAGCAGGAAGAGAGGAAGAATCAGTTTGATGTGTGTCTGTTCTCAGTCTTATTCTGCTTCCTCAACATCAAGTAAACAGTATGTTAATTCCCCTTATGAAGGAATGTTTTAATAATGTGGCGATACATTATTAATCAGTCATAACATCGATTACATTTTTAAATAATTCAAATAGATGCTTTATTTGTCTTGCTATTGAACCAAACGAGACATTTTAAGTTTAGTGGTTTGCTTTGCTATTTTGAGTGAGTCTGGACATAACATCAACAACTTCACTGACTATTTGAGGTCTTTAGCGATGTTAGAAAAGTTAGTATTTTCCATTATCGTGTAGTTTTGCACTGTGTGAATTCTGTTATTTATTGTTGATGTTAACCACTTGTTTTAATTTAAAGTTTGTGGTTTGAGTTCCACATTTTCCATAACTCAAAAAACACTTTTCACAAGTGCAGTTTGAAGAGTGGAGACGAGGCTTGGATTTTTTTGGTTGTAAAGATGCATTGAGGCAGCAAGAGATATCTGCTCTTATGGATTGATACTCAGAGGTACGAACATAATTATTCACACCTCCAAATGTTTGCACTTTGAACTACTACTGAAAAAAGTCTCTGTTGAGAAATACCCACAAGTGTCCCTCCTGAAGCTCTATATGAATGTAAACTATTTTTACCACCTACCTTCTGTTTAAACCGATCAATGTGTTCCTGTCCAGTCAGGATATCACATAAAACACAGATTCTCTGATTTATAATTATTTTATTTTGTCAGTTTGTCAATCCAACATTTCTTCAACCATCAGTGTTTTTTTCTTTCTTTGTGCATTTCATTGGTTTTACTCTTTGATTTTTGTCTCTTTTTTTGGTCTTTGTTTTGTTGTACAGTTCTAGATGTTAAAATATAGACTGTGCTCGATTTTATAACCACTGGATAAACCTTTTGTGAATTAATAAAGTTGAAATTTATCTATTGTTACATGATTTGTCTGTTTTTAATCAGTGGACAGTGTATGTGCGACGTTGGCAGTCCTGTCTCTTCCCTCCCAGCTAATCTAGAAATCTGCAAAGACGTGGATCATCATTGAACCGAATGAAGCTTGGGTGCTCGAACAATCAATCAAAGCAGCCATGCTGTTAATTCTGCATAACTTTAAGCCGTAATATAATTTGAACAGGTGAGTTCTTTAAAGATTCACCCTCAGTACAGTTGTCATGAATGGGGAAATTAGCTATAGAGACCAAAACTGTTTTTTGTACCAGACTGTAAACATGTTTATTTCTGCTGTGATTTTGGACATTTTAACATGGGGGCTTATGGAGATTGACTCGTTCTGCAGCCAACCCCATGGAGGTTGCTGCTTGGTCCTCTTCCACAGAGTTGAACCACCATGTTGCTTCAGTAGCTGATAACGGACAAACTATATAAACAACTGGGCAGTGTCTCTGGATTAAATACATCATCAAAACATAACCGTAGATAAAATTCTGGGAGCTGAAACACTGAGGAACATGTAATCTTACTGGCAGCCCACAGTGGTAATAGTACATCATATTGCAAACATTGCAACCTAAATTCATCATCAGCATAATCTATAACAAAAAATATAAGAGCACCGTAAATCATTTCAGTGACACACACAGTCACATCTACAATGCCCTCATATACCACTTTCCTGTCTCCACTAGATGTCAGTAAAAGGCCATTTGATAACACTTGCTAATTGGACTTCTCCATTAAGATTATGTCATTGGCAGAAATCAGCTGTTCCTGTTCTGATTGCATGAACAGCAACCATGTTTGATATGTACTGTAAATCTCACACACACTGAAAGCAGCTTTCATCTAGCAAAGTTATGACTCACTAGTTTTTGCTCATAAGATTGAGATAAGATTATGTACCAAAAGGCAATCAGAGAGCAGAGGTCATCATTGAATAGGTCTTGTTTTTACTCCTTGGTAGGCTCGAAATAACTGTTTGCAGTGACGATGTGCCTTTCTCAGCTATAAAAAAAACTTTAGGTATTCATTAGAAAAAGGCAGCAGTAATGGCAAATACACATGATTTGTAGTTCTGTTTCTTGTCTCAGTCCACTATATCATTTCTTCATAAGACCTGGAGGCAGAAACCTCACTGTCTTCACTGACCTCCAGCATTAATAGCAGAGCTTCGAGTGGTTTTCAGCTGAACCTCATGTCAGGTCGACTTGAAATTCATGTTTGGGTCTTGTTTACCCTTTGGGCTCGCAAATAGATTTTTATTCTTAAGTATATATATATATATATATATATATATATATATATACTTATTTCTACAGGCTGCACTGTCCCAGTTTGTATGCAATATGGTGTTATATGTACTTAAATGCTCTAAAATATTTTCATGTCCTCTGCTTTTACAATTTTTGCATGATATTAGCTCATGGCTGTTTAAATTTTTGGCATGGTGTTGACTGAATTTCACAGTCATGTTGGAAGCTATGGTTTGGGAAGCTCATGAATTTAATTAAATGAGATGTGTTTTATAATATTTTGTATATTTATATGAATGAGGGTCGACTAAATATTTGTCTCTACTTCCCCCTTGTTGCTTAAATCTCGACTCTGAAAGAGGTTATCATAGCTTTTTGTGCTTTGTGGTTTTCTGTGCTTGTAGTTGAGAAATATGCAAAAAATGAACATATGAAATCATCCTGTCCAGTGTGTTTTATGGCTTCCTCAGAGTATTAAAGTCCTCTGTCAGTGTGACAAATAAACTGCGAGACCAAAGACCAAATTCTGTGAAGAGTTTCTCACATTCATCCGAAAAGGTAAAATATCTATTTTAATTGTTGATATGCAATTTGTTTATTTAAAAGTGCTTACATTAGCTAATTTCAGGCTTATATCACTCTAAATAGTTTTTGAACAGTTTTTTGATGAAACAAGCTTAAACTTAAAGAGACCTCACCTTTTGGATGTTATGACACTATATAGATTAAATGGTTTGTTTTTTAAATAAAATAATCAGTTAATAGTACTTAAAATAATTGTTGGATGCAGCACTAATCCAGACATTTGTCCTTGAATGATGTATAATATATTTAAAACATGTTTATGTGTAAGTTAACTTTAATGTATATACTTTAATGATATTAATGAAATCTGCATTGTTTATCCTAATATAGATTACTGTACAGTCTGGTGTTGTGTCCTATTATTGCTAACACTAGCCTCTGAAACTCCTCTTCTGCCTTTGATAAATTCGTTCGCATAATATTCCCTCATCACCTGACAAATAAAATCCTTTACTCATTCCTTCGTCCCCCGAGAAACTTGATTTCCACCCGATTCCCTCCATACTTATTCAATCATCGCTTGACAAACACCTTTGTATTTATTCATTCCTTGTTGCCCAGCGACTTCCTTTACTACATCCAGTTATTATTCATTCTCTCAGACAATTAGCATCTGGATTATTCAGTCATTTTCAGTCTGACTAAATCAGGCAGTTATGGTTGAATGAGCTCCAAATGAGTCTGGTTATTCTTTCAACACTAAGAGAGATAAATGCAAATGCTCCCCACCCAATATGCTGTCTGAAAACCATTTAGACACTGCTTATACGCACACCCCGAGTGTATAGCTTACATACTGTATCTATGTGTGAGAGAAAAAGCAATTACCAGAGCTCATGTACCCACAGCTTAATGGAATAACTTGCCAAATCAATGCAGATTACACTCGCGAATCCATGTGATACCAGTCTGTAATTCAATATAAGGTGTGTTACTGTATGATAATTGTTTTTCATCAGTCGTCAGCACTATCCGTGCACCTTATCGAGATGATAAAATAACTTAAGACTGTGAAACAGCGAGAGAGATAACCAAGACTATTTGTTCTCCTAGTACCCAGGGCAGTGGTTAGATAACATGAGCTTTAAATGAGCTTTAAAGGTCCAGTGTGTAATATTTAGGGGATTTTTCATTACTGTATAATCACCTGAAAGTAAGAATCGTTGTGTTTTTGTTACCTTAGAATGAATCTATCTACAGACACTGTGTGGTCCTCTTCCGCCATGTTGAACCTTAATGTTTCTACAGTAGCCCAGAACAGACAAATTTAACACTTAACACTGATTTGAGGGGTATTCAGGTGGTTGCAATCTGCAGCCACACCACTAGATGGTACTTAATCCTACACACTTTACCTCGACTGTCCAGTGACGGCAAGAAGATCCGGTAGTCCCGCTTTTTCCGCTTCCCGGCTTAAATGAGAAAGATGTGAATCATTGGTGGACCTCAGGTGTGCTGAATGATGCCTGGGTGCTTAAACAATCCAACTGTAACGGCACATAACCTTAATATAATTTGAACAGGTGAGTTCTATAAAAATTCACCCTCAGTACAGTTGTCACAAACAGGGATATTAGCTATGGAGACCAAAACTGTTTTCTGTACCAGGCTGTAAACATGTTTATTTCTGCTGTGAAGTTGGACATTTTAACATGGGGACTTATGGAGATTGACTTGTTTTGTAGCCAGCCTCAAGTGGACGTTTATGGAACTACAATTTCGCATTGGCTTCATTTCACAGCCACAGAGGTTGCTGCTTGGATATAACATGTTAATTCAGACAGAGCCAGGCTAGCTGTTTCCCTCTATTTCCAGTTGTTATACTAAGCTAATCTAACCAAATGTAGCTTCATATATAAAATACAGACATGTGTGGTATCTATCTTTTCGTCTCACTCTCAACAAGATATTTCCCAAAATATTGCTTTAATTTCGATTGTTAGATGCCATTTATTTGATTGCTTTAGTTTACGGTGTTGTCAGCTCCATTTTTTCAAAGTAGTTGCTCTGTATTTGTAGATGAGTGATGGTTCTGTTGAGGGTTGAGCTACTGACTTCCCATTATAGAGATAATACCTCAGCGCAGCAGGTCCTTGGCCGGTGCCTGCTGAGCATTTTATCAGGTTTTTTTCCTGTTTGAGTAAAATGATGTGGGTCTGCATGGCTGAACCCTGGGGGGCTCCTTATGCCGAGAAACTCTTTATGACACCTTCCATGACTACCTTGTTCAAGCACACATTTTATAGATGCCACTCATTCCACTGGGGACCACTGCCGCTGCTGATTTATATTACCATAAAGCAATATGAGTATAATGGCTTTATAGCACTGCTTGCTTTAGGACAGACAGGAGAAAGACCCAGTGCTGACACCGACAGGGGTGATTGGTAGGACAAGTCAACGATATTAAATCAGTCGTTAACCATTTAAAAATGATGGATTTGTACAATGAGTCTCAAGATTTCTGCCAGTTTGAGGGAATTTTTTTATAGACTCTTGTCAAAGATGCTTATATTTTTTATAAAGTGATCCTCTTTTGAGTAATCTCTGTTAGTCATGATTTGATTGTGTAGTGGCTGAAAGCACTGTGACCTGTCTATAAAGACCTCCAGCTGTGCTTCACATTAATGACCCAGCCTGCAGAGCAGGTGATGTCAGGATGACCTGAAATTCGTGTTCGGGTCTCATTTAGGCTCACATACAGATTCAGTTGTGATGAACTGCTGACTTATCCAGGGTGTACCTCAAAATACATTATGACGAAATGAACTAAGACTGTTATTATAGGTGAAATGTAATAGGATGTTAGTTTTTTAAGCAAAAATACAGGAAGTGTACAAATTAAATGCTCTAAATTTGTATATTTAAAGGGAAACTCTCCTTCAGGGTGGTATCATGACAGCATAGATGAGAGCGGTTATTCAAAAAAAAAAAGGAAAAGAAAATATGTCATGTTGAAAGTTGCCAAGCTATCATTGTATTTTCCATAACTGATTATCCTTATCAGGGTCGCAGAGGGCTAGAGCCGATCCCAGCGGACATTGAGCAAGAGTCGCCAGTTCATCACAGGGCTGACAAAGAACCATTCACACCTATGGGTTATTTAGAGACACAGATTAACCTAAAAACCTGTTAATGTTTTTGAACTGTGGGAGGAAGCCGGAGTACCCGGAGAGAACCCACACAGAAAGGCCATAGGCGGCTGGTGGATTCGAATCAGGAACCTTCTTGTTGTGAGTGCACCACGCTGCCTTACAGCTGATATTAATAATCTTAATACAGAACAAAGGTTCTGTTAATTACTTGAGGATGTTTTCTCAGATAATGTAAAGACACTGTATCTAAAACATTTATATAATCAGCAGTGAAACATGACTCATATCTTTTATTCAAAAAGAAAGACCAGTATTGACCCAAATATATTGGTCTAGCTCAAAGCCATAAACATCCTCTCTCTCTTTCTCTCTGTTCCAATATGACTGCTTTTTGCTGGCAAGAAATCAAAAAGGAAACTATCGCCAAATTGAGTTTGGATCAAGACACAGCCTCAGCTCTGTCTCTCCTCTGTGTTTTTTATTTTATTTTATCTTATTTTATTTTATTTTATTTATTTTTATCTCTGCTTGCTCTTACTTCCTTCCCTCTCTCATTTTCTTTCCAACCACACGATCCGACATCCCTCATTTATCAAACTGGCTCGTTTCACCAATAAAAACCTGCCCTTTCTCAGTCAGTTTCTTGAGTTTAATCATTAAACGTAACGTGACAAATCAAATCTGGGTAAGTTTACAGTCGATATGTGGAATTTGTCCTTGTATGTCAGGTACTTCATGCATATATTTAGAAGAATTGTATTGAAATCCCACTTTATTCCTACTAACTACTCATTTCTGCATGTTTTAGGTAAATGTATATGTGTGGATGTAACATAACATGATGCTAAGGTTTGCCAGAGTCTAAGAGAGTGAGAGACAGAAGGAGAGAAGTTGTCTCTCATAACATGATAGCTGAACAACCACTGAATGACAAGGTGTGTGTGTGTGTGTGCAGACGTGTGTGAAGGTAGTGTGTCTGATTGTCAAGTGGGAAGAAGAAGCAACCCCCCGTTTGTATTCTATACTACAGCCTCCCTCATTGCTCCAGGGATGTCAGAAGAGAGGAGAGGAGAGGGAAAAAAAAGACAAAATGATGATGGAGAAAAAAGATAGAGTATAAAAGAGAGACAGAGAGTCATGATTGAAGCATACTGCTGACAGGGTGTGGTCACTAAAAAACAGAGGGAGATAAAGAAGAAGGGGTGGGGTTAAGATAAATAGAGACACAGAAAAGAGAGAGAGAGAGATGGCGTGACACAGTGATGAATAGGTGGAGGGAGAGAGTGGACACCACATGTGAATTCATAAAAAGTGATGAAAAATGAAGAGGGAAATAAAAGCATGAAAGAGTTGAAGAGTGCGTGAGATGGAATGAGGTGAGGGGAGGCGAGGAAGAGTGAATGAGGGAGGGGGTAAAGGATGAGCTCATTGCAGTCTCTGGGCTGATGACACGAGGAGGAGGAAGGAGGGAGGAGGAAGGGAGGCAGGGAGAGGAGAGGAGGGGGGAGGGGTTTTGCTGCTCGTCCGCGAATCGATAGCCAACGTCTGAGTACCACACACACATACACGAACACACACACACGCACACACACATGCTGCTGCAGACACTCTACCGGCTAAACCAACGTCTGCCTGCCACTGTTAGCTCCCAGCATCCTCTCTGCTGCATGCAAGTTAGCAGACAGTTAGCTATTTTAGCATTTAGATTTCTTCCCTTCTTGCTCTAGTTTACAAAAGAGAGGAAGAAGAAGAAGGAGAAGGAGAAGAGGAGGAAGAGTAAAAAGCCGGCTGCTTCTTGTGTCTGCTGCCTCTCCCTCACCCACCCCTCCCTCCATCCTCTCTCTCTCTCTCTGTCTCTTGCTCACACACATCCCCATCACATCCACACCCACACCCAAGGATACCCTCCCTGCCTCTCTTGTCTCTCTCACGCCAAACCTTTTCCTCAACCCCCTTCAACCCCTCACAACTACATTTTTTCTCCCCACATTTCCTCCACGGAGGAGATGCACATCTGACCAACCCTTTTTCTTTCCAATCCAAGACTTTTTGTGGATGCTCTCCTCTTTAATCCCTCCCTGCTCTGATACTTTGTCACTACCTGTGGAGGTTCCCCGGTTCTGTGGTTCTTCTTCTGCCAGCCGTCGCACAGGGTGCAGCCCCCGCAGAGAGAGGCACCATGCTGGGAGTGGACGTGTGTGAGTTTGGGGGTCAGGTGCTGGAGCTGCTGTGGCTAACTATGTGCTACAGAGGTGAGGCAATGAAGTGTGTGTGTGTGTGTGTGTGTGTGTGTGTGTGTGTGTGTGTGTGTGTGTGTGTGCTCTAGTAAATCAGTATAACTTCACTGATCCAAGTTATTACACTGTGCATGAATTATCTATTTTATGGTGTTTGTTTAACGGATTCATTAAATTATAATCGTGTGTGTGCGTGCCATATGTCTCTGTCCTGGCGTGTGTGGACATTTTTATGTCTAACATGAAACGCTGCCAAGACAAGCTAAAGGTGGCAGATCAATAGCTATTGATCACATCCTACACTCTCTCCTGTGTGTGTGTGTGCGTGCCTGTGTGTGTGTGTGTGCCTGTGTTCATCTGTGCATGTGTGCTGCCGGCTTTTGTAATTATGTTTCTGCTCACACACACACACACACGCAAAAGGGAGTGTGACCATGAGGAATGTTGGCAGAGGAGGGAGTGTGAGTGATGACACAGCGTATGCAAGAGTCAAATGATGTTACCATTGTCTGTTGTTACTTCTAACTGTATTTTTAATTTTTTTGCTTGTATTTGCAACATATTTGCAATGCACGGCAGCTCACTCCCTCTCTGTTTGTGTGTGTGTTCACACTGCAGTAATGCTGTTACAGATGGTGGAACGGTCCTGGGGTTTCCCCTCACACAGGTGTGTTTATAAAGAGTGTGTGTTTGGTGAGATAAAGAGAAAAAAAGGTAAAGTAATTGGAAAAGAAAGACACAGAAACAGAGAGGAAAGAGGCAGGACAACCACAAAGAGTGCAAACCGAAGAAAATGAGAAGCTTTTGGAAGTGAAATTTGATTTAAGATCTGAGCTGGCTGTGAATAATCTATTCCATTAACTCGATGAATTTCAAATAGCAATTTGAATTGATCGCTCTGCTCCAGTCTGGATCCACCAACCGTAGATCTTCATGTCACAGCTTTTCAGTCTGCTTCTGCTGCTCATTTATTTCTTCAGTCCCTAAAGTTCAGCTCACTTTCGAAGCACTGAATCACTCCAAATATGTCAAAATATTACAAAAAAATATATTTTCAGTGCTGTTTTTGCATAATTTTTTTTGTCAGAAACAAAATAAGAAAACAGCTTCAAGCGAGGACAAACTGTACACAGGGAATCTGTACAGGTTTCTGTGGATATGACACATCGAATCTTGTCAAAAACACTTGGCTGAGATTGGATTTTGAAAAAACGAGGAGGAGAAGATTTTTGATAGGTACGTGGGAGGTGACTGAGTGGAAGATAAACAGCGAGAGTAGGGGAGCAAAAATGACGGAGGGCGGGAGGTAGAGAGGTTTGGAGAAGAGGAGGAGGTGAAGTTATAAGGAGAGGAAGAGGAGGAGGAGGTGGAGGGATAAGATAAGTGGAAATGGTTGGAAGAAGTAGGTGGAAGATGAGAAAGAGGAGATGGGGGATAAGGAAGAAAGGAGGAGGGGGTAAACATAAAAGAAACAAAGGGAAGTGTTGGTGGTTGAGATCGACATGTTCTGTCAGCAGCTGTTTCCAGGAAAGAAGGGAGAGCAGCTCAGGATGTTTCACAGGAAAGTGTGTGTTTGTGTGTGTGTGGTGGTGGTGGTGGTGGAAGAGAGTGGGTGAGTGGGTGAGGCCCATGTGGCAGAACGCTCTTCATGAGCTATCAATCAGCAAACACCAGCGCAAGGCAGCGAGCAGCGAGCGTTCAAACAAGCTAATTGAAATCCTTTTTCTCTCCTCCTTTTTCTGCATTTTCTAACTCATCATCCCTCCCTTCCTCTCTAATCTCCTCCTTAGTCTGTCATTTTTTTATGCTTCCTCATCCTCCCTCACTTACACCTTTCTCTGTCTGTCTTCACTTCCCTCTTTTTGTCTTCCTCCCACTGTCAGATTAAATAACCTCCATACTTCACTCTCTAATCCTCTCCTCCCTCCCCTCCTCTTTACCTTAAGCTCCCTTTTTTACCTACTTACTGCAATTCAGGTCTACTCATGAACACACACTCGCTGTCAGCTTGTCAGATGTGTTTAAGAAACTGTACAGTATCTGCTTCTCACATCATCCCTCCTCCTCCTCCTCCTCCTCCTTGTCTGTCTGTCCCAGTAGTGACAAATGAGGTTGTACGGGAGAGCAGACACATACGAGACCAATCAAGTCACTCAATTAGGCAACCTGCTGTCTCAACAAGGCTGATGGAGCAGCTGAGGACATATTACTGTATGCGTGTGAAGGAGAAATATTCACAAGGGAGGAGGTTGATTAAAGGGGTGGATGTTTTGAGAGATGATGTCATGATTTTACATTCAGGCTAAGGTACAGGGGTTTGTGGGAAAGGGTTGTTAAAGGTCACTACAAAATTGAAATAATAAATAAACAATATGATTAGATAAATAAAGAACAAAACAAAAACTAATATCCTTATCTAAGAATATAAACATGTTTAAATGATGTTTTCCCACTTTCAGACTTCTGGAACCGGCAAGTTTCTGTTTCACTTCGACTCTTGATTAAATCTGCAACAGCTAGCCGGTCAATCGGTTCTGAGGTTTCCAGCAGAACACAGACAGTTAAGAAAACCTTCATAACAGCTTTCTCACCCATAACACAAAATGCAGGTACAGAGAATAAAGTTAAAGCAGCTATATGCATCAAAGCATGGTAATTTAGACAATGTGCTTCCAATAGAACTGTTAATAAATACTTATATGTGACTTGAGCGTAATACCACTGTTGTATGGACAATATGGCCTGTACATTTGTTATGATCATATAACTTATGATCAAAAACTAGCAACCAGCTAATATTACTTACTGATCCAACAGTAAGCTCAGCTCGGTGTCTGTCTTTCAGCCTTTTATTTCACCAAGCTCTCGACGAAAAGTCAGTCCCAGATTTACTCTTGTCCGGCAGTTTTTTGCTTGTTCACTCTCTCATTTTCTCTTCTTAGCTTCCTTCGTCAACGTTTTTTGCCTCTGTCATTATGTCCAGAGCAGCTGCTGAGCCTGGTTACATTGCCCGCTTCACCAGCTCCTGTTCTGGCACAACGTCAGCATTGATTGTTCCTGTTATCCTGGAGAGATGAAGAGCCTACTTTTTAGTTTTGGCCAGTATTAAATATTGGGACAGCATATGGATCATGCATTTTAACACATTTAAATCTTAGCTGACAAAGCTGAATCATACCCTAATCACTGCTGACAAGTGTAACATCACAAGTACAGCATATTTAATAGTGAAAGCATCAGTAACACTTCAGAAGCTGCAGTGTCAGTCTCTGACGCTCTCAGCAGCTGGTATCATCTGTTTGTCAAATCAGCCTTTCATCAACAAGGAAACATTAGAAATGAGAATCAAACCATTTCATGGATATCCTGACAAAGTGTTACGAGCGTCTCTGGTGTTGACAGGGTGTATGCAGGCTTACACGAAAATTTTGAAGGTGACAGATCGATTCTGGCTATGTTGTGGCAGAAAAGGCCACGCACTGACAGCCGCCTCGGAGATGGAAGTGAACCCTGCTCACATAGCCTGCTGTAATGCTGTTATGTTGGTCATTCTTCCTTGACTGCCTTTTCCCTTCATTGTGAGAGCTGTTATTGGCTTTGCACAAGCCTGAAAGATTCCTTTTCATCTTCCACTGTGTGTCCTTTAGTATATGTGTGTGTGTTTCAGTGTCCCAGAGGTCTCGTTATAGTATTAGAACAGAGCAGTGACAGCGAGCCTCTAAGGACTATAAAAAACAGCAAATCAACGCTTATGGCACACACACTCACAAACACACATAGTGAGAAAGTGTTTTCCTGACACAGTGAGCAGTTATCTGGGTTAAAGAGGGAAAGAGGAGGCAGACAGGAAGCAAATATTAAAACAGAGGAAGGCCGTTGAGACAAAGGGAGATCAGTTTAACTTCGATTATTTCAGATGAAATTAAACATTTCTCATTTAGTTTGTGAGATAATGTCCCACTTATGATGCAGTATTTTCAATAAATGTCAGAACAAATGTTTTACTTCCTTTCTTTCTTTACTACATCTCTGATGTGATGAACAGAATTGCACACACCTAAACAATTCACCTAAAGGGAATTAAGCTTTAAAATTAGATAAGAAGATCGATACCACTCCAATATCTGCAGCCAGTTAGCTTAGCTTAGCATAAAGACTGAAAACAGCTGTGAACAGCTAGCCTGGCTCTGCCCGAAGGTAACAAAATCTGCCTTAGTTAAATAGAAGATAAGATAGTGAGAAGTTAGATCTTGTTTGTTAATTCAATTTTAAAAAAGTCAATTCAAGGAACTATTTCTTGGCTCCAAGCTGTTGCTGGGCAACCAGCAGAAACTGCAGGAAGCTACGGCCACAAACAGCCACATGCAACATTTGTTATGTCATTTTTTTAAATGAACTAAATAAATAAGATGTAATGTGTTACTGAGTGAGTTTTTGTCACATTTGGACATAGCCAGGCTAACTGTTTCCCCCTGTTTCCAGTCTTTGTAAGACTTTCTAAGCTAAGCTAACCATAAGTTCGTATTTACCATACAAACATGACAGTATCTTACTTTTATCATCTATTTCTTGGCAAAAAGAGTACAAAAGATTTAGAAATGAAGAAACTGCTGGCCACACAATAAAACTGGACCAACTTAAAACTGTTTTGTAGATATATTTTTTATCAGTTATCCGTTAACGTTGATTTATTTAACAACTTGAAATTTCTTTTTTGGTGTCCACAAAACTGAACTATTACATTTACAATGAGATCTTTCTTCAAAATGTTTGTTTGTCTTTGTTACTGTAAAGAATTTTACCAAACTTGCAAACTGTATCCAGGTTCAGTAACATTCTGGATACAGACATTTGTGAAAGGTTTGTGTCAACAAAGCTAATAGAAGAACATGTTCAGTGAGTGTGTGTGTGTGTGTGTGTGTGTTTGAGGTCTCATGTGAGCAGTCCTCTCTGAAACCTTCTTCCCCTTAAGCCACCTCTACCCTGCCAAATAGACTGCTATGTTGATTTTCACTAAGCATGTTGGTTTAGCTGTAGCTATCAACACATAAACATTGAGTCTGTGTCTTGTGGTTGCACATACTGACTGTGGATCCTCTGTCTTAGTGCAAAAATTACTGATTTAGCAACAGGGTTAACCATGATCCAAATAAATGTAAAAAACTATACATTTTCTGAAGATTTCAGTCAAGGGGTACGGTCGAATAGTCAAAAAAAATTAGCTCCTAACTCCTTCCCTAACCACTTTTCCTTGACCTCGATAGAAAACGTCACGAGGTCAAGGAAAGTGCGCTTACACTTAGACTACGTCATTATGCGACGGCGAATGTTATTAACGTGAACGCAGCTCCACAGTCAAAACCGAACACACTTGATGATCAAAGTTTTTACATAACACGTTCATATTCACACGCTCTCTCTGCTGCAGGCTGCATCACACTGTTTAAATACATTAATGTTTTCTCAGTGTATCCTAGTCTAAAGGAGATAATAAAGGAAGCATTGAAGCTCCTTTCCTTAACAGTTAGAGAATTCGAACAGCTCTTATCATGGCGGCTACGTTAATACTTCCGGGTCATTTCACTCAGGTAGGAAGGTTCCTAAGCAAATTTGACTATTCGACCGCACCCAAGGATTTGCAGAGAAACACTGTTATTTTTCCGTATTTTTCGGACTATAAGTCGCACTTTTTTCATGGTTTGGCTAGTCCTGCGACTTATACTCAGGTGCGACTTATATATTAAAATATATAATTTCACATGTTCGTTATTTTCACACTGACAGCCGCGAGGGCGCTCTAGGCTTGTGTGCCAGTATCTGCTACTCCTATTAATCCCGTACCACTGAAAGACAACTGAGAAAGACTGATCACAAATGCCCCAAAAAAGAAAATCCTATTCTGCAGATTACAAGCTGCAAGTAGTGAAATATGCAGCCGAAAACGGTAATCGAGCAGCAGAAAGAAAGTTTGGAGTGAACGAGAAACTTGCGAGGAACTGGCGAAAAGCGGAGGGTCTTCTAACTGCAATGAAGAAAACAAAAAAAGCTAATCGTGGGCTAAAACCTAGATGGCCACAGCTAGAGGAACGAGTTCGCAAATGGGTGCTTGAACAACGTGCTGCCGGGAGAGACTTGTCGACGGTGCAGTTACGTCTCCACGCACAGGTAGTTGCCAAGGCGATGGATATAAATGACTTTGCGGGAGGATCTTCTTGGTGTTACCGCTTCATGCAACGCAGCCATCTCTCTATCAGAGCACAGACAACGATGTCCCAAAAACTGCCGGCAGACTTCCAAGCCAAGGACGACAGTTTACGTGAGTTTGTTGAAAAGCAAGTAATTGAGAACAACGTGACACCGAATCATATTATTAACATGGACGAGGTCCCCCTCACGTTTGGCTTCCCCATTCCCGGATTTTTTAAGATAAATTTCCCCCCAAAAATGCGATTTATAGTCCAGTGCGACTTATATATGTTTTTTTCTTATTCATTATGCATTTTTTGGCTGGTGCGACTTATACTCCGGAGCGACTTACTGTAATACGGTATTCCAATTAAGCAGCTTCAAAAAAGTGTCAATACATCAGGGCACACCGATACATACACATTCACACACTGATGTCATAGGCATCAGGGTTCAATATCTTGCTCAAGGACACTTCGACTGGGCTCAGGGCAACCAGTAGACATTAAAAGAACACACAACTTAAAAGAACAGTTTGGTTGTTCATTTAATGTTAAAATTTTACAGAGAACAACAAAAAAAACAAAAACAAAACAGAAAACAACTGTAATAATTCAGAGTTATTATCCATAAATAAGGTTACAGAGTTTGAATGTAAAGGTACACATTGATGGATTTACCTTTAAAATTTCAGAAATAACTGTATTAGTATTTTTCAAAGGTGTCTTGAAAGTATCTTTAGTCCCCAGTAGCATCACCCTTTAGACACACGTCTCTTCTCGGGTTTCTTTTGTGTAAAAAAAGAAAAAAAGAGTGCTGATTTACTGATTTACACTTGTAGTGCATATTTTATAGCAGGCGTGTGTGTAATGATGCAGAAGATGCTTTCAAAGCTACTGGGGTAATGAGGCAGTTTTACGGGCATCAAAGAAAATCCACCAGTTAATATCACATCACAGATGGGTGGGGGGGGGTGAACAGACCACACACATGTCCACACATGTACAAGAACAAACACACACATGCACACACACACTTCTGGCTTTTTGCTAGTGTTAGCTTGTTTCTAACACCATGAGTCACACAATATGGAGGGTTTTAGCCCTGCATGTTTAAGGCTTAATTCAGCTGCCTTTTCCTCTTCTCCTCTTCCTTTGGTAACTGATATTAAAAAGCAAAGATTTTAGAAAAACACCACTAAGGTCAGTTCGCTCTCATAAAACTTTTTAAAATAATAATAAAAATACTTAGGTGCTCCATTGATGTTATCATCAGTGTTGTAGTCAAGACCACCTAAACTGAGACCAAGCCATGGTCAAGACCAGAGTGTATAAGACCAACCACATAACCAAGACTTTGAGTGGTTGAGTCCAAGTCAAGACCAAGACTAGAGAGTATATAGCCTACTTAGGTAGCTAATATTCATCAAATCTCTTTGGGTGAGGCTATCACAGTAAGTGTTTTATTGCAGGATTTACAGACATATTCTTTTCAATGGTGTTTTGCACATGAACTCTTTAGGGTTTAGGAAGTCAAATATTATTACAGAATATTTGGCTGAGATCTTCTCAGAACAACCACAGCTTCTTCTCAGTGTCCATCATATCAGATAAATTGGTACAGAGACTCTGTAAATGATGTTAAAACAAACGAGAAATCTTTTCTGAGGTTGAAAGGTTTCTACTACCACACACTACAACTTTAAAAGAAATCCATATTAAAACACAAAGACAGTGTCTCTGTGGACCGAACCCTGCCTTTTCAGATAAATGTTAATTGATACGCTTTCTGTGACAGGTCAGCAGTCTTGAGATCAAAGAGGAGCTCTCAGATGTCACAGAGGAAACTTGTTTTAATAGCAGCTCAGAAACACGCTTTAACGCAGCGATGTGTGTACATGTGTGCACATGCACGCTCTTGTGGAGGCAGGCCGCAGAGTTTGATATGTAAATAAAGCTAGGTGAATTATTTATGAAGTCATGTACCATATCTGACATTTTGTAGAGTTTATGGTGTGTGCAGAAGGGAGAAAAAGAAATCTGAATGAGATCTTTGTGTTAATATTTCAAACCAGCTGTGATCTCTTTCAATAAGCCAATATTTGATCTTTTTTTGCCTTTCAGTGTTGTGCCAAACTTCTGTTTCTATTCTCTGTTATACATATAATATGCAAATTCAAAATGTTTGGTTAATTTATGGCTTTTCACATTATAGGATCGTTAATATCAATATCAATATTTATTGTTCTAAACAACATTTAGAAGGTCTCTTTAAATGTGAAAGAAACTTGTGTTCATTTTATGACCACCTTATTTGTTACTATAATAGTAGGGTTTCCAATATAGATGGGACAAATGGATAAATAATCTGCGTGGAGGCATTTAAATATGTATATTTTTTTCCATCAACTGTCCTGCTATACGGACAAGTCATAAATCTGTAAATCATCCAGCAATTTATTTAGATTTAAAGGATAAAAAGATCACCTTTAAGGTCCTGTTTGTAGGATTTAGTAGCACCTTGCAGTGGGGATGCTGATTGCAATCCCCTCCCCTCACTCCCTCCTTCTTAGTATGGAAGAAAAACTGCACTAGCTCTGAAGGTGTGACAAACATGAAAGGTGCATCTAGAGCCAGTGTTAGTTTGTCTGTTCTGAGCTTCTGTAGAAACATGGTGGTTCAACATGGCGGACTCTGTGGAAGATGGTGTCTGTTGGCGTAAAAAGCTCATTCAAAGGTAAAAAACTGGTGATTATACACAGGTGATTTTCATGGCTAATGAAAACATAGCTATTATATTCAGTTTATATCATATTCTGTAAATAAATCCCTGTAAATCTTACACACTGGACCTTTAAGTAATGACAACTGCAGTAGTGGTCCATGCTAACAGTTTACCAACTGTGTTAAGTGATGGTAGATTAGCTTTATCTCAAATATGAGATGACTTTACTGTATTATAAAAACAATCTCTGCACTTTGGCTAAATATTGATTTAAGGAAAACTACAACCAAGGGATTATAACATCCAAGAACACCGTTCCTTTAAATATAGATCTATTGATATGAACGTGTGCACTGTGTGGTGTGTGTGTGTGTGTGTGTGTGCAGGATGTATTAAAACTGATATGCCACGGATCTCTCTTGTTGCAAGTAAAAATAAAATGCTCCACTGTGTATATTCAGTCATATAAAACAGATCCACAGCAAAGGTGATGTCACTGCAAGGGGAGTTGAAAGGGTTGCCATGGTGACGGGCGAAGGCAGCCGTGTTTGGTCATGACTGGGTGGGGTGCTGCTACAAACACACAGATGAGTGCATGGGTGCACGTGTGTGTGTGTGTGTGTGTGTGTGTGTGTGTGTGTGTGTGTGTGTGTGTGTGTGTGTGTGTGTGTGTTGACACTTGTCATTACTGCATGTCTCAGTTTAATGGGTTTGATTTCCACTAATGTTTACAGAATCTGTAACACTGTGACTGCGCATTTATATGTGTTTGGTGGGTATGTTTGTGACTACAGTGTGTGTCTGTGTGTGTGGGCATTTGTGTACTCTCTGTGTCATCCAATTACCTCTACACACAGCTCTGAGCTGATGTACACTGAGCTGTCTCATTATGAACAGTAAAAACAGAACCAGAGGCTATTACACAAACCTGTTACAGCACAGTAAATAGACATCCACAGCACACTTCGTGTCTGTGTTCTCCAGATAATTGGAGTCTAGAGGTATGCATTGCGCATTCGTGTTAGCAGCCATGTAATGTTTTATTGTAGGAAGTGTGTGTGTGTGTGTGTGTGTGTGTGTGTGTGTGTGTGTGTGTGTGTGTGTGTGTGTGTGTGTAGTGGTGGATGTTGTCCTTGTGTAAGTCAATAAGGAAAGAACAAGTTTGTGCCTCTCATTTGAACCATATAATGATAAAATATTTAATTTTTCTCGTGAGCACATTTTTTTTTAATCGCAGTACAAATACACAAACAAGCATAAATGTAAATACTTGAAAGATGAGTCCTTGATTCTGTATCAAATGTATCAAAGTTGACATCAAGTCTACTTTTATTGTGGTCACCCACAACATCACTACAACTCTGACCACTGATGGATTACCTGCTATGTAAAGCAAACTTTAAAAGTTCCAGACAATTTTTATATCACAATGATAATGTCCAATAACAAGTTTGTCAGTGTGCACAGTGGTGCATCTTGGTAAATAAGTTGTCCTTTCAGTATAAAAGTTTCACCTTCGTTGTGATATAAATTCAAAATGTCAAAACTGTCACGTGTTCTGCTAACATCGTGACAGTTTTGCAGAAATGCTTGTTTTGTCAGTTTACCTAAAACTGCTGTGTTTTCATCACTGCCGTCAGCTGTGGCTTTGTCTGACCAAATCCCTCCAGTTATTGTAACTATTCCAGTTTGCAAGTATTCACTCTCTGGAGGTGTGCATGAGGTAGAAATGCTAAAATGAAATTTCAGCTTGCAGAACACATTATCGAATGTCTGTAAAACTCAATATTGAATCAAAATCCCTGATGAAATCAAACCCCGGATGACTGGAGCTGCCCTACATAGAGTAATATACATCTTATCCCAGACAGTAAAGCAATCTTGCCTGTGCTGGTTGAGTTTCAGTCGCTGAAATATAACAGAAATATTTACTCCAGATGGTCTCTACTACAAATGTTACTTGCCTTTTCCTACTTAGCTTTTTTCCAGTTTACTGTCAGAGAAAGGTCACATTTGATTATTTTAGTCTTAGTTACTTATATAGAAGTAACTTTTTAACCATGTACAACAATTAAAACTAATATACACCAACAGAGTACAGTAATATAGAGCATGTTTTTGTCAAATGGGATACAATGTCTTTATTCCTACTTTATTCCTCTTCCTCCTCTACCTGTATTTCAATCAATGTGGTAGCATCTTATGTGAAATCTATAGTTCAGAGATTCCCAACCAGGAGGGTATATAGAAAGATTGTGCAGTAGCTCAAATAATTAAAAAAACAAACAAAAAAAAAAAACACAATTTCTAATTAGATTTTATAAAACTACTGTCAGTTGTTTATGACACACGCCTACCTAAATTCAGCCTAATATAACAGTCAACTGTGACAAAAGTATCCCTTTAATGATCTTCTCCATGCTCTCCTTTCTGGAAGGTCTAATGGCTGAGAAGAAGCATTTGCAAATCGAAGAGGAAGAGGACGAGAGAAACCTGAACTACAAACCTCCAGTCCAGAAGTCTTTGGACGAGATTCAGGAACTGGACAAAGATGATGAGAGCCTGGTCAAGTACAAGCAGACCCTGCTGGGGCAGGTTCTTAGGGCAGGTGTGTGTATTCATTGTTTACCCGACGTGATAGAAGAGCTGGTGATTCACTCTGGTACCTACTGTTACTGCAGCTTTAATAATACCATACACTCAATATAACGACTTGGTGCATAGTTCCACATAGTCATCAACTTCTGATCAAACACACACACATATATATACACACACACACACACACTGAAACAGATCTGCTTGCCTCAGCATCTCTAATCCAGCAGCCGGGCCATGACAGCTGATATCAGTAGAATAGCTCTGACTCCTCCGCTGCTGTAAGTCAACACCGCCACATCTACATCTTAGTAACATTGAATTCAGTGGAAAAGGCTGTAAGGAGAGAAAGGAAACACAGAGAGGATTTTATTGTTACACAGAGGCCATTTATCTTTTGTCCATGCTGAATACTGATGTCAAGCCCAGAATGCTGGTTTTCTTCCACAATTACTGAAGTACAGACTGTTTTTAACATATACAAGCTAAAACTACAGCTTATTCAGCAGTAGTATTGTGGGCTTATCTATTTTAGCCATTGTAGTTCTGCTGGTCAGTCCTCCACTGAAATAACCTCTTACATTTGTACCAACAGTCACAGTTCAGAGGATGAATCGTAATGACTTCCTAATGACCACCATACAACTTAAATTTGTGTTTCTGGGTAAAATGTCTCAACAACTACTCAGTGGATTACCTTGTAACTTAGTACAGACATTCATTCAGTTTTAGTTTGCCCAATAATTTGATTTATGACCAAATGCCAGCAAAACTAATTACCATAATGCTCAGTTGCAGTTTGTGTTTAGTGCTGATTAGCTAGGCTTAAATTAACTAAACATTTTAACTCAAAGCACTGATACAAAGCCACTAACATGACTGCACACTGTAGACTAGCAGTGTAGTTGCTAATTTTAACCCCCTCGCCTGCAAAACACCAGAAAGACCCAATAGAGAGGCAGTTTTCAGTTTATCCATTCAGGGCTACTGTAGAAACATGGCGGAGTTCGCCATAGAAAAGGACCCACAATGTCTGTAAATATAAAAGGGTCATTCTAAGGTAACAAAAACACAACAATTGTTATTTTCAAGTGATTATACTCCAATGAAAACATAGTTATGCAAATTATATTCCACCTCTGCCATTTTCTCTAAGTAGACCACCCTAAATTTGACACAATGGACCTTTAATCACTATCGACATATTTGCAAATTTACAGGACCAATAAATGAATAAATAGTTCTGATCACCACAAAACCACCTGGTAAATCATAAGCTAGTCGTTCCACCTGCTTCCAGTCTTTATGCTAAGCTAAGCTAATTATCTCCTGGCTCCATAAAGGACGGATATGAGCGTGCTATCCTATCTAACTCCGCAAGAAGGCAAATGAAGGAATTTTCCAAAATATCAAACTATTTTAGCAAATAAATATATAAATGAGAAATTAATGAATACTGTAATAACCTCATCTTTTTCCTCTCCAGAACTCTCTGTGCCAAATGTCCAGGTGACCAGAATGACCCTGCTTTGTGACGAAGCACCTGGACCAATGACCATGGACCTGACAGGTACGCTTGCCTTTCATCACTCTATCACTCTTCTGTTTCTTCTTCTCTATCCAGCATTACATTGCTCCCCTAAACCCAGGCTAGTTGTGGATGTGGTGTGGTGCTGCTACACCCTTGCTTCCTGTATGGTGACACAAATCACTGATATGCCCTGGAGCAAGGCATCTTACCCCAGCTGTGCTGCATTTTATGTGCAGAAAGACTGCAGTGGGTGTGTTCATGCTTGAGAAGGAGGAGAGACAGCTAAATGTTTGCTTAGTGGGCAGTATTGACATCTTCCCCTGGGTGCAGGAGAAAGCGACATACAGGGAAGGGGAGTGAGGAGGCTGTAACTTTGTGTGTGTGTGTCTGCAGTGCATGGTAATCAGGTGGGTGCAAAGAGATTATGTCACTCCCTACAGGGGACAAAGTTGAGGAAAGGATCGATCTATGTGTGTGTGTGGGTTCACCTATCATTGACTTGTGCGCCAGGGTGTGTCTGATAAGGACTACAGTTCCTGTAACTGATTTAGCTGCATGAAGGACTTGCTATGATTTTTCCACCAGAGGATTTCCCTGCCGATCGCATACATATGCACATTCACATAGAAAAGACACAATCACAGACTGCTAATAGGAAAGGTCACCTGGTTGCTAGGCGATACTAACTTTGTACTATGCAGTGTCCTCTGATTCAGACACACAGAGTGAGAGAGAGACTATCCGGCAGGCTTTAATGTGCATGTTTTCGTGCGTAATGAAAGATCTGCTGAATTGCATGAAATGGGAAGAGCACGCTGGTTCTTCCACACCAGACAATCTAATGCTTCCCAGATCTGATCTCAATCATAGATGATGGAGGAAGAGAAAGGCGGATGGAAAATCAATTGAGTAATCTGGGGTTGGACTTGGGCACTACACATTTTTAACAGAAAGATTATATTACAAACTGGGGGAGTTTAAAGGGGCACTCCGCTGATTACAAACATGAAATTCATTTTTCTCATCATAAGTACAACACATCAGCCATCAGATGATGTCATAGTGATGTCATTAGGGTTATTGACTGGGGCTTGAGACTTAAAACCTTTTTAAAGCAACTTTTCTACCATAAAATAACAGATTTTCAATCATGTTGATGTTACACTGACTTGTAATGAGGTGAATGGTGTCTCTGTCATTCGTCTGTTTCTATACTATGTAACTTTGTGCTCCGAGTCAGGAGAAGAACACAAGGCTTTACAGCGCTAGGTCACACAGCTCTAACTATTTCACTGATTTTGGTGAAACTGGATCAGTTGTAAGGAAGAGGTTGGTTCAGGTGTTTGTGCTTTGAGGTACTGTAACACAGTTAATCTCTAGCCTGTTTCACAAAATTTGCAACATGAGATCACTTCCTCTCACTTTAAATCCGACATGTTTTTTTAATTGCTTGTCATCCATGCATACGTGCATGCATGCATTGCGATAGGCCTCACAAATGTATCTGCTTTTTGTGAACAGTGACCTTTTATGAAACCAGCCCTGATGATTACATTGAAGATTAAAGGTTTTGTAAATTTGTGCCTGCTTTTTGTCCCAACAGGCAGACAAAACGCCTTCAGTCCATTATAGGAAATGCTCTGTGACGTAGCATGTATGAAGTGTTCATCTCATGTACCTGGAAAATCTTGCTAAAAAACCTGAAAAACTAGTCCTTATCCCACGTTTTCCCTTGGAAGCTGTTCAAATGAAGATTAGGTTTAAGATGGATGAATGTGTGTGTTTGTGTCGCAGAGGTAAAGGGAGAAAGAGAAGTTGCTGAATGCTGTGTGAGAACAAAAGATCTTTAATCATTAATCTGAGTAAGCGGCGGTGTAATAATCGGTCCTGCTAGTGTATCATGTTGCAGTCAGATAGCCAAGCCGGCACCAGACTGGATGTGAAATGGACTTTCCGTCGGTGGCTGAACGCATTAGAGACCTCATTATACACTATAAGCTGTTACCAAAGCAGCACGGTGCTCTAAGTGATGCCGAGCATTTACTACTCTGCATGCTGTGGTCTACTGGCCATCTGGCATACAAATCCTGGTGGGCCGCAGCATCAGTGGGCCATCAAGCAAAGTTTTGACTGGCCGTCCGGGGTGCGCATGAGAGCATGTTGCCTCACTGTCGACATATAGGCTCTGAATTTCAGGTTGAGATACACTGTGCCATCTGATTGCTTGACACGGTGAGAGTGCAGACGAGAAAGGAGACACAACTGCACGCTTGACTGGTTGTCCAATCAGAGACCTTTAACTCCTCTCAGGTTGTTTGGATCATGTCTCAACCTGTACTTCTCAGTTCACAACTGCTCCTCATGAACTCAGGAGGTGAACTCTCTGAGTACATCATCGAACCTCTGGGTCTCTGTCAGCAGACAACAATAGGTGGTGCTTAGAGCCTTTGCTTTGTGATCCACTATAAAAGAGTTTATAATATATTGTTTTTTATGTCCACTTAAGCATTTACACCTATGTTTACTGAATTGGGTCACAGTAAAACAGCAAGGCAAGACATCCCATAAGTAATTGTGCCATTTTGTTCATATAAACTAATGTAATGTCAGATTGAGACTACACAATATCAGTCCGATAATAGCTTAGATAGACCTTTTTCACAGCAGCCTTTTTGACATGAAATAGGGTAAACACAGGTGTTACCAATGATACTAATTAAGGTTCTGTTCCATTTATTGTAGCAGTGAACCAACATGACCACAGCAGCACCCAGACTCTGTTTGTATTGTATTTGTATTGTATTTCAAGTTCAGTTTAATTGTTTTGTTGATCATAAAGGTATAATCATTACTTGGGTTATTTTTGTAGTTTTGTCCCAATATGTCCCCTATAAATCCATCACAGACCAACTAAGCTCAAAACTGACTTACTGTACTGCTAAACTGACTTGTTTACATCACATATGATCAACACAGTTTACCATGCTTCCCTTAACAAGTGCACATGTTGTTATGTTTTCATATACAAGGCGATTCTTGGGTTTCTTCCATCCTATCTATGTACTTCTATCTCTTACTAGTGTTATGGTCAAAGGGCTTTTATATGTTCAAATGTCTGTACAGAAATCGCGAAGAGGCTGTTTGGATACTTTGCACCCTCAGACTGGAATGCATTACACAAAGTTATATATAGTTTAAAAGACCTGGAGACAGAATCTGGGTGTTGTTGCTTAAACTGATCATTCACAGCTTATACTGCACTTCTATTTTTTTGGGATGTTATGGTTTTAATACTGTCTGTTTTGTTTTGTGTCTGTTTTAATTTACGTGTTCATAGTTTGTTTGCTGCTACCTGTCTTGGCCAGGACTTTTTATTCTCAGTGAGACCTTTCCTGGTTAATAAAACAAAACAACATGTCTGACTGCTTCTTTTTCTGTCTCACATGATATTTGCTCTTTCTCATTTTGAATTCTTCACTTAATCTTTGCTTCAGATATCATTCAGTATATCGCTGCCTTTTTATCAGGGCTGCTCCTGCACTGTGACTTCAATTTTAGATTTATTCTTGCTCTCAAGAAATTACAGTATCTTTGTCATCTCAGTTGTTGTTTGTGTTTAGATCAATGGCCTGAAGGTTGATGCATTGAAACATGAAAAATAGTTTGTTTTCTCAGGCTGAGCTGACGGCACAAAAGCAACTTTTAATGTTCTTCTGTCTCTCACTGGATACAGCACTACGACTGCCAGAGATATAGATTTATTGCCTAATGGGGCCACCCATGCAAAACACATATAGTATAAGCACAATACTGTGACCTGGTTTGGTTAGAAGTGTATGTTCCACGTCAAATTTTAAGGGGATCGTAACATTTTTACGATAAAACTTGCAGCTCTGAAATGATCATTTCCACACTTTATCTTATTCTTGAGACATATTCTTTGTCTCAGTTGATAACACTCTGCACAACCATATTTCCATGCTATAAGGCATAATGCAACACTTTGGTCTCTGATATATGGTGTGTCACGTACTGTACTGTGTGGCCTGCTGCCAGACCGCAAGCAATATCCTATCCTATGACTTTTCAGCACTCCTATGCCCTAAACGTAAGCACTGGCTTTGTTAAACTTTCATGTTTTTTCAGGGTTGTTCTGCTGAGCATGCATGCTTTTACACATTTACTCAGCCACACACATTCATCCCACATTTATTATGTGTTGTGGTTCTAATGATATCAGTAATATGTGACCACTTTAAGTGGGCAGAAAGTGAATAGAAAAAGGTGCTAGTCTAAATTTCCTTGGAACCATTCTTTTGATGACAGACTAATCTCCGCTAAAGGTTGTCTCACATAAATGTATTGCACAGGTGTCATGCAGCTAATTGACTTATTTACATGTCAAGTCTAATTGCTCCACTGAAACAGCAGCATTGAAGGTTCTTAACAGCTTCCAAGTTGACATAAAATCAGACGTATCATTTGACTGCCGTGTTTGATGCTATATTTTGGTGTAGAAATACCCAAACCTCCTGCGTTCAAAATTGTATGTGTAAGAAACTCTCACCAATGACTCAAATTCAGTCCCAGATTTACTCTTGTCCGCAGCCTTCTTGCTCAGTCACCTCTTCTTTTCTCTTCTTAGTTTCCTCTGTCAGTGCCACTTTCGGTCTTTTCGCCTGTCATTATGTCCTTAGAGGAATCTGAGCCCGGTTAGATTGCCCACTTGCCCAAGATTTTAAGATTTTAGTGTCAGCTACTGGCAAGGTTATTTGAGTAATAATAATGCTCATCTGATATTCATTTGTTTTAAATAAAATAAACCCAACAATACTATGCCTATTCCTGTTATTTTGTTCTATATGGCACTTTATGTTAAGTTATGAAGTTACAGATTTGACAGTAAATGTCTACTGGTACCTGATGCAGAGGCTACAAAAAAAGGACAAAAAAATCACACATTTGTATTTTTTAGCATGTGCATAGATCATAAAGTAAACAGGCAGTGTAACAGGCATTTTTCAGTTCATTTATTCCCAACTATTTTCTGCCCTTTATCAGTATAATCAGTAGATCATTTGTGGTGCGAGCTTCAGCTGTTTGTTCAAAGTGTGGGTCGCTCTGCACGTGTGCATCCTTGCATGAAGACATATTGCGTGTAGGTGTGTGTGTGCATGAGGGGAACAGGTAGACATCTCTCCACACTGACCTATTTTCTCAGTCAGACGCTCCCAGGGGAGTCCAGTATCTTTTTCTCTTTTTGTCTCCTGAGACGAGAGGAGAGGGTAGAGGAGTCAGAGTTTTTCACCACACTTCACACAGAGATAGACCGAATTAAATGAGACTGAGACAAAGAAAAGGAAAAGTGTCAGACACTGTGGAACAGCTTCATTAGCTCGATAACATGCATTTTTGATTTTATCTAATGGGGATTTTAAAGTGCTTCATGTGAATTAACACTTCCAAACCACAGGACGACATGAAGATTCTCAATGAAAGTGAAATCATGAGTTTTTATCAAGCTGTTTCTTGGAGGCTTTTACTCAAAGTGTCCCACAAATGCATATATTTTTAATATGGGTGACACCAGTGGAAATCAAACCTCCATCCTTGTACTGTGCTCTGTGTGTGTGTGTGTGTGTGTGTGTGTGTGTGTGTGTGTGTGTGTGTGTGTGTGTGTGTGTGTGTGTGTGTGTGTGTGTGTGTGTGTGTGTGTGTGTGTGTGTGTGTTATCTGTAGGTCACTTCCTTTCTTTGCTTGTCTGTCTTCTTCCACACATCACAGCTGTCTGTTTTTATTCCTCTATCTCTCCTTCATCTCCTCTCCTCTCTTCCTCTGCTTCTCTCTCTCTCCATTAGGAAGCACTCAGGACTGATGGTCGGGTTTAAATTGAGATATAAAGTGATTAGGCAGTGGATGCATTTCTGATTGCGATGTGCTTTTACAATGGTCCGGGATGTTTCCCCCTCCTTTCAATATGAACCCATTCAACCCCACAGCGCAACAAAGACAATTTTATTCTACAAAGGTTCTGGTTTTACCAGTAATACTAAATAACCAGTATGTTATTGTACCGGGGCATGAAGGCTGCATTTAAGTATGACTTCTTATTTTGCTGAAACATGAGGAAATTATTTATCATTTTAGCTCTATTTATCATATCATACATCACTAAGCAAACATGCATGTGTGTTTGTATAAACTTAAGAAGTACCAATGGGTGCCAAGATCAACAAACTTTCATGTTATATTCTGTATTATACAAGAGTTAGTTTGTACCACATAGTTTCATTGCACAAGAGTTGTTCAATGAGTGCTGATATAGAGCGTAACTTTTAACTGCATGCATCACTCCACTTCACAGATGTTCTAACGGCCGTTGCATTAATGTTACATTAATGATCGTCATCTTAGATCGTAACAATCATTGCACCACAAAGATGAACATATTTCTACAATTAGTTAAGGAACACACACAAGGGGCAACCATTTACTGCTGTTAGAAACTGAATACAATTCGCTGATAATAAATCTGATCAGCCACCGTCAGTAATCAATACACAACCATTAATCAAAGCAATAACTAACAGTAGTCAATGTCAAACAGCCTTATCATACTTAACAGTTACCTAATGTTTCTGTAATGTTGACAAAATGTTAAAAAATATTAGCAGTTTGGATTAAACTAAAGCTCCCTGCCCTAAAATATTACACCAATCTCCCTTTAAGAAACATGACATCCGTAAAATATATCACTCTAGAAACACGAGATAAAGGACGTTGTATGTCGACAGTCTTATTGTTGTATAAACGCTATACCCAAGGTCGTGCTGTTATAATGAATATAAGCACATCTGTGATAAAACGTCGGATTAACTACTACTGAATCACGTGCTGATATTCAGTACAACAGCACTTCTGTGATACTGCTTGACCTGAAGTTGTTAACCATGTGACTTTTTTTCCTCATTGGTGACAAAATTCCTTTTTTGTACATGTATTTTGTTTTTGTTTCTTTTGGCCATCTGTGTTACTTTTTTGTCATTCTGTTCTGTTTTATATCCATTTCAACTGAAGCTCAACATGTCACTTTCATTTACCGTTTGTTTAGAAATTCAATACATAAACTTGTAAAATGTTAAAATGATTCACTAACTGCTAAAAGCGATAAAAGACAAATTTTCAAAGGCTCACTTGGGGGGTGTAAATCGGCAGCAGCGGTCATACAGTGAGTCATTTTGAGATGCTGTAGCAGGTGATGTCATACATGTTGACCAATGAGTGATGCTATTGTTGTTGTTTGTGCAGGAGACCTGCAAGCTCTGAAGGAGAAGAGCCTCGCCTTAAAGGAAGGAGTGACATACAGACTAAAGATAGACTACAAGGTAAGATGGATAGACACAGTCGCAGAAGTATATTAAGGATGTAGAGATTTACTGTGCATTACATCATGGATATATTCATGTGTATGTGTATGGATGGAATAAACAAACAGATGATCAGATATTTACTGTAAGTGATAAACAGAAGGAGAGAGAGAAAAAGACCGTGCTGAGTAAGCCACCATGTCCTTTACAACCACAAACAAGGCCATTATCATATTTAATGAGTCTTTTCAGTTTCATTTTGTGGTGCCGGGAAGTATTAATGCTCGATAAGCAACTTCGTCAGCAATCTAGTTTCGCGAGTCTGACAAATCATTATTATTTAGATTTCTTAATTTAGTCTTTGATTTTAGTTGCAACAGTGGCTCTGGGGATGTGAGACTGTCAGTCTGTCAGTCCTCGTCTTTGGTCCAGATTGAATGGCTCAACAACAACTGGATGGATTTACATGAAAATATTTTGGTATAAATGTTACGCAAAGAATCCTAGTGACTTTGGTGATGCTTCAACTCATCCTTTGAAGGATATCAAAATCTACTGAATGGACTGGCACAAACTTTTGTATAAACGTTCATAACCCCTAGAGGAATCCTCATGATCCCCTAAATGTTTCTTGAGCTGCTGCACGAGGTTCACATTTTATTGATTTGCCTGAACAACTATTGGATGGATTGCCATGAAATTTCATTCATGTTTCTTTAGGACAAATAAAAACACACCTTTTGCGGCATCATCAGGTCAAAATTGTAATTCCAATCTTTTGGCTTAAGATGCTTGTCCAGCTATAGTTTGTTTTAAGCGCTAATTAGCAAATGTTAGAATGCCAACACACTAAACTAAAATTTGTTAGTCTCAAAGAGCCATTAGTGTTTCTTGTTTTAAAAAGGAATAGTGTACAAATCAAATAATGAGGACTGGATTGGTACCACCGTTATTCCTGTTTGTTTCAGTGCTTCATTTTTGCTCAACAACTCACCAAAATGGTCCACTGATTGAGAAAGTTACACTAATTTTGTCGTAAGAGCCCCAAAGCCCTCCCATTAAAACCCCAAACACCCAAATTGTTCCCAATGCATTTTTCTCAGCTTCTCTATAAATGTCTGACTTTCTCTGTCCTTCTCTTGCTTCATCTCTCTTCTCCTCTCCTTGCCCGACCTTCATTTGTTACCCTCCGCACTTTCTCACAGACATTTGTCATAAAATAAACCACCCAATGTAAACACACAGCAGTATTGACCTCTACGTCCACTATAAATAAATCCAGAGTGTGGCTGATGAAATATTTTTGAAAGGAAATGCAGAGCAGGATGTTTATTGGACAATGATCACATTAAGAATTATTAAGTAGTTTTATATTCCTCCAGTTAGCCACAAGAGTAAGAAAAATGTGCCAACCAACAATATTGACCCATGAATGCAAGATACATCACTACTTGACTCACAGTTATACAAGAGAGGTAATTTGAGGAAAGGCCTAAATGAAGACGCCGCAGGAGGCAGAGTTTGTGCAGTCCAAAAATGATTTAATCACACAAAACTTACAGGGTGGTGAAGCTGATATGGGTAAAAAAAAAAAAAAAAAAAAACTCCAAAAGAAAAGGAAAAGGCAAGGTCCAGAAAAGAAAAGATCCCAAAGCACAAGGACAAAACACAGGGATGAACCCTTGACACACTGTAAGACAACAAACACTGAAACCAAGAAGCTCACAGACACAACTAAAGGCAAGATAACAAGACACAGGTGAAACTGATCCATGCAGAATATGCGTGGCTGGCTGAATATGAGATCAATAATTGTCTACTTTTAATTTGTGAGAATGATTCTGATTGTGGGACATTTATCTGCAGAGTATTTTATCAATACTGAGAAAAGACAAATATGGCAGTTTTTGTTCAAATGAAGAGTCTGCATGGCTACAGAAAGAAAAGAGGTCATTCTGTGTGTGTGTGTGTGTGTGTGTGTGTGTGTGTGTGTGTGTGTGTGTGTGTGTGTGTGTGTGTGTGTGTGTGTGTCTGGGGAGGGGTGGTAGACTAGAGGCAATACTCCCCCTGAAGGGAAGATGTGCAGAGAATGACCAAACAGCTCAGTGATTGACTTTGCTCTGCTGTGAGGACACCTGCTGGGCAAACATCTTCACTGCTGTCTTTAAATGAAGTTTACCCAGATCACAAAAGCTCATTAGTCTGAATGTGCGTTTCATGTTCTTGCAAGCGCGGAGCTTGTCCGAAAATTAAAAACAGTGTTTAATCCCCCGTATTTCACTCTGGATAGACTGTTACCTGCAACTGAAATTTTTTATTTAATGGGTACTCCACCGGTTTTACACATGAAGTTGAGTCAATCATTAATAGAAATGAATTAAAATAGAATCATTATCAGCTGAAGAAGTGGGTTTGAAGAAGTGGGTATGAAACAGTCCACTGCTTTTGAAGCTTGATCCATGCAAGATACTTAGTCAGGATATCTCCTTCAGTTTTGACCTTTCTTTTTCATATCTGTCTCTTGTGAATACCCCATCTTTACTTTAGGATGCCTTTGTACCATGTAAACATGTTTCATTTCTACTCTGAAGTTGGACATTTTAATATGGGGGCTTATGGAGATTTACTCATTTTTGCAGCCAGCCTTAAGTGACTGCTTGAGGAACTGTTTTTGGTACTCGGTGTTGGCTTCACTTCACTGCCAAGGAAGTTGCCACTTGAGAGTTTGCATGTTCTTATTCTGTCTGTGTTGGTTTCTTCCTGGTCCTCCCAGAGATAAACACCCAAACACATGCATGCCAATAAATTGGACACTCACAATTGTTTTTTTTCTGTCCATAAGTGTGTGCTGCAATAGACTAGTAAGCCAGAGTACCCAACCATTTATTCCAAGTGTGCTGCAGAAAGCCGAACAGGATAAAGTGAGTGTAGGAAATGGATGGATGCGTAGCTGTGGTCATAGAGGAATGAAGAACCACATAACCAGTTGATAAACTCATGTAGTGCCAACCAACGTTCATGTTAACTTGGATCAAAGATTTGATGAAACTGTGTGTGTCTGCAGGTGAACAGAGAAATCGTTGCTGGCTTGAGGTACCATCATGTGATCAACAGAAAAGGAGTACACAGTAAGTTCAGTTCAGCCACCGTATGACAACTATACCTTGTTAAGACTATATGCCAGTCAACTTATCTAGTTTTCTCAACGATCTCACAAGAATCTCACTTTTAGCACTTTGATAAAAGTTCTGTTTACTTGAGTCCATTTTGTATCTTCCTGCAGTTGGCAAGGTATCGTACATGGTGGGAAGTTACGCCCCAAAGGCAGAGGAATATGAGTTTGTATTCCCGGATGATGAGGCACCCAAAGGCTTGATGTCACGTGGCTCCTATGGGATCCGTTCTCGCTTCACCGATGACGACAAGAATGTCTACTTGGACTGGGAGTGGAACCTCGATGTCAAGAAGGACTGGGATTAACACAATGCTCTTCTTTCAGTCCTATTCTTCACCGCCCTCTTTCCCTTCCCTCTCTTTAGTCAACCTCCACTTCGTCCTGTGAGAGCAGCTTTGCAATGGCCTGAGACAGGAGGCTCTACCTTTCCTTGTCCTCTTCTTCCTCCTTATTCTCCTCTTCTACCTTTTTCTTCCTCGTCTGTTTAACGCTGTTCTCCTGAGTGACAGGGACTTTTAGTCCCCTCCTCTGTCTGCCTTCTGTCCCTGCCACTGTTTTCTTTTCCTCTTCTACATCCCATCCATCCAGAGCTGTCTACATAATGAAGCTTTGGTCCTGACAAGCCCCCCTTTTTGTTTCAGCTTCCTTTCTGCCACCCTTCCTTCTCATCCTTTCATGTATCCCTGCCTTCATAAAGCAGCAGTGGAGGGTTAAAGGAAGTCAGTTTGAGGCACAAAAAGGGAAATACAATATATACAATGCATAATTACAAACCTTCGATATCTGTCAGAGTTTTCCAAAGAGAAGAGATGAAATATGTAAATACAGACTGCATTAGGATGTTCAGCAAGAATTCACACATCAGAACGTTTGTTAAAAAGTCAAAGAGAGTTGAAAGATGGGTGCAGAGAGGAGCGACATGAGGCAATGATACTGTGTCAGATGAAAAGGACAGGTGCATGCCGGTGTTTTGAAAACAAAGGGAAGTTAGTTAATGTAATTTTGCTGATTTTTCCCGCTCACCAACGTGGTCAACAGATGGCGCTGTGGCAGAAGCTGTAGATGGGTTTTCATCCACCTGTTGTTATGCACAAAAAAATAAAATGCCGAAAATTTAAACTTTGTTTTTATGCTAGGCTGAGGTGGAAAAGTTAAAAGCAAAATGCAACAATGTGAGCTAGAAAGACTTATCGAATGAATCATGACGGAACACACAATCTGAACACACAGATGTAACTTATAATTACTCTTTACAATGGTATCTCCATCCCGAGTAAACATCCATAAATCCTCTTAGAAAAAGAGGGTCAGACCATGCATGAGAATCATCCTGGGGGTATTTTTAACAGTGCCAATTTGCTGAAATGGAAACAGAAATACACGAAAAATGTTGTGTGGTGGGTTTAAGTTGTAGATGAGTTGGATACATTGATATTTTTTAGGCTTTCTCCTCCTTTCTGTCACATCTTTCTTGTTCATGTAACTGTATGTTCAATTAGGTTCCATTTCATTAGTTACAACATATCTATATCCATATCTATCCCAAGTCATAGGGTATTGATTGATTATTTTGTTGACTGATTGAGGGAAGGAGTACAAAAAAGTTATTTGAAGGAAGACTTTTTTTTCTATCAGTTTTCTCTTACTTTAATATCATGATATTAATTATATTGCATCATGATTTTCTGCCTTTTAATTGCAGTAAACAAATCAAACAAATACTTTTTGAAATCACACGTAGAAAAAACAGAACAGTATACATCATCTCTACAGTAAGAAAAAGATGTTTTAGAATTTAAAAAATACCTCTGATCATCCAAATATTGTCTTTACAAACTGTTAATAAACTGGGATGATGAAAATATCAATCACTTCTTCTCACATGCACAAGATCTTTAGCTTGTGTTTTATCAGATTTAGACATGGTGTGTTTTAACATTGCAGTTTGCTTTCAAAGCACCAGTTTTCTCGAGTCTTTGTGGAGCAGACCAATTAAAGACTGTAACTGAACTGTGCATATTGTAGAAAGAGATGCATGTATGTCCTTTAGGATTTGATACTATTCACTCAGTAAAAAAAAGAACAAAATTAGCCCTTTCTAAACCTCTCTCGTGTACCAAGAACACAAGATGTGAATAAAATTCTGCTTTGAACATTAATGAAACATTTTCAGATGGTAGCTGAAAGATGGAGTACTGTCTGAGGAGTATATCAAGGGATGAATTAATTCTCCTTAAAAAATATGAAGTATCATTATTGTGTTTAAGTCTTTGGATATGATATTGTCATTGTTGCTGAACATATTGAACATTGAAATACCATTTGAAATCGTTGTGATCTAAGACTAACTGTAAATGTTGGCTTGTTGGGTGTTGCATGGTTTAGCAAGATTCTCTCTTCCTTTTTTACGACTTTATTGTAAAATTTAATGTGATTTTAAAAAAAAAAAAAGATACAATGACGCAATATCCAGATGTCAATGGTTGCCATATACTGCAGATACAGTATTTACAGGGATATTTTTAAAGGCACAGATACCTGGAAACATTTGTCAGTGTCTAATGCTCCAGCCTGTAACGATCAAGTGCTGCATCCCCAAATATTGGTGTCAAATCTAGTATCCTGTATCTTTTAATAAAGGCCATTCAAACAATGAGTGAGATGTCTCTTTTTGAATAGTTTGCCTGCGTGGACGCACGGCTATAGTTTAACATTTCAGGGAATATGCCTATTCAGTAGATAAGTAGCTAAGACAAAATCGTATTTTGTTATTACCTACCCACTTAGGAGATCAATGTTTCTATTCCAATTACAAAATTTCAGTCCTATTAAAATACTGTGATAGTACTATGACTTGTAACAAAGCCAAATGTAAGTTACTCTCACTGTCTTGAATTCATGGAGAGAAACAAGTAAACGGGGCAGAAGAGAGTTGAAAAAACATTTAATATCTGTTTAATATTATACATTACACATCATACAAACACCATATCGTAATAGATTTAAAGCAATACTTAGACATTTGGGGAAATGTGCTTATTTGTGAGTTAGATGAGAAGATTGATGCTGCATACTTTCAAATCTCTCCATTATTTAATGAGAGACATCTCAGTCAGTTAGCTTAGCTAGTAACACATTGTATCTGGTTTGTTTAATCTGTTTAAAAAGTGGAGAAATTACAAGTTGTGGAAACGTGTTAATTACTGAGCCTCAGAGGTGCTGGTAGGTGGATTTTGTTCCTCCTGTTTATGCTAAACTAACTGTGTGTGCTCCAGTATCATTTTTATCTGTGAAACTATCTTATCTATCTTATCTTTGCACCTCCTTAAAGCGGTATCAAGTAATATTTAATCTCTCTTAACCTCTATATGCAATCAACAATGGTTAAAACCTTTCTTCTCCTCTCAAAATATTAAGTAATATTTTGTCATCTAAATCACTGGTTCCCAACCTGTCCTGACTCCCACTAGGAGCCTCTTCTAAACTGCTTCATACTGCATTAAAAAGAACATAGTCAAAACAGACAAGGGCTAACATAACAACAGACCAAATGTCAGGGAGAAGAAAACACTGAATTTATCAAAAAAAAAAAAAAAGGAAGAAGTAATTAAGTATGTATGATTGTTTAAAAATAAATAAAAACATAAAGCAGAGAATTGTATAAAAAGTTCCTAAAAATCTGCTTAAAAGCCATGACACAAACTACTATTCACCAGTTACAGTTTTGAACTGCTGTTATGTGTAATATGAAATATCCATAAAATATGTCACTTAGTCAGGGGTACTTATACATAGATTGTCCTTTGATGTCATTGGGAGTGCAGATAATCCATCCACTGAATCCATAATTTTCCCACAACAACTCAATCAGTCTGCTTTATATTGTCATTTTGTCCTACAGGACAGCAAAAATACTTGACAGCAGGGTAATCCTCACTATCTACTCAAGGTCAACATTGATGACCGCTATGACTGCCGTCACATGTCTACATGTTTTTAAAGCTCTCCATCTATTTGTTTCCATCTGTCCTATTCATCCGTGATCCAGTCGTCCGTGGTCACTGCTGTGGTTGTGTTATTGCTGCTGAGAGCCTGCTCCAGCAGGGCTCGCTGAGCTGTGGCAGGCAGGTAGAGGAAGGCATAGAGCAGTGCCAGCAACAGCAGGGCCAGCACTAGAGGGATGCCCCAGTCCGATGTCATTAAAGGCTCTTCACAGCGAGCCTGCAGAAATGACTTATTCTGCATGGTGCACAGAGAGGTCACAACACAGAAGGTGTGGCAAGTTGAAAGAGAAAAGTCCCCAAAAATAACAAAATACAGAAATACATGCAAGGATCAGACAAACTTCTTTTGGAGTGAGATATCCACAGTTTGTAATGTCACACCTACACTTTCAGTGATCAGATCTAGCTGGTGTGTTGGAAAAACACTGTATCCAGACAGCTTGTACACTCACACCTGTGGAGGAAACTGACCTGAGACTCTGCAGGGATTGTATGTCATATATCAGACTAGTTCCAGTCCAGCAGCAAGCTTTGAAACTCCACAAACATCCAGAGAGCACAACGGATAAAATCCAAGAAATGACCTAGGACAACATAGAATCAGCTAAATCCAGAGAAACGCAGCATCTATTTGGGTTTTTCATTCACAGACCACAAAACGTGAAAAGATGAAACACTCCTTCTTTAGTCTCTTGTCAGTATTTCCAGTAAACTGTTGATATTTTAAAACTATATTATATATGATATTAAAAGAGATCTTCACGGATGTCTGACAGCTAAGCCTGTCTCTGCTTCATCTTCTCTGTCATCTGACTGAAATGTTTGTGATTTCCACTTAAACTGCGTAGTACCACGTGCATCTCTTTGTGTGCATGTGTGTGTGTGATGCTTTTTATCATAGTTCACGCCCAGGTAAACATGCCAATCTGCCATTCAGCACTCTAAGATGATTTGCTCTGAAATGTTATGCAACAATATCTAGAAATCCAACAATAGAGCCACAACACCACATTTGAATCCTATTCTGTAGTAACACCTGTCTCATTTACGCACTCACACGCAGAATAGGAAGAGTTATGAAATGCCAATTATGTTCCTGATCTTCTTAGATGAAAACACATTAATATCTGGCTGTGTTCAGGGATTACTTAGAGGAAGAGTCTACACTTTATTCGACCATCATGTTTCAGTACAGTATGTTCCAAACAAAGAAAGAAAATCATAAAAAAAAAGATGAAATGACTGCCAACAGCAGTTGCCAAACAAAAAAAAAAGTAAAATATCATAATCAAATCAAATCGAATTTTTAAAAAATGCATTAGGTTTGATGTAATGAAAAAAATGTGTATTAAATGCAATGTAATGTTACCGTAAAACAAATAAAATGTACCTTAAAATAGCAAAGAAAAATGTTAAAATGTTGGATAAATTTTAGTTTACAGTGCAATACATTATTGTCATTATACATAAATTTGTATGTAATATAAGTAAGCATTTTTTTCGGTAGAAAAATGAGAAATAGTACTTTAAAAAAGTTCTCAGTGTTTCAAAACAGCTGGATTGTTGAAGATAAAACAGTTAAAAAAAAAAGTCCAGATGTAGGTGTGTAACAGTAGGTGAGCAAGTGATAGTTTGAATAGTCCACTTACCTTTAAACTGGATAAAAATGATTATTGATTAATTGACTGAAACTAATAAAGATTTTCTTCAAGAGAACAATTCAACAGGGTGGTACAGTGGCCCAGGAGGCCCATGTCACCAGTGGCCACCCCCTCTGTCCTGTCCTTGAAAAGTAGGAACAGGAGATCTAAATTTAGTTCCTGTTCCATTGTCTCTTTCCCAGAACTCTCTGATGTTCCAGCGTCTATTGGGGCAAAGCTTCATCATCATTTACTCAAAAATAAGCATCCTGACTGCCACACCTCATCTATAACAATAATGCAGTATCAATATAAGGAAAGCAAAGGAAGCAAAGTACTGCAACATTAGACAAAATACGGAAAAACAACAACAGAAGACACAACAGTATTTCATGATCATAAATACCACATGCTCACAATCCTGGATAGAGAGTGTCATCACTGCCGGTGACCCCTGCCAGATAAAAATGTCGACTGGAGGTTGAGGGATTAAGAACATCACAATTCATGAGTGTGTGACCTGGAACTGCACCGACCGACAGAGCAGAAACAGATGAAACAAATACAATAAACATAATCCCCTTTGTCAAGATGATGGACTCGATAGTATTGCCACAATCCGTAATGTGTCTATTAAAATTTGATTTTACTAACTGCTCAGGAGAGGAGATGAAATTACAGTGATCTGCTTTAAGCTCATATAAACAGATTCACAGTCACAGTCAGTGGGTCTTTGTCACATTCTCATGGCAGGAAATTCACTGGTGAAATTAATAACAGTGAGTCAGCACGCCCTGCAGCCACATTGGCTGTAGTAACACCTGTGCATTCATCTGCTGTGATAAAATATGTATTTAGCTTCCACTTCACCTAACCTGCATTTGGACTAAGGGAGGAAACCCAGGAGTCAGAGCCTCAATGTGTCACAAGATAAATCTGAGGTGATTTAATCTTTACTTTTTTGTGAAATATTGAGTACTTTTACAAATTCTGGACTCCAAAAATAAAAAAAAATCACTCTATGGTGGAACTGCTCACAACACACATGCAACATAAGATGTGGGGGGTCACAGGTATACATTGCTTCATTTTAATGAGTTTGGAGATGGACCGATGTTGGCTGGTGGCAGGAAGACGGGAGGAAACCAGAAGGAGTTGAGACTCTGAGTAGGGTAGCCATCTCTTCATTGCTTTACGGAATTAGAGCCCCAGTGGTTCCTGTTTTTAGAGAAACACAGAAACAAAAGCAGAGAAAAGGGTTTGAAGGGAGGTGTGGAATGATGAGTTTGAGGCGTGGTCTTTGTTTCTGAACCTGTTAGAAAACTTTATCATGTGTATGTATTAGTAATACGCAAGTTATAGTGCAAAAACTTGAAGTGTTAGTTGGGATGAGGTTAGTGCAAATGTAATGTTCAAAGAAGACTATCTTAACATAATAGTTAGATGTAACGTTTTAGTTCAGGAAGATAGACCCAAACGCAGACATGAATGTAAACAAAAAGTAGATAGATAGATAGATAGATAGATAGATAGATAGATAGATAGATAGATAGATAGATAGATAGATAGATAGATAGATAGATAGATAGATAGATAGATAGATAGATAGATAGATAGATAGATAGATAGATAGATAGATAGAAAGTCACAGTCACTGCATGTAGCAAAGGTAGTCAGAAATGACAACGACAGAGAGTCCAGGAAGTAGTGCAAAGAGAGGCAGATTTGTCTATTGTCTATTGTTTATTGTCTATTGTGCCTCATGCCATGACTGAGAGCTGTTGTACAGTCTGATGGCCAGGGGATGAAAGAGTTCTTTAGTCTGTTGGTTGAGCAGGATTGAGACAGCAGTCTGCCACTCAACACACTCCTCTGCCTGATCAAAGTGTTGTGCAGAGGGTGGTGGGCGTTGTCCAGTATGGACAGCAGTTTGTCCAGGGTCCTTCTCTCTGTTACAGTCACAAGAGAGTCCAGCTCTGTGCCCACCACTGAGCCAGCTCTCCTCACCAGTCTGTCCAGTCGGGATGAGCAGATAATCAAAAGTGGTGTAACACAAGACATGGAGAGGGGAGAATTACAAAATAAAACAGGAAACACTAAACACAAAACCATGACAGATGCAAAGCAGTGTACTGTGTGTACAGTACAGTGTACTGAATTTATAACATGTACGACATATATAGCATATATAGAAAGAAATTTAAAACCATAAACCCATTTGAATCTTTAACACTGACAGATTAAATTAGCACAGAATAATCCTAATTTTAATCTTAATTTTTAAATAGACCCAATTTTGGACACAGTCAGTCCAGCAGGTGGCGCTCTACATATTTCTGTTTTCCGCCATAACCAGCAGAGAGGAAGAAGGAGAGGCTGCGCAGTCCACTGCATCACTTGTGGATTTGTTTACATCTGTGTTTGCTTAAACTCGGTATGTTTAAAGACATATTTACTTATTCGTGGTAGTTAACCAGGCAGCCGCAGTATTTAGACGCTAACAGATAGCTAGTTAGTTATCTCCTTGTGTCAGCATACAGTAGCCAGGAAAGCAACGATGCTAACATGCTAATCAGTGCATTACCTTACCAAAAAGTCTTCCAGACTGTCTGAAGCAACAGTAGCTGTGTCGGTGTCACTGGAGGGCGTTTGTTGATTTTGTTCCGTTTTGACTGAGTCAGCCTTCAAGATAAGTTAGGCTAACCTGCTACCGGTTGTAGCCTATAGTTGTATAAGAAAGCAGATAAGCAAAAACTCATGATACTTCATGAATTATACTAGTAGATATTTAATGAACAGATGTTTTATTATATCACATATGAACACATAATGCTATATTCACACATACTGTACAAATATAAGTATATATAATAAAATGTGAACATTTTAATATGCTTCATATCATTTCTTTATCTAGAAATCAAGAAATTCACATGTAACACAGTGAGATGGTTCTGTAAACCCTTTAACAATGTAATAATAACAACACAATTTTCTCATTGTTTTAAGCACAGTAACCAGTTAAATGACTCATTGTGTCTCCTCATGTTACAATCTGAAGTAACATAAAATAAATGATCATAGATAGAGAAATAGATAGATATCATACAACACATATTCTCGCTCTGTTACAGTACAATACAGACAGAGAATTGTATAAAAAGTCTCTGATACAGTTTTCAGGAAACAATCTTCTCAAAATTCATGACACTAACTTCCTGCATTCAAACACTGCTACACGGTGAAATATTAACCAACCACCTTGTCTCTGCAGGCCTGTATGAACTGTGTCAGTTAAATGCTGCACATGATGACCACCGAGCCTGCCAGCCTGGAGACCCTGCGTGTGCTGTACCAGAGTGATGACTACATTGTAGTTGACAAGCACTGGGACATTCGCATTGACAGCAAGATGTGGTACGAGAAACACACCGTCCAGGCACAGCTTCGGCAACGCTTCCCTCAGCTGGCAGACCCCAGCACCTACTATGGCTTCAGGTCAGAATCCCACTAAAACTGACTACAATAGCTCACATGAATCATGCTCATAAAGAGTGTCATCATCTTTCCCTCTCATCGACAGGTTCTGTCATCAGTTGGATTTCTCCACAAGTGGGGCTCTCTGTGTCGCCCTCAATAAGGCTGCTGCTGGGCGGGCGTACCGTTGCTTCAAGGACCGCACTGTCACAAAAGCCTACCTCGCCCTGGTACAGTGAAACACAAGCACACAACAGAGTTATTACCATATATCTATATGTATGTGGTATGATTAAAAAGATCTGCAAGGAAATACCAAATATTTTGTTTTCCAGGTACGTGGCTGGGTGGAAGAAGAGACACAAACTTTGGACTTTGCCATCGGCAAGAACACATCAGAGGGAAAAACACACATGATGTGTATTGAGGGAACAGAAGGTATGTGGACCAAGCTTGGCTTGTACTGTGTTTGTCTGTTGTGATGATATAAATTTTAAAGATTCTAACTGGAAATCCCAAATTTTGTTTAGTAACACTCATACACATATGAATATTGTAATCCATTTCTTCCAATAGATACATCTAAATCTTACACACTGGACCTTAAAATCTTCCTCTATCCTTCTCTCATCAGGTTGTGAGAACCCCAAGTCCTGCCAAACCAAGCTGACGGTGTTGGAGTATGGGTTATACGATGGAGATCCTGTCACTAAGGTGTTACTGCAGCCACTCACTGGTAACAACACTCCTTTGCTTCTATTCATATAAGAGAAATTAAAAAAGATTATAGAGGTGGATTATCTTAACCATGTGATACGATCTGTATTTCATAATAATGCTCTGGCACAGCTGTGAGAAGTCTTTCTCATCTTTTCCTCCCTCAAGGACGAACCCACCAGTTGAGGGTCCACTGCAGCGCAATCGGTCACCCCATCGTCGGTGACTTCACCTACAGCTCAGGAGCGGATGACGCCCCCTACCGCATGATGCTGCACGCCCACTTCCTCCACATTCCCCTGGAACCTCTGCCCCTGCTCGTCTCTGCTGGAGACCCCTTTCTCCCCATAGAGGATCCCAAGTGGCTCCCACAGCGCTCGTTACGGACACTGGAGGCGACAGTGGAGGCCCTGTTGGCGCAGAGGGTGGAGGAGGAGAGGAAGCTCAAAGAGGAGGAGAGAGAGAGGCGAAAGAAGGAGGAGAGGAGGAAAGGAAGCAAGGACCAGAGGACTGAGGAGGAGAGTGAAGAGCAGAGGAGGCAGTGTCAGGAGTGGCTGAGTGAATGGGCTGGAGACTAATGTTATTATTATCTATTTTAATTCATTTTAGCAGTTTAGTCACGAGGGCCACAGCGAGCATGCATGCTCCACCTCACTGACCACCTGCACTGCATTTAAAAGTCATATTCCCTCACAAGCCAGCCAACATTATGTTGATGTGTGTTAGCATGTAAGCTGCCGCTCTCGTAAACAACTGGGAGCTGCCTACTATAACCAGTGTTCCATCGTGAGCAATTCCACCGCAGTAGTCTGAGAAATAAGTGCCTTGCTCAAGTTCATGTTGCTATGCGAGTGGTTAAATAGATGCCATTTGTTTTTCTAACACACATTCCACCCTCAAACATGTAATAACTTTTAATTTTGTCACTCGTCTACTCCATATGTGGTCAGATGACTTAATGTGTGTGTTGTGACATTGGCTGTATGGCTTGAACATAAGCATATAGCCCACTACACTGTATTTTTTTTGCATTGTCACATCCAGTGTCTGTAAAAAGTATTTATTTTTTGATGATTGATGACTGTTTTACAGCTTTTGAATCACACTATTTAGTGTAATAATAAAAGCTTTTATGTCAATGTAGAAATAAATGTCTACAAGTGAATCTTGGTTCAGAACTAATATAAAAAGCTAAATAAATGGTTGAACGAGAATTCAGTCTCCTCCCTAAATCATTACTGTTTCAGACAGAAACATAAGTTGAATGAAGAGCAGATGTGTGTATTGAAGAAAGTTAGATCTGGAGCTTCCATCTGCTGTTTTGCCAATTGTCTGGAAAAGAAAACACTAAAAGACGAAGGAATACTCCAAACCAGTCCATCATAAGTTAACTGAAATGATAGAACGAAGAACAATACTGTTCTGTCATAAAATGGAAATAAACATACGGCTCAGCTGTTAATTTGCCTCGAGCAGCATGTCATCAAACAGTTTGAGAGAGAGAAGCCACCAAGAGGTCTGTGGCAGCACTGAGTGCATTATCAATTTGAATAAACAATCCATGACCAGACAAATACAAACTGCTGGTGCACACCACGTTGAACTAACTTTAGGCTCTGATAACACCTGCCACACATCATTGCACTGTCACTAAGGCATCTGTAGTTTGGGCTAATTGATGACTTTGCAAAACAACATCAAGGATTCATGTAAATATGATGTAGATAGGAAATTCAAGAATGTCCTGGGCACTGAGCCCACACACAGCTCCTGATACCTGTTGCTGCACACCTGTGCAGTTTTAATGCTGTATATCTTGCATTACAAGTTCTAATGTCATGTGCTCTTGCTGCACCTTAGGTAGGTATCTTTGAGATACCTGTATAGATCACAATAACACCATTTTCAGAAGTCTGTCAACCATTCAAAGTGCTGCTGGGGGGGGGTAGAAATCACTGTAATGCGATGAAACAAATATTTCTAAAAGATAAAAAAAACAAAAACAATTTGAATGCTGAATTAGTTTTATCTGGTGAGAACTACATTACCCATAACGCCCATGTGCTCCGTAGAAGGACGTCCACAAGTCAGCTACAAGGAAGCGCGACATCAACAGCCGTCAGTAGCGGTGTGAGGGTCCAGTAGATGTTTTGTTGTAGAAGAAACAGTTTCATGTGGATTTATTAAATTCGATAAAAAGGTTGGAAAATCAAAATAAATTCAAAATGAGCTCCGCAGTTTTCACGTATGAGAGTTTGGTTCACGCTGTGTCAGGAGCAATGGTAAGTTAGCCTTTCTTTCATTTTTCATTTCTGTAATTGAGTGTATAATAACAGCAGCTGTAACTCTATAGTTAGTGCTCATGCAGTGCAAATCTTCAGCACAAAACGCCATTCAAAATGTAACGACTTGATAGCCCCACATTTCACATTAAATAGACTAAGACCTTTTCAAATGTTTTGGCTAACCTTTCTGGCAACAACTGGTATTGCATATAATTTACCAGCCATGCCGAATTGAAGAGTGTTTTATGATCATTTAGAAAATGCAGCATCTTTAGTCAAAGTGTGTGTGTTTTGCTATACACACTTGTGCCGTTTTAAATTGTTACATTTGTCAGTGGCGTTTAGTGCAAGAGTTCATCCTCATGGGATAAAAAAGGACTGATATGCTGAGTTTCTTTATTGTTTTAGGGAAGTGTGACTGCCATGACAGTATTCTTCCCTCTTGATACTGCAAGACTAAGGCTTCAAGGTAATAAACAGTGACACGGTCTTATTTAAAGTTCCTATAATTCTAATAATCAGTGTAATAAAACAAGTTGTCTTTTTGTTTGTGTTCAGTGGATGAACATAGGAAGGCCAAATCAACCCCAGCCATTCTGGCGGAAATCGTCAAAGAGGAAGGACTGTGAGTGAAAAAGTGTTACTAGACTCGATTGAATGTGTTTTTATTTTTATTATTTTCTACGTTGCAGACATATGTGGTAAAGACAAAGCAAAATATGTTTTTATATTTCAGATTATTCAAAGTAACCACATTTTACTTCTTCTGTTATTCTTGGCATTCTCTTTATCAGCTTCATGAGGTCGTCACCTGCATTGCTTTTTAAGCAGTCTTAAAGGATGACATATATGCTGAGCACTTGTTGACTGCTTTTTCTTTACTCTGCGGTTAGCCTTACTTAGCCTGGAAGTGTGTTTTGGTTCATTGTTATGTTGAAAAACAAATGATGTTCCGACTAAGTGCAAACCAGATTGGCTAGCAGAATGCTGTGGTAGCCATGTTGGTTAAGCTTGCTTTGCATTTTGATGAATAATAGTGACCCAGCAAAGCTACACACACCGTCATCATCCTCATAAGAACCAGTTTCATCACAGCATTTGATGTTTTTTAACTGCACTAAAAGACATAATCAGAGTTCTTTCTCATTTACACATATGTCCGCTACAGTATAGGTAGGTATAGGTATAGAGTACCTCTAAGATGTGTTCCTGTGTTTGCTGTCTCCCCTGCAGACAGGCTTTGTACAGAGGTTGGTTCCCAGTCATCTGCAGCCTATGCTGCTCCAACTTTGTTTACTTCTACTGCTTCCACAGCCTCAAGGCTAACTGGCTGAAGGGAAAACAGTCAACAACCAGCAGTGACTTAATCATTGGCATTGCTGCAGGTAAGAGGGTCCAGATCATTAAAGTTTTGTTGTTGTGACACAGGACAAGAAAGTTTGAACTTGTTGTTGACAGAGCTAGGGTTTCCTTTAGTAATGATGTTGATTTCTATTTGCTTTCTTGCCTCTAGGTATTGTAAATGTACTAGTTACTACTCCTTTGTGGGTCGTCAACACCAGGCTGAAGCTTCAAGGTTCCAACTTTCGCAATGCAGACATACGGCCCACCAACTACTCTGGCATTCTGGGTAAATGGTCATTGTCAGATCATGCTTATGTGTTCTTGTAGATTATACTGAGTGCAATACAATGAGTTCAATAATGGCTATTTTGGTCTTTTGTTTTTTTTCCAGATGCATTTATGCAGATTATCCGTGGTGAGGTGTGGGTGCACTATGGAACGGGACCTTCCCGTCCCTGCTGCTGGTGCTGAACCCCGCCATCCAGTTTATGATTTATGAAGGACTGAAGAGGCAGCTCAGGAGAGGAGTTCCCAGGGAGGTGAGCAAGAAACAGAGAGAGATGAAGGAGGGATTACGAGTATGTAACATCTGAAAGAAAGTGTTGAAATCAGAGCTGGAATGCTAGGTGAGAAAGTAAAGATAAAGGGAAAAGGATGTTAAATAACATTTTTAAGTGCACTGTGAAAAATGAAACATAAAATATTAAGTATAGACTGTATAAAAGGCCAAATTTGTCAAATTCGAGTTAGAATGATGAAAAATACTGCCTCACCCTGATTCGTAAAAACCCTCTAAGTGAGTGACTCACTGAGTAGTTGACCTAGATTCTCTAAAGTCACCTTAAATCATTTGAGACCAATTTAATCTATGCTGAATAATAATACAGTAACGTTGCAGTCAAACAGTGCTGAAAATGCCAAACACATATGCACATATAATTAGCCGATGGAAAGGAGTAAAGTAAAGGAAAGAAGCTGCTTCAGGTCATCCCATCATATGGATGAGTAGACACTCGATATGCAGACACTTGTTAATTCTATTCACATGATTTTTGTGTGGCTTAAGCTGAAGGTTTGGCTGTGTTTGATTTCATACCACACACATTTTCTCACGCTAATATGAAATTGCACAAAAATATAACATGTTCTGTTCTTTTTCCCCCCAAGCTGTCATCTGTAGAGGCCTTCATGATCGGTGCTGTTGCCAAAATGGTTGCCACCGTTGTTACGTACCCACTGCAGACTATACAGTCCATTCTTAGGGTAGGTTTTATACACCTGTGAGTCTTTGTTTCTTTAAAATGTAGATTTTGTATAATTAAAATCTTCCACAAGCAAACATATGTGGCATCAGAATAATTGAAAAGAGTTTCACACATTGAAGATTTAAGAGGAAATGTTTGTTCTTGTTTTTAAAACAATGCAGTTTGGTCAGTTCAACGAGTCAACGGACAAGTCAAAACTACTGTCTAGTCTAAGGACTATCAAGTGTCTATTGGTCAATAGAGTCAGGTGGGTGTACACACAAACTCACACAGATTAAGACTTATTAAGGTATTCAATGTTGCAATTTTAATTTTGTGTAACTTCATGGCTCAATTTACAGGTCCAGTGTGTAACATTTAGGAGGATCTAATTGAATATAATATCCATAGTCCAGAATATACAAAGTAAACACTAGCTATAGGGCCTTTCATATTTTTTGCAGCCACTGTAGTTGGTTGAAATCTGCAGCCTCACCGATAGCCACTAAATCCTATACACTGGACCTGGATGTGAAAACACATCTCCATCATCTGGCCTACAACTTACTCTTAGAGTTTTTATTTGAAAAACTGTACCACAACATAGCATGTAAACACTGTAAGCCTATGTTGTTACCACAGAAACCAGTGCAGGTGAGTCAACAATGCCTGAATGCAAAATCTGACCCGATCACATGCAAATAACTGGTCAGCCAAGATTGAAGAAAATCATTTGAGAAATAAATCAGATTTGGTTCTTGTTTGAGGTCCATTGCCTTTTTAACCAATATATTTATCATCAATATGCAGCTCTGTCATTAGCTTTTGTACGTGCAGGAGGACAATACATGATAAACCATCTGCATGAATAAACAAAGACTTTACTCTTTAACATATTTACATTTATCATTATGACCCTGCAGGAAGTATGGCATATTGGGTCTGTTCAAAGGCCTGGAGGCCAAGCTGCTGCAGACGGTGCTGACTGCTGCCCTCATGTTCCTTCTGTATGAGAAGATTGCCAGCTGCACCTTCAGAATCATGGGACTGAACACAATCCACTACAAGAAACGCTAGCACGCAAAACACTCTACAAACATGGACACTTGACCACATTAAAGCACTAGCTGACTGTATTATTCACTGCTTACAGCTCCAATGATGAGGACTTCCTGGGAATGTGTCACTTTCTTGAAAACAGTGGACATCTTTATTGGTGACCACATCCTGCAAATACTACAAAAGTAGTATTGAATGTGCTACTTTGTCCTTCTGTTGTGTTGGAAATCATAATGAGTACAACAGCTCCCAATAAACCTAAACTTTAGTGGCCTTAAATCTCCCAAAACCACTGAAGTCACCTTAATATGTAGTAGTTTTATTCAGTACAAGGAATGAACTCGTGTCTGCTGATTTTCTCCTGGTGTCTTGTTGAAATGATTAAATGGATGTTTTTATTTTCACTTACTCGACATGTTGTTGTGAAATAGCAAATCCAACGGTAAACCCTCCCTCTGTGCAGTTTCAGACTGAAGACAGTCAGAGCTGATAAACTATACAGACTTTTTTTCTTCCTGTTCAAACAACGAAACTACTGTCGAGCAGTCTCAAGGATTACTCATAGTTATATAATGGTTTCGAGACATCATCTTTGGGCTCTGAACTAAAACAAGAGAGGCATTATAGAAAGACAATGTAAGTTTCATTATAACAGAAATGAAACTCACCCCACCATTCTGACATGGTCTGAGAGAATGAGAGAGAGAGAGCCTGAGTTTCTATAGTCTATAGAAAGAGAATTTTATTTAAAAATAGATTTTATTTCTTTATTATCTCATCAGCATTTTGAAAAAAAATGTTATCTCTCTTCTTGTCCTGAGATGAAGTTTACAAGATGGTATTCGTGGTTGTTATGTTGGCCAACAGATTAAAAAACAGTTTCTTATTAACTTTGCAAACTCTCAATACTTCATCACATTTGTCAAATGGTGCAATCTCAACCACTTTCACATCAATGCCAGCAAGACAAAGGAGACGGTGATGGACTTCTGGGAAGACACCTCAGACCACACCGATGAAGAGATTGGATTGGATATCGAGATGGTGGGAGCAATCAAATACCTGGGTGTTCACCTCAACAATAAATTGGACTGGTCAGACAACTCAGACATCCTGCATAAGAAGGGTCAAAGTCGTCTCCACTTGTTGAGGAGACTGAGGTCCTTTGGAGTGTGCAGGACTTGCACAGAGAGAGACAGACTCAACAAACTGGTCAAGAGGTCCTGCTCTGTCCTGGACTGCTCCTCTAGACTCCGTAGAGGAAGTGGGGCAGAGGAGGATGCTAGTAAAGCTGAGATCCATCATGATTAACTCCTCTCATCCTCTGCATGAGACTGTGGGGTCCTTAAACAGCTCCTTCAGCAACAGACTGCTACTCCCACCATGTAAGAAGGAGCTCTACCACAGGTCCTTCATTCCAACAGCTGTCAGACTTTAACACCAGCACAACTTCATGAGTTTATTCTATGTATTTCTTATTTAGGAGTAATTTCTTATCCACCTGCTGTGACAAATGAATTTCTCTGGCGTGGGAAGTCTATCTTATCTTATCAGGATAATTCTAGTTAGACTGTGAAAATTAAGAATTTAGAATCGTTATATAATATATGATACAATTTTAAATGCAATTAAGTTAAATTAAAATAAAATACAATAGTGCATTGAATCTCTTAGTTCTTAGTACAGTTAGTCTTGATACAGTTGCAACGCACATCATAAAAATACAGTAAACACTGGTTGTGTATTTAAAACCAGGACTTTGAGGCACATGTCCAGGACCTCATATCAGCATCAGCTACTCCAGGCTCAGACCGGGTGCCCGGCACACACCATGGGACAACACGTGGGACAGTCATGCTCTCCTACGCAGATGGACACTCGTGTGATGGGTATAAGCAGCAGCACCGGAAGGTGTATTTTCCATCCACATACTATACAGATCGGATGTACGATAGTTACGTGACGCGGCAGTACCTCGGACTTTCATAATTACGTAAGCACTTCAGCGGCTGAGGCTCTCCCTAATAACAAATATTATTAAAGTAGATTCGTGCCTTTTTTAACCACAATGGATTCAACAACCACGAAAGAAGCAGAGAAACACTGCGTCCTGTGCTGCCAAGAAGTCGATATCTTCGCCTTGGGAAAATGCGACCACCCGGTTTGTTACCGCTGCTCCACCAAAATGAGGGTGCTGTGCGATCAGAAGTACTGCGCTGTCTGCCGGGTGGAGCTCGACAAGGTGCGGATACATTCGCTACTGTGCTTCGGGGATGGCGCCCAGTGGTAGCTAGCTAGGCCGCGCGGCTTTGGTAGTTTTATTGTAGAAAAACGAGTTGATATTTGTATGATAATATCTTACTTGGATTAATAATAAATGAAAATCATTGGTAGTAAATAAGACATAGCTACAAGCGGTCTCTAACAACTGCCCAGACTACTTTTTTTCTGCTGTCATTAGCATAGCAAAGCTAGCTTAGCCACTGTAGGTTAGCTCCACCTTAAGTCAGGTAGAGTTGGCTAACAGGTTGACCACCGCAATTGAGCATTTGACAGCGTGGTAGTCCAACTGGCCTTTACTAAAGGTAACAAATAATGTGTGATTTAGAGAACTGTCAGTGCGTTTGAGCTAGTGCAACATGTCAGCTGTCACCCTTCAAACAAACCAGCGTGAGCACGTTTAAATGCTGCAGCGGTGGCAGGTAGCTTGCTAGCTGTAATTCACTCGGTTGTTGTGAATTAAAACGCTAGACCTGTCTAAAGGTAGTTAGCCTCTCTGTCTGTCTTTCTGTCTCCTTTTCCTTGAGGCCGTTCCTCTCATATAACAAGTAGCCAGCTAAATGGACTTGAGCCCACTTGAGTCAACTCAGCAGGGTGATACCATCAAGGGCCTAGCACTAACTTCAAACGCCTGCTGTCAACTTTGGAGTATAGATATTGTCAAATATGGGTCATTGTCAAGTACTATTACAGCTGGATGTTGCTATTGATAAAATGTTTTGAATTTATATGTGAACTTCTGTACTTCCTGGTGAATGCATTCTCATTTTCCATAGGCTACCCATCACATTACATAAGATCTGTATGCGGGTTTTGTTGACTACACATGTGTAGCATTCCAGCCTCTGAAAACTCTGTGTCAAAACAAAATTTGCTTGTGAATATAAACCCTGTGAATTGTCTTTTCAGCAGTGTGTGTGGCATGAAATGACCAGTCATTCTAATGTACTGTCTGTCCTGTTCTCAGGTGGTGTTTGTGAAAAAACTGGAGGCCTTCTTGTCTCTGCCCTATCAGCAGTTTCCCTGTGAGAAGAAGCATGATATCTATTTCAGTGACGAGAAGATCTATGCCCAGTACAGGTGCTGCTCTGCTCCATCCTTCATCCCTATGACTGTGTTATTCAGAGCCTGTTAATAATTTCAACTCTTACTACTACAATCAGTGTAGACTCAACCACTAGTCAAATGCTGGTAAAATTTCACTCCGCCTGTTAACTTTGAGCTACCAGTTCCTCGGAAAAGTAATTATAATCAGGTAACTGAAGAAACCCAGGTAACATGTTTTTCTGGTTTTACATGGAGAAAGAACCTGATTTTATGTCTCGTATATATGCCTATCACGTGTGTGCTACTACTATGACAGTGTGCAGACATGAAAAGACATCATTGCTCAGGAGCGATGCTTCTTTGTGTTGAAAATAATTAAATAGTAAGTAGTTAAATAGTTAACTCATACTGAAATAAGAGGTTAAATATACACATGTGCACACAGTAAGAAAAAAACATTGTGCTCTCCACACTACAGAGCACCACCACTACACCAAAGCAAAAACAGTAACACACAGTAACTTGTAGGATTATTTGTATCCTTTTATCTGAACTTTTTATTCAGCTATACTGCAGTAATCTTAGAATCTTAGAATTGTTGTTTGATTATTCAGAGCAGTAAAGTCCTTTGCCTACAAGAAAGAGTTATTTCTTTATTTTACCAGTTCATTTAGTTTGGTTTTAATCCTCACTATAGTTTCTGATAGTGTCTTTGCTCAACTCTGATTGAATCTTCTGTGTGTGTGTTTTATCAGGCATCTGCTGTTGCCAGAGTGCCTCCGCTGTTCAGAGCCTAAGGTCTTCTCAAAGTTTGAGGAGCTGGAGTACCATATGAGGAAGCAGCACGAGCTCTTCTGTTGCAAACTCTGCACAAAGCATCTCAAGGTATACTCATTCCTGACCATCTGATCCTAGGCGTGTCAGTCATTGTTCAATCAGAATACCACAGAGATACAGCCCACAGTTTTCACATACAGATCAGACTGGATAGTCTTAAGTAGATAGACCTATTGTTGACCAGTTATAGAATAGATTTCTGTCAGTATGAAAATGTCAATGTGTGTGAACTACCAGTTGATGACCAATAAGAGCTGTCATGAAAAGTTATGTATGGGACACTCAGAAACTTTGAAGAATCAAACTTTGGGGAAAATATAATCAATTGTTAAAATTGGAAGTGTGTGCAGTTTAGTTTTTGGACCACCCAAGGGCACCAAAACATTTATTCTTGACTGCAGCGACACAAATCAATTACAGAGGATCTTACACAGTATAATGCCATTAATTATAATATACAGCAAAATGAGCACATTGTTGATCTGGTATTGGAATACATGTTGCTAATCTTGTTACTGTTTGAAGAGGAAACCATTACATTGTCAGGCTTACTATGAAAAGTGTTAATTAGGCACAGCACCAGGGAAGGAGGAGTTATTTTTATATTGATATTTTAGAATTATCAGTAAATATTGATATAATAATATTGTTCCCAGCACCAGTTGTTTTGAAGTTATTTATAATTCTCTTTGTATTGTGATCTAGGTCTATATGTATGTATTGATTCACATATCTATTTTTTCCCCATCAAACTGCAAGACTCACCAGGTCGTCCATATAAGGAGTACTGACTTTTTAAGCAAAGTAGAATGCAAATGTTGGAACATTTTGAGTATTATGTCTATATGATGCTACATATTATTACATATATTAAATCTAAACATCTTTATCTATCTTTTATCTCCTATCAGATTTTCTCCCATGAGCGCAAGTGGTACAACCGTAAGGAACTGGCACGTCACCGAGCACATGGAGACCCGGACGATACCAGTCACAGAGGACACCCACTCTGCAAGTTCTGCGATGACCGTTACCTTGATAATGATGAGCTGCTTAAACATTTGCGCAGGGACCACTACTTCTGCCATTTCTGTGATGCCGATGGTTCCCAGGAATACTACAGGTGTGTATAAAACCATTTCAAACACACAGATACGACGTGGTCATTTAGTTTTGATGTTTATTAAATTACAAAAATACATATTACATTTTATTCTTAATGTTCCTGTCAACAGTGATTATCCGTACCTGAGCGAGCACTTCAGAGAGAGTCACTATCTTTGCGAGGAAGGCCGCTGTGCCACAGAACAGTTCACCCATGCATTCCGCACTGAGATCGACTACAAGGCCCACAAGGCCGCAGCACACAGCAAGAACCGAGCAGAGGCTCGACAGAACCGCCAGATCGACCTGCAGTTTAACTACGCCCCAAGACAACAGAGAAGAAATGAAGGTTTGTGTTCGTGTGAGAGACTGATGTCATCTTAATATTTAGATTGTTGTTATTGATGTTGAATAAAACGGGCGTGTCTGTGTGTCTTTAGGCATGGTGTCAGGTGAGGACTATGAGGAGTTGCGTAACAGTCGAGGTGGAAGAGGAGCAAGGCCTCAGGGTGGGCAGAAGAGCTGGAGGTACTCCAGGTGAGTCTGAATTAGCAGTGCGGTGTTGATTGGATGGTAGATTTATGACTTCACATGTTGTAGGGTAGCTTTGTATCTGTGCTTCCACAGCGGGCAGACAAAGATATGGCTGTGATCACGAGCCTTGTAACTGGACTGCTGAGCATCCAGTGCCATTGTTGAGGCATGAACATGGAAAATATTTAATGAATGGCTGCATCATGCTGTTGTCCCACAACCTTGTACTGTCACTGTGTGTGTGACATTTCTTTTTGTACAATAACTATTGATATGTTGCGCTGGGCAGTCTCTAAAGGCTTTACCAGAGCTTTTAGATGTGTTCAAACCATACAAAATGTTATAGCAAACACCAGTCATAATGCATATTTGTCCAGTCGAGTGTATTTGAATGTGTGCTTGTACACGCAGGGAGGAAGAGGACAGGGAGATGGCAGCTGCTAGGAGGGCGTCCCTGGCGATGCGTAGACAGGAGGAGAGAGGAGCAGTGCAGGAGAAGAGCGCTCCCAAACACTGCAGAGAGGAGAGGATGGAGAGAACAGAACCAGAAGAGCACAGACACAGGACTGGAAACCTCAAACCAACAAATAAACCTCCAGGTGAGACAGAAAATATATATATACTTACCGGTTAATGTGTTGATGGCTATAATTTAGCTGTAAGGGCTGATACAACGTGTGCTGACACTTTTCTTCTCACCTCTTTCACAGTGAGAACAATGAAGAGCACTAATCCAGAAGAAGATGACTTCCCAGTGTTAGGAGCCACAGCTGCCACACCAATGTAACTTTAAGACACATTACAAACTGAAATCCTAATCTTATGCCATGTTGTACAGGAATGTTTAATTTCTGTTGTTCTCTGCAGTGTAAAGCCAGTTCCTGCGGCCCTAACTGCACCCCGTGCGACTTTAAAGGAAGACGATTTCCCGAGCCTCTCAACTGTCGCTGTCTCATCCCCAATGACCCCGGCTTACTCTGCCCAACCTAAAAAGACTTCCTCTTTTCAAGAGGAGGATTTCCCCGCTCTCGTGTCCAAAATCCGGCCCCTCAAAACCACAGCTGGCAGAAACTCTGCCTGGTCCAACCACACTGCCGTGGCCAAACCCGCCTCTCATCCTCCTCCTTCCTCCAGACCTCCGCCTCCACTCTCATCTACATCCTCTGGCCCTCAGCCGCTCTCCTCATCAACCTCTTCGTCTTCACGCAGGAAAAAGAAAGTGGGGGAGAACGGGAAAGCAGCATCTAATCGGTCTCCTCCGTCATCTGATGATGAGAGTGGAGGACTGACACAGCAGGAGTTCCGCTCGGTGCCCACCATGTTGGATATCTCCTCTCTGCTCACTGTTAAAGGAGGCAACAGCAAACCCCCTACCATGACCTCCAACCCTCCAAACCCCAACCCCAACCCAGATCCTCCTACCTCGAAAGCCAGCAAGAAGAAAAAACAGCAGAAGAACACGGCCACTCCCTCGACGTCTGTGTCTTCTGTGTCAGGGATGACGCAAACTGTAAGCGCAAAGTCAGTGGAGACGGCAGCACAGAAGGAGAACGTCCCTGAGAAGACTTGGAACAAACCCATTTCCAGTGTGGTGACAGCGGCAATGACGACTGGATTGGCTAATGGCCACCCTGAGAAGTCACCACCCATTATTAAGAAGGTGGTTACTGTGACCCCTCATCCCAACACAGACCCCCCTCTTGAACAGGAGGAAGAGTTCCCTGCTCTAATGACCAAGAACCCTCCACCAGGTACAGCACTGCATACATATCATTTATCATCTTTTAACATTTCCATATTTTCTGCTGTATATCTGCTGCAAATGTTACCATTAGGTGATGCCTGATTTACATATTTAAATATATAACACTTCAGGAAAATTGAAAAAATGTTTTTTTACCTTATACGCATTATACATACATATACATATAACTTCCACTTCAGTTGCACATTCATAAACCAAACCTTCCAGTTTTATTCCCATCTATATTCTGAAGGTTTTTGCTGACTGGTCTGTTCATATATCATTCATAGCCTGATTTTATTTTTAAAAAACATAAAATAAAACTGTTCTCCACACAGATTCAAACCCCATCAGGAGCCTTTTTCCCACCAGACTTAATTAACTTGCTCAGATTTGGTCATTTTCTCCTGGTTTATGTGCTTGTACCATGAGTAATTATGCTTCATATTGCATTATTTCCCCTTTTGGTCGTCCATTTCTGGATGCTTCTGAAACAGACTGCAGCACGTCTGGTGGGGTTTCAAACACTGACTATAATGACCGCAATTAGATCCGGTGGCCATGGCGCATTCTGAACGCGTCACATCCGTGTGTGGTGGAATTTAGCCATAATCATACAATGCCTTATTTGCATATTTTATCTTTATGTAAGTGAATGAACTGGGGAAGTTTCATGGCAATTTCTATTAGTTTAAAATAATTCCCATTCACCCATAAACTTATATTGCCGTCGGTCTTGACAACATCATCTGTGATGACTTAACTGAGTTTGACTTGTTCTTGGATGCTGACTGTGCACCTGCTTTAGTGGCTGATAGGTGCTGTCTCCCAAAAAAAAAAAAAAAGTCAGACAGACTTTCTGGAAGTGAATTGGAAATGCTCCAATTTATCTCTCAAAATACAAAGCCAATAAAAATTTCCATAGCAAGTTGGGGTCTCGATCACTAATTTCTCTTCTTGTCTGTGTGGCAGTTTTGGAAGTTATTGCTTTGTCAATTTTAAGGCCTAAAGAGGTCTGTGTTTGGGAGCCGGTTTGCTGAATTTACAGCTGTCACTGTCAGCTATATTGATTGCTGCCTCAAATTAACTCCAAGGTTTAGCCCTGTTGCCCAATTTTTGTGCTTTGTCACGTCATATCTGATGTCTTATGTATTAACTTAAGTGATAGGAGGCAATAAGTTTAGGGTCATCCTGTTGCAGTAGAAGCAGCAGCTCACACTGTGTTTATCACTCAGGTTTCAAGAGCTCCTTCCCGATGAAAGTCTCAGCTCCTGCCCCATCCTCTGCTCTGCCCCCACCTCCACCTGGCCTGGGCATCTCAGCCACTAAACCTCCCAGGATTCACCGGGATCCCCCTCAATAGCAATGTGGTGGAGCCGGCTCCGTCTCCAGTCAACCCGTGAGACAATCTCCCTCTTTGATTTATTGATGTTGGGCTTGTCAGATACTAAGTGGGTGAACATAATGTCTCTCTTTTTTTGTTTTAATTTCCCAGACCGCCCAAGGTGTCGAGTAGTGGCTACCTGGTGCCAGACGACTTCCATCAGAGGAACCTGGAGTTGATCCAGTCCATTAGAAAGTACCTCCACAACGATGAGTCAAAGTTCAACGAGTTCAAAAACTACTCTGCACAGTTCAGACAGGTATTTGTCAAATAATAATCAAAGCTATGATCCTATCACAAATTTTACTCCTGGATTTGTTTACATTTTGGATTGTACAAACAGTTCTGAATCTACATTTACTTCCTTACTCTGCTCATCTCCTGACTTTCTCTCTTTGTTCCCAGGGTGTGATATCAGCCGCCCAGTACCACCGCAGCTGCAAGGACTTGCTCGGAGATGACTTTAACCGCATCTTCAATGAGCTGCTGGTGCTATTGCCGGACACCGGTAAGCAGCAGGAGCTCCTTACTGCCCACGGAGACTGCAGGGCAATGGAGAAGCAGTCAGGTGGTGGAGGAGGAAAGAAAAACAAGAACAAGAAGAACGCCTGGCAGATGCCGACCACGGCGGCTAACGCTGCAGCTGAGCTGGACTGCCAGGTGTGCCCCACTTGTAGACAGGTACTTGCCCCCAAAGACTTTAACTCCCACAAGACCCTGCACATCAGGGAGAATGAGGAGTTCCCTTCCTTGCAATCAATTAGCCGTATCATCAGCTAGCCCCTTGTTTTTTTTTCTGTGCTCCATTCGCCATTTTGGGGGCCAATTTTCAGTTGCTCCTGCAGCCCTGCAACAGCCAGTCTGGAAAACAGCAGCCTGTTTCCTGTGTGACCACGTCCCAGTGGAGTTTGGCTTATATCTCTAACAAATTGGAATTTAAGATGGTTTATGATGTTTGTAGTTTTATGGGAATTCTGTTGATAGATTTGTGTGAATGGTTTCACAGTTAACGCACGCACACACACACGGTTGTCCCATTTCAACTCCCATTTCCACTCACATCCTTTGAGGACGTCTCCAGCTGGCACTGGCAACATCTAATCATAACCGTCAATTTATTTAATGAAAGAGGAGAGACGAGCTTGAATGCATCACTCCCTGATACAATATACAATAATGGTATTGATTTACTTTTTTTTTTTTTTTTTTTAAACTTGCTTTGCATTTTCGCAAAATGTATTTTGTTATCATCAAAATTGATAAAATATGTTTGATTCCCCAGCGGGGCTGCTTGAATAAATAAGAATTCAGTACCATATTTATTTAAGTGTAGCTGTTTTTAATTGTTCGTCACGGTGGAAAACCCGTTAAGTGTTTTGAATGACTGACTGGATTTTTCCCTGTCAGAGGTGTCATGTGGTAGGGTGAGTGACAGCAAGTAAGCTGCTTTGGGAAATAGAACAAATTTGGGTTCATATTTGAATGTTCACATCACTCACTATTTGACTTATTGATTGGTGGATTGGTTAATCAGTGCACCTGCGTGTTTTCCAGAGTTCAAATGATATATCTAATTTTTAAGGGTTAGTGGTAAAATTAGACAATAACTGCTTTTTTAAATTTAAATCTCAAGGCTTCTCATTTTGTTTTGAGATGTCATGAAAAAACTCCTAGTACTCACAATCATGATTATGGAAGCCCTAAGTGGTCATGCATACATTTTATTTACTCAAGTTATTTTGGAGATAACGCTGTCCTGAGATAGCAGGATAATTTTCTTGTCATCTTGAGATAACAAGTCTTTATTTTCCTGATATAACAACATAATTAATTCAAGAGTAAGATAATGAATGAAATGTAATAGACGTGAGATTTCCATCACACATTCCACACATCATGCCATGCTGAGCTGATGCTAACTGATGGATGTGACACACTGATTGATATACCCCTGCTCCACTGACGTTGCTACACTGAATGATGTTTTCTGCAATGATTTAACGTACTAGACTATCCAAAGTCATTAGGTCAAGATATCTCAAAAGTTATCCTGTTATCTTGGGATAACTTTTGTTATTTGAAAATAATGATTTTAAATAGGAAGGAAATAAAATGTATAAATGTATGGCCGCTTAGGGCTTACATACATAACACTTGCAACACAAAAACAAAACATTGTCATTCCAACCCCGACACACACTGTCTCCACACACTGGGCATGTTTACTCAGTTTGTTTTGAGGCGAGGGTACTGGTTTCATCCTTTACACTGTTACCTGTTCATCTTCGCTCTCAGGACCCTTAGCTTGCACTGCTGCCCACCTGGGTGTGCGCCTGTCCATGTGTGTGTCTGAATGAGTATGTACAGTATAAAGTTTGTCTCTACATTTTACAACAGCTTACTCTTTTTTTTCTGTCTGAATAAAGCTGTTTCTTTCAGCACTGTATGTTTCTGTATCTTTGTTAGATCTGTGCGTGCGTGCGAAATGGATGGTAATGGATTAACGCATTCATAGATGGTTTGACTGGGGGTTTTTTTTCTTTCTGCATAATGAGACTCTTGCCACAGAACAACAAACTGCATCTTTATAATCAGTTGCTTGTTATGAATATCAGTTTGTGTTGTGCATAACAAATGTATACAGGACAAAACAAAACTAAAAAAACAAAACGGTCATTTTATTTATTTTATTATTTAAAATGTACTGTTCTAGTACTCAAAAAGCTGTACTCTGATCTCTAATGTTCTGTTATACTTAGTAATCCAGAAGTTATAATACTTACTTAATACTTAAGTTTGGCTAATAAATGTGTTAAAGTGAGTTTGATTGTTGAACATTTTATGGGGGGGTCTATACATATAATATGGCAGTAATGGAATATAATATGCATAAGATGTTTTCATTAGTGTGTAATCACCTGAACCTAAGCACTGGCTCTTGATAAGGCTTTTCATGTATTTGTCGCCACCATAGTTTGTCCTTCAGACTAGGAAGGAGAGTTTCAGGTGGGGCTTGCTATCAGCAACTACTTTGAGTTGCCACCAATTTCTACAGATTGGTCCTTTAATGAACATCTCCCTTTAAGCTGTTTTTGGTCTATACCAACTGTATCTGGCTCTGTAGCTGCTAAATTCTTCACTTTGTTCACCAGCTAGTTGTCAATTGTGTCTGTTGTAGGTTTTTAGAGTTGATTTCCCTGAAGATTGCTGCCTGCTGTGGCTGGAAACGACACAGTGAGAGCAGTGAAAATGAACCAAAACAGTAAAGTTGCAGTCAGCTAAACAATGAGCTGAAAGACACTAAAACGCTCAGTAAACTGGCCTGCAGATTCAGGTGATAATCCTCTGTAGGTTCATCACTAAGAGCTCCACTTTCACATTGTTTTCACTTGATAATTCTGATGAAAATATCGATCATAGCAACTTTAAATATGATACAATTTTCACACATTAAAGTCAGAAACAGGCAGTCCAAAACATGTTTTCTTTTTTATTGGCGTGACTGTCAGACTGCAGTCCAGAGACATTCAGGTAACAGACAGTGACACACATCTCTGTACACAGCGTTATTTTTTACACTGAAGAGGTCAACTCAGAAGAAACATGTTAAAGGGGGGTAGCGCTACAGAATCAATGTTTGTTTCTTTGTTGGTCGATGGGGGTTAAATTTTTAGTATCAATATTATGGGGATATTGTAACATCCATGCAATGTTTTATACTGGAAACCATACAACTGATGGCACCAGCGTCACTACATATCATCACCTTTTATTATCTCAGTTTAGCAAAACAACAGCATGATCACATATAACTTTTGATTTGGGTGCCGACGGCCGTTTTAAGAGTGGTCAAACTAAGTATTTCCAACAAAGAGTGCATTCTAGTTAATAAGTAATCATTATTAATATTATTTTTTTATTTTCAGTAGTACAGGACAAACCAGACCCTAGACAGCATCACACACAGGTTCCATTTACTTCAATAACATACTGTATTTTACAATCAACCAATACCACGGTAGTGTACATGGGCCAGAGCACAAAACATAGAGAATGCTTGTATTATTATTTTTATATACCACACTGACTGAAGAAGAGACCGAAGCACTGAGAACAATATTACAACCTGACATGACAGTACCCCAAACTACCTAATAGTACCACAGTGGTACCGAATACCACCATCAGTCTCACCCTGTGGCCTCACCCTAACCACAGTTAACAGGTTACTAGCAGCCCAGTAATACCCAAGATTTAAAGAACTATACCGGTGGTTTTTCATATTTTAACATACTTGTTCGTGCTTTACATTATTAGTAACATTTTCCAAAGCATGTCAATTGATTTCCTTTCTTGAAGAATGAAAAACTCACAAGAATTTATATATGTATATATATGTAGGAATTTATCACCAGACCCCCCTACTAACAGTTAACTACATAGGGAATACATTGAATAACCCCATGATTGTATCAAAAATGGGGTTGATTTAAAAATCTTAAGGATACAATATTGTATCATTTGAGGGCACTGAGCAGAAACTTTGAATGTCAGCTTCTGAAAAAATATTGCATTACTAAGATATTGTCAGAGAGTCAAACCTGAAAGACAAACAATAAGCATCAAGTCAAGATGAACATTTCTTGTATTGAATCTCTGCAACATTAGAATGAACTAAAATAAATGACTGTTTTAAATATTAAAAATCAATTACTTTAGGAAATAGTTCCAAAGCTTGTAGGTAATTGGTTAAAACACGAAAAACCACAAAGTATAGAAGTCCTTTAACTGCACCAGACGTACTGCATCATGCCCCCACCCAGTAATACTCCAGCACTCAACAATGTTGCACCCTTTCCCGAACCAAACTCCCTGAAAGGAAATACTACTACTGATACCCCTCAGTTTATAACATATGGCCACTTAACTGTGCACTTGCTGACAGACAGTCTGGGGAATAAAATGTAAAAAAGAAAATCATGCTTGCAGGTAAATAATAACTAAGTGGTCTTGGCTCTGTTTTACAAGACTACTTTGAAATCGTTTCAATCATTTTTAGTACTGGAGCAAGGACAAATAGAAATTGGCATCATTTGCCTTAAGACTGCATTCACACTAAGAACTTACTTCTTTATTAAATTCACTTTCTGGGACTTGAACTTGAACATAGAGCCTGTACTTTGTTGGCTAACATTTTCTCTCGGTGTAGCTCAAGGCCCTGGATTGTGGGGTCACATTTAGATTTCTTTGCTACAGTTTTAAGTAAAGAAAGTGTAACTTACAACCAGAATTTTGGTACAGTTTCACCCTGCAGCTTTGAGATATGTATACACCAGGGTGTGTGTGACCAACAGCATCATGAGGTTGAGATAACAGCACTGAAGAAAACAAAGAGTTGTTTGGTTGTATGGTCGCAGTTAATATAACAAGGAATCCTGTCAGCTGCACTGACGGCTGGCAAATCTCACTTTGCAAAACATCTTGGAGTCAACGTAAGAATAACATAGTATTCAATATATAATGAGCTCTATACAACAATTTCATGCATTATTATCATGATTACTTTTATAAACTGAGAGCCCCAGTTGTCCTGCTGCTGCAGCAGTGCCTTATCTGGTCTGCAGAGGGCGCTGTTTACACAGGATTAGTTAGACAAGCAGGCAGCAAGGCATTCTACAGGTCAATTATATCACTTAACATTAACTTTTATGTTTGGCTCTATTCATAAAAAATCTCTTAGTTTTTATATTTTGTAATTCAGGTATCTTGACAGGGACACTAATAATATATTTTATTTTGGGGAAATGATTCAGCGGTGTAACAGATTTATGATTTCCTCCTTTGCACTAAAACTTTGACAAACACATGTTCAAGAAAAGTTTTTATGCACCACAAATTTTAATTAACTACACACATTCACACACTTTCACACAAACAGACTCACGTGTCTCTCCAACACACGTGTACTTGCACTCATACACACACACACACATACACACCAAAAACTACAGATTCGCTGATGGCGAGTATACATGAACCACGACACAGACACTGGTATACACCGACATGGTTGGCATGGTTACTATCTACATCAGGGCCCTTAGTGACCCACATCCACCCTAGACTGTCCCTGTCGCCATGGCAACAAATTCTGACCACCATCACCACCCCTCCCTCAATGGCAGGATTGCAGGATCAATGAATTAGCCAGCTAGTGATCCTTAACATCCCACAAACAGATTTTTCTTTTGCCTGAGACTGAATCCTCCAGCAAAACTCGACCTCTCACTGGATATAAACTCATCTGTTGCCCCCCCCCCTGCTTTGTGATTACATAAAATCCTATAGACATTAACAACATATTAGTAACGTGTTAATCAGAAGACAGCAATAAGAACACAGGGCAGTTTGGCAGCTTCTAAAACGTAAACATAAACAGACCTGACTTACCCAAAATCTCCTCAGTCGCCCCATTTTATACACACAACACTCAACATAGAACACTGTCTCAGATAACACACTACATACATTCCCTGGTACCATGGACGGATTGTGAGACAACGGACAACTGTGTACAGCCATGTTAAGGGCCCCCTAACTCTCCTAGATAGAAACAAGACCTCCGGACTGAAAGAGACAGAAAATGATTTCAAATTATAGCCACATCTCTTTGTGAATTTTTGTGAGTCTTTGACATTTTGCATCTTTTTGTAGTTATTTTGTGTCACTGTAGTTGGTTTGTGTCTCTTTGTGGCCATTTTATATCCATTTGTATTCATTGTGTGTCTTTGTAGTTAGTTTGCCTCACTTTGTAGTTGCTTTGCATCACTTTGTTGTCATTTTGTGTCTCTTTGTAGTTAGTTTGTGTCACTTTGAAGTCATTTGTCTTTGTTGTCATTTTGTGACTCTTTGTAGTTCTTTTGCATCACTTTGTTGTCATAATGTGTGTCTTTGTAGTTAGTTTGTGTCACTTTGAAGTCATTTGTGTCTTTTTGTTGTCATTTTGTGTCTCTTTGTAGTTCTTTTGCATCACTTTGTGGTCATTTTGTGTCTCTTTGTAGTTAGGGTTTTGCATCTTTTTGTAGTCACTTGGTTCTCCAGACTCTGAGAGGCCCACTGACTCCTTTCTGCCCCGAAGCCTCATTCAATAATCCATCCAAGCTTGGCACAGAAACATAACAGACTGAAAAGTTGATTTATTGTGGATTACGTTTTCCCCAATAAATCTTAAGACCAACCTGGGGAAAGTGACTGTACATGAATAAACCGGCATCACACAGATTCAGCTATCAACACTGTTATCCTTTAAAGTGTGTTCAAATATTCCAATATATCGAGGAAGACCATACAGTAAATGATTGAAAAGATGATACAAAAGCTTCTTGACTAATACTAATTTTATTTAAATTGCCAACAAGCTTTTTTGGATGAAAACCTCTCTCAGGATCTGTCAGATATACAATAACTTCTGTATCTTGTAAACATCACCAGTCAGATCAACAATTTCAATTTGGAAATTTGCCTGAGATTTGTTTGTACAATTCAAAGACTAGTATGTAATTTGAGACAGTGCCTAAGATTGGTCTAATCTGACAGTAACTATCATACCGACAATACACTACATACCTACCTACAGGTCTACATAAGAATGTGAGATATTGCACTTGGTCACAAAACATTGTTGTTGTTGTTTTTTTAACAGCATGTGGAAATCTACTAAATTAAGTCACTGTCTGAGACACACAGTACAGTATGGCACTTAGTTGATCTCTAAGTTTGGAAACATGCAGATTCAATACACATGATCACTTTTAACTGCAGCAGGGAAAGATGGAGGAATGACCAGACCATACTGTAGCTAAAAAAAACAAACATCCCCCGTACTGTTTGGCATGAAAAGGGGGTTTTGACACTTGAATGAATGAAAAAAATAAGATGAAGGTGCTTTATGTGAGTGCCTTCTGCACTGTTTTTAGTAATCGAATACTGACTTTGATCCCTTCATCTCTTTTCTTTCTTCAAAATAGTGTTAATGCTGCAAAGTGGCCTCTTCTTCTTCTACATCTCCTCCTCTTGTTTTCTTTTTCTCTCATCTGCTCTGATCTCAGGACCCCACAATTACGAAATGGAGTTTGACATATAAGTATAGAAAAGTGCCGACAAAGCTGGAATGTTAAGGGAACGAGAGGAAGAAACATAGAGAGGAGAGGCCGTTTTTTGGGTTGTTTTTTTTGTACCATTTCTTGAAAACTCAGCCCAGATCAACACTTAAACAACTGCAGGTGTAACATCACAGGAAGCAATTTTCTATCACTCTCCTGACTCTCCTTTTCCACCATCAGGTCTATCTCATCTAGTAAATGGGAACCTGGTATGTGGGTGCTGCGTTGTTCTCGGTGAACGGTGGGCTCTGGTAGGTCTCTGTAGTCTCAGTGGTGCCGCCTACTGGTGAATTGGAGGGATATGGTTGGGTGGGCGCGCCGCCGTCCATGTGCTCCGTGGTGAACAGAGTCATGTCTGTGCCAAGCAGATACTTCTGGACTGCACGCACCGTTAGACCAGCCTATAGGGGCAACAGGGGGGAAGAGAGTGGGGCAATAGTTTAAAAGTTTAGAGAATATACAACTCTACGTACTGCTCTAGACAGACTAAATCATTAAAGCTTTTTATAGACTGATAGTCAGGAAACCACGTAAAGTAGTTGGTTTTATATCATGTACTTTGTAATTGCCTCTATAGAAATATGGTTGAATTGACAACATTGTGTAACTTTTTTACTACAAAATAACAGATTTTAAATAATTTTGATGTTACACTGTATGTACACAATGGACATAATAAAAAACGAAGGGGACTAGTTGTTGGACTAATAAGTAATATTAGCTGGCTGCTTTATCTTGTGTTGTTGACCTTGCTTGATGTTTGTCTGTTAGCAAAGTTGTTGACTTGCAGGTTTTTGATCATAAGTAATATAATAATAACACAGCAGCTGTCCATATTCATAACGGTGGGATTACACTGAAACTGGGGGCACAAAGTCGCAAAAATACCTATTTCTACACAATATTGCTTTGAAGTAATCATTTTACATTTTAGGAAATGCACTTATTTGCATTCTGTCAGAGTTATATGAAAAGACTATGTTTAGATATGTCCCTTAAATATAAGCCTACAGGTCTGGTTAGCTTACGTTTATGTGTTTGTAGGCAGATTTTGTTATCTTTGGACAGAGCCATGCTAGCTGTTTTCCCCTGTTTCCAGTCTGTGTGCTATGCTAAGTTAACCTGGCTCTAGTTTTATATCCAACAGACAAATACCAACTAACCCTCAACCGGAACACAAATAAGCATATTTCCCAAAATGCACTGAGTTCAACCAAAGGGGAGTGTTCAGTAAATGTCAAGACAGTTATGATGGAGCCTCTAAACTCACAAGCCATGTAGATGAATACTAAAAGTAGGTGGAGCATAAAAATATTATTATGCATGACCAGTTCCTCACCTTCAATTTAGTCAGGAATGGATTACTGTCAATAGATTAGGTCATGGATGGATTATCAAAGGGGCCTACCAGGCACAGGCACAGGGGCCCGACTGGTCAGGGTGCCTCTAATCCAGAGCCTCTGAAGTGTTATTAACTTTTCTCTTTGGAAAGTCAGACTGCTCAGTCAATAGTGGGGATGTATGGATCAAGTTTATTCACCTAAGCTCAATATGAAACATTTATTGTAATATTGAAACTGCTTAATTACTTATATCAGGTGTAGTTTTAAGCCAACAACAGCATTTTAAAGTTATGGTTGGCCTGCCAGATGTGGTTGAATAATATCTATAATCTCTCTGTGGTTTAGGTGACATATATATTCAACAATTGTATGTATTTTTTTGCAACCCTGAAGTAAAAAAAATACAATAAGTGAAACATTTGTTCAGTATGGTTTAAGTTAATATTTCAGTGAAGGGGTCATCTGTTGGTTGATTAAAGGCTGGAACCGAATGCCAGCTGAGTTTTTCTAGACCTTAAGATGTAAAGAGTCACTATCCACAGATCATGCAACAAGAATTAAATTAAGTAAACTAAGGCGTAATTTTGTGTTAATATATGAACATTTCTTTTTATGTCTGTGTTTGCATGTTCTCACCCAGGTGATTATGGAGAAGAAAGAAAAGGTGATGGCAGCCCGGGCTGCATCTGCCCCCTGGTTGAGTGGCAGCTCATCAGATGTAGTCCGAGACCACTGATTGGCCAGGAAGCAGAAACTTACAAAGTACAGAAAGGTCCAGAAACCTGTTCGAAAAAAGACAATTCCCAAATTAAATTTACACATAAAACATCAGGTGCATGTGACGAATTATGTCGTGGTGAAGCAATTCTTTGTTCCCTTTCAAAAATTCTGTAATTTCTCTAATACCTTCAGTCACCTGAAACTAAGAAGTGGGCTTAGTGCAGCTACATTTTGGCACTTTGGGGAAACCAAGCCCACTCAACAAATCACAGGCTAACTATGACATGTCCAAAGTCGGGTCTTGCACTTCCTGACTCTTGGGAAGCTGTAAGAATTATCTAAAAAAACTGGGAATAAAATCTGCCCATTCTGGACATGATTGCCTCCTCACCTGAGAAGCCGATCTCCAGCATGATGGCCTTCTTCCTGTCTTTGACAGAGCTGATGGAGGAGAACTTATAGTCGAGCAGGAAGAAGAAGGAACACGCCAGCAGGCCCACCAGGCCCACGAACACACCGTAGTTGCACGCATCTGCATTCTTGTTGAAGACACAGTGGAGACGTTCGCTGCCTATGTTAACATAACCCTCGTTGACGATGGACGCAAAGACCACCAGGGAAAATATCTGCGGATGGGGGGACGCAAAGGGGGGAGGAGGAGGAGGAGGAGGAGAAAGAACATGCAAATTATTGCCTAAACAATCAACATATCTCTCTCTTCCACTTCCTGTCTCGTTCACACAAACACCATCGTAAGCTCACTGTAAACAGGATTGTGACAGCACTACTGGAGAGCGTCTCTTTGAGCGTGTTCAGACCCAAAGCATTAACCTAATTTCCTGCCTTTCTCTCTGACTGACTGAAGAGGTGGATGCTTCACTTCCCCACAAGAATCACATCATCCTGAGGCGGTGTGTACACCAAAAACAGGAAGTTTGATAGGCTGCTCGCATTTATTTTTGGTTTGTTTCATTAATATGAATAACACCATTCTTTACATCTGATCTGAAGTTAATTCTTTGTATTTTTTCTGACCTCTCTCTCTCTCTTCTGGACTCACACACTGACACTGATCAGCTGACTAACCCTCGATGGCAGAAAAGGGGCCATGTGACACACACACACACACTCTCAGACATGCATTCACACTTGGGGGTTTGGGTCATATGATGGTGGAGAGACACACAATAGGATAATGCTGGGACCACATTTTAAACTAATCACATGTGTGGATCTGAGCAGATACACACTCAGGTGCTTTTAGTGAATCAGCATTATAAACCTGCTTTCATGGATCAAAGTACTGCATCTCCAAATGGACACTTTCATTAGTTTCTCTGTTTTATTTTAAAAATATGACATTTTTAAGCTCAGATCTACTCTTATTATATTATATTATATTATATTTTGACATGGTCACATTTTTATCAATCTGTGATATTTTCCATCCTTCTTTTGCCTACTCTGTTCCCTGCACAGTTTGTAAAGTTTTAGCAATGATGGAACAAGAACTTGTTTCAGTTAAGAAAGTGAGCGCTCTCCTGTCGTCATTGAACTTACAAATAATTTTAATTTACTTGAGTATTTCCATTTTATGCTACTTTAAACTTCTGACCTCAAGGTGTGTAACCGCTGGATAAAAACTACATAAATTAATATAAATAGTTAAAAAAAAAAAATAAATAAATAAAAACTTCTTAACCAGCTCTAACAGCAAAATGGTTCTTGTGCATCAATACTAACAATAGTGCCATTAATACTTCAGTACTGGGCCATTTTTCTGCACGTACTTTCAGTACTGTAAGTACATTTTGTGAAGGTTCCTGGTTCGAACCTGGGTTGGGGCATTTCTGTGTGGTGTCTGTGTTGATTCTCTCCGGGTATTCCACAGTACAAAGACATGCACTTAACAGGTTAAGTGGTGACTGTGAATTGCCCGTAGGTGTGAATGTGAGTGCGAATAGTTGTTTGTCTCTATGTGCTCTATGATGAGCTGGCAACTCGTCCAGGGTGTACCCCACGTCTCACCCAAAGTCAGCTCCAGGCTCCGGCCCCACTGTGACCGCAAGCGGTTACAGAAAATAGATGGATGGATGGAAGTTCATTTTGTTGATATTACTTTTACCAGAGAACACAGAATACTTGAAATGGAGTACTTTACAGTGCTGTATTGCTACTTTTACTTAAGTAAAGGCTCTGAGTACTTCTGCCACTGCTGTGGATGCACAGATGAATATTAAGATGTGATGTTGCATGATCTGACATTTTGAAGGCTTCCAGCTGCAACTGGAAAATGGGCAATTAAACTTTAAAGCACAAATTGTTTTAAAGTGATTGATGTAGGCTTTTCTTGTGTACCCAGAGGGCTCAGTAGTAACTCTTAACCTTAGTGCATCGTGCATTAAACATAACACACTCAAAGACATGAAACCAGAGACTTGTTAGGATGAAATTATTTGCTCGGTGTGTTTCAGAGATCCCTGTACTGGCAAAAAAAAAAAGACCTTCTCTGTGTCACCTAAAGGTGATGTGCTACATCAAGCGTCAGGGCACGACGCGTCTCCGTGGCCCTGCGTGCGTAATGATGACGGACCAATCACAGGTAGGATGACGGACGACGACCGTTTAGGGTAAATCAGCAAAATCATTAGCTGGAAATAAGATTGTCGATATGACCTGAGAGGGTGTGTGTGGCGAATAAAACGGTTGTGCTTTAGATTAAGACATTTTTAAAATAATAATAATGAATATCATGAAGGACGAAGCTGTGGGGATGAATAGGTGATGGATTTGTCTTTCTCGTTTTCTGCACAATCCTGATCCGCTCTGCTGCACATCTTATTTATAAATCAAAATATAAGATTTTTAAATGATATATCGGCCTCAGATAAAAACAAAAAACATCTGTATTGAGATCAGTTTCATGGTCATGGTGTCAGACAAGCACCAGGCCTTGGTTACACCCTGTACGGTACATTTCTGTATAAACACACTTCAATAGAAACATTCATTCCGTGGTTTCCATCTACACACCCTGCTGATCAATTATCGCTTGATTTCTGGGGTCTATATTTGCAGTGAGAACACGTCACGGGTCTCGCGCAGCAACGACAACAGAGAGAGGACCCCCACCACCACCACCACACACACATCCATATACACACATCCACACGCAAACAGCCGTAGTACAGTAAAAACCCGCTCTCACCCAGGACAGCACTCTCAGGATGGTCTGCGGCTGTTTGGCGAAGGCAATCGGGTCGATAGTGGTCCCGGCCCGGCCCGCTCCGAACGATCCCACTCCGTCCATCTTCTGTGGCTCTCTCTCTCTCTCTCTGTGCGCTCCTCGCGGCTCCACGCTCCCGGCTCCACGGCAGGATGGATGCGCTGCTGCTCTGCTGTAGGGACGGGTCCTGCGCGCACCCAGAGGCGCGCGGGCACAGCGCGCGTGGTTGAGCGTGCACGCGCTCCGATAAGCCATTTAAGACAGAATTTAATATGAGTATGACAGCTTATATAAATATTAAAAACAACAGGGGCATACTATGAGGAAAAAGTCACATCTGAGCACCAAAATAAACAAATCCACTGTTGATGGTTTGTGGTAATAATTTGTTGGCGCCTTTAAAGGGGCTACTCCAGCAAATAAGTATTGTATTAAAAAGTATTGTACTTCCTTAAAGCAACACTGCATAGAAATTGGTATTTTTGAAATTTAGTGTCCCCGGTTTCACAATGTAATACCACTGTGGTCAATATGGACAGCTGTAGAGAAGAAAATAAGTGAAAACACTGTGTTGATGTACCATGAGTGTCTAGGGCCTCTAAATATATTAAGATATTATGGAGTCAGCCTAGAAAATATCCACAAAATGATCAATGTAAACTCTAATAATACAACCTCATTGTCCTCGGTGGCCTGGAGCTACTATAGATGTTCAGTAAAAAAGTTGGACTCCTCCAAATATCTAAATGTAGAGCACATAGGCTGTCCGGACTGTAGGCTACAAACAATACTATGATACTGTGTGAGTGAAAAATCTGCTCATTAGTCACAAGCTAAATTGTGAATTATGAATTATGACGTGGATGAAAGTCTCATGATGATGCCGCTGTGCCAAATACCACGACACAGTATAGTCACAAGTCACTTATCATGGGGTATTTACCAAATACAGTGGTGTCAACAATGACCACCATGCTGCCTCCTGTTCCATATTTGGGGTTTGCCAAACATATATTAAACATCTTCATATATTTATTCGTATCTTTATTTTTTAAGATATTTTTGGACTTTCAAGCTTTATTGGACAGAAACAATCAACATGTCATCTGTTGTCTTCATTTCTTGTCTCTCCAGAAGAACGTTCCTATCACAAACTGAAGCTGCTGTTATGCAAGATCAAACCACTCAGGGTCAGACACATCATCTTCAAAATTCAATATTTTATGAGTAATGTCAACTTGAGGAGATAAACGGAAGCATACTCGTACTGGAGGGGAAGTAATTAACACCTGAGGATGTTTAAATGAAACGAGGATAAATGTGAAACGAACACAGAAACACTTTAGTGGATCAGAACAGTAAAATAAAGTGTAGCCACACTTAAGCCACACACTTTTTTGTGTGTGTGTTTAAAATGTCTCAAATAATGATAAACGCCCATTTACATTACTAGAGTCCAAAGTGTTTCTTCAAAATTACTAATTTTGTTCGAAAAAAAAAGGCTCAGAAAAGACAAGCAAATGATCACTTCTGAGAAACTGTAATCAACAATAAAAAAAATAAAAATGAAACTTAATTTAATGATTAAATGATCAATTACTCATTAGAATTACATGTGTACCAATCTCAGCACTAAATTAAGCAAATAAATTAACACACTCTGCAGGTAAACCACCCCACAACATACACAAACACACAAACAGAGAGGTGTGATATTGAAAAAGCATTCTGTAATCATCACTGTGTAAATATATATAATTCTCTCACATAAATTACTGACATAATGACATTTTTATATTACATTTTTTTCACACATTTAAGAATGTGATATTTGGTGTTGTACTGGTTGTTTTGGGTTAAACAAGAGAAATTATAACAGACCAGGGAACTACATTTCAATTAACAATTTACTGATTTAACAGAAAAATTAGAGTCGCACCTGAAAGGATGACCCAAAAGCCAAAAATACGTTCTGTATTTCACACAAGATTGGACATAATAAACATTTGTAAACTTTTAAAACTCCCCAATAACTGGAATTAGCTTTGCTATGTTTTATTGAGTCTCGGTTGTAACCGAAGAAATGGGGGAATACTTTGTATCTACTCGTTTTCTTTACTTATATTACCAGATCAGTTATTTAACTAATCACAAAACAAGAAACGTCTCAGATCGGTCTCCACAACAGAGATATGAGCTCCACCTTGTGGTGTTTTCACTGAAAGTTTTGCACCCGCTCAGTCACAGGAACCATCTTTCCATCCTTCCTTCCACCTCTCATCCACACGGGAGCAGTCGAACTCAGGCTTGCCCAGACGGACGTTGACGTCATTGTGGATGTGACAGAACCACTGAGAAAGAGCGTGGCGACTCCTGGTATCCGGCTGATTGGTTTTCAATCTGTGGAGAGAGTATGGTGCTTTTAGAAACGGCCTGCTCTTCATCTTAAAATGAGGAAATGTGACAGCTGCAGATCTGTTTGCTTTCTTGTGCAAAAATCAAAGCAAGGATGATGTAACTTTGACCAAAAATGTTAACCAGGTTTGGCTGCCTGGGAGGGCACAAATACATCTTTATGAACCTAAAAACACATGGCATATTGTTCAGTAGTAATTTCATTTGTAGATATAACACTAAAACATCACTGCTACAAGTTAAGATGCTACAAGACCGGCCTGCATATTAAAGCTAAGGCAGCACTGTGGTCTGACCTGGCCCTGAGGTCTTCTGCACACTCCTCACATGGGAAGAATTTGGAAAAAAGGTTGATGAACTGCCCCATCTCCTGCTGCTGGGTAGAAGACGGCTGGTCGGGGTAATACGCTGCCATAGTGTGCAGGAAGGACCAGGTGTTACGTCCCAGCTCTTGCCTGTCTAGCGGACACTGTGGGTCTTCTTGCGGCTCTGACTCTGCAGCTCGGGTCTCCTGGAGAATCATACAGACATGAGCAGAGTCAGCTAGTTGTCTTTTTGGATATACTGTGCATGCACCGCTCATATCCTGTCCTACATCCAGAAAGGAGGCTCTGTACCTTGGAGATTAGTATCAAATGCTTGAAAGATGATATTAAAACCCGGCCATTGCAACTCACTCCTCTCCGGTATAAACAAAAAATAACTTTCACGCCTCCAACTACTCCAGAGCGCAGCAGCTCGGCTTCTAACCAATTTTAACAGACATCACATTTCACCAATTTCAGCTTCCCTCCACTGGCTTTGGTGCATTTTAGGATTGGTTTTAAGATTTTACTTATCACTTTTAAAGCCTGTCTGACCTCTAACTACATTGCCAGCATGTTAACCAGTACAAGCCAGTGTGTAGCCTTAGACTCTCAGACAGGTCACTTCTAATTGTTCCAAGGTCGAGGCTCAAAATTAGAGGTGACCTTGCCTTCTCCATCAGGTCCCCTGTACTTTTGAATGACCTACCTGAGGAGATAAGGCTCGCTGATTCAGTTAACTCTTTTAAATCACTTTTTAAAAATATTTTTTACAGACTTGCCTTTTTGTTATGTCATCTATTTTTTAAAATCTTTTTATTCCCTAGATTTGGCTACCTATCAAATCTAGAATAGAATTTAAAATTCTTCTCCTTACTTACAAAGCTCTTCATGGTCAGGCACCATCATATCTAAAAGAGCTCATAGTACCTTACTACCCCTCTAGAACACTGCGCTCTCAGGATGCTGGGTTCCTTGTGGTTCCTATAGTTTCCAAAAGTAGATTGGGAGCCAGAGCTTTCAGCTATCAGGCTCCTCTTCTGTGGAACAAACTACCATTCCAGGTTCGGGAGGCAGACACGGTCAACACTTTTAAGAGTAGACTTAAGACTTTCCTTTTTGATAAAGCTTATAGTTAGGGCTGGCTCAGGTCATCCCTTAGTTATGCTGCCATAGGACCAGACTGCCGGGGGACTCTCCTCCTCTCTCTCTCCCTCTCCCTCCCCCTCTCCTCCCTCTTTCTCTCTCACCATCAGTGGACATACATGTCTCATTAATGCATGCTACTAACCGAACTTCCCCGGAGTTTTTGTGCTCTGTCGTCCAGCAGGTTCTCGTGGATCGTGGCTGCTGCTGTGATCCTGCGCAACGTCCACTACATATATTATTACTGTCATTATTGCTACCATATCTGCTACTGTGGTCATTTTATCATTCATTGTAATTCATTGTCATTTTATCATTCATTGTAATTGTACAATATGTTTGTGTTGACTTGTTCTGTACACGTGACATCTATTGCACGTCTGTCCGTCCTGGGAGAGGGATCCCTCCTCTGTGGCTCTTCCTGAGGTTTCTTCCACCTTTTTTCCCTGTTAAAAGGGTTTTTTGTGGGCAAGTTTTTCCTCACTCGAACCGAGGGTCTAAGGACAGAGGGTGTCACTCCCTGTACAGATTGTAAAGCCCTCCGAGGCAAATGTACTTTGTGACTTTGGGCTATACAAATAAAATCTGATTTGATTTGATTTTGATTCCCTTACTCTTAACCAGACCTACAATTTTAATGTCAGCTTTTACCTTTTTATGACCTCATGTTAGTACTATTCCTTTGTTCTTTAATTTTTCTATTTTGAAGCTTCTACATCGCCAATGAATAGCTGGTGTTTAATTTTTCCTTACATTGTTCTGCCTGTTTCTGTGGCATTGAATCTGGTACGTTTTTATTTTTCTTGATCTCTAACCTCTGTTGGATTTTAAAAGCTGCTATATAAATGTAAGTTATTATTATTACATTATTATTATGAAAAGCTTTGGACCAGATGTGGGGATTGTCCCTTCTCCATAGTGGCTCCAAAGTTCACAATTTCACAACCATGGGACAGCAAACTTTCCGGTGAAGCTCTTAAACTTTAAAGAAGTATATCAGATCATAAACCATCTTCTAGTCAAGCCAAACCTCACGCCTCTTAAAGAAATCATCCCCCACATACTCCAACCTGTCAGCCCGCCTTGATCTCATGTCACCTGTACAGCAGCTGTCGCCTGTTTCTTCTGGACCTTCATCCACGATTTAAAGTCCGTACAAGCCCTACACGGCTTCTTTTTCACATCCCCACTCTGCTCCTGCTCTTTCCCGGGGCTGTCCTCCGGTGGTCTCCCGGCCACTGCAAACGGAAAACCTTCAAACCCAGGCGGGTTAGGGGCTTGTGGTCCTTTAGGTCCTGTGGGCGCAGCCATGTTCGCTCTTACCTAATAACTTTGACTGACCTGTAATATCGATACAATTCATTAATATCCGGCTGCCGAAACGCAGCTTACGTTACCTCTGACTAGACACACATTTTTAATATTTTACTCTACCGCAGGGTCAATGTCATGGTTACGCTGCACACTTCCCGGTCGATGTGAGCCAAAGATACGAGAAACTATGTGCGTTAGGTTATAGTGAGTGAGTTGTTTCGCCCGGACCGTTCATGAGCACGGAACGTGTTCCGGTGTGTCGGTTTAACGAGCGGCCGTGTTAACTAGTGACCGTCAACCGGAGGCATCCGTGGTTGTCGTAGCTGTTGAAATGGGAAGAGAACACGTAGCTGTCAAACAAGACACGAATTAAACAGATCGAGTAGTTTTTTTGACATTGTAACGTTAATGAAAAAAAAATAAAAGTAATTTACTATGAGAGCTACGTGTTTTCAACAGTAACTACGACAACCACAGACGCATCCGGCTGGGGGTCACTAGTCAACACGGTCGCGCGTTAAACCGAAACACCGGTGTGTGATGTCAGTTCTCTGTGCATGCCGCGGAGTGTAGCACGCGTCAAAGTGCAAATATCTATAATTGTACGTCATTTTAAACTGTTGTCATTATGTATGTTTTGTGCGGACATTCATTTAAACCTGTGTGTGTTTGTTCGCTGTGTTTAACGCTGTTTGTCAACTGTTAAACCCCGTTGGTTAGCTGGTTAGCCGGGTGGCTAACAAAGCTAACAACTGCTGGAGTGACACGTTTCTGGTCCTATTCTCTCTCCCTGACAGTGAAGCTGTAACTCAACTGAACTGCCACAATGGGGATCTTGGAGAAAATCGCTGAAATAGAGAGAGAAATCGCTCGAACACAGAAAAACAAAGGTAAGAGAGGGGCAGTGGCTGAGCTAACTGTTAGCTAACTAAGGCTAAACCATGAACGAACTTGTAGCTAGCTGTGTGTGTGTCACTGTCTTCTGTCAGTGTTGTATTACCCATTAATATCACAGACATGCCAGGGGTAGCTCGCTAACTGACACCTCAAGCCTGATTAGAGTTACCACAACAAATTAAAGGGACCATCCGCAAACCTCTTTATATCTTTTTAATTCAACTGAGCTCCGATGTTGTGCTGGTGTTACAGTTTAATAATAACCTTTCCTCAGTTCTCACCTACATTATTTTTGACTCAAGACACTTTGAAGTAAGGATACACAGTTAAAGGTGCAGTGTGTAGGATTTAGATGCATCTAGTGGTGTAATCACTGCGTTGCAATCTCCTCGCCTTCCCTAGTGTAAAGGACAAACAACACTTGAAAGGCTCTGTCTAGTGGTGGCCTCCATGAAAGAGGACCCGATTCCACTGTAGATATAAAAGGCTAATTTTTAAGTAACAATAAAAAATGATTCTTATTTTCAAGTGATTAAACATGCATGAATTCATCATTGAATATGAATATTATATTCTATGTATGATGATATGATATATTCCATATAAAAGTTGCAAAAAGGCCACTCTAATGATTTTAGTTTGAGATTGTGATCTTAGGCATCCATCATAGTATTTAATGTCCTCTTACTTACTTTTTAAACTTCACATAATCTGATTGACTAGCCTATCCAAGCTACATGAACAAACAGTGATGTAGCCAACTAATGGCTCTTCTTTGGGTGACGTCTTGTAAACAATGCAGTTGAGTTGTGAGTACTTGAAAATGTTATTTTGTGTTACATTTTGGCTTCTGTTTATAACTTTAAACTTAAGTTTTAAGTGCCATTTTGAAATCTGTGCAGTATGTTTAATTTAATATTGTGTTTTAATGGTGCAATTTGACAAATTCATAGGCTGTTTTGAGTCTGGCTACAGTCTACAAGGCATGTAAGAATTGAGAAAAACCAAAGTAATTTAGATCATGAATAGTGATTGAGATTAAATATATCCTATATCTGCACTACTGTTATCATGCAGCCCTACTTTGAAATCATCAGACGTACAGAATAACAGAATAAGACTTTATTTTTTGACACTTTTCTTATTAATTCTTCCAGCCACTGAGTACCATCTGGGTTTGCTCAAGGCAAAGCTAGCCAAATACAGAGCTCAGCTTCTTGAACCCTCCAAGTCGGCAGGGGCCAAAGGCGAGGGCTTTGATGTTATGAAATCAGGAGATGCTCGTGTTGCTCTTATCGGTTTCCCTTCTGTGGGTAAGGTACGTCTACATGGAAACATCACTTTCATCATTATGTTTCTTTAAGCCTGTATTGTCTCTCAAATACAAACAAAAAGGCACAGGAAAGAGAAATGAAACATACTCTAAAGATTCAACATGCACTGCTCTAACTGAATCCTCTGATGTGTCATGCAGTCCACCTTCCTTAGTTTGATGACATCAACAGCCAGTGAAGCTGCTTCCTATGAGTTCACCACCCTCACCTGCATACCTGGTGTCATAGAGGTACACTTTCAGTCTACCTGAACACTTGCAGTTTTAAACAGTGTGTAACAATGTAGCAAAAGCAATTCACACTCTTATTTTTGCTCTTCAGTACAAAGGGGCCAACATCCAGCTGCTCGATCTACCAGGAATCATCGAGGGTGCTGCCCAGGGTGAGTTTATTTTCTTATTTACTTTATTTTCTCTAAAGTCAGCAGATTACTAGATTATTATAATTTTAAATGAATGATGACAAACTGCTGAATAAATAAATACATATTAAAATATACTTGGTGGCAGCTGACGTGTGCATACACTTTGACCTTTTACAGGTAAGGGCAGAGGTCGGCAGGTCATTGCTGTTGCCAGGACAGCGGACGTCGTCATCATGATGTTGGATGCCACCAAAGGAGATGTTCAGAGGTGTGTGTCGCTCACTGTGTGTGTGTGTGTGAGCAAGACGTTAGAGGGGGCGTTGAGAGGCTTTTTTATCAGCTAATTCTTGTCTTTAACTTTTTTACCTTTATAGAGAGCTACTAGAAAAAGAGTTGGAGTCGGTGGGCATCAGACTCAACAGGACAAAACCAAATATTTATTTCAAGGTAGATTTTTTGTTATCATCAACAGCTCATTTCAAAGACATATGGCTTTTAGTCTTTGAGATAACACAACAACACTGGCTTTGATACTAGCTTGTCCTCTCCAGAATTTAATTCTTGTTATACCAAACTAAAAAACTAAAAATGTGATTTCTCTCTGTAGCCCAAGAAAGGAGGCGGCCTCTCCTACAACTCCACAGTTCCTCTCACCCACTGCTCAGAGAAGCTCGTTCAGCTGATCCTTCACGAATACAGTATCCTCCACCCTGCCTTCATCAGAGTCCTGACTTTTCCATCCCCTTGTCATGTCCGTAGGCCTGTTGATAAGTCACAGTAATATCTGGTTGAATTTCTTTAACTCCTCCTCAGAAATCTTTAACGCAGAAGTCCTTTTCAGGGAGGACAGCACACCAGACGAGTTCATCGATGTCATCGTTGGAAACAGAGTTTACATGCCTTGCCTATATGTATGTCAGTATTCGTCATCTGGGTTGGCTCAAAGCCTTGTACCTCTAAAATTTTAACTGTTTGGAAGACAAAACTGTTTTTCTCTAAATTTTAAACCCACAGAAAAATATATTAATTTGTAAAGTTAAAACAGGACAGCTTTTTACATTTTCTTCTCCTCTTGTTATTTGTCAAATTTACAGGTGTACAATAAGGTGGATCAAATCTCCATCGAGGAAGTGGACCGCCTGGCTCGCAGACCTAACAGTGCTGTCATCAGGTCAGGATATGTGTGTGTAAGAGAGAGTGAATCACCTTATTTTTTTCATATATGTATGTGGGAGAAAAAACAGTTTCCTGCTTTTTCTGCCCATGTGTATATTTCAGTTGTGGCATGAAGTTGAACCTGGACTACCTTCTGGAGACATTGTGGGAATACCTGGCTCTGATTTGCATTTATACTAAGAAAAGAGGAGGTACACACACATTTTCCCTCATGCACTCTACACTAAGACTGTCACATGCACATGAAGACGTGTTTTTATTAATTTCTTCTTTTTCTATTAGAACGCCCAGACTTTAATGACGCCATCATTATGAGAAGAGGAGCAAGTGTTGAACACGTGGTAAGAAAAGATCAACATTCGTACATAAATAACACCACAGTAAGCAGACCTACAGTATCCACATTATGTTTGATATATGTGCAAATATACACATTTTATTTTCTACCTGCAGTGCCATCGAATCCACAGAACCTTAGCCAGCCAGTTCAAATACGCCCTGGTTTGGGTAAGTTCAAGTTTTCAGAAGCAACGACATTCAGAAACTAATTGTCTCATCAAACTCTTTGAACTCATGTTTATCACATTTATACCAAATGTATACTTGATATTATACTGCATGTAGTATGAAACTGGCAATGTCATTGTATTTTAGCTTCATTGAATGTCCATACTCACATCCTTAACTACAGTAAACACACCCCTACAGCTCATAAAATCTGTAACTTTGGAAAAGAAACTGACAAAAATGCTCACTGTATTCAGAGAAGAACACACTTTGTTTACTGTGCCGCGATACTCAAACTGTGCTTCAGAATCGCTGGTCACCGATCAGTATCTTGCTCAGAAATCTAGTTCACCGTGCTGTGATTCACAACATTAGAAAGACAAAGAAACAAAAAGAAAGGGTCTGAACTGTATTGTCTGTTGATTCACCAGGGAACCAGTACCAAGTATAGCCCTCAGAGGGTCGGACTAACACACATCATGGAGCATGAGGACGTCATCCAGATCGTTAAGAAGTAAAACAACTGGACAGAGGAGAGACTGAGCGGGAGGAGTTTGAAATTTCCTGTACAGTAGATATACAGCAATGGAAAAAAACAATAGCCGCCATTCTTATTTTGTATATGAAAATCAACAAAACACATTAAAGAGAGGCAGGCCAGATTTAAGTCGGTTGTGGAAAGGAAGTGATGTATTTTACCTTTTGATTAAGATAAATGATAAAGATACATTGATTCAAGGAGAAAATGGAGCGGAAAAAGAATAAAGTCCAAAAAATGTTAAATTAATCCATGTTTGTTTTATTCGTATCAGTTTCACCTTTTATGTATTATTGGTATATTTATTTAGTCTGCGGTTTTAACTTATCTAGTCACATGGAAACACCTCTGGATCATTATTTTCAAAACCTTTAGAGGAAGCTGCTGTTTTTCTGAGACATATGGAAGCCCTAAGTGTTTCATATCAAATAAGTAATTAAAAAATATACATTTATATGAATAAATACCGGGTTCGGTACTGACCTATAGCCCTTTGCTGCATATCATTCCCCCTCTCTTCATACTTTCCTGTCACTCTTCAGCTGTCTCTGTCCAATAAAGGTCAAAAGACCCAAAAATGTCTTTTACCAAGAGACCTTTTTTCACAGCAACCATTTTGACATTAAATTGTATGGTCAATGCAGGTGTTTCCAATGATACTAATTAAGGTTCTGTTCCATTTATTGCAGCGGACTCTTCAAAAATATCATTTAATATAACATAATTATTATTCTTTGGGTCACATGGGGGCAGCAGAACAAACTGAACACTACAATGATGCATTCATATTATCACTAAGTTCACACAGATATAATGTTCTGTAACTAGAACAACATTAGATCTACTTTAATTTGTCCAGTATTTACTGTCTTAGCTTTGTTTTGGTCTTCAGATATTTGAGGGAAATATCGGGTTCTTTAGCTGCTCAGTACTCCTGAATGCGGAGTGATTGATACTCTTTTTTTGCATTAATCATGTGACAGTGTGTTAGACATTTTAGGTAAAATGTCAGGAAAACAGAGATTTCACCCCTTTTTTTCACATCAAGACCACATCTGATCACAGACTGGTCAAATCTGGACTTCAATCTAACTACAGAGAAGTCAGGATCAATGAAAGAAAAGTGTAGAATCTTATAATCAAATGTCTTAATATAGTAGTTAGTTTAAATTTTGCCTTTGTCATTGTTTTGGTTTCACATTATTTTACCAGTACTAAGCACAGCCGTCAAACGGTCAGCCTGTAAGTTATAGTCATACGAAGGGAAACTTTACACCAACATATTGACATCTAATCTTTATGAAAAACATTTTACATCCAATTACAGACATTCAATTACAATCCAGTTGTGTAAACAAGATCACGAAACAATATTCATAGCAATAACTGTAGTTAAACAGATGTGAACAAGGGAACACGTTGAACACCTTAATTAGTGACTAATATATATTAGTGTTAGTATAACATTAAATAAAAGTGTAATGTTAGCACAGTATTAATATGTTAAGTACATAATAGTAGCCTATATTCATTTTAATTAGATATACGAGTATACTAAAGACCACAAGTATAATAATTTCAGTTGGACAATACAGCAGTTAAAGAAATACAACATTTATTGTTTTTGTAGGTTTTGCTCCTTCATTAAATCCTTGTGCAAAAGAAGACAGACTACAATGGTGGTTAGTGTTTAAGTTTGTTAATGCTAAGTACTAAATCAATCAATATTCATAACCATTCATGCATAACAATGAGTTCAACATTTGGAAAAAAGTTTGAAATGTTTTTAAAGTCCCGCCCATCCAGGCTTTGATTGGTCAGTTGATCAAAAGTGACACATTATGAAAAATCAATCATTTCAAACAAAAGGCACACGATGTAGCTAAAGCTAGCTTAACCCAAATTTAGCTTGTCTTACCCCTAGTGTCTTCTTTCTTACAGCTAAAGTTTGACTAACAGTGCGTTCTGTGGTTTACAAAGTGTAAACATAAATGCATTATTATTATTATTATTCCCTGGCAGCTGCAGCACAGGACGGGAAATAAACCCAAGGTCAGTTTCCCTGCAGTCCTTTAACAATCGGCAGTTGAGCTTCAATTGAAAGCAAATATCTTCATGGATACTTGGAAAGCACTTCAGCCTATTCATTATGGAAAGCCATTTTAATTGATTGTTACGATTATTAAAGGTTCTCTATGTAACATTCAGAAAACCCTCATTAATAACGCCACCTTTGGGCGTTAAGTGAACTGCAGTCAACGTCTTGTTGCTCGTGGTTGCGTGCTATAGGTGTGAGCGAGCAAAGCCAAAAGTGCCATACACAAGGCTGAACAACTTAAAAAAATTACAGTCAATGACGTTACTATCTTTTCAACGTTTTTATATTTTATTTGGACCACTGGCTCTGTTATACTAATCCTGAAATAAATTAATGAAGCAATAAATATATAAATAAATGCTAAGATAAATATATAAATGTATCAATATCATACAGTACATAAATTGTTTTTTAATTGAAGAAAAATATGTTTTTATTTATTCTAGGGGACTTTAATTTCTTAATTCCACATTTATTTCCCTCGTTTTACGTCCTCAAATCGAGTCTCAGGTGTTTTGAGTAACACTAATAAGACTGTGATATGAGTAACGCTTTTCCCACAGGTGCTGCATTTATGTGGTTTCTCATTTCTGAGAGTTCTTCTGTGTTTTGACCATGAAACACTAGAAATGAAGCCCATGTTTTACAAATACTACTGGACTGTATGTGTTTTTTTATGCTTTGCCAAATGAGACGCATCAAAGTATCTTTGCCCGCAGATCTTGCAAACGTACGGCCTCTCACCAGTGTGGGCTCTTCTGATGTGGACTGTCAAGTAACTGCCAAATCGGAAATCTTTCCCGCATGTTTTGCAAGAATACGGCTTCTCCCCTGTGTGGATCCTTGCATGCCTTTTCAATGCTGGCATGTCACCGAATTTTTTCCCACAGGTGTTGCACAGGTACGGTTTCTCACCTGTGTGTGTTCTCAGGTGGACTTTTAAGACACTGCTAAATCGGAAATCTTTCCCACATATTTTGCACGGATAAGGCTTCTCACCTGTGTGGACTCTTATATGTTTTTTCAATGCAGGCATGTCACCAAATCTTTTGCCACAGGTATTGCAGAGGCACGGCTTCTCACCTGTGTGTATTCTCATATGCTTTGTCAAGCCTGGCATGTCACTGAATCTTTTCCCACAGGTCTTGCAAAGGTACGGCCTCTCACCTGTGTGTGTTCTCATGTGGACTTTCAAGCCGCTGCTAAATCTGAAATCTTTCCCACAGGTATTGCACAAATACGGCTTATCACCTGTGTGGATTCTAGCATGCCTCAGCAATTTGGACTTGTGCTTAAAGTCTTTTCCACAGCTTTCACATTTGAAAGACTGTTTGAGAGTATTACTGTCAACCCCTGACAAGTTAGGGTTGTAGACAATGTTACTTTGACTTCTGCTCTCGTATTGTTGATTGTATTGATCAGGCTGTGGAGTGGAGTTTCCATGCTTGTATCCTTTCTGATCTTGGCTTTCAGCTACATAAAAGTTATGAAAGAGGAGCTGGTGGTCACTTTCTGGTTCTGGTTCACCTTGGTCACTTTCCTCATAAGTAGGAGTCACCATAAAGGTATCAGCCTCCACCTTCACCACAACCTCCTCTCCCTCCTGACTGGTGCAGAGTTCCTCCTGTTCCTCTTTAATCTGTAGAGACTCTGGGTCCTCTTGGTCCAGACTGCAGCTCCTCTCCTGGTTACAGAGCTGCTGGTCAGCGAGAACCTCCTCCTCTTCATCATGTTGCTGTAAGAGCTCTGTAGGGGCAGAAAACAAAGGGAATATGATACTACTACAACGGAGAAAAAGTAGACATGCGAGCAAGTTACTACCTGTACATTCAAATATCAGGGTTTCCACTCTTTCAAAAGTCATTTTCCAGGACTTTTTCTAAACAATATAGGGCAGCTTATAAACTATGCTATAATTTACGGGTACTGATAGTATTGATATATTTAACCACAGTTTCATTCCCAATTATTTAATGGCGTAGGGTTGATTACAAGTGATGCCTAAAGTAAGGTCGTCTGGCCTACTCTGTGAGAGATGATCAGCACTGTTTGCATGTTTTCTCTTTACCATTACAGAGATTTAGCTTCAGACTGAACTGCAGTATATGTGCGGAATGCTCACCGTGAAAGGCTGAATCTATTTGAGTCTCAAATAAAGTAATGATTTATTCTTCCTGTTAAAAGCTGTCGTAACTACAACCATGGATGCATCGGTTGACGGTCGCCAGATAACACGGTCGCTCCTTAAACTGAAACACCGGTCAGCGTTTATGGCACACTTTGCTACCTAATCATTATGCTACAGCCTCAGACGAATTGACTACAGTTGACTATTGACTATTTTCTCTAAACACAACATTAATTTGTCTACAGGCCTTCAACAGTTGAAATCAAGAAGGATATATTTGATTTTACTGAAAGATTCATTTTAATAATAATTAAGATGAATAATAATTTAATAACTTAATAATTAAGTTTTTACACACCTATCCTGTTTAACTTTATTTCAGGTTTACAAACAATATCCAGCAGTTTGCGCTGACGATAGATCTCTTCTTCGTACTCGACGATAGTTTTGTGAAAAACTCCAAATATTTCTTCAGCAGCAGCAGTTAGTCGCTCGTTGACAAACTCTCTCAAACACTCAACTGAAGACATTGTTGCTTATTTACAAATTAAATAATTAACTGTGCCACCGCTACAATACCGTCTTCCACTTCATTCAATAACGTTACGTGCACAGAGCTAACGCTGCTAACAGATGTAGTATTTACTTCCGCTGGATGTCACACTGTTAAGTTCCGACGGTGGACGAGCGGAAGCTTATTACGTTCCGCTTCCAGTTGATGGTATTTTATTGAAAACTGCTGTGTTTAATGTCTTTAAGGTCTTTACTTCATTCACTTGTTCTGATTGAAACAGATGTATTCATTAAAAGCTTGTTAGTCTAATAGAATTGAATGGCTATTGGTAAACACTGTCTGTCTGCTGACTGTAGCTTCATGAGCTGTCTACTCATAATGCTTATGTGTGATGAGCAAAGATGACTGTTTATAATATGACTCTCTCACCCAATGCAAATATCTCTTTGATTAATCCATCCTTTCTGGATCTTGACACTCCAGAACTTTGGCAAGTAAAGGTCTAAACTTATATT